>CM052896.1:111739201-111811865 GCA_028534135.1 Potos flavus | reverse complement strand
GAATAAAATGTTTTGTCATATTGGGTAAGAGCAATAAGTTAGGGAGTCAAATACTTCACTGACACTTAATAAAGCATCTGCGGTCTCATTCCCGATTCTTCCCATCACCATAATCTAAGTCAACTGTGATTCAAATGAGTCTTAAATCAAGAATAAGAAAATGACCCAGAGAGAATAAATAAACGTTAGAGGGAATGAGTCAAATCAAGACTGTTCTCTCAGTTGACTCACATCCCTTCCCTTCCTCCAAACTGAGCCCTCCCACAGCATACCTATTGTGTCTTGTAGCTCTGTAAACTCCTTCTTGTGGAGAGCTCACATTCTCATTAATCCTAAGAGCTTGACAAGGGGAAGATACTATTATTTTTCCAAACAATTTACTCCCCTATGATCCCACACCCAGAACAATTCTTACACAGCAATTACTATTCCTCTGTCTATATTTCCTTGGCTAATCCTTTGGGTTTTCTCATACATCTCTCACTTATGGACATACATGGATACCCGTGCATACTATACAGTTCTATTTAGGGTGGGCTCAACATCTATGCACAGACGTATAGTATCCTATGAACAGTTTAGAAATCTTCTTAATATTTGCAAGTAGTAGGCACACCTGGGTGGCTCAGTGGGTTGGGCATCTGCCTTCAGCTCAGGTCATGATCCCTGGGATTGAGTCCCACATTGAGCTCCTTGCTCAGTGGGGAGTTTGTTTCTTCCTCTCCCTCTGCCCCTCTGCCTTCTTGTACTTGCTCTCTGTTTCTCTCTCTGTCAAATAAATGAAATCTTTAAAAAATATTTGCAAGTAGTAAAATTATATTTCATTGGACTTTTATGTGTTTCATTTGAAATCATTTATTTATTTATTTATTTATTTGTTCATTTATTTAAAGAGTTTATTTATTTATTTGACAGAGAGAGAGTGAGAGAGAGCACAAACAGGGGGAGCGACAGGCAGAGGGAGAGGGAGAAGTAGACTCCCTGCTCACTAAGCAGAGAGCATGATACAGGGCTCCATCCCAGGGTCCTGGGATCATGACCTGAGGCAAAGGCAGATGCTTAACCTACTGAGCCACCCAGGCGCCCCTCATGTGAAAGCCTTTAAAACAAGCTAGTGTTTGTTATAGTTCTTGATTTGGCATTAAAAGAAATATTATACGTTGAGCCTTGGGAAGGTAATAGGGGATTGAACTTCAATCTCTGAGAAGCCCAGCCTGGGCATTTCTTTTTTTAGAAGATATATTTATTTATTTTAGAGAGGGAAAGAGCAAGAGCATGCTCATGAGTAGTGGAGTGGTGAGGGGAGAAAGGGCAGAGGGAGAGAAAGAGATTCCTAAAGCTGAGCGTGGAGCCAATGACACAGGGCTCCACTTAGGGCTCAATTCCAAGCCCTGAGATCATGACCTGAGCTGAAATCAAGAGTCGGCCACCCACCCAACCAATGACCCATAGCCTGGGCATTTCTATCAGTGTATTCTATGAGTTTATCAGTGTATTATATCATAACAATGTCATTTTTTACTGTTTGTTTAAATATAAATGACCCACCACTGGCCAATGAATTTTTGAGAGGCAAAATAATGCCTGATTCATTTTTTTATCCCTAGAAATTAGAGTCCCTGAGACACAGTAGGGCTTCAATGTCATTTTGAAATATAATGAATGACTGACCTGATAAATGAATGGAGGAAAGAAAAAAACAATCGCTTAAGATGTCTCCTGTGCTATATTAAATGCAGGAAATACAAAGATGAAAAAAACAAGTCTCTCAAGGATTCCTCCTTTTCTATGCAGAAGAGGGCCAGAGATCAAATATCTATAACTCAATATGAGGGTTTGTTTAGTGGAGTCAGATGCAGGACCAATCATAGCCAATGTGGAGTTCTCTGAAAAGTATAAAGTCTTCCATGCTTAGGAATTCATCTGAATTAATGGATGGGTGATTTAATGTATGAAAATCAAGCAGACATGGTTTTAAATCTCAGCTCTCCACTTTTTATATAGACGGCAAAAATCTCCATAAATAATAGTTAACAGTAGTTTATATAATAATAATAATAATAAATGAAGATAATAAATTTTAAGATCATATTCACATGACCAAGGGCTAAATGAAGGCATAGATTAAAGAGCTTTTTAGTTATGAAGGATCATTCATCTGGGAGGACTGAAGACTTTGAAGATGTTTTAAGACTCTAACAGTCTTAAAAGATTGATTGAATGTAAATACATGAAAAAGACTTCAAGACATTGCCAATGGGGGAAGAAAAACAATATGTACAAAAGTACAAAAACAGCCCCCATAAAATCACCAGCTTAATGAGTGTGTCCACGCAGGGACAATTATTACTCTGACTCACTATCTCAGCCAGCCTGAAAACATACTCCCACTGTCAGCAAAACTAAAAATGGGCCAAAATGCTTTAGACATACAATGCTGAGAAAGACTTCACTTATAGGAGACATTTTTACTAACAATCTGGACCCCTCAAGTTTCTAAGTGAAAATAGTAAATGGTTAAGATCTGACCTCATTTTATGGCCATCCATGGCCACTTCCAAACCAAGGAAGACAGAATCTTCTTTTGGTCACATTTATAAACACCCAAACACTTAGGAAGAATGTTATTTGGACACAATTCATCCTATGGCAGAAGCTCACAAATTTTCTGAATTAATTGTGTCGAAGTCTAACATCTCAAGTCAAAAGCATTTTTCCCATGTTACTACCTGTTCATCTGGCTATAAATCAGAGGTTCATTCCCATGACCCCCTCCTCAGGTTTAATGTATTTGCTAGAGCAGCTCACAGAACTCAGAGAAACATTTTTCTTACTAAATCACTGGTTTGTTATAAAAGGATGTAACTCAGGAATAGTCAGATGGAAGAGGTTCAGAGGGAAGGGATGGAGAAAAGACCAGGAGCTTCCACTCTCTCTCTCTAACATGTCACTCTCCCCAAATCTCCACACGTTCATCAAACCATCCTTTTGGGTTTTTATGGGAGCTTCATTACATAGGCATGATTGATCAAACGTTGGTCTTTGGTGACAGACTCAACCTCTGGTCCTTCTCCCTTCTCTGGAGGTCATACATAGAAATGAAAGTCCCAACCCTTTAATCACAGGGTTGGTTCTCCTGGCAACCAAGCCCCATCCCTGGGTAGGGTCCAAAAGTGACCCCACAGCAAGCAAATATATCTTTATGTTTCTCCTTAATTAGGAAATTCCAAGGCTTTTGGGAGCTGCGAGTCAGGAGAAACATATTTTCATTATCTGAATGACCAAATAGATATTTCTTATAAATTAAAAATCTCGCCTTTTTTTCAATTTAGCTATCAGGATTTCCACGAGGGTGGGGTGGAGGGGAGAAGGACTGCAACCAACTACCTTAATCTTCCACTCTGATGTTAATAGACTAGCCAGTAAGAATCAATAATTATTAATATGCCATTGCATATTTTATAGCAAAATCATTTCCTTCTCCTTCAAAGAGGAGCAATTTCATTTAAGGTGCTCAGCCGACAGCTGGTAGCAGAATATAGGCAGATATTAATGAGCTAAAGCAATCCCACTACCTTCCAATTCCCGTTTTTCTCTTTTATTCGTATTTTCAAAGCTGTGACAGTTTCTCTCTCTCCATCTCCCCTCCTTCTCTCCCCTGCCCCTCTCTCTTTCTCCCTCTCTTCCTGTGTACAAATCCTTCAACATTATAGGCCCTGACTGAACAGAGGAACCCTCTAGTGGCTAAGTTTTCCAATAAAATCTACAAATTGTCTTCCCAAAATGAAAAGGTCCAACCTACCTGTGAAGCTGGAGGAGGGTAGGGCTGCCATTCCATTCCCTAAGAATTCACAGAAGGAGCTGACATCATTCTTCTGCTTGCTAACCATCCAATGGAGTTCTTTCCTTATCTTTTACAATGCGACATCAAGAAGCTCTTTAGTCAGCTGCTCTTATCCTGGGCTGAAGTGACAAAATGCAGCATTGGGGAAAGCGATGCACACTCATCCCCCAACCTCTTTCTGAACAGTGTTTCTTTTCTATTCCGTACTGCCCCCAGAGAACAGAGTGTGCCCCCTCAATAAATGAAGTGGGAGATTTAGTCCTCAGACCTGAAAAAAACTCAAGGTGTGAATCCTTGCCCTTGAGAGAATTTGCTGAGTAGCATAAGCCAAGCTATTTTCTGACTACTTGTGGCTAAAGATCAAATAAAAACTAAGTGTTTCAGAACCACTCAGACAGCCTACTGAGATGTAAGTTTCCTATAGTTCCCACTTCAAATTGGAAACCTGGTTCTTCCAGTATAACCCAGTAGGTGAGAGTCTAAGACCTATTGGAGTGGCCTCATTACCCAGGGCTCTGTCTGGGACTAGCAGCCATGAGAGAATGTCTCTTAGATTTTAGTTAATTAAATGTCATGCTTAACCCAGAGTGGCCCTCTTGCTAAATTATTTGAGCAGTGCTGTTATCAGAAATCATGACCATACTTACCTATAGGCAAAGAACTTGAGAATTTGCATATGGGGAAGAAAGGAATGTATCAGTTAAATCAGTCTCTCTCTCTCTCTCTCTCTCTCTCTAAAAAAGGAATGAAAACCTGACTCAAACTGGGTTAAGCCAAAAAGGGAGCATGCCAACACCGTCCCCTTAGAAGTGCAAGGCTTAGAGTAGCTTCAGGCATGGCTGACTAAGGTGCTCAGAGCTAAGTTTCTCTCCATCTCTTAGTCTCTCTTTCATGACAGAAGAAAAGTGTGTGCTGTAGCTTGACCCCTCTCAGCTTCAAATCCAGCAAGTTAGAGTGATGTCTTTCAGAAGCCTCAGTGAATCTCACAGTGTGTCCCTGGCTTGACAGGGGTGCATCTTCCCGTGACAGAGGACAATGAGACTCTGATTCGCCAGATCTGAGTCATCCGGTGTCACCTTACTGAGTAGGAACAAGAGGGAAGAGCCCAAATACGAACTGGAACTGATGTTGCAAGGAGGTAAAGCAGAGCGAGAAGGTGAAGGAGGAATGAAGTGTTTCTCCATAGCACAGCCTGTACTGCAGACCAATTACATCAGACTTCTGGGGGTTGGATCCAGGCATCAATATTATCTAAAAGTCCCCAGGCGATTCCAGTGTGGAGCCAATACTGCAAAATACTGCACCAGAGGCATCAACATTTTCCCTTTCTCCACCAAAGTCCTTGAATTTCTTCCATTACTCCCCCTCTGGGCAGTCTTTATAGAAGATTTATTTGCCCTTGCTAAGTACTTTACACACATTACCTTACTTAATCCTCTCAATAACACCATGTGGTTTCTATCATTGTTTTTCCCTTATACAAATCAGATAACTGAAATGGAATGATTAAATTGTTTGTGTAACATCACACAGCTCTCAGGTGGTGGAGACAGATATCGAAGCCAAGTATGATTGACTAGGTGGTATTTCCTTCATGATTGTATTTGCTGCCACAGTGTCTGTGCATCTGAAGGCCAGAGCATGTGGGCTACACTTAAAAGCAAAGTGCCATTTCTGATCCTGACCCTATTTAGTTTTGTCCCGTTTCTTCCTACGCTCTAGCTCTTATTCTGATCTCTGCTATGTAACATCACCCACACTGAACCCCGAATATAGACTCCTCACCATGGACCCCTTTTCAGTTCCTCCTTCATCTTCCAAACTCAGCCCCATTTCTCTTCAAAGCCTTCAATTTGAAACTCTAGAATCTTGTTTTTTGATATGTCAATGTCTGTACATTTTTAAGCTCTCCTTAAATCACTTGTTTAAAGTATATGCTATTTTGGATGGACAAAAGAGATTTGTCTGTCTCTGCTAGACAAGTTTTGTGACATTAAGCAAATTCCTTAACTTCTCTGGGACCTACTCTGATGGTGAGTTAAGTGTCCACAAAGTTACTTACCATGTGATCTTGTAGACTCAGAAAGATCTAGGTAAAAGGGTCTAGGATAATGTCTACACACAGGGAGTCATAAATGATAGCTAATTATTATTGATCCCTACCTCCAAAATTTCTTCAACTCTCACTTTTATCCACACATTGAAAATTTGAACAAATGAAAGTGTATCTTAAAAATGCCAAATAGGAAACACATAATGGTGATATTGGGAAGTTCACTGATGTTGGGAAGCCCAGCTTCATTTACTATTTTACTGGGCATTCTTGATAATAAGAGAAAAAAAATAAAAGGCAGCAAGATTGTATTAGAAGAAATAAAGTTATTATTTTGTACTTTCTTTGGGCATGATTGTATATGTGGAGAGCCAGAAATCATCAAATAATAAAATGTTGGAATTAAAAACGTTTAAACACACTTTTTTTTCAGGTTAAATTTTAGATTAAAAAAAATGTGAAGATAGTACAGGGGCACCTGGGTGGCTCAGTCAGGTTCGCCACTAGGATCTCTTTCAGTTGGCTCCAATATTCCTTTAATGTATCCTTATTATTGTGGGGTTTTTTGTTTGGTGGATTGGTTGGTTCTGTATTTTGTTTGTCTGAATAATTTCTTATTTTTTGGTATTATGAGCTGCCGCAGGCTCTGTATGTATGTTTCTTGCCCAGTCTTGGAATCTGTCACTTCCCCAAGGAGCTCTGTTCTTTTTATTGGACAATGGTATTAGGAAACAATGTCTCAGTACTAGGTGTATCCATTGTTTACTGGCGTTTCGTTGCTTTTATGCCCTAAAAGGCATATACACACATATCAATAAATATTTCCATATGTAACCATCTGTATCTATGTTAAGTTAAACATATGTTCATACTGATGTCTCCAACTCTAATCCATACTTTATGGATCAACCTAGCTTATTACCCTATCCATAACCTCCTAGTCCAGAGAAAGAAAACTAGCTTCCAACATGTCATACATTTATTTAATTGTTCAAGTCCACTATAATTATATAGTACTTACAGAATTCTTCATTCATTCCCCTGTAGGAAACAACTTTATTAACTAATGTACAGTGCTTATATGGAGTTTTTTTCTGCTTTTAGTCTTACAGACTTCACTCATTTGCAAAGCGACTAATACCATATTCTCCCACCTCATTCAGTGAGGTTCTTAGATATATTTTTAATATAGTTGGATTCTTTTGTCATATTCTTCACTGTATTTGGGGATTCCCCCAAATTCCTAAATGTTTTTCTTTTTCTAACTTGCATACACTAAGATTTCCTCTTTGCTCTATAAAGTTCTGAGTGTCACCAAATGTTTAATGTGTTATATACGCCAGTATAGTATCATAAAGAATAAAGAACAGTTTCACCAAAATAAAAAATTCTCTGTTCTTTACCTATTCAAATTTCCTCCCAGGCCTCAATCAAACCATCGGCAAATATTTCACTGCTTCTACAGTTTTATTTTTTTTTCCAGAATGTTATAGAATTAGAATAATTCGGTTTGTAGATTTTTACACTGGCTTCTTTCACTTAATAACATGCCTTGGAGATTAATCCATTTCATGGCTCTATAGCTCATTTCTTTTTGTCATTGGGTAGCATCCCATTATATGGATGGACCACTGTTTGTTTATTTATTTATTTTTAATTCACTCACTTATTGAAGGATATCTTGTTTGCATTCACTTTTTGATTTTTTTTTTTTTTCTTGATTTGGGCTGAGGTCATGATCTCAGGGTCATGAGATCAAGACCCATATATGGCCTATCAAACTTTTTGATGTTTATAAATAAAGTTGCTATAAACGTTCATGTGCAGGTATTTATGAGGACATGTTTTCAAATAATAAATCCTTATAACCACAAATATTGGATTAAATAGTAAGACTATATTTGGTTTTGTAAGAAATTGCCAAACTATCTATCAAAGCAGCTATACTGTTTTGCATTCCCACCAGCAATGAATGACAGTTCCTGTTGCTTCACATCCCAGCCAGCAATTGGTGTTGTGAGGTGTTTTTTTTTTCAAGATTTTATTTATTTATTCAGTGGAGAGAGAGAGAGATCACAAGTAGGCAGAGGCAGACAGAGAGAGAAGGGGAAGCAGGCTCCCTGCTGAGCAGAGAACCCGATGCGGGGCTCGATCTCAGGACCCTGAGATCATGACCTAAGCCAAAGGCAGAGGCTTTAACCCACTGAGCCACCCAGGTGCCCCTGGGAAAGTGTTTTAAGGGTGGGATTTGCTTTTACTCTTTTTTTTTTTTTTTTTGTAATTCTATTCTTTTTTCTCTTTAAATCACGATTTGAAAAAAAAAAAATAATGATTTGTTTCTATGCAATTCAATTTCCAACCAACCATTGCAGGTAACTGATGTTACCTCCAGCAGTAGTGCCATGCTTCATTATCATTATCTTGTTTTTATTTATCGAGTGTTTTATAAGGAATATATGAAATTCAAATAAGAGTCCTTTGAGAAGGTTTCTTTGTTGTCCCCATGTTACAGATGGGAAAATTGAGGCTGGGATTTTTGTTGACTTCCAAGTAGTTGGAATTATTATTAAAGACTCAGTTCATCTGATTCTAATGCTTTTGCTGTTTTAAACATACCTGGTGATCTCTCCCTTCCATCAAGTTGTGGACAGATGCCATAGGGGTTATGAATTCCACTAAAAGAACAGGGGTGTTCCTTTCCTGTAGCTGTTAATATGTAGAGACAAATAGGCAAGTAATTAGAGTATCAGTGTGGGAGGGACTATGATGAACTAAATGAGATAAATCTCTCATATAGATTATTAAAATCTGAAGCATAAAATGGAAGTCAAAAGACTGAAAATAAGAAGAAAGATAAATGTAAAGGTAGATGAGGAAACAGTAGGGAGTTATTTTCCTCTATTTCTTGGCTTTTAGCTGTAGCTGGACCATATCAAAGGCACAACAAGAAGCGCACAGGCAAACACATTTTAGAAGGTATGCATTTAAAATATCAACATTAAAATGGTTTGTAGAGGATATGCACACTTTACACAACTTGGGCTCGAATCTCAATTTTGCACCTACTAGCCATCTGTCCTTGGAAAGTTATTAAACTTCTCTACACATCAGTTAATTCATCTGTAACAGAGAGATGACAACAGCCCCCCCACAGACAGTTGAATGTTAAATGAGTTGATACAGACAAAGCACACATAAGAATCTCTGATGCAGAGTTAATGATAAATAAACATTAGTATATTAGCTTGTACACTTGTGGCAGCAAAACTCCAGTCTTCACATGACGTTCTGCCTCTGTGTGTGTCTCCGTGTTCAAGGTGTTTTTTCTTTTCGTTTCCTTTTTTAATGTTGTTGTTAACTGGCTAGCTCTCCAGCTGGAACAAAAGCTATCAGAACCTATCTTTTTCCTGTTCACTGCTATGTGCCCTACTTCAAAGAGAGTATTCAGCACTCAGTAGGAACTCAATCAGTATTTCTTGGGTGAACTAAGTGACGTGATGTGCATAAGGCCACATTCTGACCTGTTGGAGAAGCCACATTGATCAACAAATTCTACCCCTTTTTCTTGGTAAACATCGATGTCCTGAAGGATGGACTCATTTTGTACTCAGAGGAGCTCGAGTTTAGTTGTAAAGGATGGAATAAAATGAGATATGGTGGGGTTTATTTTTTTAAGAGAGGTATTTATAAGCTCTGGGATACAAGGACAGGCTGCTAAACCTCTCTAAGCCTCTATTTTATGGCATGCAGAATGAGGACAATAAATGCCCATGGAATTGGAATCCTGGGATATAACATGGAAGTATCAACCTCTTTCTTATTATTTGTGGAATCTTCACTGGGTTAGATTTTTGACCATATGTTGTAGAAATGAGGCCAATTTCTAAGCAGCCAAGTGTTTCATGATTATAAACCCACTAAACTCTGTGTAGGAAATCCCTTTGAAAAAAATGTCCTAAGCATTTAATGTTCATAGAGTGGACATTGGTTGATTTATTGTTACAAGAGCTAGCTCTTCAGTCTTGCTCAGTATTAAGTACTAGTTGCCATCATTCACCAATCCATGACCACGGTGATCTTTTTTATTTTCCCCGAAAAATATAAACACTACCTTTCTCTGAATCTTTGCCTTTGCTGCTCCTTCTTTATGGATGTCTGTTACCAGAAATGTCCCATGGTTGCCTCCTTGTCATTCAGATCTTAAGTTCCATGAACCCCTTTAGAGGACCTCCCCAATCATCTTACTAAAGTTCCTTAAACTCCCACACACACCTACCATAACATCAGCTTAAGGTTTACAGAACACCTGTGGCTGCTTGAAACTACCTTATTTCTTGGCTTATGTGATGGTCATTAGGCTCTTCTAGACTACTCAAAGGCCTATGAGACACCATGTGAATCCTACCCATCAGTAACCTCCGTGCCAAGATTTTTATAAGATCTGTGATCAAGATTTTTATAAGAATACCAGTCATATAGATTAGGGAGTACCCTAATAACCTCATTTTAACTTTATTACCTCTGTAAATGTTCTATCTTCAATAAAATTGCATTCCTAAGTACTACGGGTTAAGACTCAAACATATCTTTTGGTGCGGGGGGGGCACAAATTCAACTCATAACATTGAGATATGCATTTTTATGGCATTTTAATTATCTATTGTATTCTGTAAATATTCTTTTTTTTTTCTTAGTGGGGTCAAGACTTGCATTTCCCTTGCCAGTAATCTGGTTCGCTATATATCCTGAATTACCTACCCACTGGCAGCATCTTTTAAGTGCATGATGAACTAGAAGAAAGAAAGAAAGAAAGAAAGAAAGAAAGAAAGAAAGAAAGCAAGCAGGAAGGAAGGAAGGAAGGAAGGAAAGAAAGAAAAATTCCTCATATGCTATAGACTATGTGAAAGCCAGAGTCCAAAAAGATTCTCAGAGAACTGAAGAGGTATTTATCCACAGCCACTTGTTGAATTTGCATAAATTTTAGCTTTGTATTAAAGATTACATATTTAGCGTAAGGTTGAAGAAGAAAGATACCACCTCTGCCACCCTCTTCTTCTATACCCAGGTACCTGTCTTGAATCTTAATACTAGATGGAGAAAATGGTGTCATCTCTGAGGGAAGTTCTCACACTGCAGTCTAAACTTACACAAATCTGGGGGAAAACAATCTCTGGTAAAGATTTTTCTTTGAGTGTCCAACTTTAATCCAACCTTGATATTGCTCCCCAGAATTTATCAGAGTATATTCAGATTCTCTCGGTAGGAACTCACTTCAGTAATCTTTGCAATTAAACGTCCAAGGAATATGAGTCAAAAATAAAAGTAAATCACCAAGTCAAAAGGGAACAAGGTACCATGATCAAAAGCCAGCAAAAACTATAGCAGAATAAAAGGTGCAAAGATGATATATGTGGAGATTTACACACACACACACACATACACACAATGTTTGAAAATAAAAGAGGAGATTGAATACACATCAAAAAATAAAATATGATAAAAGTAATCAAAATTAAAATAATCAAAAACCCATTTTCAAAATTAAAATCTAGTTATTGAAAGTAAAATTCTATGAATGAATTTAGAACAGATTAGAGCAAATTAAAGAGAAAAATAATAAACTGCATGTCAGGTTAAATAAATAAATATATATGTTTATATTTATTTTATAATATTTTATATTTATATAAATATTATATATAATATATATATTATATATATATATAATGCAACAGAAGTAGTCAAATAATTGGAAAATCAAACAAAATTTTAGAGACATTAAGAATAAAGTCTAATATGTGAATAATTTATAGTTTCAGAAAGAAAGGAAGGCTTGAATGAAGGAGTGATAATCTTCAAGAACTAGGTCTTGGGCTATTCCAGAATTAATAAAAGGAAACAAAATACAGGTTAAATTATCCCAGTTTTCTCCCAAAAAGGAAAGGGATGAACGGGGTGAGAGAAAAAGAAGAAATGAGAAAAAGAACAGAAAAGAAAAAGGACAGGACACATAGACTCTAATTTGTGGAAAATTAATTTTGAAAGTAAATCCGAGATAGAAGTTAACAATTTTATTTTTAAAATTTTATTTTTAAGTTTTTTTTCTGCTGTTTACTCAAAAAGCTATTAAAAATCAAAAGTTTATTTTGACCTTTGACCTTGAATTTTTACTTTTGTAGTCCTTATACACACAGTTGACCCTTGAACCTTTGTGCAGTTGAAAAATCATGTATATAATTTTGACTCCCCCAAATCTTAGCTACTATAGCCTACCATTGACCAGAAGCCTTACTGATAATATAAACAGCTGATTAACACATATTTTGTACATTATATGTACCATATACTATATTGTTACAATCAATGAAGCTAGAGAAAAGAAAATGTTTTTAAGAAAATCAGAAGGAAGATAAAATATACTTATAATACTGTACTGTGCTTATCAAATATAATCTGCATATAAGTAGACCCATGCAGTTCAAATTCATGTTGTTCAAGGGTCAACTGTACTACTTCATTAGGCACTTATAGAAGTGCTTTTATTTTAAGCAAATATAAATGCATATTTTGTCCATGGGGAAAAGTGTTATTTGGTAATAACTCTATCTTATCTGCTTTAGAATAGTTTTTCAGAAATGCTATACACTTAAAGGTTGGACTTCAGAGTAGCATCTTTTCTGTCCTCTTAAAATGTGCTCAGATATGTTGGTATTTTATGGCTCCCTCTCTAATATCTGGACTTCCCACATGGTACATTCAGGCTGTAAGCAACCTTCACTGCTACATAGCAGATCTTTCTGGACCTCCTTCCACAATGCTGCTCCTTCGGCCACTTTTAGCATAATGTCCACTGTGCCATGCCACATGTGGGCCTTCTCTAGGAGGCCTTCCAGTCTCAATAACACTGCAAAAGGTGGCATAGAGCACTAAACATGAGCTTCTCATATCTTCCCAAACCTATCTGGGTGTTTCTACATTTCCCTCTCTTCTCTTGCCTTAAGTATGGTCAATGCAAAGGAGACAAGTAAAATTATTCATATTTTACTGTCTGCTATGCTATGTTCTCTTTTGCACCAGAGTTCACCCCAACCTCCACCATTAGGTCTCTCTATTTCTTATGCCATATCATCCTTTTTTCCATTTTTTGCCCTCACTTCTCTCTGGGACAATAACATGAAAGGCTGCAGGAAGTAAGATTATCATAAAAAGATCAATGGTTGAAAGATTCCAAAACAGTTATTCTTGTTTGTATTTAATAGACCATAATATCAAGTATTCTTTGTCAGTTTTTATGAGATTCCTACTTTCCTTTGTATCTTGCATTAGGTGCACATGATTTCATGGTGGAGGATGTTAAAGAACTTGCATATGGGGAGATATGCAAGAACAGCTTGAGAACACTGCATAAACAAAGACTTCCCTAAACAATCTTGCCATCCTCTCCAACACAGAAGTCATGCAAACCTCCAAATAATTCCTATAGCATTGGTTACCTCTTCCTTATATCTCTTATCACATTTTCAACTACTCATTAATAATCACACTGAGGTCTCTCGGTCTCTCTCTCTCTCTTTTTTTTTTTAAAGATTTTATTTATTTATTTGACAGAAAGAGAGAGAGCACAGCAGGGGGAGTCATAGAAGGAGAGGGAGAAGCAGGTTCCCTACCAAGAAGGCAGGGAGCCCGATGCAGGGCTCAATCCCAGGACTCTGGGATCATGACCTGAGCTAAAGGCAGACTCTTAACCATCCGAGCCACCCAGGCACCCCTCACTGAGGTCTTCTTGAAATCAGAGAAAATTCAGTGCAACTGGACCATGAAGTCAACTGGAAAGAGATGCAAAATGGATAGTTCCAAGAAACTCTTCCTGCAACACGATGCAATTACCGTTTTCATGGAGGCTTCCAACACTTTACTCTGAGCCATTTCTTCCAACCTGCTTTGGATTCTGTATCCTCATTTGATCTGAATTTCCCAAGTTTGAATTCTATGATAATCTTGTCTCATTACTTGATCCTGATACTCAAAGCCCACACTTCTTTTCACTGTTAACACCTTCCTCCAGCATTATTTTATGAAGCAGTGCAAAGCTGTTTTACTTATTCAGTATATTTTATATCAAAGTCAATAAAATGTTTTGACAAATTGTTCTTTACAGAAAGTTAATAGGTTGCTATACTAGTCTTTAAGTATGACCCATCTGGCCGTGAAAGAATTAAGAGTTGCATTAGAACAGACACTCCTGAACAGCAAGAAAAACTATATCAGTATATATTATATATAAAGATTACTGTAAATAAGACAAAATGGGGATTATTGAGCTTAAGAAGAATATCATAAATAATGCCTCAGAGTATTGCCATCACACAATATTCTAACAGATAATGAAGATGTTGCTTTTAGAAAAGTACAGAAGATCTCTTGTTTATTCTTCAGGATACAAAGATCTTCAGAATTTACCATGGATTTTTGACCTTTGAGTGATGAAGACTGATTCCGAAAAGAGTCATTCCAGTATTCCAAAAATACTCCAAATAAGAAGGAACAATTGAAATGTTATTGGTAGAACTAACTCTACAAAAAATTGATTCTTCAGTTATTAACTGAGGAACCTGAAAAATAGTCTGTCATAAATAAAGCCATGTTAAACATTCAATGCTTTTAAATGTGGCAATAACTAAAATTTTTGAAGTCTCATAATTAAAACCTGATTTTATTTACTTTAAAGAAATATAGTTTTCTCTTACAAAGAAAGGCAATAAAGATAGATGTTCTTTAAAAAATAGATATTCCTAGAAGCATATAAAACTAGGTGTTCATAGGATATAAACTAATGATACTTTTCTATTATGTTTGCAGTAGGAATTGAACTTCAGTGTCACACAATACACCTGCAGTCCCTTTTCCCACTATTTACAATGGGCTTGTGTGAAACTTCTCCCTGACCCCCGAAGTTATCTACTTCACTAGACAGAGGTCATATAAATCTAACCATAGACTATTACTTAACTAGACAAGAATTAGTCTTTTCATTGTGAGATAATAAATACTCACTTCCCCCTGGGTATGTGCAAATGTGAAAAGCAAAAGAGAAGGTAAACCCTGGTATTACTCTGAATCTTCAAAGTGCTGAGCATAAATTTTCTTGGTTTTCCCCCTGAGTTTCAAATGAAATGCATTTCAATAACCATTGGAAAGCAGATCTACTTTTGCATCAGGAGGAGGTCCAGTATATAGAAAAAGGCTTAACCATGAAGTAGTTCAATTTCTATAATTCAAATTGCTATAGGCAGAAACTCACTAAAATGTTGACATGCCTTGGAGGATATCCAAGCAGGAGTCTGGCACTGATGGGAGTGTAAATACAAAAAAATATAAACAAAACACTAAGACACAGGAAAAGACAGCTTTAAGGCCTATTTAGATATTTGAAAGTACTTGATAGTCTTATACTTGTATTTTTCTATATTTTTCTTAATAATCTAGACAGATAACATAATTGCAACATATTACTCAGGGGAGAAGAGAATGTTGGGGAAAATACTAATGTGTGAACCACTACCTTTTCAAGTGATGGAGTTAGATAATAAGATCTGGATTAATGTTTCCAAGAAAATATTCAGCCAATTATAGTTATTTGCCACTTACAGTTTGTTAAATGACCCATTAATAAGGTGTATTTACATTTTGGCAAGAAGGAAATAGATATCATAGACATAATTCATTTGGAATCTTTCTAAGCAGGTATATAGAGTATCGAGTAGTCTTTGGTATTTCTCTTCCATTAGTTTCTACCAGTCCTACCTATCCAACCCCCAATTAGTCCAAGAGTTAAGGAATCTATTATAAGGTCAAAGCTCAAAAATAATTACAGGGAGTTTTGCATTTATGGAAATACAAAAATATGCAGCACCCAGCAAGGTAAAACTCAAAATGTTAGGCATCCAATCTAAAATTACCAGACATAAACAGAAGCATGAAGATGTGAAATGCACTGAAGAGACATATGAATTAATTGAAAAATACAAATTGATGTAGATGTTAAAATTACAATTATTATTATCACTGTATTTCATATGTTCCATGAGTTAAGTGATGACTTGGAAAAAATAAAAAAGACTGTAAATGACCTTCTACAAATGAAAATGTTAATGTTTGAGACAAAAATACACTTAAAGGGATTAACAGTGAGTTCAATTTTGCAGAAGAAAAGATTTGTGAACTTTAATACATAGCAACAGAAACTATTTAAAATTAAACACAGAGAAAGAAATAAAAAATTAAAAGAGCATCATGGAGCTGTAAGACAACTTCAAGAATTCTAATATATGTGGAATTAGTATCCTCAAAAGAGGGGACAGAAAATGTTTGAAGCAATAATAGCCCCAAATTTTCCAAATGTGATGAAAACTATACATCCATAGATTCAAGAAGTTCACCAAATATAAAAGGCAAGAAACATGAAGAAGCCCAAGGCAAGTCACATTATAATCAAATTGCTCAAAACTAGTGATAAACAGAAAATCTTAAAAACAACCATTGGGGAATGGGGAGCACCCTACTTTCGGAGGAGGAAGGAAACATGATAGCATTTTGTTGTCAGAAAAAAAAAAATTCAAGTGACGAAAACAGTGGAGCAGCAGCTTTTAAAGAAAGAAAGAAAGAAAAAAGCCTACTTAGGATTTTATCTTTAAAATCTATCTATAAAAATATCTATAAAAATATCTTCTAAAAAAAGTAAAAAAAGAAGACTTGTCAGACATACAGAAGCAAAAATGACAGCACCATCAGACCTGTACTACAAGACATGTTGAACAAACCCTTCAGGCAGAAGGAAAATACCAAGTGAAAATATGAGTCAATATATGAATGAAGACCAGAAGACATGGTAAATAAATGAGATTTCCCCTATTATTTCAATTGACTTAATATTGATATTGTTATTTAATATTTAATATTAATATTCAGTCTAATAACATATAAGATAGATAATACATCATGACCAAGTATGTTTACCTAAGGAATGCCACCAAATTAACAAACTGAAAAAGATAACCATAAGGTTATCGCACTAGATGCAGGTAAAGCACTTGACAAATTACAAACCCCTTTCTGATAAAGTTTCAGCAGTAGAAATGAACTTTCTCAACCTGATAAATAATGTCTATAAAAACTTACAGATAACATACTTAACAACGAAAGACTGAAAATTTCCCGCTATAATCAGGAATAAGATGAGATGTCTATTCTTACCCCTTTTATTCACCATTCTAGTAAAGTGGTCTAACTAGTGAAGTCAGGCAAGAAAATAAAAGTCATCCTGATTGTATAGGAAGAAGTAAAACTATCTCTATTCAAAGATGACATGATATTTTAAATAGAAAATTTATAAATATAGACATCTACCAAGAAAGCAACTAGAATAACTCATTTAGTAAGTTTAAATTAGGAACACAGAACTAATATACAAAAATCAATCATACTAGCAAAGAGAGTACAGAAATCAAAGTTAAAAATGATATCTTAATAGCAAGAAAAAGTATAAAATATTCAAGGAAAAATCTGACAAGAATTATGAGTTGTATGCTTAAACCTATAGTACACTGTTAAAACATATTAAAGAGGATCTGAATAAATGATGAAGCATACTACATTCATGGAACAGAATAATCAATAATACTAAAGATTATTTCCCACAATTTATCTTCAACAAATTCAACATAATCTTAACTGAAATACCAATAGATTTTTTTTGGTAGAAATTAAAGTAGATACTAAGAATTATATTTAAATAAAAAGAACTTCTAAAATAACCAAAACAAATTTGAAGAGCAAAGTTGAAGGCTAAAAACATCTGACTTCAAGACTTACTCTAAAGCTAAAGGAATTAAGACAGTGTGATATTAGTATATACACAAACAGAATAAATAGTGGACCTATATGGTCATTTGCTTTTTGATAAATGTGCAAAGACAATTCTGTGGAAAAAATAGAATCATTTCAACAAATGATTCTGGCACTATTTAAAAAGAGAACCAATCCATACCTCACATCATATAAAACAATTAATTCAGAATGGATTAGAAACTTACGTGTAAAACTAGAACTGTAACTAAATGGCAACATAATAGAAAATCTTTGTGACTTTGGGTAAGGCGAGAAAGTTCTTAGATATGACATCAAAAGCATGATCCATAAGATAGAGGTCTATACTTACATACTGGTTAAAATTCAGAAGTCTATCATTACCAAGTGTTGATAAAGATGGTAAGAACTAAAACCTGGACATGCTGCTAGTGAGAATATTAATTGAGATAATCGCTCTGAAATACTTGTGTTAAAAATTAATCTTCTGTTTCTGGTATAAATTCTGAGTATCAATTAGATACTCAGAGGTATCAATTAGATACTCATGTACTATGAAAAATATGTATTTTGAATTGTTCAATTGGAACTTTATTTTCTAGAGGTAAAACAAAAAGTGCCCATATGGAAATTTCTTCAGTCATTTTTCAGCTATTATAATCTCTAAATCATGATCTAGACGGAAATTATTCTTTTTGTTGTTTGCTGTGGCAGCCACAACAATGAAGTTTTTAAATTTCTTAGTTACAGGAGGCTCCCGCTGCTATAGTCCAAAATTCAACAGTGTCTTTGTACCAGATTTATGGTTTCCATAGTTGTTCTCAACTATGTAGTTACTGCACACAGCAGAGACGCCAAGGTGTGCCCATTCCTGGAAGACACAGTATTTTTCTCAGGAGCAAACTTGGCTTGAGAATGCCCCTGACAGTCTTGTCCAATTTTCTCAAGAACTTCACTGCAAACTAAGATGCTTTTACCCATCTTTTCCCTTCATTCAAGATCATACCTGCATCATGGCCTGACATCCCTCCTCTCCTGTCCTGCCTCCCTTCCCCTAATTTTTTGTTCACAAGTCGTTCCCCTAATAAATACCTTGAATGTTTAATCCAATCTTGACATCTACTTCTCATAGAACTTGGACTAAAACAGTGATTAAAACCATGTATTCTAGGGCACCTGGGTGGCTCAGTGGGTTAAAGCCTCTGCCTTTGGCTCAGGTGATGATCTCGGGGTCCTGGGATCAGCCCCTCATAGAGCTCTCTGCTCAGCAGGGGGCCTGCTTCCTCCTCTCTCTCTGCCTGCCTCTCTACCTACTTGTGATCTCTCTGTCAAATAAATAAATAAAATCTTTAAACAAACAAACAAAACCCATGTATTCTCTGTGCCAAATTTAAGCCCTGGGACAGTGGTTAAATAGATTTTAGAATTATCTATGCACTCAATCTATCAGTCCAATAAGCCACTTCAGTCAGAAACTGACGGACTGCCATACCTCTATACTTGGCCTATTTTCCCTTTATTCTGTGGGCAATAGTGAAACACTGAGAATTTTAAAAACTTTGCTTATTTTTTTTGCTTTAATGGAACAGTTACATTCATTATAGAATTTTGCTTTAGAGGGTTTTGATCAGGGAAGGAATAGAAATAGCAAAAGCAGGAAGAAGACTGAAAATTTTCTAGAGAAAACATACAGCTATCGTCAGAACAGAGAGTAGGAGGTAGAGAGGAGAGATGCTATAAGGTAGTCAGTGTAACTTGACAACTGGATGACCATGCAGAATAAGATTTTATGTTAACTATTTTTGTGGAAGTGCTTCAACTATGAAGTACATTCATTCTTACGTTCTCAACTGGAGTACAATGAGCAAAATTTATACTTTCATTGGTGGGAAATGTACTATATTTCAATCACAATCTCAGAGACTCTAATCTTTTATAATTTTGTATAATTTATTAAAGATTTCTTTTTCTTTTACTAATTTTCAGTCACATCATACTGCTGCTAGATAATTAGGAACTGTAAGTAAAAGAAGAGGTAATAATTTATAACAAGGAACTAATGTGACTTATTTTTTTGAAGATTTTATTTATTTATTTGACAGAGAGAAAGAGATCACAAGTAGGCAGAGAGGCAGGCAGAGAGAGAGGGGGAAGCAGGCTCCCTGCTGAGCAGAG
Organism: Potos flavus; assembly: GCA_028534135.1. Classification (NCBI taxonomy): domain Eukaryota; kingdom Metazoa; phylum Chordata; class Mammalia; order Carnivora; family Procyonidae; genus Potos; species Potos flavus. The sequence goes on along the minus strand of CM052896.1, from coordinate 111,791,928 downwards.
AGCTCTATGAGGGGCTGATCCCAGGACCCCGAGATCACGACCTGAGCCAAAGGCAGAGGCTTTAACCCACTGAACTACCCAGGTGCCCAGAGCTAATGTGATTTATATGGGTAAATACCCTGAACCTTATTAGTGCATAGAATTATCAACTGGTTCTGTAATTTAAATGGTCTTTATTTCTTGGCCAAATAAGGCATATTTGTTTTTTTTTCCCTTATTCATCTATCTTAAAAAAAATTGAATAGGGCTTTTCTTCATAAAGATGGGTAGGGGAAGGTAATTAATTCTTAGCTGCACTCTTCAGTCATGAAACAATGAATGTGACAGCAGCTTACTGGCTTTCAACCTCCACTCCAGTTTCTTCAAACATGCAAACTAAAAATAGTAGTCTTGGATTTTGAAATTTTCGTAACCCACTTCTAGACAATTTAAGAGGTTTCACAGGTGGATTTTAATTTTCCCACTTATTAATTGCTTCTAGAACTTAACTCATATTAGGTACAACTCCACTATTACATATCAATAACAACTTAGCACATTCTTACTTCAGACATACTATTACACATAATCTCTCTCTGTGTCACATACAGACACACACACACAAACTCATGAATACAAATTCATGCATACATAGACACACAGAACAACTCTTGTTAAATTTGATTAAAGCGATGAACTATGAGAGACTGCGAACTCTGAGTAACAGACTGAGGGTTTTGGAGGGGAGGGGTGGGGGGTTGGGTGAGCCTGCTGGTGGGTATTGAGGAGGGCACGTATTGCATGGAGCACTGGGTGTGGTACATGAACAATGAATCTTGGAACACTGAAAAAATAAAAGTATTTGGGAAAAAAAACAAAAACAAAAACAAAAACAAAAAAAAGTTGCAAGCAATATGCTACTAAGACCATTTTTTTACTGACACTGCAATATTTACAATAGCAAAAGTGTTAAAATAATCGGTAAGCTGTAGAAGGTATAGTTATCAGTAATAAACAGAACGTTACTCATCTCTTTCCAAAAGTTAAGATTTGCATAGCTATAAGAATGACATAGCTGGAATTATTTTTACTATTAGCCATCAGAGAGATGCAAATCATGGTGATTATAATTTAAAAAGGCAAATAATGATGATGTGGAGAAATTTGAACTCTCATATACTGCTGGTGGGAATGTAAAATTGTACAGCCACTTTGAAAGAATTTGGGGGTTTCTCTAATGTTAAACATAGAGTTGCCATACATAGCAAATCTACTCCTGGATTTATTCCAAAGGAAAATGAAAACAAGTCTGTGCAAAAAAAAAAAAAAATGTATACATGAATGATCGCAGTAGCTTTACTGATAATAGTGAAAAAGTGTAAACAACTATGTTCATCAACTAATGAAGAGAAATTAAATATGGTATATCCACATAATTGACTATTACTTGGAAATAAAAGGAAGTAAAGTACTGATGCATGCTACAGAATAGAAAAATCTTGATAATGTCCTTAAAATTTATAGTGGTAATGGTTACATCTTGGTGAATATACTAAATACCATTGAATTGTATAATTTAAACTGGTGAATTATATGACATTTGAATCATATCTCCATAAAGGTTTGAGAATGTAGTCAGTAGAATTGTTAGAACAAAACTCTTAAGATTGGAGCTATAGCGTTGAAGGGACTTATGAATATTTTCTTTATAGAAAAATATGTAACTTGTTAATGCATCGTGTGTGTGTGTGTGTGCATGCGCACATGGATAAAACATATTTATTAGCTTTACTTAAAACTGAATCTTAGTAATAAGTCAGGTTTTCCTTAATACATCTCTTGAAGTTTATTTCAATGTTAGAAGACAAATTCATCTCATGAGTTATTTTCTTGTCAGTAATCTAGGAGACTCCCAACTCCCTAACCTTTAATGCTGCTTATAAAACTCAATCAAAGAGACAAATAAAGCTCTAGACAGAGCACTTTTTAATGTCCTCTTTTTAGTCTTTGGTAAGGAGAACACACTGCAATCTTTTTTTCGTGTCTACAGAGAACTAGATCCATTCATTTTAAGAATGGTGAGCTGAGGAATCTAAATAGGAAAAAAAATCAGGTATTTATCTCAGCTTAGTATTGATCTAAATGACAGCGGCAAAACCTAGGAAAACACGTTACATTTCCGATCATCTGATTATTCTTTGATCTTTGAAACTTCTGCATTAACAGCAATTTGTATTAATAAATCATAATAATATTTTAATAAATAATTTAACCCAATATATTTTATTCAACAATCTTCAGCTTGTTTAAACTATCATTGCACATTTTTTTCATCTAAGAACCAGATAATATTTTTTGTATGGGGTTAAGTTTTAAAATAATTAATTTAGTTCACAGCATTAGTTCCATAAAATAATTTCACTAAAGACGGAATTGTAAAATCTCAATGTGAAGCTATAAAACATCAATAAAGTTTAATTTGAAAGTTAACAAAGTCCATGGAGACTCAACCACATTTTTTTATAATTCATTGTACTTACAGTTACTACTGCCAAGATGTAGAAATATTGTGGCAAATAAGCCTTTCTCGTTTTTTTTCAAAGTTACCACTGCTGTATCTATAAGCACAGTAGTATAGTTATCACAGAATTAAGGAGATAACAAATAAATATGGTAGAAAGACACAAAGGAGAAAGGAGGAATAGGAGAAAGAGATTTAGAGCATGCACATGTTTTTCCTTTCCTTTTTTCACTTTATTGTGATGTCTCCAACATATAAAAATTGTGTATATTCATGGTGTACAACTCGATGTTTTGATTTATGTATACACTGAAATGATCATCATAAGCAAACCAAATAGCTAACCCATCACTTCTACATAATTGCCACGGTGGGTGTGTGTGTGTGTTTGCATGTGTCTCTGTAGTGAGATTTAAGACCTATTCTATTAGCAAATTTCAAGTATATAATACGGTATTTTTAACTATAGTCTCCACGGTGTACATTAGATTTCCAGAATTCATTCGTCTTGCTTAAATGAAACCTTGTACCCATTGACCAACATCTCATTCCACCCCTCCTCTGCCAGTAACCACCATTCTACTCTCTGCTTCTTATGAGTTTGACTGCTTTAAATACCACATATAAGTGAGATCATGCAGCATTTGTGTTTCTGTGCCTGGCTTATGTAACTCAGCATAATGTGCTCCAAGTTCATCTATATTTTTGCAAATGGCATGATTTCCTTATTTTTAAGGCTATCTAGTATTTCCGTGTGTGTGTGTGTGTGTGTACTACATTTCTTCACCCAATCATCCATTAGCAGATATTTAGGTTGTTTCCATATTTTAACTATTGTGAACAATGCTTAAACGAAACATGTAAGTGCAGATATCTCTTCCAGGTCCAGTTTTTATTTCCATTGGATATATACTTAGATATAAAATTGCTGGATCATATGGTAGTTTTATTTTTCATTTTTTGAGGAGACTCTGTACTATTTTCTGTATTGGCTTTATCAATTTACATTCCCTCCAAGAGTATACAAGAATTCCCTTTTTGGGGTGCTTGGGTGGCTCAGTCGGTTAAGCCTCTGACTTGATTGCAGCTCAGGTCATGTTCTCAAGGTCATGGGATCGAGCCCTGCATCGTTGGGCTCCATGCTCAGTGCTGAGAACTCTTGTTCCTCTCCGTCTTCTCCTCTCCCACTCTCTCTCTCTATCTCTAAAATACATACATACATACATACATACTACATACATAAAATAAAATGATTCCCTTTTCTCCATATCTTCACCAACACTTGTTATCTTTTGTTTTTTGATAATAACCATCCCGACAGGTGGTATGTGATAGCTCATTTTTGTTTTGATTTGTATTTCATACTCCTTCACTTCAAAATATGTTATAAATCTTTGATAATCAAAACAATATGGTACAGACATTAAAAATAGACGTATAGGCACAGAAAAGAGCCCAGAAATTAACTCACACATTTTAGGTCAACTAATCTTTGACAAGGCTAGCAAGAACACACAATTGGGGAACAATAGCCTCTTTAATAAATGGTGTTGGAAAAACTGAATATTCATATGCAGAAGAATGAAAGTGTCCTCAAATGTCCTCTTATGCCACGCTATATACAAAAATTATCTCGAATGACTGAAAACTTAAATTTAAGACCTAAAACTCAAACCACTAGAATAAAATATGAGGGAAATGTCTCTTGACTTTGGTTTCGGGAATAATTTTTTTGGTCATGACATCAAAAGCACAGTCAACAATGCAAAAGTAGGCAACTGGAATCGCATTAAATTAAATAGCTTCCGCACAGCAAAGGAAGCAATCAACAGGGTGAATAGGAAATGTATTGATTGGGAGAAAATATTTGTAAACCATATGTCTGATAAGAGATTAATATCTAAAATATTTAAGGAAGTCATATAATTTAATAGCAAAAAAATGAAAAATGGACAAAGGGTCTGAATAGATATTTTTCAAAAGACATACAGATGGCCGACAGGGGAATGACAAATGATAAACAAAAGTGCTCTGCATGTACACACTTTCAACCAGTTCTGGGGATCTATCTTAAAGCTACAGTCACACAGGAAAACAAAAGCATATGTACAAGATATTCATAAAAACCATATTTGTAATGGCCAAATGTTGGGATTATTCAGAATATTGCTACCGGTCCAGTTTCTATTCTCTGATTAACTGTGCATCAGCACTTTCAATAAGATATATGAGAGGCCAGGAAAGACAGTCCGTCGTGATATGTGCCTCCCTGAAAACAGTCTGAAGAGAGAGATTTACGAAGACTCAGACAACCCACTATCCGCTAGCCCAAGCACTCACTCGTGTCCTGCTCATATTTGAGAAGCATTTATCAAATGTCAAATGGATGCAGTATTTTGGTAGGAATGATCAGAGTCTTCCTGGACATGTCACCAAAAAAAGCTATGTTTCTGAAAGAGTCAAGTGGGTCCCCGTGAAGAGCACCAAAAAAAGATTTTTCACTCTAGAAGATCAAGTTTCCAGATAAATGCAGGTTCCTCATGATGAATGCAGGAACAAGTCTTGTATAAACTGACCATATATCAGATTTCTTTCATGTTTCTCATCCAGCATAGGTCACCCACCAACACCAAACTCTCTGCCTCCGAGATTTTGTTCATATGCTCTTCCTTTTGCTGAAGTGCAAATCTTCATAATGTAGAAAGATGTAGAAAGAAATGTAAAAATGTAGAAAGATGCCAAGCTTTCTACACTCGGTTATAGTTATAACTGTTGTATGAATCAGTCTTCCCCAATCCTTCATTTCCAGTGGATCTTTAACAAATTCTTAGGGCTCTGCTTAACTTATTAGCTACTTAACCATTATTTATATAAAACATATAACATATATTATACAGTATATATTTTGTAATATATATAAGGCAATATGGATAAATATAAACATATAGAGAGATTATTTTTAAATATTTTATTGCATTTTCCCATAAATAATGAGGATATTTCTGTGTCAATAAATAGATTTCTATATCATTTCTCTTGATGAGTTCACAATAGTACATTCATAGACATACAAATGTACCAAAATTGACCATATACATATTATTAGATACTGAAAAAAGAAGCAAGACTATAATAAAGATCCTTATGCATATATGTCTGAGTATGCACTTTGCTTTTACTACTTCCTTACATCAGATTCTTAGTTATGAATTATTGGCTTAGATGACCTACAGTATTTCAGTAGCAAATGCCTCCAGGAAAACACAATCAATTTTTACATTCATGAGCCAGATATGATTTTTTTTCCTTAATTGTCTTGGCACGACTGAATCACATCACAAAAGTTTTTAAATCTTGGTAAATATGATAGCTAAAGGCAATATTTTGCTGTTTTAGTAGCTCATATCTTTTCTATTTACTATTATGATTAAACGTCTTTTCATGCTTTCCACGTTTTTCTAAGCTTTGATACTGATCAAATTATATGAAAGTATCTATTCTCAGATGGTTTGTTAGAATTTTCTGGAAAGTTCTCTAGGCTTGGTAGTGATAAAAACTGTGTTTGTTTGTTATTACATTTTGACTATCTTTTAAGTTTACTGGCCTATTCAGGTTAAATCTGTATTTTAAATGTGGTTTTATCCTCTATTTTATAATAGTAAGCAGTCGTATTTCTCCTTTTTCCATGAATAGCTTTGTCAGTGGTTTATCTTTCAAAAAATTTAATCTTATCTCAATTTGTAAATTCTGTTAATTTTCTAGCAGTATCTATTCTCTTTAGAGGTGTGTGCATATGAGTGTGTGTGTATCTGTGTGACTATATGTGCCTTCCCTTGATTGCATAGGTTATTTGTTCTAATTTTTTTCTTTAATAATAAAAACATTAAATAACAATTTTCCTCTTTATATACCTTGAGATAAATGCCATAAATTGTATATGTATTATTGTCATTATAATTACAGTTTTTATTTCCTAAAGCTTTGGCAAAAGTTTTCAGTAGATTCATTTAAAGTTTATAGCAATTTGGGAATTTTTTATTGATTTCTTTGAATAAAGGTGATTTTGTTTCTTTTTTATTGGATGGTGGTTAGCCGTTATTAGTTTAAAGTGATATTCTATGGCAGTCAAATAATATAACCTCTAAAACATCTGGTTTGGGCTCTGATATTTTCCCTGAGTCATATAGATCAAAATTTGAAATATTCCATTATGCACTTGAAAAGGAACTACAGCCTTTGTGTGAAGAGAACAAAGTTTTATATAAAAATACATTAAATTAGGGGCGCCTGGGTGGCTCAGTGGGCTAAAGCCTCTGCCTTCGGCTTGGGTCATGATTTCAGGGTCCTGGGGTCGAGCCCCGCATTGGGCTCTCTGCTCGGGGGGGAGCCTGCTTCCCCCTCTCTCTCTGCCTGCCTCTCTGCCTACTTGTGATCTCTCTCTCTGTCAAATAAATAAATAAAATCTTTAAATATATATATATATTAAATTAATCTATGTAATTGATTACCACCTACATTATCTGAGGACAAATTACATTAATGTTATTGTCAGCTTATATAATTGACTTTAATATATATTGTCAATTTCACTTTACTTCTCTAACTACTTTGCCTTGTGGCAATTCAATATTCTATGTTCATCAAAGCTATTTAGCTATCATTGTGGATTGCATCCTTAATGAACTAAAAAGTACTAACTTATTCTGTTTAGATGTTTTTGCCTTAAAACATATTTCACGGTATCAATAGTGTGACACTGTATGGAATGGTGATAATAGTACTAACTCTGGAAACCATGGAGAAGTTAGTGCATAACTCTGTACCTCAGTTTCCCTAGCTCGAAAATGGAGATAATATTACCTTCCCTATAATTTCCTCTGAGGGTTTGCAACTCTATATGAGCCATAGTATACTTTTCTGTCTACATTTTCCTGAAAATACATATCTTCTTACTTTTATACTTTTTCCTACTTCACTTTCAGACTATTTCTTATAATCAACACCGATATTTCAATTTTTGAAGGGAATGACACTGCATGGGGATAAACTTGTTTAGTAGATCTCCTCCTGTGTATTTGGGAAATAGAAGTTGTGTTCTCCACTGGGATTTGGAGCCAGAAAACATGGGATCCAACCTCTCAGTTCTTATGCCTTATCACCTTTGGAAAAGTCATATAACCTCTTTGAGACTCAGTGTTCTTACTCGCAAAATAAGAATAACACTGACTGTAGAAATCTTTGGTGAGGCTTAAGAGAGATAATACACAGGAAAGCTCTTTAGACACTAAATTAGTGTTACACCATTGCTACTTTGATATGTCATTGAAGATTCACAAGCCCTTACAGAATTTCCTGGGATAAGATATCTTCAAAATTCAGAATATTTTGGATTTCAGAAAAGTGATTCAGTACATATGCTAATGATTAGATTGAGTGAGGTCTGAAGTAGCAACTCATCATCGAATGCATTAATATTTCTTCAACAAAGTAGACAAATATTCCTACCAAGTGGCGTAAAGAGTACATCTAGTTTCATGACTATATTTAGGGCAGGTTTCATTCTTAACTGAGTTACAGAAACTTTTCATTTCAATAGCTTTTTGTATTTTGGCATTGGGGATGAGAAATTTTTGACCTGCATCCGTGGTTAAAATTTTTGGGGGGAAGTTCATGCAGATTCCATTTTTAAAGAACATTCATGAAAATGCCTAGATGTGTGTATTGTGTAAACATGAAACAAAAGAAGAAACAAGGTAAATGGAATTTCATCAAAATTTTAAAATGTTGTATATGAAGGGATCCTATCAAAAGAGTAAAAGACATAGAATGGGATAAATAATTGCAAATTATTTATCTGATAGAATCTAGTGAGCGTGCCTATGTGTGTGTGTGTGTTTGTGTATGTACCTTTTATTCCTTCTCTTGACTTCATGATAAAGAATTATTTCCACACAATCATGAGGGACTGAAAAAGATATAGACTTTGTTCCTATCCTCTGATTAATAGGTATGTGTACTCTTCACACATGTAGAGAGAAGATGGTAGACAGAGCACTCTTCTAAAATTTGGATCCAAGCAAGCTCTGCTATCCTGAAGTTGTCTATTTCATCTGCTTCTAGTATCTGGTTTTCTAATATTTCTAGCTCTTCAACTTAACTTTTAAATATAATTTCTAAGTTATCTGCTATCAAGAAATCTTTCTTCTCACTATCTTAGCTCTCAACTATTTCCCTTTATTCATTGGATCTAAAACTTCTAGAATGCATGCAAAACTCAGTTTCACTCTGCTTCTTGCCCCTTAGTTTATGTTATTTATAAAGCTCCCTTTATTTTAGTAACACCTTGCCCAATGGGCAGGGAAGATTTGCAGGTAAGCAGGACAGACCAGTAACTAAGGTGTAATGAGACAAAATGTACCAGGGTCTTGTTGCTATAGGTGTCTGGAACATGAGTCACTGCTCATGTTGATATGATGACAGGAATGTGAATTTTCTACCTTTTCTGAGGTGGCATCTACCTCACAAGAACCCAGGCCGAAGCCAGATCATAACCTAGGTCAATTTCCCTTTTTTTTTTTTCTAGTTCAAATTACCAGAAACCAGCAAAAAGTTTTCATAATTCTGGCTATAATTTTTCTATATATTAGTGCCATATAGTTGTTATTTTCATCTTATTTCTTTGTCCCATGTAGAGGCCATGTTTTAGAATTTGGGCTAGATTTGTATTAGTCTAAACACATTCTGAATGGGAAAATATTAGGTTTTGAGTGGATTTTGTCTTAAATTGTTTATATAAATTTGAAGAACACAAAATTTTACAAAGTAAATTTTTGGACAATCATAATGGCTAAGAGAATATGCTTCAAATTTTAAAGACTTTTGATTGAATTTCAATTTTATTGATTTATAGATTAATTTATGGTATGTGACTTTAAGCAAGTTACTTTAAGATTTGTTATTATTGTTATCATCAGCACAAATGTCACTATCAACAATTTCAGTTTTTTAAATTTTATAAGTACAGAAAAAATGAAAATGGGAATTCTCATGAATTATTTTTAAGAGGTTATTATCCATCATCAGAGAAATAGAGAAGCAATTTGATGAGGCTATGCTAAGGCAAGTCCTTTTGAAAATCTTGACACCATCAACGTGTTAAATTTTAAATAAATCATCACTTTTTAGATAAATATAGCATATGATTATTAAGAGACTATAGAGTACCTATATTGATTTGGTTTCATTTTGTTTTCTGGGACCCAGAACCTTGTATCACTTTAATTGTATTTTCTACTGAAGAATTGGGGAAAAGAAACAGAGGGTGAGGAATGAGAATGGTTCAAGAAGAATCTGCATTCTGAGAATCAATCCTTGTTGCACTAAAGTAGAGGACCTCATGCTGCCATCCTCAAACAAATTTTGTAGATTCTTCTCTTGAGAGAACATTCTTGAACTAGTCTTGGAAGACCATGGTCTTCCAAATTGGAAGACCAATTTGTTTGTTCATTTTCTTTCATTACTGAAACTACATGAAAGGACAAGAAAAACGCCCAAAAGTTGTGTGTTAACTGGTCAAATCATCAAAAGATACGCTAATGGCAATATCTCTATATTGTCTCAAGTCTTAGGATTCAAAAACTCTAACAGAAATGAGGCATGAGAACTTTTGCTAATATTCAGAAAAATCTCAGTTCAAAATTATAATTTCCTAACATACCTCCAATTTCTTAAAGGGAGACTTTAATTCTTCTCCAAGACAAGCAAGTTATTTTGCAAGTTATTTTTATGGTCGATGTCAGTTCTCAATATGAACTTGATGTTATCCATCTCTTAAATATCTAAATAAGAGAAAGAAATTGCCGATTAAGTACACAGACAGATCTTGAGTTCTCCTTTTCACTTTCTGGACACAGACCTGTCATCACAGCCTTCCAAATCACCTTTTCACCTGCGTGCACACTCTGTATATTCATCAAACTCATTTCTTGTAACGTTCTTGATAGTATTCATTCTACTTTAAACCACCTGTCAAAACAACCCTTTAATTAGGTTAAGCTGTCTGGCTTTGTGAAAAGGTTTACTGTACTCAGTTGTCCCTGCCATAAAATTAATAGTTTGACCAACTTCTAAGGAGACAGATTTTGCACTCGTGAAAGTCAAATTAAATCCACCTTTGCCAAATGGGGAGAAATTGGTGTGTCTGAAACTTTGAAAGCAGCACTTCATTTATTATAATCTTTCGAGTGCCAAAGTACAAATTAGGTAGAACTGCAGCTGTAAGAAAGCCCAAGTTATAGCACATTGCTCTTATGACCCTTTTAGTAGGCAGTGCACCTACAAGATAATGAACAGAGAGAATGACTGTACCAGAGTCAGCACTGCCAAATTTCCGACCAGATTTGCAATAAGCAACCAATCATTCACTAAATTAATATTCCACAGACTCAAATATTACGTAGGCTGGTCACTGCACATCATTTCTAGACCACAATTCTGATATTTTCCAGGAACGAGGCTTGTTTTATTATTAAAACTCAGGAGAATAGGATCGGTTTTTAAAATGCTTTATAATTTCATTCAGGTCTTACTAAAACTGCTTTTAGACCCACATTCTTTCAGTTGAAGTAGCAAAGCAAAGGAAATAATATTTAAGGCTGCTTAATCCTGAAGACAAAGTGAATTGAAGTTTTGGGTTGGGATTTTTTTTCTCCCTCAACACAGTGCATAAATGGGTCTTCTATTGACTAGGAGATAAAAATGATTCATGATTCCAATTATTATTTAAGATGTGCAAAGTCTTAAGGTCTCTAAGGCAGGACTCAAAGTGGACAGTAGAATTAACTAAGACAAAATGCTTAGATATTTTTCATAGAGTCAAAAGGAGTCATCAGAAAAGTTGCAAAAGCACTATGTTTTACTTTAAAACGTAAAAGGATAAGAATTAATTTAAGACAAATATTGACTGGTTTTTTTTACGTTAGCTTTACTCTACTTTACTTTAACTTTACTTTAACCCTGTATTTTCACTCAGTAAATGTACATTATTGAAACTTGATATGATTATCTTCAACTAAAGTTTTATAGAATTTACTAGAAGTACAGAAAACTGGTTTCTTGCTCCTTCCTTAGTGGTACTAGGTATGTGGTTGTAAGGCAGTCACATGACTCTGAGAAGAGTTAAGTCATCTCTCAGTATTATCTACAAGGGTGATTCTAAAAGACCAGTGCTCAGAGATGTTTTGATATTTCTTTATATTCCCACACAATACTGCTTAACTTAATTGAAACCTTTTTTATAACAACATTTTGGCGTGCCTGAGTGGCTTGATCAGTTAAGCGTTCAATTCTTGATTTTGGCTCAGGTCATGTTCTCAGGGTTGTGAGATTGAGTCCTGCGTCAAGATTCACCCTGGGCATGAAGCCGGCTTAAGATTTTCTCTCTCCCTCTCCCTCCCCCCCTCCCCCCACTGCTATCTCTCTCTCAAAATAAATAAATAAATAAATAAACAAATAAATAAATAAATATACATATAAATACAGTTTACCCTTGAACAACATGTTTGAACTGTGTGGGTCCACTTATACATAGATATTTTTCATAAATACAGGACAGTACTGTAAGTGTATTTTCTCTTCCTTAATGATTTTTTTTAACATTTTTTTCTATAGTTTACTTTATTGTAAGAATACAGGATATAATACATATAACATACAAAATATGTATTAATCAACTGTTTATGTTATTGGCAAGGCTTCCAGTCAACAGTAAGCTATTAGTAGTTAAGCTTTTTGGGAAGTCAAAAGCTACACATGGATTTTTGACTGCGTGAGAAGGTCACTGCCCCTAGCCCCCATATTGTTCATGGGTCAACCTTAAGTATAGCAAATGAAAAATAAAATTTTTCAATGTTTTCTTACAATTAAATTTTTCATTGTGCTGTAGAAATCCTCAAATATAGAAAGTCAAGAATGTGAGTTATTTTTAGGCAAGCTTTATTAGTAAAATTTAACGAGATGTCAATATTTTGTCTCCAATAATTGTAATAATATTTTCATCTGGCTATGAAAAAGAGTCTCAGATATCCACAAATTTGCATTCAAAACCTACAAATTGAGAATGATCCAGATTGAAATTCCATGAGAAATGTGACCACATTTAATGGAAAATTCAAAATGATATGCAATTCTTGGTAAAGTTTAAAACAGAACAACTTTTCTTTGATTTATATAGTATTTGCATTTCTTGGCTATTCAGTTTGCTTTAAAGCTCTCCCCAAAACCTGTTTTGAATTTATAAGTAAAATAGAGTTTTAGTCTATAAGTTTAGGTATAAACATGCATTTTGGATGCATGGAAGATATTTAAGAGCTCTGTAGGATATGGATAATATTTTTTTGCAGAACAATCCTGATCATTGCAGGATGTCTAAACTTCCTGGCCCTGTTCACAAAACTCTAGTGGTGACTACCCCCCAAATGTTATGATAACTAAAAATAACCTCCATAAATTTTCAAAATGTACCCTGGAGAGTGGTACCATCCCCACTGAGACCCATTGATTTAAGGCTTTGCATACAGAAGTACCTAAAGTAAATTTCACAGCTTGAATTGTATAATTATGTAAGGCAATAAATTCCTCTCTTATTATTTAGCAATATATATTAGACTGATGATTCATTTAAAAAAATAAAGATCATTTTAATTAAAATAAAGCATAAATAGGTTTGCATTTTTGCTCATTCTATGAAAATATGGGAAAAATAGGAGCAATATATAGGCAATGTGGAATTTTTTCTTTCAGCCTCACTATAAAATGTATGGATTTTAATAAAAATATTATATGTGTCTAACCTAGGAATGAAATCTGAACAGACCGTGTTTATGTAGCAACCAGATACATATTATTAGGAAAATACTCTCAGAAACTTAAATTCTGGTTACAAAAGAGAACACATGTTTGAGCAGAAAATCATTTTCAAAGTACCAGCAAAAGATATAAGGAGTTCTGTGCGGTAGTCTGGAAATGAGAGGGCTGGGTGAGTATGTCTTTGGCAAATGCTATCTCTAATTCATATAGCTAACTGGACAGTGTTCTGGGAAAGAAGGACATGATTTTATTTCTATTTTAAGAAAAGATAGCAAACTGCTTTTTAACAAACTAAATATCTTAACCAAAGGGATGATATTGATTTTATTTATGATTTTGCATTGAAGTATTTTGTAATATGTTGAGAAATAAAACTTTTTTATTTTTAGTTTTTAAAGATTTTATTCATTTATTTGAGAGAGAGAGAGAGAACATGAGCAGGGGATGGGGGAGCAGCAGAGGAAGAGGGAGAAGCAGACTCCCCGCTGAGCATAGAGCCCAATGCAGGGCTAGATCCAAGGACCCCAGGGATCATGACCTGAGTTGAAAACAGATGCTTAACCAACTGAGCCACCCAGGCACCCCAAGAAGTAAAACTTACTAAAATAGATTAGATTAGATGGATAGATGTACACATATACATATGTGAGTATATATATATATACACACACACACACACACATACATGTGTGTATGTATTTATACACACACACACACATACATATGCAATGAGGGATAGAATGGGAACAAGTGAATTAGTCATGGGTTACTTCAAAGACCCAGAACAGTTTACCAAATTATGATAATAGTTAGTATTTTTAAGTGTCTATTGTTCTGTGCATTATTCCAAGCCCTTACATCTATTAATTAATATAATGCTCATAATTATTTTAGAAGACAGATACTATTTTATCAGTGTTCCCATTTCACAGATAGAGAAACTCCAAGGTGAAGACTTAAGTAGCAAGATTTGAATCCAAGCATTTTGGTCCCAAAGTATCCTCTTAAACATTATGTTCTATGGTCTCCTTCTACTGTTTTATCAAACATCAGCTCTGAGAGCCATGCCACGTGTGTGCTAAAAAACATCATGAAACATAAGTTCAAGTTAGAGCCATGCTAGAATAATCCTATTGCCTTAGAGACCTTAATATGCTAATATGCATTATGGCTTGCTGGAACACACATCCCAAATTTCTTGGACCACTAACTCCTTTTATCATAAAACATTTTGCAAAAAACAGTGTTTTCATGAAACACATTTGAAAAATGTTGCATAATACTGTCTTTAAATAACATATTTTTAAAAATAATATTAATAGGGAATATTAAGTCCATATTTTTCATTCTTAAAATGCTATAATCAGTTTTTAAGTTGTATTTTCATGTGCTTTATACCAATTTTTGAAAAATATTAATTCTTAGACTCCAGAATCTTAGAATGTTGACCTTATACATATATATTTTTAAATCGCAAAAATAGTTTTCTAATTATTGAAACTTTAAAGAGACTTAATCTTTTTGAATATAAAAATCATCAGAGGGCATACTCTGGTTCCAGCATTTTCTTAGAGACCCATATGAAAAGGTATTTACCTTTTAAAAATATTCAATAAATCATTTGTGACAGCTTTGATGGAGATTAAATAAATGGATAAAATTAGCCTGTTTTTCTTTGAGAAGAATCAGCTTTGACCTTGTAATATCTAAATTTGAAGTTAATATATCAAAAATCAGAAGTACTCCACAATCTAGGAAGTGCAATAAAATTTAATGATCTAGGATATATTTTGATGGATGCAGTTATGGAAGAGAGAAAAAAAGAGAAAGAAAAAGACCAAGCAATCCAGAAAAAGGGTGCTGTAGTTTTAGATTTAATACATTTTCCCATAAACTCCAAATACTTTTATATCTTTGACATAAACAGTAAAACTGTTTAAAATTTCCTTCCTTTAATTTTGTGCTTACAAAACATAAGTTTTAACTATCAAAAGACAGCTAGCTTTTCCTTAACAATTTTTGGATATTTATTTTTAAGCTGAAGTTAGAAATTTTAGATGAATTTCATTCAAATGAGCATGTATTATCAGTCACCCACAAAAATTTAAGTTTATTAAGCAATTTCTATGGATTTAAAACTGTGGTCTAACTGTGGGCTTCCGAAGTTTTGGGTGAAGTCCTTTTCCACGTAGTCTTCGTGTTTGCTGGTTCCTATATTTCATGCGAAGATAATTAAGAAGTGCTCATTTGAAATACATTAAAAAATGCCTATGCAATGCTCTCAACTCAAATCTTTAAGACTAGCATCATGAGTATACAGCCTTCTGAGATTAAGAACTGATGTTTTCAAGTTGTTTCCCTAAAAATGAGTGACTTCATTTCCTACCAGAATACCCTATTTTTCATCCTTTACTATGTTGATTCTTGCTTTGTAATAGAAAAAAAAGATATGGAATAAGGATTTTCATCATGGGTAAGTTTTAGGAAATGGTCAAACATCAAAATATCAAAAAATAAACTATTTGATTCATTTGTTACTTTGTAGATAAACTATGAGATCTATTACCTATCTATTTAACCTTCGACAGAGAAAAGATCAAGTAATTTGAACTGAGTTTTACAATTTACTTCTAGAGTTTAGATGTCATGTAAAAAACAGTTTTGAATAGAAAACAATAATAATCATCTGCTAAGAACTAACTTAACTGTTCTTAGTTCTAACAAATACAGTGTTAATATGTTCAGTGTAATATTTGGGGTTTGAAACTGACAATGAACAAGAAAACCAGGGGCATCTGCTAAAAAGACTCAATATGAAAATCATCCCATTATCTTTAAGCTAATTTTGTCAGGAAGAGAATCAGACACCAGCACTGTGAACAATGAGGCAAAAGTTTATTTCTTTCACTTCTTTCAAGTCTTAGTTCAAACTCCAGTCAGATTCTTCCTTTTTATGTCTCTCATACGCACCTGCATTTAGTAAGTACTACATTAGTTCTTCCTTTCTAATGTGTTATGACCTCTTATTCTGTCATTTCTATGCATACAAATGCAAACTTAATTGAATTTTATCTTTCTTCCTGGTAATAGGTTTATTTTCCACTATTTCTTCCTAAGTATATGATAAATTACCAAAATTTCGGTCGTTACCTTAACAATTTTTGCCATACCCACTTACTACTTTTCTAAAAAAAATTTATATTTCAGATTCACTGTTTTGTGTGTGTGTGTGTGTGTGTGTGTGTGGCAGGATTTTTTTTTTTTTTTTATTGAACTGTAGTTGACATACAATGTTACGTTAGTTTCAGGTGTACAACATAGTGATTTGAAACTCTCTGTTTTTCTCCGCTCACAGGTGTAGTCACCACCTGTCACCATACAGCATATTACAATACTATTGACTATGTTCTCTATGCTATACCTTTCATCCCCATGACTTATTCGTTCTATACTTGGAAGCCTGGATCTCCCACTCCCCTTCACCCATTTTGCCCATCCCTCCACTTCTCTTCCCTTTGACAATCATCAATTTGTTCTCTGTATTTATGTGTCTGTTTCTGCCCTTTTTTTTTTAACATCTTAATTTTATTTTATTTTTTCATGGTCCAAGATTCATTGTTTCGTGTGTGTTTTAACAAGACATTATTCTAAGGTTGTCTCATGCTTCATGCACTGGTGACATGTTTTCACAATACACAAAAAAATGTATATATAACCATGGAACTAAAATGTTTTTCCAGATGCCACCTACACTTCTTCCTGGTACTATAGGCGGCATCACCCGCTGGGAGCAATGATGTAGAACACAGCCTAGTGTTATTCATACTTAAAGCCTAGCCATGCTTATTAAAGTCTATAAACGTCCACAATTAATTTCTTTCGGCTTTCTATCTACCCGTACTTTTTGTTTTTTTAATAATGGAATACTTCATGAATTTGCGTGTCCAGAGGCCATGCTAATCTTCTCTGTATCTTTCCAGTTTTAGTACATATGCTACCAAAGTGAGTACTCACTTGTGTTAAAGGAAAATTATTTTTAAAAAAAGGAAAATTATTTTATAAGTTATAAGATGTTTTATGCTAATGACAGTTATAATCCAAAATACAAATCTTGATATTTACCAACTAAAAATCATACATTTGCAGACTTCCCTTTTTCATATATATATGTATGTATATATATACATATATATACATATATATATATATACAATTGTACACCCATGTTGATCATAGCATTATCACAATAGCCAAAAGATGGAAATAGCCTGAAATGTCTGCTCTGCTGATGGATGAATGGATTTTTTAAAAATGTAGTATAGTCTTACAATGGAATATTATTCAGCCTTAATAAAGGAAAAACATGGGGCACCTCAATGGCTCAGTTAGTTAAGTGACTGACTCTTGGTTTTGGCTCAGGTCATGATCTCAGGGTTGTGAGATCGAGCCCTGAGTCAGACTCCAAGCTGGGCATAGAGCCTGCTTAAGATTGTCTCTCTCCCCCCCCAACCCCCCTCCCACTCCACTCCCACTCTCTCTTTCTCTAAAAAAAAGGAAGAAAAAAGGAAAGAGATTCTGCTACATACTGTACACAGCTGAAACTTGAGGACATTGTGCTAAGTGAAATGAGCCAGCCACAAAAAGACTACATGATTCAACTGAGCTGCAATAATCTAAAGTAGTCAAATTTATAGAGACAGAAAGTTGACCAGTGATTACCAATGGCTACCAGAGAGGAATGGGGAGTTATTGTTTAATGGATACAGAGTTTTATTTTGTGATAATGAAAAAGTTTTACATATAGATAGTGGTAATAGTTGTACAACAATGTGAATGTACTTGATGCCACTAAACTATACACTTAAAATGATTACAATGGTAAATTTTAAGTTATATTTATTTTACTAAATTAAAGAAGTAAAGTATATGTGTAATTTATATACTCACATATGTGCATATATATATGTATGTTT
Source organism: Potos flavus (assembly GCA_028534135.1). Taxonomy (NCBI): domain Eukaryota; kingdom Metazoa; phylum Chordata; class Mammalia; order Carnivora; family Procyonidae; genus Potos; species Potos flavus. Next base: position 111,773,589 of record CM052896.1, on the reverse strand, counting down.
TATATATATTATGTATGTGTGTGTATACACACACACACACACACACACACACATAGCTTAATACCATGCTACATGTGCTGAATATCAAAGACTTTAAATTGACAGGTAATAGACAAACCAACAGTGTATATCTTACTTTTCACATTAACCTATAACTTTTAATCACATATTATTATGGTCTTTTTCATTTATCAAACATAATTATTATATCCTTCCTAACTTTCCTGAACAATATATTGAGGTAAAATCTATTTTGGAACCAACACACTATATAAACCTTTGAACTTTCTCAGAGTTTCTGATTAGAAGTAAATCGGCTTAAGGAATCATTTTCTATAACTAAATTCTTTTTTTAAAGATTTATTTATATAGTATAGAGAGAGAGAGAACAGGGGGAGGGGCAGAGGGAGAGGGAAGGAGAGAATCCCAAGCAGACTCCCCGCTGAGTGTGGAGTCCAATGCGGGGCTCAATCTCATGACACTGAGACTATGATCTGAGCCAAAACCAAGAGTTAGTCACTTAACGGACTGTGCCACCCTGGTGTCCCAATATAACTACATTCTTTAATAGTCTGTTGCCGAAGTCTTTGCATTCAGAGTTCTACACCCATTTATCAAAATCCCTCAAAGAACTTTGCCCTTGCTGTGAGAATAGCTTCCGATACCTACTGAATTCAGCTTCCCCAGAACCTATTGAACACACTCTTAGACACTTGTGCTTCTTTAAAGCAGAGTCACAATCTGTGTAAAGAAATGAAACAAGATGAAACCAGAGAGGGAGACAAACCATAAGAGTCTCTTAATCTCCGGAAACAAACTGAGGTTGCTGGAGGGGAGGGGGGTGGGCGGGATGAGGGGGCTGGGCAATGGACATTAGGGAGGGATGGGCTATGGTGAGCACTGTGAATTGTGTAAGACTGATGAATCACAGAACTGTACCCCTGAAACAAATAATACATTATATGTTAATTTTTTAAAAAATAGTTAAAACAAGAAATAAAGTGTTTAATAAGTTGAAAGAAAGAAAGAAAGAAAGAAAGAAAGAAAGAAAGAAAGAAAAAGAAAGAAAGAAAGAAAGAAAGAAAACATATCCTTACTCTACAATAGAGACCCTGCCATTCCATAAGCTAAGTTCTCGCTGAGTTGCTGGCCATTACCTAGACTCATTGAATTCTGGTCCACGAGTCTGTTTGCTTTATCTGAATCCATGTGTAGTGGACATAAGTTGTTTATTATTTCTTAGCATTCATTTCCTCTTCTGAGAGCAGGGTCCAGGTTTCTCTTTGGAAATCCAATCCCATATTCTAACTCTCATTCATCTTCCATCTATTTGGTTTGTGTGTGAAGACCTCATCCCCAAATCCAGGGGGGCTTGAAGACAAAGGTAGTTAATTAGTGTGTTCCATTCTCCTTCCCACTGTATTTATTTCAGTAGACCAAATTAATTCCATAGATTAATCAATTTAATAAATTAATTCAATATAATTAAATCAAAGTAAATTTGTTGAACTAATTTAAAATAGAAGTCATCTTCCTAATAGGTTTGCAAAGCTAGTATACTTTAAGCCAGATATGTTAGTACCATATTAATACCATTCTTAGTCGAAGCCTGCCTGAGAATGAAGCCAGCAAGTACGAAAGTAAAGCCAGAAGACAGAAAAGTTTCCAGATGATTTCCTTTCAGCACCTGGGTCCACCTTCATCTTAAACTTAAAGATCTCCTCTTGAACATTTCAACCACTTGAATCAATACTTTCCTGCTGCTTTGGCTTAAATAAATTTGAGTTGAGTTTATGTCCCTTGCCATGAAAAGAGTTCAATCACATATTAGTATTTTGCTCCTCAAAAGTGTTCCGTGATGACAACATGAATGTGAATCATCTGTACATCTAAAATGCAGATATTTGTGCCCCTCCTTTGACTTACTGAATCAGAATTCCTGGAAAATGAGGCCTGGTAATATATATGTACTATCATTCCAATGTCTAAGTCACTAATCTGGAATCTGTTTGCTACTTCCCATTTTCTTGAGCCACCAGGTTTCCAAAATCTACTTCCATGCTTCCTTCAAATTAATTACATGATTCTCTTCTGTCTTTCCACCATTTTGAAAAATAACCTGGCCTTGATTTCATCTATCCCTGTAGTAACTACCATCCTCTTTGTATTTAATCAAAGTTCAGGTCTTGGTCTTGGCTTGGCCTAGAAATTTCCCTCAAGAATCTGTCTTAAAGAAAAAGACACTTAGCGATCCTGAAACTTTGTAAAAACGGAATTTTAGAGGGACCTGATAGCAATTATTACTATCTGATGCAGATTCTACAATGCAGCCAAAGGAGTACACATAGGGATTCAGAAGATTTTTGTGTCTGTGTGCTAGGGCAGGGAAATGTCAATGTTGTTGAAAGGCTTCTCAAATTGGAGCAGAAAAATACTACAAGCAAACATAAAGACTAATGCAATTTAAATCTATCGCGGGCTATTTTGATGGACAGTAAAAAAGAGAGAAAGAAACACCTGAGTAGGGAAGCCTGGGTGGCTCAATTGGTTAAGCGCCTGCCTTCAGCTCAGGTCATGATTCCAGGGTCCTGGGATCAAGCCTCGCATTGGGCTCCCTGCTCAGTGGGGAGTCTGCTTCTCTCTCTCTCTCTCTCTCTCTCTCTCTCTGTCTCAAATAAAGAAATAAAGTCTTTAAAAAAAGAAAAAAAGAAAGAAAGAAAGAAAGAAAAAGAAACACCTGAGTATTTGGGAGCCGTATTGAGAGAGTGGACGTAATTTAAAAAGAACTGGGTAGGCAATCTGGACAGTCAGGATTCAAACTTGCCATGAGCTCTATAATTCAGCAGTCACAGCATTGGTGCCCAACAGCTTTTCCTGGGCTGTGTGTTTGCACTAGAGATGTTTTTCCCTGATTGCACCCTGCTGGTCTGCTTGTTGGAGGTCTTTTTTGTTTCTGTTCAATACACTTTTTGACTTACTTCCCGTTTCCCTGGTTGTTTCATTCGCCCCAATTATGATTATCTGATAAAGAATGGAAGTGACACTTCCAAACCATGAGTCCAAGCAGTCTCATTAGGCAGGAAACCCTGTCATTTGTCTAATTTAAATAAAAAGGTGCGTTTTACACAGAACAAACCCAAGCAGCTAGCCACAGAAATTCCTTTCATCGGATCTATTTACTTTTCTTTGGTATTCCGTATGATCTTTTAAGCAACAGGCAGTTATAATAAGAGTTCAATGGTCCTCTAATTTTTCAGATGGAAGTCAGATTTAGAAGGTGTTCGGTTTTTGCAGACCTGTTAAATTCCTAGGCTTACACATTTCAATAGTTAATCATGAAGTAGCTAAAAAATGTACTCCTTTCTGGAAGTATTAAATAACTACAGAGGTTGTATTTGTTATTTAAAAACTTAAAAAAATGCAACAGGGAAAGCAGCTCATGAATTTAATTCTATGGCAGCATTTTCAGAAAAGACACGTTAATAATTGAATGGTGTTGTCAAGAGAGATGGAATATAGAATAGTTATGAATGTATTTTGTCAAGTGAACATTCACTGTTGACGTTGAAGTAAAAAGCTAAGATTGATTGAGCTTAAAAGAGAACAGTGAAAACAGCTAAGAGCCCTAATAATCTAGAGCATTTGGACTCAAACACTTTCATTCTGTCACCCAGATATCTGCGTGTCAAGGAATACGGGGATACCAGCTGCTTCTCTATCCGGGACTAGATGTTGGGAATGAGTGACCAGCTCTCTTCTATATGGTGGTGGTGAGTCAAAGTTTCCCAATTAAATTATCTGAATCCTAGAGTTACTGAAAACGAGATCTCTCCCTTCTGATTTCATAGGCTTTTCCAGAATAGAGAAACTACGGATAATTGTGCTTTAATGTTCCAAATTGTATATTTACCATGTTTCATAGGGGGCTAAATCCTGTTTGAGTCTATAAACACATTGAACCACAAATGACGACCACACATCTTTTAATACTTTCTGCTGTAATAACCCATAGTACGTGGATCATCATATAGCAATAGAATTCTTTGCTTTTAATGATAAGGCAGTCAGAGTGGTCAGATCATCTCACTAAAAGAATCCCATCAGCTCTGTTTCGGCTTACATAAGCAGGATGTCAACCTGCTGGCCCTCTTGGTAGCACAGCTTTTATATGATGATGGACGTGGACAGTTTAATTTTTCTCGCGTTTCCATATGTGGCTCTTTACCATTTGTGTTCTGTTGGTCTTTCTTCCCATTTCCAACTGAATTCTGATTTAGAGAGGGTTGAGTCTTGTTTCACCAATATTTTTTAAAAAGATTTTATTTATTTATTTTTGCAAGAGAGAGAGAGAGAGAACACGAGCTCATGAGTAGGGGGAGGGGCAGAGGGTGAAGTAGACTACCCGCTGAGCAGGACTGGATTCCAGGACCCGGAGATCATGACCTGAGCCAAAGGTAGATGCTTAGATGGCTCAGATGACTGAGCCACCAGATGCCCCTTGTTTCACTAATCTTTCCCACACAGAGACATATACAGTTACAGTCTCAGTAATTTTTCCAGCAGCTCTTATACATTTTTTGTTTTTGTCTCTCCTGCATTCCTGTCACTAAAAACTGGACTGTTGGTCTTATTTCTGTTTACATACACTGACCTTATAATATCCTTCAACAATTAAGGGAATTTAGGATCAGCAAGAGATCATACCCTAAGAAAAAGAGAAAAAGGTATTTGGTTAACTATTATACTAAAGGACTGAAAATGGAAGAATTGAAAGTATATGTTAAATGTTTTTTTGGAGGGGAATATGATCCATGTTGCTCATTTCTAGTAATGAATAGGCAGTAAATAGCAGAGTCCTGTTATCTTGCTGGCTTTTGCCCAACTGTGGCAAGACAGGGAAGGAAACCAATGAGACCAAACTTGAATGTGCCAATTACTTTAACTTACATAAAGAATTTAGACCCACGTTTCGGTTTCCAGAGACTAAATCACGGAATTCAAAAGATAATGACAATCTTGTTTCCAAGTAAAATTCATACACCATTATCTCAACAACAACTGTTTCCAAAATTAGAGTTTAAATGTGAAGTTGGGAACTGAAGTTGGTTTAGTTGCAATAAAGCAGAGTGATCTCAAGTTTGGTCTCCTGCAGTTAGACTTCAAAGTGATCAAAATTAACAAGACCAGTAACGATACTTAGCAACAACACGTACTTCCTGATATAATGCAATGGAAAGGGCATAATGCCTTTTTGGTCCTCCTGCCAAAAATATGAACCTGAATTTGATCATGAGGAAACATCAGACAAACCCAAAAAAAGAGAGATTCTACAAAGTAAAGGTCCAGTCTTCTTCACAAGGATAAGTTCATTCTGATTTGGAGGAAATTAAAGAGACATGATGGTTGATTGCAATGTGGGATTATGGATTGAATCTTGGACCAGAAAAGAATGCATTAGTTGGATAATTGGTAAAATTTGTGAGGGTCTGTTGATTACTTAAAGGTACCATGTCATTGTGAACTTCCTAGTTTTGATTATTATAAAACTGTAGTTACAGGGGCATCTGGGTGGCTCAGTCTGTTAAGCGTATGCCTTTGACTCAGGTCATGATCCCAGGGTCCTGGGATCGAGCCCCGAGCCCCATGTCAGGCTCCCTTCTCAGCGTAGAGCCTTCTTCCCCCACTCCCTCTTCCTCTGCCCCTCCCCACCACTTGTGCTCTCTCTCTCTGCTCTCTCTCAAATAAATGAATAAATAAAATCTTTAAAAAAAACTGTATTATGTAAAGATGTCATCATTTTTGAAAGCTGGAGAGATAGTATATGGGAATTCTTTGTACTATTATTGCTGCTTTTAAAATTTGATATTATTTCAAAATGAAAGTTAAAAAAGTTTGTGAAAAAAATTAGTGGTCACAACTGATCACATGAAACCAGATTCCCTATCAGAGTTAGATAATAATTTGTGTCATTTAATCAATTATTCAAGTAAAGAAGATACAGCATTAAATACAATTTGACAGGTATATGCTTAGAGCACTTGCTCTACACAATGTAAAGGAAAAGTCAAAATTGTGAAGACATAGTCTTTGCTTTTTAGTAGTACATAAATAATATCAAAACCTAAAGCCTTTCTTTAAAAAAAGGATGGAAAAAGGATGGAAAAGTGGGTGCCTGAGTGGTTTAGTTTGTTGAATGTCTGACTCTTCGTTTCGGCTCAGGTCAAGATCTCAGGGTCACAAGATTAAACCTGAGTCGGGCTCAGCAGGGAGTCTGCTCGAAGATTCTCTCCTTCTGTCCCTGCCCTAGTCACGCACACTGTCTCTCTGTAAAATAAATAAATAAATCTTTAAAACTAAAACAAATCTGGAATGCACTAACATTCAAATAGCCCAGTTACGTGAAAATAATAAAAAAATTATGTTCTGTCATAGTTGAAGATACATAAATTCTTTCACACATTGTGCCTCTTCAAGTGCATAAATTACCCAATGATCAGATTTTCTGCTGTGAGAATTGTGTGATTAGTCACTTAGAAGATCATGTGAGAATATCTCTTATCCCACATTTTCATAAGTATATAATTGACCCCTTTGCATGCCTCTAATGCACTGAAAACTTCTATTCGTAAAAATAATCCTGATAGATTATTAAATTATGAAGTGATTTCTGATATCCTGGGAAAAATATAAATTATGCCATGTAATTTTAGTGTTGCAGATTTTCAAATATATTTTCCATCTTTTTTTAAAAAGATTTATATATTTATTTGAGGGAGAAGAGGGAGAGCAAGTGGGGAGAGGGGCAGAGGGAGAGGGAGAGGACTCACTCTGACCACTGTACTACAGTACCTAGTCCACCACACTATTTCAATAAATACGTAAATAAACAATTTCACTTGTAAATCCAGGATTAGGATGGATGGCCTATTCAGAGCCAGTCACGTGAGATAAGTGAAATAATAAAAATTTGACTGTGACCTAACCTGATTTCATGGGAAATTGTTTACCCAGATGTAGATGGGCTTTGACATAGCAATTATGGCATTGAACCATTGGGGTCCGGATTTAATCAGCCACAATAATAATAGAAAATGCCATGCTCCCATGAGTTCCTAATTGCCATGATCTAAAACAAGTCTGATTTGTTTAAAAAACAAGCCCCCAAAATTCTCTAATGGCCCACAGACTGTGAATGTTTTCCAGGGAGATTCAAGCAATGTTCATCTATATTCTTTTAATGAGATCTTTGAGGCAACACCAAGAACATCAGAATCCTTTAAATGCTGGCATTACCAGGGCCATGTCACATTCCAGCTAGGTCGGTGTGGGCAGGTTTTGTCCCATAAGTTGCTCAGAACACACCTCTTCTATTTGTGTTTCTGTTGCCTGTCTTAGAAACCAGTACCCGTAAAGTGAAAGATTAATGAGATCGTCTTCAGCCCTGCTTTAGGCAATCACATTTATCCCTCATCATTCTACTTCCCCAGCCCTGACATTTAGCCTCTCCTTACACTGCTGTCTGATATTATAAATTGTGCTGGGTAATTTCCCCCAGCCAAAATAGGAGATTTAGAAGCACCAGGGAGTTCTGGAAATCTATTCTGCCTATCACAAAATACTCCCTGTCCTGGCTTACCAGCCCAGGGGAGAGAAGAAATGAGTCTACACTGGGTGGTGGGGCCACTGCAAATAATGGAGTCATGAGAGCCACAGAAGGAAAAAAAAATGCGAGTTTTTGTTGTTGTTGTTGTAAGAATTATTATCTTGACACCCTATTAGTAATACAAGTTGGGTAATTTCTTCAACATTGCTTAACCTACCTACTTTAATATGACAAGATTAGTTTCAGCAGAATTATTTCCTGAAAAAAAGAAAAAAAGATTTTAGCTGGTAATTGATACTCCTAACCTCAGTAGTAAAGGTGTTTTTGTCTAAAAAAAAAAGAAGAAGAAGAAGGCTAGGGTGTGTGCGGAGATTAGCTGACTTGAGCCCCTGCATGTGCGCATTGTATATCCCTTGTGTATCTCAATCAAATGCCAGAGGAAAGGATTTATATCAAAGATTGGTTAGGTGCCTATAAGAACTGCTTATTTTGCTTAAATCAAACAATGTAAGAAAGGTTCTACTAAGATTTTATTCCATACACCACCCCCTTTCCCTACCAACCTATCCATATATTTGAGATATAAGTTGATTAGTAACTTGGAAGAATTATAAGCTTTTTTTTAACAGAAAAATTCTTCTAAATTCTGGATGGTAGTAAATTGTCCAATTCATTTCTGCAAGCATATGTAGAAGTAGAAAGAGGGGGCAGAGGATGATTCAGAGTGGTGCCCACTGCCAATTCCTACCTTGGCTTGACTGAGTGAAGTCAAGCGCGATCATGGGTGTCCTGGGGTGTCTTCACGGGGCATCTGGGTGGCTGGGTTGTTTAAACATCGGACTCTTGATTTCAGCTCAGGTCATGATCTTAGGGTCATGAGATGGAGCTCCGTGGTCGGGCTCCATGCTGGGCATAGGGAGTCTACTTAAGATTCTCTCTCTCCTTCTCCTTTAGTCCCTCCCCACCCCATTCTCTCTCCTTCCCTAAAAAACAATAATAATAAATAAAGTAAAAAAAATCTCTTCACAACTTCTAAATGAACTTTCCTCTAGAAACAAGCTCAGGACTACTGAAACAATGATTTACCCACTATGGCTACCCTCCAATGGCACCCTCTTCTCAAATAGCAGGTATACAAAGTGAGTTCTTAGCTTCTGAAGTATTTGCCAACAGGATAGAGCCTTGCAAATATCAAGAGCCAAATGCATAGCTATCCCAGAAAAAAAGAAAATTAAGGCTCAAAGAGGTTAACAACTCTTTTCCAGGGACACAAAGCAAGTATCATCCTGTAAGAAAGTCTGTAAGATGGAACTCCCAAAATTTTAACAATTTCAGGGTTTTTATGCCCCCTTCCCTTCTTCATCTCAAATTCAGAGTTCTTACGCTTTTGGAGAAGGGTATAAAAAATATTATTTACACTAAGGCATAGAGATGGAAATATTTTCATCTGCCCCTCTTGTTACGGATTATGATCCCTTGATGAATCTGGAATAAAACCAGTTAAATCTGTAAGAATGCCTAGGTGAGCTGACAGGTAGAGAAAGGTCAGGGAAAAGGATTCCAAAATCTCATCAAGCTGATATTCCTTTTCTATGTATTTGTTAGGAAGTGTCCCATGGAAGAGAAATCTAGAGCAGGTTCGACATGCAGTCTTGTTTATCTTCTTGGTTCTGTCAACCCCACTCCCTGACTTCAGGTTTCCAGGCATACGGTAATAGAAAATTACAACCGTCTGTCACATCCAGAGGGTGTCTGGCACTCTCTGTGTCTGTCTCTCACTCTTGCTCTTGCTCCCTCTCTCAATGAATTGTCTGCTTTTTTCCTAGCATCCCATAGACACAGGGTTGACTAAACTTTGTATAGGGGGCAACTTCTTTAGGAAATCTTGTTCTATACTATTGAGAAAGAGAAACTACTATCCACTGGAATTTGGAGCCAAGAAGACATGAGATCTAACCTCTCAATTCTGACACTTCATCACTTTTGGGAAAATCATTTGACAAAGACTGTCTCCTTGACCAAACTTTTGTCAGGCACTTTTAAGCTCTCTTTCTAGACAGGCTTCAATTTTAAGGTTCTATGTTCTTCCTTATAGAATCCAATTTTATTTTTATTTTTATTGTCTATTTTTTTAAAGATTTTATTTATTTATTTGACAGAGAGAGAGAGATCACAAATAGGCAGAGAGGCAGGCAGAGAGAAAGGGGGAAGCAGGATCCCCGCTGAGCAGAGAGCCCCATGCGGGGCTCGATCCCAGGACCCTGAGATCATGACCTGAGTCGAAGGCAGAGGCTTTAACCCACTGAGCCACCCAGGTGCCCCATAGAATACAATTTTAACCAAGAATCCTGCATAGCCCTCAATATCCAATCACCCTCAATATCTCACCAAATTCTTCACTTCTCCCCTTTGGTAACTGCTCAAACTGACCTACCATCAGCAAGAAATCACCCTTTACCCTGAAGATTTCCTCCTAGTGATTTCAAACTCACTGACATCTCCCCTCACCCTCACCCCCCTGGCCTTAACTCCTTGGCTATAATTCCCACTGGTCCATGCTGTATTTGGATTTTATCCCATTAATACTGGGGTCTGTTTTCCATTATTGCCGTAGCTTTTTAAAAAAAAAATTATATCTTCATTGCTTTAACTTCTGTCCTGCTCTGGTTTTCTTTAACACACTTCATCTCTCTGAGCATCAGTGTTTTTACTTGCAAGATATGTCTAACACCCTCTATGAAAATCTTCGGTGAGGTTCAAGTAAGATAAGGAAAGCCCATTAGAAACTAAAAAGCATTACCTCCCCCATCTTTTTTTTTTTTAAAGATTTTATTTATTCATTTGAGAGAGAGAGAGAGCATGAGCCGAGGGAGGGGCAGAGGGGCAAGAAGACTCTCTGTTGAACAGGGAGCCCACCCCCTGGGGCTCAGTCAGGATGCTGAGATCAGGACCTGAGCCTGAGTCAGACACTTAACTGACTGAGAAACCCAGGTACTGTAGCATTACACTGTTGTTAGTTATTACCATTGCAGGCTCATCAGTCCTCTCAGAAGCTCTTCAAAATTCAGATTATTTTAGATTCTTCCAAAGTAATTTAGCCAACATTTGCTAAGAGAATAGATCTCAAGTATTCTCTCTCTCTCCCCCTCTCTCTCTCTCTCACACACACACACATACATGCACACACATACACAAAGGAAACTATGTGAAGGGATGGATATGTTAACTCGATTGTAGTAATCATTTCACAATTTATTTGTATATTAAATCATCACATTGTACACCTTAAAATAAAGGAAACTTGTTGGCATCCTGGGGCAAAAAAGAGAAATTCAGTATAGCTCATTATTAGAGTTAGTGGAGTCTGGGATAGCATCTCATTATTAAGCATAGAAATACTTGAAAGCAAAAGGGGCAAACAGTCCCATTAAGTGGGATGAATAAAGACTATCTCTTGCTTCATGACAGTTTAGGACAGGTTTTGCTCACAACTGAATTACAAAAACTTTTCATCTCAATAGCTTCTCAAATTTGGGAATTGGTGATGAGAAATTGTCAGCCTATATCTGTGTTAGATGCCACAGATCTAACACAAAAATGTTAGGATTTTTGGAATATCTTAATGCACTGGGCACTGGGCACTATGTGAGACCATTCATCAAGTTGTATGAGCAACGGGAAAGCAAAAAAAAAGTAACATGGACTTTATCAAAATTAAGAACATTTGTGCATCAAAAGCCATTATCAAGAGAGTGAAAGGGCAGCCCCCAGGATGGGAGAAAATCATTGTAATCATGTATCTGATAGGAATCTAGTATCGAGAATATACAAACAATGGAAGCTCCAAGAGCTCGAGACCTCTGGAAAATGGTTGTTTGGGTCCCTACTCAAATCCTGAGTTGCCACTATGAGGTTATAGTTAAAAACAATAAAAATTAAAAGAAGAGGAGAAAAAAAAGAAATGCTTCAGAAGAGATGTCTTTATAGCTCATAATTTTGAAATGCCTCATACCCCTCTCTTCTGTTTGTTTCAATTCGGGAACGCACAGTATTCATCTAACAACAATGGAAATCTCATCCACGTTATAGGCAGCCCTGCTTGTGTTTTCATGGTTCTTCATTTTAACATCACGCCCCACTCCGTTTTTTCTGGCTTTTTGTGTCTATCGTATATATAAAGCATTTTCAAATCGCCTTTGAAAGAAGCAGTTTGACATGCTAAATTAAACAGAGCTCCAGAGACATTTGTTTTAGGCAGCAAAACAAACTCAACTAGACAAAAAAAATGCCGAGCCCATCAGATCTGAAACCATATTTCTACTTGTCTGCGTGTTAAACGGCAATAATGTAAATGAATGTGAATCGCTTGGCGAGCTGTGAGAAAATAAGCTGCAAATTACAAAGCTGGCGAGTGAATGTTGTAATTGGTGGAATGTCATGATAACGCAATGGGTGGGGACCTGAGCCTTCATTAGAGATTCTCATTTCTCACTCATTTCATTTCCAGTTATAAAGTCCAGTGAAATGGATCTTGGTAATTGCAAAGTTGATTGCTGCCTCGGTTTAGGGAAAATGAATACTGCTTTACTTTTTCCCTTTCTCTTTCTCTCATCTCTCTCTCCTGCTCTTTTGTTACATCCAGGGATTTTCAGAGAGCTTTCCCAAACTATCGAGAGGATCAAACTCTTTAGTAGTTTTGACATTTCTATGGCCTGTGGGCACCAGTGCAATTTTCTCTTTTAAAAATGAGATGTGATAGCATCACCAGGTGACAAACCAGAGCTGAAGCCTTGGTACCTGGGATATCACAACTCCTCTGCCTGCCAAGAAAAGAAAGAAAGCAAAGAAAATTTCTACTGGTTGAAGTAAGGGCTCTATAAGGAAAATAGAGACAAGGAGTTTACTGGATATTACTGGTGACAGAAAATAGACTAAAAAACCTTTCATGTCAAAGGTGTTCATTTAACTGCATTCAAAGCTCTTCTTAAATCAAATTTGTTACAATTTGATAAGCACTCTAAGTAGATTCTGTGAGATGGATTGTCCAGTGGCCAGTTTTCCAAATTAAACCAAGAGCAGCATTTGTGTTAGGTGTTGACATCTGTTTCCTGTTGTGCTCATAAAGCATGCTTAGAGTCGACTGGTTCATGGAAACCGAGATATCCCTTTTTTTTTTCATGAGAACAGCCAGATTTCAAAATGGCTGCATGGCTCTTTTAAGGGCTGTTGGAGGCAATGATGGGGCATAAGTAAGGTAAAGAGATGTGCATAGTTGTGTTTGGGGATGATATTGGTGTTTTTGCAGGTGAATGTAGGTGAAACCTTAGAGTCATTACGATAGACTTTCTGCTTGGGACATTCCATCTCTCATGGTTACATTCCACTTTGTCTATGGGATTTAATCTTATGTTCCTATTCAAGAAAAGCAAAGCAAAATTTCAGGGTGAGTGTTTACTGTCATAACTCCAATGGGGTGAACAAGGGAATTTGACCCTTGTTGATTATAGTGATCAGGTTTAGGGACAGCAAAGCTCAGTAGACTCTGTCTGACTTCATAGCCAAGAATGAGTCTTACCTATTTTGGTTTGTCCAGGATTTGGGGACTGTAGCCCCTGTGATTTTGTTCTTTTTCTCTTTGTAGCAGGCTTCTGATTATGAAAAAGAAGTCACAAGGAACACCCAACTTATACAGAGTTAGGCAAATTCTATCCTTCTCAAATTCTGAGCATCTATAATACTATGGTGTGATGTTGAATTTATATGTCAACTTAACTGAACCATGGGGTGCCCAGACATTTGACTGAACATTTTTCTGAATATATCAGTGAGGTATTTCTGGAAGAGATTAACTGAGTAGATTATTCTCCTTAATGTGGATGAACCTCATCCAATCAATTGAAGATCTGAATAAAGCAAAAATGCTATACTCCTCGTGCCATACTGTTGGGTTGGGGCATTGTTTCCTGCCTTCAGACTTGATCCAAGTCTGGATCTCAAGTCTGCTGGCATTTGTACTGGAATTTATACCATCAGCTCTCCTGGTTCTCAGGTCTTTTGACTTGCACTGGATCTATAGCATTGGCTCTCTTGGGTCTCCAGCTTGCTGAGCAGATCTTGGGACTTCTCAGCCTCCATAACCATGGAAACCAAGGCCTTACAATAAATATTTCTCTCTCTATATATATATAGAGAGAGAGAGAGAGAGAATATATATATATATTTATTTACATATATATACACATGTATATATATACACACACACATATCATGTAAATGTGATCTTCTCATAGCACTGTGAGAGGATACCTAGAGAATATACATTTTAATCTCTTTTTTCAAAATAGAAAACTGAATGCTCATTATAAATTTGTATAACAATTTTTATTTCTTATTTTTTGTTTTTTGCTTTTCGTTTGTTTGTTTGTTTTTCTTTGAACAAGTACTCTATCACCAGCAGAGATTTTCCTAAAGGGAAATGTTTTGATACATGATCATAGTAAAAATCACCACTGTTGAATATTCGCTACGTGCTAGGAATTACACTGAGATGTACACAAACTTTTTTTAAAAAAACTTGTTCACAAACGTGTAGATGATGAGGAAATGAGGTCTGGAGTCACTCAGTAAATGGCTCATAGTCATTCATTCAGTAGTTAAAGCAACATTCATATGGGTCCACTTGATACTGCCCAGCCCTGGCATTGGTAGAAAAAAGGTAAAAGGAAGTAGCAGGGGTTGTTACCTCTGATTGGAGTCAGGGCGAAAAGAGCAGTAGTTAGCATGTGTTTGTCACCCACACTATTTATCACTTTGCTTATCTCCTTATCTTATCATTTCTTTCTCCTCTGTGCACAGCAAGATGCCACTTAGCTCTCTGATCTCCATTACCCCTACAAACTCATAGACAGAAGCATGAAATTCAAGCCAAAGCAGATTACAAGACTCTTCTCTTTGGGAAATGAAAATGGAAAGAAAGGGAAATCCCACATACATACTTAAAAAGAAATCATTTATAACACATATGAGATGTTGGTAACATCCTCTGCCCCTGACTTTATTTTGGGGCTGGGGGAGGGGAAAATAGAAACTAACCAAGTAATTTTACAATATCAAAGTTTATTTTCCATTCTTATGGATAATTTGCCTGATTCGTAAAATAAAGACTTTGAATAAGATCATTTCTAATGTTTTCAGGATTAACACTGCTTGTTTATATACTCCTATTTTCAGAAAGAAATCCCACAAGCTTTCAATGCATTCATTGACTCAAATTCTTCCCTCTATACTCATTTCTCAACTGAGGTTTCTCCGACCTTTGATAGTGAGATTTATAAAGTCCTTCTACACAAATTCAAAGACTTTCCTTAGCCCCCTTTTCTTGAGCACCATGCACTATTTGGCACTGTGGATCATCTGAGACCATATGGAGAGGTGTATTTTTATGCATTAATGTACTTTTCCAGTGAAAGATCCCATAGCTTTCGTCAGAATCTCAACGAATCAAATTTTGTGGCACAAAAAGATCCTTTAAATGATGTAATACTAAAAAAAAAAAATAAATATATAAAAAAATAAATGATATAATACTAGTTAAAAAAATAAAAAATGGGAAGTCAGTGGAGACCATTGTCAAAGTAGTTCTACGAAGTGTTCGGTGGAACATAAGCAATAGCACAGAAGACTGTAGAGGAAGGGAAGGAAAACTGAAGAGGGAGAAATCAGAAAGGGAGAGGAACCAGGAGAGACTATGGACCTGGGAAAACAAACTGAGGGTTTCAGAGGGGAGAGGGGTGGCGGGATGGGGTAACAGGGTGATGGACATTAAGGGGGGTATGTGTTGTGATGAACACTGGGTGTTATACACAACTAATGAATCACTGAACACTATATAAAAACTAATGATGTACTATATAGTGGCTAACTGAACATAAAAAAAAGGATATTTAGTTTCTTGAGAAGAAAAAAAATAGGAAACTATTGCAAAATGACTCGAAAAATTGAAAATGAATGAAATGTGAACATCAGATGTAGTTCATACCTTTCAGAATGAGGTATCTCTCTTTTTAATCACCTTCATTTTTATGATAGGTAGCAATAATTTGGTACTTATATTCAGAATGGTCATCTGGAAGGACGTGCAATAGTAACTCATTTAATTCTATCATTGTATAGAATGCTTATCTGGTTTATCCAAGTTGATACAGAGAATTGTGGCAGATGAGAGCCTTGAACTTGGCTTTCCAGATCCTTACATGTAAACCTCTTTTCATCATATCATATTTCTTCTTAATGCTTCACACATGGACTTATTTATTTTTCTCCCAAACCTGAGACTGAACTTAATACGATACGATTATGAAGAGGATTGGTTTTGACTTATACGGCCTGAATCTGAGAAACTTTAGTTTCTTCGTCTATAAAGTAGAGCTAATTATCACATTCACCTCAATGTGTTTTTGATGTGCAGATGCACTTTAAGTTCTTTAGAAGAGTCCAGTCCATAGGAAAATTCCATAAATATTGGTGTAATTATTCTTGACACTTGCATTGCTCTGCACAGTGCAATATGGTATCCTGGTCAGGAACGAGGAC
The DNA here is from genome assembly GCA_028534135.1 of Potos flavus. NCBI lineage: Eukaryota > Metazoa > Chordata > Mammalia > Carnivora > Procyonidae > Potos > Potos flavus. The sequence goes on along the minus strand of CM052896.1, from coordinate 111,757,394 downwards.
TTTGAGATTAAAAAGCCAGGTACAAACCAGGTGTCATTCCTTTTGAGGTATGAAAGTGCAGGCAAGACTTATTATCATTACAGGAACAAAACCTATAGAACAAAAGAGTTAAGTTAATGTTTCCAATACTTACCACACTCACTACTAGCACATTCTCACCCACGCCTGCTATGACCGCGTCATTCTGCATTTAAAGTCTACCTTTTCCCTGATCTCCACAGTCACTAGCAAGAGCTGATTTGCATGTCAGACCTTGTCTCTCTCCTAAATCTCTGCAGGTAACTGCTGATTTGGTAATAACACTGCTTCTCAGGTGCAAGCAGCGCATTACCCTATCCTTTATGAATAAGCTTTTCACAAACAAAAGTAACAAGTGCCGAATGTTTCACGATGACAGGATGCAAGGAAGGTGTGCCGAGGGAGGTGCAAGATGGGATGAGAGATGAACTTTGCTACTGAGGATTTGAAAGTCCTCTGAGTAACACAGTCTCCATTTCTATTACTCTTCTCCTGGCCAAAATATTTTTCATCACCAGAATGATGCTGATAATCCACAGTTGCGGCAGCCATGAGGTCATATGGTACCGTCCTAAATCCACATGATAATTCTCACAGCACACTCTGCATATATAGAAGAATTTGTCAATGAAACATAGTGGTATCTCATGTAGACCTTTCTGAAAGGAGTATTTTGCAAGTATGTGAACAGTCAAGTGAAAAAGAAATCAGAAATCCCCCTTATTTGATCTCATAGCAGTAAGAGCGCATCTTTACAATGTCCTCATTTTAGGTATCTGGCAGTAACTAGCCAATTTAACCCTGATTAACAGTTCCATGAGGTAAGTGTTATTATTAATCCATTTTCCAGATGAGAAAATTGAGTCAAGGACAGGTTAAGCGATTTGCCAATGCCAGTAAGTGACAAGAGTCAGGTTTTGCTCCCAAGTTCACATCCTGGTCTCCTGGGACTAGGCTCCATCAACTCTTACCATGTGTGCTCTGTACCATGGTTCACTGTAAAAGCCAGGTGAGTATTCGCAACTGGTAGCTCCCCTCATTAGCTGATTTTTGATGTGTCTTCTCTTAAAAGAATGCTGATTTCATTATCAAGGTCAAAGTCCATCTGAAAATATCCATCTTGAAGCTGACACCAGCACTGCCTTGAGCTGCTGGAGGTAAGACCAAGACAACGCACCTACTGAAAATAAGTTCCAAATTCCCTTTGCTTTTCTAATTCCTTAACTTTCAGACAATATGTTCCAGACTCTCAAAATTCCTCCAAGAGAACAAAAGGAATCAAAGAGCTAAGTCACAGGGAAGAAATTGCTCAAGCACTTTGACTTAAAAAAAAAGAAAAAAAAAAGCTTTCAAATTCATTTTCTGAACTTGAGAACTTAAAATTCTTTCCCAATCAGCACATCTAGTAAAACAAAATCAGTGTCACCCCCAGAAAAGCTCATCACCTTTCTTTCTCTGACATGCCAGGAGGGACCTTTCTTCCCCATGCCAGCTGTTTCAGAAGTCTGGGGCCTGCTTCACCTCTAGGGACATTAGCTTTAACCTTTCAATATCTTTGATTTAATCATATAATCATGTAATTAAATTCCAATAGTCAAGTTTCAAGGGCAGGGAGGCAAAGGCTGGGCAGTTCCATTTAGCCCAAGCAGATGGCAGACACTGCTCCTGGAACAGCGTGCTCGGATTGCATTTATGTTGAGTTCTCGTTAAACACATGCAACAAAAAGGTAGAGTCAGTCTGCTTAAAGAATGAAAGCCTCTTCACCTGCTTCCGTGAGATAAGGTGCAATGTATTTTTAATGTACACTTTTATCTCTCCTTGGCAGCAAAGATGGTTTCCACGTGATAGCCAAACCATAAGGTAAGCAAAACTAATGGGTCTGATTTGTAGACAGCATATGGACCCCTAGGTTCAAATTAATGCATTCTTTCTTCTTCTGTTGCCTAAAGCTTTTCAAATGTTGAGGAAGAGCTTTCAGGATTGAGTTTAGACGCTCCTTCAATTTGTTTAACTGTTGTTAATAGCCAGGTGTTATTTCAACATCTGGTTGAAGTCTGTTTTATGATTTTACCAAGAAGACATCAGCAACATCGCTAACCTTGTTACATTAACAATGTGTTGGTGAGGCTAGAGTCAAATGTGGTTGTCTATACACTGCAGGTAAATCTGTAAATTGATATAAACTGTTCAAAGAAGGTGATTACATGAAAAGAAAATGCTTAAAAGTATTCATACCTTTGCCTAATTTTCCCAATTATACGAAGTGTGCAAGCATGAAGATGTTCATGTCACCTTAAATAAAATACTGAGAAAATTAATCTGAGTATCCTTCATTGACTACTGACTAAATAAATGTTAGTACATCGGTAAGATGGAATATTATGTTCAAAAAGTAATTTTATAAATATAAATTGCTCAAATAGGATTTAAATCTGTCTAAATTAGATTATTCCAATTTTATTTTTTTAAAGAAGAATATATGCACATATATGAAAATGGTGACATTAAGTAGCTCTGCTGGTAAGAATATGGGTTATTTTTATTTTATACTTCGTGTGTTTTTAGATTTTCCACAATTAACATACATTACAATTACATAGAGAAAGTTTTTTTATAAATCAACACATGGCATTTTCATAGCTGTCTCAAATCTATCCTATTATTCACAGAAAGATCACAAACAAAAGGGCTGGTCTCCATTTCAGTCACTCCACCGGAAACTCACCTGGTCAATATTTGGCACAAACACGAATGTCAAAGTGCTTTTGTCAACCAGCTTTTATTTTAATGTCTCTTGCATTAAGTGAAATTATTTTGATCGTCATAAAATGACTTTGAAATATAAATGACACTAAATCAGTTCGTGTAAAATAACATTGGTATGAGATAAGCGGTAAAATTTTAAGATCATATATCCTTAGTATTATTAAAAACAAAGGTACAGTCTCTGTAATTCACTTTAAAAGAAAAATCGGCATCATTTCTCTGTTTTCTTCATTCATTTCTTAGCCTGCTACTCAGCTCAGTCCTGATGATGTCTCTCTAACAGCAACACACAGAGAAGTGTTCATACACATGGACTTATTTTCAAAATGTCCCTGCAACACAGGCGAGGAGTGGCACTTAGAAGAGCACGAAGGTTAAGTGACTCAATCAAAGTAACTCTGCGGCTGAGCTCTTAATAGAGTCCGTGTCTCCATATCGCAGGGCGGCTTCTCTCCAAGGTGGCTTTGGTGAGGGGAATACAGTATACTTGGATCTGTTTCTTTCATGTGCTTCTAGGAAAAGGCAGTGAGTTTGAGTAGCACTGTGAAGAATACTAATAGGTCCCCTAGCAGAAGCAGTTTTAGCTTGGCCGGAGATTTCCCTTAAATCTCTAAAAGATACAGTTAAATTGAGATTCTGGAGACCACTTGCTAGGAAGTTTGGTTTAAATGACTTAATGGAGCATTCTTAGTGACTCAACATAGAACCTCCGGAGATTCTTCACCCACGCATGACTAGCCAAATGGCACTCTATTGATGCCACCAGAAGATTTGTCATCTAGGATGACCAAGTTGGTACCTCTCCAAGTTACATTGGTTCCTTAGAAAAACTATCCCGTGTGGAGGGTTGCTTTTTTAAATTTTTTTCCTCAACTTTGCTTAACACATTGCATTTGTATATATGGCTCTGGTAATATCTTCAGCCTACTTGTGCAAACCGTCGACTAGATTGCCAGTTGAAAATATTTGGGGGGGATTATTTGTTTGTGTTTGTTTTTGTTTTTATTTAAATGTGTTTTGAGTTGCCTCATTATAAATGTCTGGTACTTCTTTGCTGCCTTGATGTAGGTAAAGACCATTATCCCAGCCATTGTGTATTAGCTGACTTGGGCTCAAACCTTGACTTTCTCTTAATTGTTCTCATGTGGTTAAAGGAGACTTCCATTCAAGGCATGGAATATGACATTTCTCAAGCAGACCAAATCAAAGGGATGAAAGTTCCACAACTCAGAGTTAAATGATTTTAGGGTGTTATTATATTGATTCATGACTGAAAAATACTTAGATCTCTTTTCTTTCCTTGACTAAAAGGAGTGGGGGAAATTTGTAAAACAGAAACTGTTCAAATAAAGCAAATTTACTGTTAGCTTCTAAGTTTTTGTAAATCACCAAAAGGATTTTTATACTTATTAGTTTGGCTGTATACTCATTTTGAGAAACTTAATTTGATATAACTTAACATGAACAATAAGCCAAAGGTTCAAATTTCGCAATTGGTTCACTAATAGAAGAAAATTATGTTTAAGTTGTCGTCTAATAAAAGACACAATCTCTTTTTCAATCGTGTAAAAGTTTTATATTTTCCTAGGGGATTTTTAGTCTAAAAATCAAGATTTTTTTTTGTTTATTTATATGATGAAAAACACAGCAAGAAGGAAATTCTCAGAAAATACTTTCTGTAGTAACAAACAAAAAGGAAACCCCCTTCAAAGTGGAAAATGCACATTGCTTCTAAAAGAAAACTTGCTGTCTTTGGGATTCTTCGATGAAAGGAAGCATTTCAGGAAATAAAAGTCTTTCCCAAACAGAAAAACAGTAGCTCTATGTGAACATTGGGGTGCAGGTGCCCCTTTAGGTCACTACAGAGCCGAGATGTCCATCAACAGATGAATGGATAAGGAAGATGTGGTGGGGCGCCTGGGTGTCTCAGTTGGTTAAGCATCTGCCTTCGACTGAGGTCATGATCCTAGGGTCCTGGAATCGAGCCCTGCCTCAGCCTCTCCTGCTCAGTGAGGAGTCTGCTTCTCCCTCTCCATCTGCCACTCCCCCTGCTTGTGCTCTCTCTCTACCTCAAATAAATAAATAAATCTTTAAAAAAAGAAGTGGCATATGTATGTATATGCACATATACATACAATGGGATGTTACTCAACCATCAGAAAGAATGAATACTTACCATTTAATTTACATCGATGTGGATGGAACTGAATGGTATTGTGCTGAATGAAGTACATCAATCAAAGAAAGACAATTATCACATGCTTTCACTCATACGTAGAATATAAGAAACAGCACAGAGGATCATACGGGAAGGGAGGGAAACTGAATGGGAAGAAATCAGAGAGGGAGACAAACCATGAAAGACTCTTGACTCTGGGAAACAAACTGAGGGTTGCTGGAGGGGAGGTCGGTGAGGGGGATGGGGTAACAGGGTGATGGACATTAAGGAGGAAATGTGATGCCATGAGTATTAGGTGTTATATGAAACTGATAAATTATTGAACACTACACCTGAAACTAATGATGTACTATATGTTGGCTAATTAAATTTAAATTAAAAAAATAATATTAAAAAAAAGAAAAACAGTTGCTCCTTAGTGTAGATAGATCCTCCCGCATATCAGAGCATCTAACAGTGAGTTATTTAAAGATTCTCTACATGATGTATCAGCATGAATCATTAAAACATCTTCTGAGCTAATAAGGTCATTAAAAGCAGAATTCTAATTGACTTCAAATAATATGTTTGTAAAAGAATCTTCAGTAATATCAAACATATATCGAAGAATACTTTATTTTGCTTCATGTCTAAGAAATATTTGATATTCTCTGTTCATTGCTTTACTTATAAAAAGTTCATTTAAGGAGATGATTTTCTTGGTATTGTTTTGAAGTCCCTATCTGATATAGAAGCCTTTTTTCAGATGCACGTATGAGCTCCCAGCCCTGGTGGCAAAGCATATGTAACTAGGCAGGTGATGAAGGGTAGTAACATGTTTGAAATTCCTCTTATTATTCAGGAGAAATAAGAAAGTATTGATTAATTTGGACTTTAAGTCAAATAGGCATGCTGAGATAGTCAGAAAACCACTTAAAAGAAATAAAAATAGAACATGCATCTTCCAAATCACTTGAGGGGGGAAAAAAACACTCCTCATAAGGACAGTTTAAACATAAGGAGATAGAAAGCCTAAAAATAAGAGAAAAAAAAAAACACCACCATCAAGAAAATATCAGCCCAAATAAACCTGGTGTAACTATATTAACAACAAAATAGAGTTTAAGGCAGAAAGGTAACATGTCCCTCTGAGAAATTAAGGGGGTCATACATATTTATAAAAGGAAGAGCTTACCAAAAACACAGAACTATTCTAAAATCTACCCATTTAATAACAGAGTCAAAATACGACACAATTGACAGAAACTGAAACACACACAATCATTTAATACATCACCCCAATAATTGATAGAACAAGCAGGTAAAAATGAGGTAATCAGTTCAATCTAATATAGCTACACAGAATTCTGTAAACAACAATCAGGGGAAAAAACACTTGTTTCAGGCAATGATCAAATTTTACTAAGCCATAAAACAAATGAAAACAAATACCAAGGAAAGAATACTTTTCGGGTCATATTCTCTAACTTAATTGAAGATAGTGCAGAGTAAGTCATTATAGATATCTGTCTGTAAAACAACAAAAAGAATTGGAGACATCCCAAATAATTTATGGATAAAATAAGATATATCAATTGAAGTAGAAAAGTTTAGAGCTGAATATTGAAGTAAACTTACACACTAAAAATTGGGAGAGGTAGCTAAATTAGTACTTAGAAATGTATAGTCTTGGGGTTCCCTGGTTGGCTCAGTTGGTTAAACGACTGACTCCATTTAGGCTAAGGTCATGATCTCGAGATCATGAGATTAGGCCCCACGTTTAGCTCTGTGCTAAGTGCGGAGTCTGCTAAAGTTTCTCTCTCCCTCTTCCTCTGCCATCTGCCCCTCTTCTCCTCACACTCTCTCTCTCTTAACTAAACAAGTAAATAAATCTTTTTTTAAAAAGAAATTTATATCTTATATTAAGGAACACAAAATATAAAATTACTGCAGAAAATATAACAAGCTAACAACTACTAGTCAGCATATATAGAGGACTTGAATGAATAAGGAAAAAATGAACAAAATTTCCTGACTGATAAAAAAATTAATGAAAAGAAGCTTAAATGCAAATTCAAACCAGAATGACACCATCTCCGTTCCTAAGATAGACAAACATTTAAATGTTTTATGGTAGGAAATAGCAAGGATGCGGAAATGAGAACTGTTTAACTGGTGGTAATTAAAATTTGTACAAACACTTTGAAGAGCAATTTGGTAATATCTAGTAGAGCTATAAATGAAAATTGAGTCTTCAATCTAGCGATTCAAAACCTAGATATATATGATCAAGGAATTCCAGTATATGTCTAAGATATTAAAAAAATGTCCAACAAACAAGATTTTATGATCCCCCAAAATGTAAAATGGCTTAAATGTTCATCAACATTCTAAAGTAAAATCTAAATTCTTATATATTTGTAAAATGATATATTTATATGATAGAATATCAAAGTGTATTCAGAATGAATGAATGAAAATAACACAGGGACATTTTGCAAACATTATATTGAGTACAAAAAAGCAAGATGTAGAATGATTCATAGAGTATGATACCATTTACGTATAAATTTAAAACATGTAATATGGCATTATATACTGTTTATTGATTCATGTGAACATAGTAAATATTTGAGAAAGGAAAAGAGACTAGTGGGTAAGAGGCATGAAGTCTTCAACTGTATTTGTAATTTTTTTAATAAATAAAAGATCTGAAGCAAATGTGGAATAATATTAAGATCAGACAAAGGTAATTGATGGGTACATGACTGTTCCTATTATCGCTCTCTTTATTTTCCTGTGTGGTTAAATAACAATAATTTTCCAATAAAAAATAAAATAATCATAAATAACGAAATAACAAAGCAACAAATTTTATAATCGACTAGCACAGAAATTCTAGATTCTTCCTCAGACTATGAGAAAGTATTCTATATGTATATAGGGTGTATATTAAAAAAAGGAACTCAATGCCTTTGCCCAAAATGTGGTTTCTTCTCTGAAATTGTTGACAAAATTCAAATAAAGACAATTCAAGAATTCAAAGATGACACAAAAATATCAATGACACAAAGTTCATTAAATTTTATAGTAATGAAAAGTATAGATACTATCCGAAATTCCATTTTGAAAGAATTCATCTTAAAATCTTTTACCTAGAACTAGTATGATAGAAATGAAGTTCTGGTTTTGATCCTGAGCTTCTTGTCTGTTAGGATCAATCTGACACCATCCTTGCACATTATTCAAAAACTTAATCCAATATATTTTGTGCCACTGATAACAAATGTGGTTAAAGAGTTCCTCTGACAAAACATTTTGTACAATTTTGAGTTAAGTTCTGCCTCGAGACATGCATATCTATCTTGGTTCCTGATTATCCTCTTGTTTTTCAAATTATTAAAGCACATAAAAAAGACCAATGAATGCAAATAGGAGTTACAGCATCTGCAACAGATTTTGTTATCAGCTTCAGGCTAGTTCTTTCAATGAGCTATTAAATCATCAAAATTTGGGTCAAGTGATTTCTGCTCAAATAAATTGTTACCCAAAATAAATATGTCGGTGCTTTCTTGAGGACTGTAGAATAGAATATTAATAATTAGTACATCTTCAGATTCTTCACATCATGCTTAAAATGAATACATTTACAGTTATGATTCTGGAGCTAGACTTCAGGGCAATCTTGTGTCCCTTGAGATACAGTCTTGAGGTACTGCGTGTAATGATGAGAACAATACCAAAATTCCCCCAGAAATATGAATTTCTGTCCACATTAGTTATGGAGCACTGTCTGTGGGCAAAATACTCCACATAGGTGCTATGAGCCCAAAGAAACTGGTCAGTTATAAAATATAAATACAAATTCTGTTGGGTGGGGGATGGATGAAATTGGTGATGAGAATTAAAGAGTACACTCATCATCATGAGCACAAGTAATGTATAAAAGTGTTGAATCTCCATATTGTGCACCTGAAACTAATATAACACTGTAGGCTAACTATACTGGAATTAAAATTTAAAAAAATAAAACTTAATAAAAAAAGAAAAAATCCAAATTTCTGTGCCTGCTAATATCTATGCATTCAAAAGGTGTTTTGTTGTTGCTGTTGTTGTTGTTGTTGTTTAGGTCTATGTGTGATAGTCTCTCTCCTCAATTCAACTTTTAGAGTTTCCTCTGAGCCCTCGTTTCAATGAAGCCTCATCCTTGAGCCTTGTCTTTGAGCCTGCCTAGCCCACTTGTAGCAAGCATCCTGCTGAGTCATATTAGTGAGAGTCTCCACACTTGACGTGTGATCACCTTGGCCTGCCTAATAGGAAGAATCCTAAATCTGTTTAATTAGAAGCCCCCTGCCCTTGACATTTCTTCCTAGTAACTGCCTATCATGGATACCTCATTGCTATCCTTGGCTATAAATCCCCTCCTGTCCTTGCTCTAGTCACAACTGAGTCCAATTCTATACTGAGCCTTCTTTTCCCTTGTTGCAATAGTTTCTAAATAAAATCTGTTTTTACCACTTTGCTATCTGCTGCTTCAGGTTCTCTTTGCAATGTGAAGCATTGCGTTAAGTTCTGAGCAAAACAATGGCTGTCCCTACTTTCATGGATCTTGTAATTAAATGGTAGATGGGCGTTAAACACACATTCACAGAGACAGATGACCACTTACAGTTGGTGTCCTTGATGTAGTTCTGGTGGCAGTTAAGGAGCCAGGCAGAACTTAGTATCGATATCTAGTCAGAGGTACAGTTCAAGAAATAAAACCTACCCTAGTATTTAGATGAGAAAGGAAATTAAATACATAGGAAATTGTAGGGAGAAAGGCAGAGGAGCAGAGAAAGGGGACTGCCAGTGCAAGTAATGACAGTCAGTTCTGGAGTGCGGCCGGGTGATTGTTCTCTGGGATTTAGGGAAACTGCTGCTTGGGCACTACCACTATTCCATCTCAGCTGCTCTTGGCACTCATGTCTCAGCGAGCTTGCTAGCTGAAACTGCAACATAAGCATGGCCGCGGCCATATTGCCTTTCAAAAATGTGTATCTCATGTTGGTACCCAATTCTCATCTAGACCAGTAGGAACAGGGGATCTGGAAATGCCTTTTGAGGCTCACAGCTTCTCTAATACAGGATGGCACCCAGAAGGATATGAGAATGGACGCTGAGTGCCAATTCACTGTATCCCATACAGTGCACCCTTTGTCAATCTAAGACCCATACCTAAAAAAGAAAAAAAAAAAAAGCAATTTCAACATGCACCTGCCTAACATATAGCAGCCAGTCTTTATACAAATAGAAATATTTGTGTTTCTCCCCAAATTTCTTTGTCACTGTATCCATAGCTGGTTTATCATCATCCTTCAGCTCCAGTCATAATCCTAACCTGATAGTCTACAACTAGAGGACCAAATTACAAACATCGCAGTGTATATAAAATTTTGGGGAAAAGGAAAGAGGCAAAAGGGAAAGTCAGTACACACATAACAAAGCAAGGAAGACAATAGGAATAATCGTGGATTCCTTATTCTGCAACTGGTCCTAAGCTCACAACTGTCATTAATGACAGCTTTTATCCTCATCCCATTCCCTTTACTTTTGAGTTCCTCTGCCAGCACTGAAATTGGTCAGAGTTTTTTTGCCCAGTAGGGGAATTAAACCTTCATTCCTGAGTGGTCTTTATTCTTGGTGGTTCTGCCTATATTGGGTTGTTATAGTCTCCCATTTAAATTTTGACCAAGAAGTATAGAAGTACTAACATGTGATCCTATAGAATTTCCTGGGCTCTACATATATATTTCCTTGTCTATGTAGAAACACCTCTGTTTTTCTTTAATACTCAGGTTCAATTGTGCCAGCCAAGGCAGTTGACTTCTTTACCAATTTGTTAAATGGCATGGAAAGACCAAATTATCCAGTTGCAATCTTAAGAGTTCACAGGAATCCCAGGATGTCATCTTGGACAGGAAGCAGAACCATCACAGCCCAAGGTCATGTGAATGGAAAGCTGAATATTGTGAGTTGTCTTTAGACGAAAGATAAATTTTCCTCTCTCAGTTCCATCTCTTGGTTTCCAGACATATACTTTGTATGAGTTACATATGTTATATTACTACACAGCATTCAATTCTGCTATACAAAATGCTAAAACAAAACTCATAAAATGTGTTAATAAGTTAGTAACCTATGAGCCATGTTAAACATAAAATAAGAATGTTTTGTGTGCGCTGAACATAGATATAAAGGGATGGGAAGACCAAGAACCACCTAACATTCATAATATGCTAAATACACATGAGGTATCTGAGGTACCAAATGTTCTTGACACACTGAATGTACATAAAGCAAATAAGTTACTCAAAATTTATGAGGTTGAGAATTAGCCACACATTAGTGAAACTCCTCCTGAACTCCTGTGTTCTGTGTCCCATAAATGCAAATAAAATCCACAGATGTTGGTGCAGTAATTGGCTGGCTACAGCTTTAGCCAAGTGTCCATGGTTCTGTGCTTCTTAGATAGGGTATGTCAACCCCAGGAACTTCTATCCATTAGAGACCTTTCCTTAAACCTTAAGCCCACTTGCACCTATTTTAAGAATAGGCCTTTCCCCTCACTTCCTGTCATATGTTTTAAACTGAATTAGCCATGTGAGATTTGGGCATCTTCATTTGGTCTGTGAGCTTCCTCTTGATTCAATGACCTCTAGGACAGCTTAAGGTAATTCCCACATAACATTTAACTATAAACGGAAAAGTACCATATATTGGTCAGTAATTCAGATCATATTTCTTATTCTGAAAGACTGGTCCCAGAGTGCCCTCATCCTCCAACAGTGTTTTCTCCCAAGTGGTGCCATAAATGAGTCTTCAATAGTACATTATATTGTTTTAAAAGGCCAGTTGCTTCAGACAGCTTGTGGCATATGATAACACAAGTGAATCCAATTGATTTGAGTCCATTTTTTCAAGCTTTGTATTATAAATGAATGCATTGTTCAAAAACAATGTTATATGGGTCACTCTGTTGCTGTCCCATTAAGTAAGTCAACATGTGCAGAGCCACGGTCACAAAAGACAAATCCTTATGCAGAATAATTGTCTATTCCAATTTGGATAAATAGTTGCCCTTTCCATAATGGAAGGAATCCAGTGTCATAACCTGCCATCAGATAGATGACTGGCCCCCTAGTGTACGGTGAATTGTGAGAGTGTCAATGTTTGTCTCTGAGGTTGGCAGCTTGGGTACTCAGCATTGGCTGTATCCAATAATCCATGTTGTTGAATCGTGTTTTCACCTATCTTCTTGCTGTTATAAATTCTTTATTTATGACTCTATTGAGCAAGCAAGGGGAGGTGACTATTGAAAGTAACTGCTTAATATTCATATAATGGGTCACTGTATTCACATAATTATTGAGAGGTTCTTCAGCTAGGAATATTTCCTGAAGAAAAATCATATGGGCATTAATATCCACAGAGACTCTACCAGTTCCAAAAGCTCCTTCCACATATCTCTTCACCTGTATCTCCTTCTTACCAATCCTCCAAATCATATTCATGCTTCTGGCAACTTTTGTTTCCACACAAAGTGAGCAAACAGATGTACCACTCAATGATCTGCCCACTTAGAAGATGTTTCTTCTCTACGGTTTTTCTGGGGAATAGACATAGATGAAAGATGTGGCAATGCAACAACATAAAACCAATTGGTAGGGTAAACAATTGTTCAAGCAACAAATTTGAGCGTTGAGCCAATCTTACATATACCATTTCTACTTTGTGTAGGTCTTTTGTTGCCCAAGCTCAGCTTTATGGTTAGTTCATAAAAAAAATGATGATCATGGTTGCATGCCCACTTGGGGGTCCAATGGTCCAGTGTTTGGCCTCTCTTAGCATCCATTAGCAAAATAGGATCTTTTTCTCACAAGGATATTAATAATCAATCTCAGGAAAAAGGCCTGATTTTGTTTCAGTACTCCAAAAGCCTACATTATTAATCTCCTATCAGATTTGCAAGATTTTCCAAACTACAAGGCCATCTGCTTCAGACACTATAGACACAACTGAATTTGCTGAATCATTATGACCAAGTGGCAGACAGAACAGCTTGCACTATAGCCTGGATAAGCTGGAGAGTCTACTCTTATTCTGGAACAAACTGAAAATTCACAGATGTAGCAATTACTTGATAAAAGTATTGAAACAGCACATCCAGAAATGGTATATGTTGCTTTCAAGCATTCAGGAAGCCCACCAAGAACTGGGCCAATTCGTTTGGAAGGGATGTTCAGACATGTCTCACTGAGCTTTCAGAAATATGAAAAAGATGGTAGGTCCTAAATTTTCATGATGTGAGGGGGTAATTTCTCCTACCTTCTGGCATGTATGCAAATTACAAAGTTAACTTAGATATCATGTATCCCCAGCTCTCTAATTTCAGTCACTTGATGTCATTAAGTAGTAGACCTGTGTAATATCCTCTGGTATGGTGAGACAATCAAGGTCCCTGGAAGTAATTTATTACAGAAATGAGAAATGTTAATTAAGTTGAAAGCAAACCACTCTAGTATTCTTTGCTTATTGAGATAAAACAAAATATTTGATAACCATTTCTAGATCAATAGCTGAATATAAGATGTCACAACTCAGTTGATTTTTTCCAATAGATACCACATCTTTTTTTTTAATTATGTTCAGTTAGTCACTATATAGTACATCATTAGTTTTGATGTAGTGTTCAATGATTCACCCAGTGCTCATCACAACACATGCCCTCCTTAATACCCATCACCCTGTTACCCCCACCCTCCCCCCATTCCCCTCTGAAACCCTCAGCTTATTTCCCAGGGTCCATAGATGCCCTTCAGCAGATGAATGGATAAGGAAGATGTGGTACATATATACAATGGAATATTACTCAGCCATCAGAAAGGATGAATACCCACCATTTGCATTGACATGATTGGAACTGGAGGGGATTATGCTAAATGAGTAAGTCAAGCAGAGAAAGACAATTATCATATGGTTTCACTCATATGTGGAACATAAGCAATAGCACAGATGACCATAGGGAAAGGGAGGGAAATCTGAAGGGGGAAAAATCAGAGAGGGAGTTGAACCATGAGATACAACAACTTCTACAACAGTAGCTGCTTAAGTCTCCACTTGATTAAATGTACATTGACCTGCTTTTCTCCAAAATGTAGTTAACTTCTTCATGGGTGATATAAGCAAGTGAAATGGGGATAACATAGAATTACTACCCTTAAAACTCAACTCTTGGAATTGATAAGTGGCTGTGATACTCCATTGTGATTATTAAAGCCAGGCTGCCATTTGTCACACCTAGGTCATTTCTTCAGTTGTACAATTTAATAGAAGGTAAGTTGGCTAGACATCTATTTTATTCATAAAGTTATGATGAGCAATTTTCCACTCCTAGAGAATGGGTTAAGTCATTTACCTACTACTATATGCTTGATGCTTATTATAATCACGTCCACCCTATACCTGGTAATAAGTGTTGTCATTTGACCTCTCCCTCTCCAGGATTCCATCATTCTCACTTAAACATGGAGCCCATTTCAAGGTTAGCATCTGCACCTTCATCTCTGTTCAAAAGAGGACAGCCTCATCAATGTACCGTTAAATGCCTTAGTGAAGGAAATACCCTTGGACTCTCTTAGAAGATAGATTAGAAGTTAAAGGAAGTCAGATGATAAATCACTCCTCTGTACATATCCCCACAAGTCTCAGATTCTACAATATATCAAGGAATTCCTTATCTCACACCTTCATTTGGTGTGAGCCATCATCGAATACACGTTTCAGGCAACCAACCCAGCTGGCAGTTACAATCACTCTGGGCTGCTTGAGCAAGCACATTAGATGCAGACTCTGGGGCGTGCACCCATATTGAGGAATTTCGACCAACGTGTTTTTTATTTTTCGCACCTGGTGAGGCCCCCTTCAAATCCTACTGCCACACATGTTCCCCAGTTTTTTGCTGATAAAAACCAGCAAACACTTGGCATTTTTTCATATTTTAACCTTTTCCTCTTGGCCTCTACTAACACTCTGGGACCAGATTCTAACTCTAGGTCCAAGGGCAGGAAGGCGGTAAGGACAGGCCAAGAGGAGAAATGGCATTCCTTATACATTAGTTACCTTGTACCTCAGGCAAGTTAGTTCCCCAAGAAAGGAAGAACCAACCTTCTACAACAGGAATAAGGGGCTGCTACTGGCAAGAAAGTTTCATCAGATCTGGACATTTGGTGTAGTTACACTAATCTATATCCACCTAACATTTCCATCTGAATTTTCTGGGTTTTCGGTCTTTCCCAATCAATGCCATAACTTTCACAGAGGAGACCTAGTGAGGCTGTGATTCAGTCCACATTATAATTCAGCAATAAACAAGATCAGACGCCATGTACCTTTTTTTTTTTTTTTTTTTTTTTGCCAACAGCTGCCCTGCAGCTACAAGATATAAAAGATTGTGGGAAGTAGTCATGGATGCTCCCTGGGCCTCTGACTTGCCTCGAGCAAAGTATTAAAAACATGAGCTGTTGTTTTCTTTCTCTGCATATTTCAGTCCAATCAGAAAGAGCTAGCCTACCCCACAATTATTATATGTATATTTCTATCATAAAATTGTACTGAAGAAATCACACAGCTTACCAAAACTTTGGCTTAATAGGTATTTCATTCCAAGTGACCTCAGGTAATAATTTCAGTAGCTGATTTTTTTTTTTTTCACCGTAAGCCACAAATTGCCAATGTTCCATTACACACTAATAGAATTATCTCCTCTTTTATAACCAGGTTAGGCAACCAATACCAAATTTATATCCTTGAGTAAATAGACTTGCAGCCAGTTTGGGTACCAAATACTTCATCCAACAAGAATAAAAGGCTAGAGATAGAAATAATTCAGTTATTTAAAACAGGAGAGGATTTAATACAAATATTAGGTGTGTACAACATATTAGGTGTGCATAATATTTGAACTATTTATAGGTTATTTTATTTAATATCTTCACTTCCAACCTTCATTGTGACAAAGCCATGGTTTACCAACATTTAGAACAAACACTAACTATTTTTAAATTATTCTGTAAAAATTCTTCCTTCCATTGCCTATTTAAGAGGTGAATTTAGGGGCACCTGGGTGAATCAATCAGTTAAGCGTCTTCCTTTGGCTCAGGTCACAATTGTGGAGTCCCAGGACAAAGCCCCACATCGGGCTCCCTGTTCAGTCTCCCTCTCCCTCTGCCCCTTCCCCTTCTTATTCTCTCTTCCGCTCACTCTCTATCTCTCAAATAAATTTAAAAAATATCATTTTAAAAAAAGGTAATTTAACAACAAAAAAATATCTATTGTCTATGGAGGCTGACATTAGCTCCAGAAGAGGAATAAAAACAGCTAAGCGAGGAGAAATCTGGGACCACCTACCCCTTAAACTGTTGTGTGCCAAGACATTTTACTGTAGCTTTTATCCAGAAATCAGGGCTCTCTTGCTATTGGCTCTTGACCCTAGGGAAATTAAAGACCAGACACTGGGACACTGATTATAGCTACCTTGCCTGGCTCTCTCTCTACCTACGACCCAACATTGATAGGAAGATAGTCTCCACTTCAAGATTGTCTTGAAAACTTTGCATATATGCATATAATTGGCAAGCTTAACTGACATAGAGAATCCTACATGCAAAGATGTCCTATACATGTGCTAGATTTCTTCCAGGAAAAAAAGAATAAGGTTTATAGAAAGAATTAGGAATGACAAATACCCATCAATCACACTTAGGGCTTTGTCAAAAAAGTTAACTCTTACAGCGTGTACCCCAGCATTAAGTACTGCATTCCCTGCTTTTATCCTTGGAGGTTGTAATGCTTTGAAAAACCCTATCATTAGTGTTCATTTTAGTTTTATTTAGTTTTAGCAGAAATGTATTTTATTGTGATAGCAAGGCACTAGAAATAAATCATAGACCAAGTGCACCGTGGGAGGGATTAGAATATTGCAATCCATATTATAGAGATCTGGATGTAGTATGTGCTTTATATGCATTTAAACTCATTTAGTACTCACACTAAGTCTATGAGGAAATTATGGCTACAGTTTGAACAACTTGCCCAAGGTCACACGATGAGTAAAAAGCCAGGTCAAGATTTCCGCCCAGGCACTCAGCTATGCTCCAGAAAAACCTAAGGTAAGATCTATACTTTAGGAATATTCACACTAATTCTCTCAAGCTATTTGTTAGAGAATAGGAGGTGGCTTCTAATGATGTGTTTGCTGGGTTGAGTCGTTTGCTGTGTTCCAATCAAGGGGCTGAAAGCTTTTTGCAGAGATGCTAGACTCCAACAGAAAAAACAAAGTCAGACCAGTGAGAATCTAGCACATGTGTATAAATACAGTAATATTCACAAGGCACATTTATTAAAAAGTAGGAAATTTATGGCAGCGAATGGTAGTGTAATGGCAGAGGTCTTAAAGAGAGAACTCAGCCATCATCATCATCATTATTATTATTAATGAACTCTCCCACTTCTAATTTGCTTCTATAGAGAAGGCTCTCAATGGCTTCCCCAAAGATGAAAGAAAATAAAATAATTCTCAAGGATATCTAAGATAGTGTATCTATCTATATATCTATCCATCTTATTTATTTATCTATCTATGTATATGTTGGTAACTAAATTTTACTTTTTACTTGCCAAGGAAAGCTGGGTCATGATCTGAATTAAAATCTAGTAATTGCATGATTCTAAATGTAGTCAGCAGGTTGGTCCGGTCATTAATCCACCAAGTGCCTTGCTGTTCTGATAAAATATACAGTTTTGGGAATACAATGCTCAGACTGGTCATTTCCAGGTCTCTTTGGCTTCCATCTGCAGAATGGGCCACCACAGGCTCATAGCAGAGTTAGCACAGTTAGGTAATTGGGTAATAACCATGACTGCAAGAAAACCTACAAGTAAAGTAATGCAGTGCAGTAAAGGGAAGCACCTGGTTTGAAATCCTAAGCCCTATGTTTCAAAGCTTCAGAGCTCACTCTATCATTAATGGTCAGATCTTCCCTAATTCTTTCAGGGGGCTTCAGTTTTCCCATCTCTGAGATAGATGATACATTTAATGATAGCAAAAGAATCTATAAATATAAATTCTCTTAACAAGCACTGTAATCTTAGCCAGAATCAGAAGAGAAAATTCAGCATCTCTCCAACATGGTTGAGACAACTCATTCATC
>CM052896.1:111702199-111738701 GCA_028534135.1 Potos flavus | reverse complement strand
GCACGTATTGCATGGAGCACTGGGTGTGGTACATAAACAATGAGTCTCGTAACACTGAAAAAATAAAATAAAAGTATTTGGGGAAAAAAAAAGAAATTGTTTTCATTTTACTTTAGTTTTTATCTATCCACAGAAAACACTTATTCTAAGGAAACCAGTAACCAAAGGGTCAATGGGACAAATCCCAGCTACAAACTTATTAGTGCAGCTACAACTTTTTAACGAGATCTTTTCCCTTTGCCTTTAAATTTCCCTGCCTCTCCTCCTTCTGGGAGGTGGATTTGAGGCTTGCTCTCCTGTCTTCTCTGGCTGCCTCTCCGATAAACCCTTTCCTTGCTACATATCCCAAGGCTCAGTGATTGTCTTTGCTGTGCATCTAGCAGGCAGACTAGGATTTAGTTACACTAAACCACCAAACGTTTTGGTTGTCTTTTTTCTTTTTCTTTTTAAAGATTTTATTTATTTTCTTATTTGAGAGAGAGAGAGAGCAAGCACAAGCAGGTAGAGTGGCAGAGGGAGAAGCCAACTCCCGCTGAGCAGAGAGCCCGATGTGGGGCTTGATCCCAGGACCTGAGCTGAAGGCAGACGCTTAACTGATGGAGCCACCCAGGCGCCCCCGATTGTCTTTTTCTTATACCTTCTTCTTTTCATATGGAGTTGAGAAATTTTGGTTTCATTTGGCTTTAAAGAATTGAATGTTGGGCCAATCTAGATATCTCAGATGGTTAAGATTCTGCCTTCCGTTCAGGTCATGACCTCTGGGTCTAGGAACCCAGTCCACATGGGGCTCCCTGCTCAGCGGGGAGGCTGCTTCTCCTTCTCCCTCTGCCCCGCCTCCCCCACTCATGTGTGCTCTCTCTCTCTCTCTATCAAATGAATAAAGTCTTAAAAAAAGAATTGAATATTAACTATTTTTTTTTTTACAGCTGGTGTTTTTTTTTTAATTTTTATTTTTAAGGTATGTTTGGGTTATTTTCTCAGAAATTTGACAATCATCGGAGAAGGAAAAAGGTTAAATATTGATTAACTAAACTAGGTTTGCCATAAACATGCAGCAAAATTTGGGCCTCATGTGTAGGTGTTCATGAGTCTAATTCAAATTCTAGAACTAAAAAGTTAGGGGTTATGACTTGAAGTTAATTTTATTTCATGTTGTTCAATGAGGAGGGAACACCTTTAGGTTCAGTCTTACGCCTTCCTATAATTATAGTGTTACCTCTGGTGAAATTTAGCCTTGAGCAGAAGTATGAAGCAGGCTGTGGCAGGTGGGGGTGTCAGGGAAGCAGACTCATACAGAGATGAGCACGCATGAGTAGAGAGGGCTCTTGCAATTGACAGCTGTGAAAGCGGTGAGTGGGGAGGGAGGACAGGGTAGAGGGAGAAGTGAACCCGAGATGAAATCTCAGGTGAAGCTGAAATTGAACCTATTGCCCGTTTGTGAGCTGAGGCGCCTACCAGTCATTAGGTAAGGGTGGTGGCCTGGGGAAGAGGCTAGAACCTTAGCGAATACTCCCTCTTCAGCCTTAGGCTATCTACCAATGGTGCTAGAGCACTTCATGGAGTACCAAACACACAGGCAAAGTTTGCTCCTCTTAATGCTTCCCCCAAATTTGGGATCCCTTTCAGTGGCCTTCCATCCTAATGGCCTGTGCTCCAAACTCTTCCATTCTCCTTTCTCCAACCATATTCAATCGTCTTTTGTCCCATCCTCTACTGGTAGTTGCTATATTTGGGTAAGACACATATTCCCAGCCCCCATAATAATGGCTAGTAAACCCTCCACTCTTGGAAATCTAAGTATCACATAACCATTTGGATGAAGATGCCTGGAATCAAAGGAATGAAGAAACTGGTGGCCATTTCAAGCAGAGTGGAGGATGATTGAGCAAACAGTAAAAGCCACAGGGAATTTAAGCTTTTTTTTTAAATGACCCAGTTACATGGGTACATATGGGTAACTCTACTGTTACTACTGTGGAGAGATTACATCATGAAAACTTTGCAGAAGTGTGTACCCCACCAGCTCTCCCACAAATACCTACAGAAGCTCAAAATGCACCTACTATGCTTTAAAACTTCATTTAAATCAAACAATACATGAGCATGCCCAAAGTATGGCGGGACTGGTGGATCCATGCTCAAAGGTTGTCACTACTGGTCACAAGAGATAGCATCTCTCTCTCTCTGACAATCTCATGAAAGAACAGACTGTGATGTCTGTACTCGTTACAGGAGTACAAGAAAGCATTTTGTTCTACCAGGGATTATAGAAAAGGAAAGAGACAGGAAATGACAGGAAGGAATTGGATGGAGTTAACACAGTTAAGCAACCACTATGTAGTAGGTGCTGTGATGGTAACTTTTTTGTTTTTTTTAAGATCTTATTTATTTATGAGAGAGAGCATGCACACGAGTGGGGGGAGAGGCAGAGGGAGAAGGAGAGGGACAAGTAGACTCCCTGCTGCGCACAAAGCCTGAGGGTTGGGGGGCCTTGATCCCAGGAACCTGAGATCATGACCTGAGCTGAAATCAAGAGTTGGGTGCTTCTGAAGGGACTGAGCCACCCAGGCATCCCTGTGCTGGTAACTTTAAATGAACTCTCACACCAACAGTATGGTAGGGGGTTTTATTATACCACTTTCAAGATAAGAAACCAAATATTAAAGAGGTTAGTTATTTGGCTAGGGACACAGATGGTAAATCAGTAAGTCAATATTTGAACCCCAAAGCCAATGCAATTTTCACCCTCTCATGTGCCACGGATTCTCAAATAACTTTTAATAAAAGCAGTTCAAATTTCTAGTATTTGGATGGTTAGTATTTTGAACTACTTGTTAATTCTTTTGATAGTTTCTTGGTCTAGATTTTTTTATTATTATATTTTCTAAACTAAACCTGATTAACTTGTACCCGTGCCACAAATGATTTGCATATTTAAGTGTGTTTATTCATATCTCCACAAAACACGTTGCTTATTTTTCCCTAAAACAGTATGTTACACCAGAATGTATTTGCCACTCTTCTGTAAAACATATTTTTAAAGTGTTCTTTGTTTGGTTTTTGTTGGCTTTTTGGTGTTGTTGTTGTTACTGTTGTTAAAAAGTTGGTAATTTTATATAAACATTTTATTTATTTATTTATTTATGTTTTCCTTATGCTAGTTTGTTTGTTGTTTACTTTTCAGGTTGCACTGGCTTTTTAAAACAGACTCACTTTATAGTAATTCTTTCATTAGTGAAAGCTATCTTTGTTAAAATAAATTATTTCAAAAACATGCCTTTGAAACTTTGAATTTCCTTCACTAAGCAAAATTAGTTAAGATTAACAACAATGTGCTTTTCCCTCCAGATGACTTCATCTTTGATTTACTTGTAAGTTCCTAAACTGCCAGGTAGAATTTTAATGTTTAGAAAAAAAAACTATTAAATAATTTTGTAATATTTGCTTTGATAAATTCCTTTTAAAATGCGATTTTGGTCCTTTAGAGAGGTAGCATAACCCTTAATTTTTGAAAATAATAATTTTACTAACTTGATTACATTTTATTCAATTCTCTTTATAGAATTAACAAGCTTAAAATTTCATAATAAGGACCTAATGAATGAATGAGATTGCAAAAGAAGTGAATACATAATGGTACCTCGATTTGTGTCCCAAGGATCACTTTCTAACTCCACAGCTAGAAGTCATTCATTTAAAGTAGCCATCACTAGATTGGAAAGCTTGAATTATATAAAAATCTTTAATAAAGCAATGTTTCATTATTAAATTCAGATGTATGACGTAATCAACTGAAGCTATTACATACTGGTACAGATTCTTAACTACTTTGAGGCCAAATATTAACATCCAGTGCTACCTGATAAGCAGTGGTTTTATAAATGTATTGAATGTCCTGGAAAGAAGTATTTTCTGATTATTCTAAAAATTCGTTCTTTATTTTTAAGATCATAATTGTATCTTTTTTCAAGGTTCAAAGATAAGAAGTGGCACAGTCAGTGTTAAAATCTGTTCTATTTCATCAAAAATAAAGCACATTTATCATTCAGCATTTTCCTGGGTATTCTCATAATTTTTTTTTCTGTTGAATATTTAAAGTTTAATAGCTATTACATAAAAGGCTTACAAAGGTAGAAGATGCACTCAATATTTTAAGAAACAATCTTGCTTTATACAAGTTTTATTGTAGGGAAATCTATCTTTAATAATTTTTATTGAAATAAAGTATTTTATAAATATGTTTACTTAGTAACATAGTTTGAACTTCCCTCTTTTGAGGGAAAGATAATTGAGTTAATAAGAATGAGTTTTGTTTCCACTTGCTTCTCTATTCATTTGCAATTTTTCAGTCACAATGAGTTTGAATGAGTCCATCACTGCACCAAATACTTGACATAAGTTATCTTGTTGACTCTTCACAAGTACTGTTACCCCATTTCACACTAAGAAGAGTGAGACTTAGAAACATTAAGTAATAACACACAGGTACAAAGTGGCAGTTCTTTGTGATTCCACAGCTCTTTTGATAATTGTGCATATTGCTTCCAAACATATTGAGCTTATCTTTGCTGTCGCTAATGGGGGGGGGCATGCTAGTCTTTGTAATAAAGTCACTGAAACTGAGTGTTTGCATGCTCCCTGTTTTCTATCCTATACACATCTTCCTAAAATTTATAAAAACATATGACAAAAATCAGCCCAATTCAGTACAGCTAAACTTCATGGAAAATTGACAAGGAAGAAATGGAACTTAAGTCCAAAGAACTTAAGAAGTCAACCAAAGTCTTATGCTCTCAACTAGAAGAAACAAGCCAGAAAGATGAATGGTCTTACCCATGATCCAAGGGAGACCCAAGCCATGTAACCCAGCTTTCTGGACATTAACTCCATATATTTGCAGAAAGTACCCGACATTGAGTATGTGTCAGGCCCTTTGCTGGATGGTTGCTGCTGAGGTGAATATTGTAGTTACCCCATGGACAAAAAAAGGAAACTGAAGCATAAATGTGTTCAAGGCCCAAGATTAGTATGGACTGGAGCAAGGCTAACTCTAGCTCTGGACAGCTTTGAACTCAGACTCAGAGGGATTCCTCCTGTTCAGTAATTTAGCCCCCATACAGTAGTCTGTATAGAAACTGCCGTATTCTATCAGAGGTGATTGGCCTTCATTGCAAAGCAACTGGTTCCCAGTTATTCCAGATATACTAGTGGAGTGCACTGTATTCCAACTAAGGATAGCCAATGTGTAAAATATTTAACAATAGAAAGAGCTGGGGGGGGGGGAAATCTATCAAAATAGGCACCAGACCAAATAGAAGAGAAATTGGCTCTAGACCATGGGAATGCCAGTATTGATTTATACCTGAGGAATAACTGCCTTGAAACCAATTAAACTCTGCAGTCAAGAACTAGAAGAGAAAGTATTTTTCCCCCTAGCATCTTACTTCCTGCATTTATTAAGTGAGGAAAGGCCTGATAAAAAGGAAAATAATGCTAATATGGACCCCAGTTAATGACCTGCTTTGAGACTATTTTAACTACCATCGACAGAATGTGTACAGAAGGAAAATAACATGACCTATCTGAAGAGGATGCATGCACTGATTGCAGAAAGTTAGCTGGGTGACAGCTCGTAGACGATCACATCGGCATTGCAAAACCACTAAAATGCCCTTCCAGTTGTTGTTACCAGCCCCATTAGCAGCCAACCAAGTGCAGCTGTAGATCCTGTGGTTGGTCATAGAGTAAAATGAAATAAAACTATGCCATTTAACATTATAGATTCCAGAACAGAAAGTTATTATCTTGATTTTTTAATGTTTTAATTTCCCAGTGTTTTCTGAGCACTCCATTTGATACATCTGAATTAATTTTCATCAATAATCCCATGCATGTGTTTTGAAAATCAGAGAGGAAATGTGCTAACTACATGACAAAGAAGTCTATTCTTTTTTCCATTCAACAGTGCTGCTCAGTGGTCCCACTCTACATGATACAGAGGACCTGGTATGATTCTGTGCTACCTGCTGGCATCTCCCTTTCGCCAACTTTTCCAGAAAGAGAGAGAAAGAAAGAGAAAGAAAGAAAGAAAGAAAGAAAGAAAGAAAGAAAGAAAGAAAGAAAGAAAGAAAGAAAGAAAGAAAGAAAGAAAGAAAGAGAATAGGGAAAATGGAAAAACTCCTGTCGACTTGTATTGATGGTTGTATGCAGTTATGTGGAACTTGGGCTAATTACTTTTGAATAGATGACTCTTACATATAATTCTGATCTTAATACCCACAAAGTTTGGTTTCTTCATATAAAGTTGGCAATATGTCACCCTGTGCTTGCAAACGATGTTTGTTTGGAAAATACGGGGCACTCAATGCCATGTATGCAATGCTTGCCTTAGTCTGAGAGACTGCAAGCTGCTCTCCATGCCTGCAATTCTGAATCCTCCATACGTGTCCAACTTCACTGTCTCTATTTCAGGTCAAAGAAACTGATGGCCATAAAGTATAAGTTATTAACAAGGTCAATGGGCAGAGACAGGTTTCCAAAATAAGTCAGCCTGTTTCAAGTCTGAGTTCTTAATAAATACCACCTCCCCTGCCTCTTCTTTATGGGAATATCATTTCTAGAAAAGAACTACTTATTCTTGTAGCCAATAACTGAGATAATAAGTGAACCTCTAAATGATACATACCATATTTTAGACATAAGATATGACACAGGGAATAATGACTGTCCCATTTGATATTGCTGATGGAAACAAAAAAATAATAATCTGCTTCTGTGTTTTACATGTGAAAAATTCATCCTGACTAGCAAACTATCAAAATGTTTTACTTTAACTTTATGTCTACCCATATTTTGGGTACTTCTCATATGATGACATTTTGTTGTAAGACAATTCTTTAAAATATCTCTTTATATGCCTTTCTGCAAGTTGGTTCAGAGCTTTTAGGTTGTCTGCAAAATATAAAAAAAGTATGTTCCTCAAATCATTTGAATAGTTCTCTCAGCCCTCCTGGTGGGTATAGACATATCCTGATTTTCTAATAAAGCTTTCAAATCAGATAAATGTGTGGTCATCAAATAATCATGAAAACAACAATTTCTATAGAAATTGTCATAGATAAACAAGAGTTGTTTTTGTTTTTGTTTTTTTTTTTTAGAAAAATGTATGTTTTGTTTATTCTTGTAAAGTGCATATTGTGTCATTTGAGCAAGGCTAATTCTACATATTCAGAATTCCACAGAACCTTCTGAGGCTTTTTAGAAAGGCATCCAGCTATAGAAGGTTGACAAGGTAACTATCATTTGAGCTGTTGCTGTTTGGGGAAGCCTGACCCCACAGGGAGCCTACTATCACAGCAGGGTCCCATGTGTTCTGTTCACATTTTACCCAAAAGCATGTACTGAACACCTGCCAAGGTGTGCCAAGTGCTCATCCTCAGCACTGGATGAGATAGTAACAATTGAGAGAGTATGTCTTCTGTCTCCACGGGGCTTGGAGCATAGGCATGAAACAGACCCATGAAAAACCACAACATATAGATGCCATAAATAAAAGTATTTTAAAGTTATATTAGCTGCACAGAGGGCTCAGATAATTGACAGATATTATTTGAGAAACTTCCTGAAAGTGGGGGCCCTTGAGTTGTATCTTGAGGGAGGAACAGGTCACTAAGCAAAGGAGAAAGTGAATGTCATAAGATAAAAGACCTTGAGCAAAACTACAGCAGCCTGAAGGAGTTGGAGGTTCCTTGGAGATAGAGTCTGTTCATATAAAATATGGATCTAGTCTAGGGCACATAATGAAATGAACAAGGGGGACATACTGGTAAGGAATGTCAGAGAGCAATGTATATATGACATATATGTCATACAAAGAGTTTGAATTCTCTCTTAAAATCATGGCAATGGAAGATTTTGAAACCAAGACAATGTCACAATCAGGCATTCTTTACAGATTTTTGTCCTTTGTCCCACAGTGAGTAGGAAAAATGTAAGTGGACTAGAGACCACAGGTAGGGTCTTAACCATGTCAGAATTTGGAAACTGAGAAAAGAAAATATATTTGTGAAATCTTACAAGTGTTGGAAGTAGAAATGTTGCCAGATTATTTAAATGTCAGAGTGAGAGCACTTAAAGAAAGCAAAGAAGTGGGAAAAGCCTAACCCACCTACTGAATGCCAGTAACTTCCAGGGAAGATTTTCAATGATACAAAGTTACTGTCCTGGAAAACAGTCTTATTCAGCACCAAAACTTACCAGGCTTCAGCAAATATTTGTGGAATGAAAACAAAATGAAACTAACAAAGGCCCCTACAACCCAAACCAGGGAGTTTAGCATACTCTCACCCAGCACAATTTTATATTCGGTTAAGAATAGATTAACCCGGGAAGCCTGGGTGGCTCAGTGGGTTAAAGCCTCTGCCTTCGACTCGGGTCATGATCTCAGGGTCCTGGGATCGAGCCCCGCATCGGGCTCTCTGCTCAGCAGGGAGCCTGCTCCCCCCTCTCTCTCTGACTGCCTCTCTGCTTACTTGTGATCTCTCTCTCTCTCTGTCAAATAAATAAATAAAATCTTTAAAAAAAAAAAGAATAGATTAACCCAATATGGAAGTTGATTATGTAATTGAAATGATCAGAATCTCCTTAAAGATGTAACAAATTTTTCATTTAGTTTAGACTTCATACCAAGAAAACGGGCAAATGGGTTCATCAGTTGGTGTGTGTGCTAAAAAGGCATCTGTTTTAGAGCGTACCATTACAAATCCTTTATCCTTAACTTTTAGTATAACTAATGAAAACAAAACTCCTGTAACATCCTCTAAAACACACGTTTTCTATTTATGCTATGAAAAAAAAAAAAAAAGCGTAAATCCAGAAGCCAGTTTGCTAAGGTCCTAATAGATTCTGACATATGAGCATCTTCAGCAGGATCTACAAAATACTTTGAGCAACCTCTCAAGTATGAAGCAAATTCATTACTAAAAATAACCTGACTCAAGTCCTTTTAATAGTTCTTTCAGCTCACCCTGTGGGTTTAGGCATATCTTGATTCCATCCAAAGCTTTCAAATCAGATAAACGTGCAGTCACCCAATAATA
This sequence comes from Potos flavus, assembly GCA_028534135.1. Lineage (NCBI taxonomy): Eukaryota > Metazoa > Chordata > Mammalia > Carnivora > Procyonidae > Potos > Potos flavus. Next base: position 111,729,603 of record CM052896.1, on the reverse strand, counting down.
ACACAGAATTTCTATTTTAAAAAACAAAACAAAACAGGGATGTATAACCAATGGATTTAAAAGACAGATATTTTCAGGTTTTTAGAATGTTCCCTTGATTTGTCATGAACCATAATTAATACATGCATCCAATGAGTGAAGTCGTGATATCTCCATCATCACAAATTTTAACCATTGACAAAGAAGTTGTCTTGAAGCTTAGTCAGTCTTAAAGCTAGTCAATTTATTAAGAGACAGGAAATAGGGGCGCCTGGGTGGCTCAGTGGGTTAAAGCCTCTGCCTTTGGCTCGGGTCATGATCCCAGGCTCCTGGGATCGAGCCCCGCATCGGGCTCTCTGCTCAGCAGGGAACCTGCTTCCCCCTCTCTCTCTGCCTGCCTCTCTGCCTACTTGTGATCTCTCTCTCTCTGTCAAATAAATAAATAAAATCTTTAAAAAAAAAAAGAGAGACAGGAAATAGTTAAGAGTCTAAGAGTCACGTTTAGGTTAATTCCGACTCTTGTCATTTACAGGTTTTGTGATCATGGACCAATCACTATACTTCTCGGGAAGCTGAGTTTTACAATCTGAAAAATGATGATAACGTACCTTACATGGTTAAAGACAAAATGTGACCACATGTATCAAAGCGTTCTAAATATGGTCTTACATAGGTGCTCAGTAATTATAAGGTGCCATTATTCTTGTTTTAGATTAATTTATGTTCAGGTGCCCAACGGAAATTTAAGGTTGCATGTCTAATTACCAAACACAATTCCTAAATGTTCAATCACGTAGTATATGTTTGAAAAGTTAATTCAAATTCAATTCTAATTTTATCAGTCCACTAGCACTTTGTGTCATCTATTAAACACCAAGATCATCTAATATATACAACTAATGCATCATCAATTTTACCAAGAAGTACATATGTTTCTTTTGTCACCTTAGACACTCTGTTAAGGGAATGCACAGTCTCTGAGAATCTGGAATGTGTTAGAAAATTAGCTTATTGCATGATCTATGAGCTCCTTAGCAGCAGAGTCATACTTTTCTCCGAATCCCCAGAAGAATCTAACATAGTGCTCTGTAGAAAGTAGATATGGAGTAAATACTTTGGATGGACAGATTTCTTTAGGAACACAGGGAAGTGGAAGATATGATTGATTTGCTTAAGACTGTATTTTATTCTTCTATGAAAATTCTGTACTCAGTCAGGTGCCTGGAACAAAGTAGAAGGATTTTAATAAACTTTTTTTTTTTTTTTTTTAATGAATTGTATTCCTTGACTAAGGTTCTCATCTTTACAGAGTAAGGTCTGTAATTCTTGGTAAAAGTAACTAAGAGTTGCCTGGACGTTACTTGACATAAAATCTCCCAAGTGAAATTTGAATCACCTGTTACCATTGTCTTTCATACTTAATTTTCCAACAGAGAGCCTACAAATAATTAACACTAGTTAACTGAAGTGTCGTGATTTTATTTCCTGATTTAATCTCTGTCAAATACATTATTAGTGAAATGGTCAAGAAGAGTTAGAGAAAGGACTCTGGGAAACCATGAGATTAATCTAAGTTGAACTGGAGCATATGAATAGATAACATTTTCATAAGTGTTCATTAGAAGTATGGGCGCATGAGCTATAAGCAAATCTGAAGTAGAAATGTACCATGAAAATTCGTAAAGAAAATTGACATTTAAAACCAATAGCTTATGTGTTGAAATAGGGAAAAAGATTATTCTGATTGGATAACTACGTTGGTATTTCTCTCTATCCTAAACAACACAGATTTCACAAATACAAAACAATATGCTTGATGTATGGGTGTATACTAAAAAGATATTCATAGAAACACACAATCTAGTTGGGAAATAGAAAAGAACATGATGATGTCATACAAACCCCTCACACGAAAAGGCTCAAATGGCAAACAGCACTTCTTCAAGGTAGGAGAAAGGGAAAGATCCTACTACCTTCTTCATCCCTGCCACCCTCCTGCCTCATCATGAAGCGTCCCACATTTCTTTTTAACATTAACAATGCAAGTATTGGTTGTAACCCAATGAACTTACTCAGATAAACACAATGTGGTTTTCTTTTAAAATAAGCCTTTACTGAATATATCAACAAGGTACTGTATAGTGTGGAGTGAAGTGGATAGTTAACAAAGTGTGCGACATGGTAGGTCTCAGAGGGCGTGTAATGCAGAATCTTCCAGCCCCTTGCAGTCCCTTGTCATTGAGAACACACTAAACATAAACCGGAAGCAAATCAACATATGGTTCAAACAATAACAAATCCTCGGGATTAACTTTCAGTGAATATATATTGGTCCTAGGAGGGATAGACAGCGGCGACACCTTCACCTTACCTCAAAAGGGTTATAAATCTTACATCCCATGGATATCTTTATAAATGCCTCGGGGTGTGTGTGTGTGTGTGTGTGTGTGTGCGCGCGCGCACACACACGCACGTGTATGTTTCAGACTCGTTTAAAAATGCCTATTGCGATGGCCTTGCTTTGTGCTCTTCGGTGAATGTGCCACTAGGAAAAGAAAAATGAAAACTACAGCACAAGACTCTGATCCATTTGTTACGACAGTATCGTACATGTACAAATCTTTCTCCCCACAATCTGTGACAAACATCCCCAATGCCAGCAGTTGTCTTTTGACCCTGCTGAAGAAATCAAAGAAGGATGTAAGCTACAGCTTTCTTCATTAGTATTTTGACTTTAAAAAAAAAAAAAAAAAAGAACATCAGGCCAGTTTTGACCAAGATTAAGATCTAGGAGAGTGTTTTGTTTCGTGTTTGTATCTCTTTCCCTTTGGGGCACAAAGAAACTGCTTTGCTTTCCCACGAAGCAGGAAAATCATGGGCAAAACCATTCTTCTTATGTTCTGAAGTAATGTCTCCTTGTTGTAGGTTCAAGAAAAATGCTATAAACAAAGAGGGCAATGGAAATGAACCACTTCACGGTCAAAAGTTGCACTGAGCTCTCCAGCTGAAGTTCCCCAAACTACTGCAGCAACTCTTCCCTGAAACTTATGTTTGGGCTGGGTGTCCTGCTGGCTACACGCAGAGTGGGTTCTCCACAGAGGGGAAGTAAGCCGTGAGCTTGTGAAATGACTAAGACCATCGTGATCTGCACTGATAGGAAATGGAGCCTTAGAATTAGCTACTTCATTAATAATTTTGCCAGACGAGTCACATTACAGGTGTTTTTTTGATGTTGTTGTTTTTGTTTTTACCTTAAGGAACATATCTAATATATTTTCAACAAACATCCAGATAATTAGAAATTGCATTATTTCTCATGGGATGGAATGTTTCCCACTTCTCACACAGGAAAACTAGGCAGGGAAACATACTTTTTGTCTCTGCCCATGGTTGTCCATTGTGATGAGCTATTAATGCATTTGACAGTTTTGAGGGAATCCCAGAGCCTCTCTCTGTTCAAGCACATCTCCCCAAACAAACAGGTATTAATTGCAACCCTGGGTGTGAATAACAATTAGTAATATCTGTGTGATCATGGCTATGTCTTTTCCTTTTAGAATTTCCTCTGCACAGTGACAGTCCCCTAGCTCTGAGAGTGGCTGCGTATTATCTGATCACCTTGTTTGGTCAAACGGCATCAAGCTCTTTATAAGCCAGTCGCTTGCGTATAGCTTTGTTCATGGACTTGGCCTGTACCTTTAACCGTGACTCTTGACTAATTGCAAAATACAAAACAATGACAGCAAAAGAGGCTCGAATACAGAGTAGTACACATTCCCATGATGGCAAATGCCAGTCAAACACTAATCCGACACTGATGGTTGGTTATTCAGCAGTTTTCCTAAGACACATAAGACATTACAAATACCGTGATGTACTATCTATCCTGGTGTAAGCGAGAGCCCAGGTATCATGACAAATGGGACACTGGTCTGAATTTTAGCAGTCTCCACCACATTGTGTGCAAGAGCAAAGTGAAGCCTATAACTACATTCTATCTCTTCAGGAACATCTTCTAGCAAAGGAACCACTTCAAGTGACTAGGTCTTCATTGTACTAGTTAAGCCCCAAATGATTCTATGAATCCCATAAGACATCACAGAAACCTCTCCAACATTGGTCTTCTTGGCCCAAAGCAAAATGTTTCAGCAGCCAAATACCGCACTGGGGTTATACACACAATAGAAATAAAGGAGAAAGATTATTTTGTGGATAAGAGAAAAAAACCCTCAAAAGTCAAAGTACCATCATTTGAACACATAGTTTTATCTACACAGCCAAGGGGAAGAGGACAGTGGAAGGGAATTATCCAGATAAGTGCACAAAACCCCATGTCATTGTCCTGAATGTTACATAGCTTACTGTCAGACTGATCACCTTCGCAGACTGTCTTGTCCCTTCGCTGTGTGGAATTAGCTTTAAAATAGCAACAGCCAAAATTTGCTAGCTAATAGACTAAATGGAAACCTAAGTCACTTTAGAATTAATTCAAATTAATTGTAGCTAATTTCAGCGCAACTGACTGTAGTTTCAATTCTTGCTTCTACAACATTATAACTTCAGTTATATTTTCTGCTTATTCTGAAGGACAAGGGAGATTAAAACATATAAGCTGTGGTACATTATTAAAGAAAATAAAGCTCTTACTATAAAGAAAAACTTGCATAGCATTTTATATCTAAACTCTTACAAAGAAGACACATCACAGTTCTATTTTGTTAAAAGTGAGAGAGAGAGAGAAAGAAAGCAAAAATGATTGTGACATTAACTTCACAGGTCCCTAAAAAATGGCCAGCGGCCAAGGAAATATGCAACACAGGATGAAATTTGATTTTAAAAGGAATTTTCCAAGGGTGTGTGTTTTTTAGATAATGTATGCAATCGATAGCCCTTCTACATCTAAGGGATGAAAAGGAGTAAATTACACGTACTTTGCGAAGATGGGCATTGCTTTGAACATATCTAGAGTTAAGCACAAACAATCCTCCCTTCCCTATGCCCTCTGCTCTACCCCACTCTGCCAAGATTAGGAGAACAAGCCTATACTCCCTGACTTGTTCCTTTTTCACGTTATCCTCTTAATAAAAGATTGATTATCCTTGCATGATTCCCAAAGAAGAGGGACATCCAAGACTGAAAAGGAATAAACGAAATTTCAAAAATGGAACAGGATCAAAGTCAGTCCAAGGTGGAAACTCAGTATTGCTTTTTAAAAAAACAAACAAACATTATTTCGTCCAGCTTTGATGTGTCCCCACAGAATTATTAGCACTGAAAATTAGGATACATTTTAAAGTGTATAAGTATATATGGATATTTTGTGCAACCAAGACTGTCATCTAAAATTTTCTTTCAAATTTTAAGCAGAGTGGGAAAAAAATCAAGGAAATGTAGCATAAATAGCTAATTATGAAAATATATGTGAGGTGATTGGAAGACAAATTTGCGAGGGGATAAGGTATCAATTCAAGCTATTTCAACATGATACTAACACAGTCATTTGATAAAGTATAGCAGAACTGCTGATCACTTGTTTTTGTCTAAATGGTATCAATAGTTTTTAAATAACAAGTTCAGTATATTCCAAACACTAATCTCCTGTTGGTCTACATATCATGTTGACATAGCTGCAGTGAATCTACCCAAATAATTCTCATTATCAAAAATAATTCCATTCAATATAATTCTTCCCGTTATTTTATTAGCCTCTTCTAAAAAAGTATTCTAGAATATATCTCTGTTGAATGTGATTCAACCTGACATATAATTTGAATAGTAACACTTTTAAAGGGAGTTTTCTTGCTGGAACATCCTACCTGTCCCTGAAGATGACTGAAATCAGACTCAAGTCTCTAACTCTGTTATCATATAGGGTCAGGGAAGCATGAGGAGTGATTTTTAAGCTCCCGGTCAGAAAGCCAACGCCCGGGTTTGAAGTTCTTTCCCAAACATGTCATTTGCTGAGTTCTGCCGGGTTAGGTTAACTTATCTTACAGGAACGGGCTTCCTTGTGATACTTTTCTCTATTTCCTGCTTTGGGTCAAATCAGGGTAACTACCTCCTTTCTCATATTTTTAACTTCTCTTCCAGACCAGGAAGTGCAGAAATAGCATGAAGGTATCTGGGCCATTTCGTGTTTTACCCACACCACGTAGCCTACCCTGATGAGTTCATTCTAATCTGCCTTTCATCTGACCACCGACTGTAAGAAAGGAATTTATTCTGACAGCTTCCACAGCAAAAATGGTTAATGTGCCTCATGAGGAAGAATCACTCCGTCTTTTGCCTTGGCGTTGGGTTCTCATTGTACAACCCTGTACAGTACTTCAGCGACTATTTTTTTTTTTTTTAAGATTTAAAAAGCAAAGAGTTACAAAACTGTTTGTAATTAACTTGAAATAGAAAAGATAGCACTTTTTTTTTTTTTAAATCCCATTATATAGTACACCGTATAAATTACAGAGTATTCAAATGCACAAATGCATCTGGGTAACATTTATCAAATGTAATTCGCATGTCTCTAGGTGCACACACGTGTGTGTTCTCGCGAGTCTCACTGTCCGCCTTCCTAACGCCGGGGCTCTGCTGTCACGTGTGGCAGTGCTCCAGATCTGGAACGCTGCTGTTGCAGTATCGCATGTTGTTGGGGATATGGCAGTCTGTGTAATTAATGCCCCCATTTGGGGTGTAAATGGGCTGCAGTCTGAAATCTCCTTTAAGGAGCTGATCGTTATTTAAGGAGACGATCTGAAAGCTGGTTTCGGTCATCTCCAGGATGGAATTGTCCTTCTTGGTGCCTGCCTCGCAATAGTCATCTTTCCGCCGGCCTCGGTTGTACTTCCACTTCTGGGACGTGTAGCGCCCCTTTTTGTGCATGTGCCAGCAAAAGACGCTGAGCAAGACCACCAGCACGAATATCACTGCGCCCCCGATCAGGCCCGCCAGCAGAAAAGGGGAGCCCATGCTGTGGGAAGTCGTCTGCTCGTGGCTGGAAGCAGTGTTGCTGCCGTTGTTCAGATAGGAGGCGTGGGTGGTGGCCTCCGAACAAATGGTGTCTTCTACAGCTCGGTAGTTAAAAGCATCCAGGGGCACCAAACAAATCCGATAGGTGGATCTGGGCTCCAAGTTAACCAGGCTCCAGTGCTGTTTCTCACCGCTGACTATGCGTTCCTGGACGAGGCCCCCTACCAAACTGTGGCCCATTTTCACCCACGTGAGTTTGTATGCCATCACCGTAAAGAGAGAGAGCCAGCTGACTTGAATGGACGTATCGTTCACAAAATGGATGGAGAGTTGGATCCTTTCAGAAATAGGCGGGGTCGCTCTTTCTCTACCATCCCAGTCCGGAATCGTGGGCACTCGGGCGGTGGTGGGAGTCAAGGGTGTGGCGCCTCTGCTGGGGGTCGGGGCAGAGAGGGTGGGAGGCTGAGTCATTGCAGAGGCTGTACTTGGGGCCGGGGTGAAGACAGGCAGCCCAGGGGTCGTGGTGGGGCACGACAAAAGATTCATATTCAGCTCCCTGACAGCCATCCCCCGGACTTGCTCGGGCCCTTGGCACATGAAACCTCGCACGTTGAGAGACGAAGGGATGTCTTTGAGCCATTCTGTGACCCATTTAATGCTGCAGTCACAAAACCAGGGGTTGTTCCGAGCAGTGAGCTGCTTCAGGTTGGAGAGATGATCAAAGACCCCTTGAGTCAACATGCGCAGCTGGTTGTTGGATATATCCAGCCGTTCCAGCTTGCGCAGATTTGAGAAGGCTGTCAGAGGGATGTGGTTGATCTGGTTGTCCTGCAGATAGAGCCTGATCAGATGTGTACCTGGGAGATCGGGAGGGGGGTGGGAGAGGGAATTGCGCACAATGGAAAATTCCTTGAGCTTGGTGAGATGGCTGAAGGTGCCCTCGGCGATGCCCTTGTTGGTCAGGAGGTTGCCGTCCACGATGAGACGCTCCAAGCTCGTGAGGTTCTGAAAGGCCATGTCTGATATGACAGCAATTCGATTTTCATCCACTCTCAGCTCTTGCAAATCCACAGGAAGCCCCACAGGCACACTGCTCAGGTGATTCTTGGATAGAAACAACAGTTTGAGGCTAATAGCCTCCCGGAAGGCCCCGTCTTCCACCCCCACTGTGGATATCGAGTTGTCATCCAAGTGAAGCTCCTCGAGCTTCAAGAGCTGGGCCAGAGCAGCCCGTGAAATGGTCTGAATGTTGTTTTCCTGCAAATGGAGAACTCTGACGTTCTTGGGAAGGTTCATGGGGAATTCATCCAGTTGATTACCGTAAAGGTAGACCGTGTGCACGGACCGGACGTTGTGCAGTTCTGCAGGAAATCCAGCATTATTAATTTGGTTGTTGTGGAGGTAGAGTACGGTTACGCCCTCCGGGATCCCAAGAGGCACTGAGGTCAAGCTTCGCTCATTACAGTAGACAAAGTTCCTATCGCAGCGGCACACGCTAGGGCACGCCAAGATTTTTGACACTTGTGAGTAGAGCCCCAGGGAGATAAGAAGCCAAGATTTCAGGAAAAAAGCCCCATGGCTGGGCCACTGTGTGGTCTGTAGGCCCATTTCTGAAGTATGGAAACAAAATACAAGGTGGTAGGGAAACTAAAAAGAGAGAGAGAGAGAGAGGGGGAAAAAAAAAAATATATATATATAGCAAAACCAAAATGACTGGACAGGGTTCTGTTAAAGTCCAGAACTCCAAGTAGAGGAAAAGTCTTGAAGGCCTGTGGTAAAAGAATTCTCCTGTGGTCTCTGGTCTTATCAGCCTGTGTTGTCTTCTTTGTTACTGTCCTCCATGTGAAAAAAAAAAAAATTCAATAGGAAGAATTTTTCACACAGGCAATGAGTGAAGCCAAGTTATCAGCGGTCACCAGGGGCCCAACTGGGCAGACAGAACTAGAACTCCCTTCTCATGTTGTAGATCAGGTCAGCGTTGATCAGACTCTGAACTTCTTGGTTAAGCTCAATCTGCAATCTGTTGTAGGAAAACAAAGAGAAAAAAGTCAGTTGAGGGTCGTAATGGATGAAGTGCTGATCTGATTCTTTGCCCTTCAAGAATAATGTGTCTGGGACCAAATGACCAGAGGCAGGAGTTGGCTTAAAGTGATGTTTTAAGTAACAATAATTCAGTTGAAAAGGTATTCAAGAAAGGAACATGATTCAATTATCTGATCTTCAAAGGAAAACCATACTGTTACCTCTCACCCTCAGTGATCATACTGTGAATTTTACATCCCAATTAGTACCTTCTCTTAAGTATCCATTTGCATAACCAAATAGAAAAGTGCAAGGCACACTGTTGAATCCACTGAATCAATAATGAGGATCACCTACAAATCCAACTGGTCACATCTTGTTTCAAGATGACACAAGTGACTGAATAACTAATACAATTTGAGGGCAAACACATGAAACCCTTTCTAGTTATAAATAAACAAATGCAAGATAGGGACTGATAAAGTCATTTAAAAAGATGTATCCTTTTGGTATGATGCTAAGTGAAATTAAGTCAGTCAGAGAAAGAGAAATACGATATGATTTCACTCATATGTGGAATTTAAGAAACAAAATAGATGAACATTGGGGGGAAAAATAAAATAAGAGGAAAATTAAGAGGGAGGCAAAGCATGAGAGATGCTGAACTCTAGGGAACAAACAAGGTTACTGGAGGGGAGGTGGGTGGAACCATGGGATAACGGGGTGATGAACATTAAGGAGGGCACGTGATGTAATGAGCACTGGGTGTCATATGCAGTTGATGAATCACTAAATTCTACCTCTGAAACTAATGCAAAAAATAAAATAAAATAAAATAAAAAAGATGTGCCCTTTTGATCTGACACTGTGAGGGAGAGGAATAAAAGTAACACACAGAAGCATGCACGAAGACAGAGAGAAGATTTCGGTTTTCTTCCCCACTGTTTGCCTCTTTTCATCTTTGCTTTTCTCCAAAATAGTTTACGCTTGAGTTACCAAGGAGAACGACTAGGCTCCGGTCCATGATGACGTTTCTATTTATTCCCTCCTTCGGGACCTCCAGGTACAGATGAGATACGCCCTTCTGATCCCCTTGTGAGCTGTCAAGCTCATGACTGGGAATAAGTTATTTTTCAACTCTACCACCTTCCTCTCATCTGTGAGGGCTTTCAAGAAGGACCTTCAGCAGACTTTGAAATGATAGAAGACCCAGCTGGGGAAGTAAAGTCAATCCACAGATAGTAATGATGCCTTTCTGCTCTACAATGTGTTCTATTTTTAGATCAGAGGTAAAGCAGTTAATTGAAAGGTGCCAGATTTGATTTCCTTAGAAAATAAGCTAACATGACAGGACATGACAAGCTATGAGTTTCTTAATTCTCACCAACAGACAAAAACTCAAAACAACTTAAATCTAGAGGCACAGAGGAACTATTTGAAAGCGTTCCCTTTGCTATCTTTAGAAACATAATTTAAAAAAGAAGAAAAAAAACACTGTAAATGCTATTTAAGTGTTGAGGATATTGTAAATTTGTTCTACAACTTAAAAAAAAAAATTGTGAATCACCTAAAAAAATGCCTCTGATGACCTGAAACAGTGAAATGCATGTCTTATTGTTCAAAAACCTTTAAAAGGAAAGGGGAGGGATAGGGAATCTTTGTCCAGCCAAAACCAGACTGAGCTATGATACTTTATTAAAAACCAAACATTGTTTAATTTGTTAAGACTTAGAAATATATGTTTCACTACTAGACAGGAGCCATCCCCCCACTCCAGCCAAAATCTCCCTATCTGGGGCACCTGGGTGGCTCAGTGGGTTAAGCCTCTGCCTTTGGCTCAGGTCATGATCTCAGGGTCCTGGGATTGAGCCCAGCATCGGGCTCTCTGCTCAGCAGGGAGCCTGCTTCCCCCTTCTCCTTCTGCTTGCCTCTCTGCCTACTTGTGATCTCTCTCTCTGTCAAATAAATAAAAATAAAATCTTAAAAAAAAAATCTCCCTATCTGCTTAAAGAATAATTTATAATACAACTAGGGTAGTATAGAAAAACATGAGTAATGTCATCAGCCTCATGTCATCCTTAGCTCAGATTTCAAATTTTTAAACCATCTCAGTGTTTCCTAATAGCTTGCTACTCAAAAGTGATCCTGGTCCAGGAATGTGAGCTCAAGCTGGGAAGTTGTTGGAAAGGCGGAATCTGCATGTTAGCAAGAACCTAGGGTGTGCATATTAACATTTGAGAGGCATTGCCCTAAATACAGTAACATCTTATTTAATCATCCAAACATTTTACTTTATTAAATATAAAACAAATGCAAGAGCATGTCAAATAACTCTTTAGGAAGAGTGAAAGCATAAGGCATACTGATCACTTTTGTCCCCAGGAGATAGTCTTCAAATTACATCTTATACATAAATGACATATTGTAGGTGGAGTAGTGCAATGACTCTCCCACAGACTTGGCCTCAACAGACTCTTGAAAATGTATGTCTGAGTGACAAGTACTATTGCCCAGTAGGAGCTTAAAAAGTTATTTGTCATCAGGGGAGCCCACTTGATAAAGCAGGATTTATTTAAAACAAAACATTTGGTTGGTGCTATTAGCATTTACTCTTCACAAGCGGTAGGAAAGTGAGACTGATAGAATAGAACCAAACACAATTTTGAGCATTCCACAGCAATCTTCAACATGTGATACTAACGCACAATAAATAGAATTTCCAAAGAGAGAAAAACAGCTGCTCCAGGGTTCTAAGTTCCTAAGTAAAAAGAATAGATGTTTCTTAACTATGTTTATAGCCAAGTTTTAAGACCCTGGAAATAATGAACTAATACTTGAGGATGACAGAATTTACTTAGAAAGGTCATCACCTAATAACCTCAAAGCAATAATCACTGGGAGCTAACAAAGTACTCAGGTTTTGGACCTGGAAACTATCATGCTTCCAAATTATACATTTTCTACTTGCCTGCACCATGTCTTCCGTAAGGAGGGAGAAAAGCCCCGTCCTCTGCCCCAGGCCTTGCTCTCTTGCAGACATACTCTACTTAGGAGTGCTTCTTTTGTAATTATGTAAGAAGAGGATGTGGTCCTGAAGAAATCCTCTAATAGGATTACTTCGGACAAACTGTCACTGTTTATCCACCTTAACAGAAGAAAAGTCCCATCAAGATCACAATGTGTTGATCAGCTATGACAACTTCAGTTCTGAATGAAAACAAGCTCTCAGGGTTTTCTTTGAACTTCTTGAGAATCCCACAAAATTACAGCAAATAGCAGATTTGTTGTAATCCTTGGATCAATGACAGCCTATCTATGTCAGCCAATATACTGTATCTTTGTTCAAATTAGTGCAAGTGTAAAATTACAAACATGTAGGCAATAATGACTTTTTTTTTCATTTAAGTAGATTAAAATTTCCTCTATATTCTCAGTGCTAATTCCTACCTAATACTGAAAGCAGAAATGCTTTCAGACCTTAAGCCGGAGACTCTATTCATAAAGAAAGATGGGATCAGGAGGGAGACAAACCATAAGAGACTCTGAGGGTCTCAAAGCAAACTGAGGGTTGCTGGGGGGTCTTGGGGGGAGGGATGGGGGGTTGGGATGGGTGATGAACATTGGGGAGGGCATGTGCTATGGTGAGTGCTGTGAATTGTGTAAGACTGATGATTCACAGACCTGTACCCCTGAAGCAAATAATACATTATATGTTAATGAAAGAAAGAAAGGAAGGAAGGAAAGAAGAGAAAGAAAGAAAGAAAGAAAGAAAGAAAGAAAGAAAGAAAGAAAGAAAGAAAGAAAGAAAGAAAGAAAGAAAGAAAAAGAAAGAAAGAAAGAAAGAAAGAAGAAGGAAGGAAGGAAGGAAGGAAGGAAAGAAAGAAAGAAAGAAAGAAAAGGAGAAAGAGTAGTAGAATCGTCAAAGCATAACCCCCCAAGTTCTCGTCCCACTCCTGACAAGGAGTAGCCTCAGGATCTTGACCTTTCACACTTTCCTTCCCTCACCAGAAGGTTTAGGATAATAATAGCTCCTAATTCATAGTATTCTTGAGAGAATTAAATAGGATCGTATTTGCAGAAAGCTTTCATGATGCCTGACACAGGCAAGAACAAAATAAATATAAACTATTATTCTCTCCCTAATTATTATTATTTATGTTGTCCAAAGAGGTAAACTCCAACGTATACTGCAAAATAAAATCACCTTGAACCTGCCAAGTTCTGTGCTTTTCCATATACTTCAGAATTTCTCAACCTCAGCACTATTGACATTTTGGGCTGGATAATTCTCTGTGGGGCTGCCATGAGCATCCAAAAATGCTTCCAGACATTGTCATACATATGTCCCCTGGGGTGACAAAATCATTCCCAGTTACGAACCACTGACCCTCAGCATCTTATAAGTACCTTAGAAGGTTAGCATTATTATTCTAATTTTATAGAAGAAATTGAGCATAGGTTTCTAATAAACAAAAGCTAAGAATACTTCTTGTCATGGACACCAAAAAAAAAAAAAAAAAACCATGAAAATGTAACATGTTTTTCATTTCTTTATTCAACCAATATTCCTTGGGCACTAGAATGAGAATACAGTCTGAGGCGGAGCTGATGTGGGTTCTGGCTTCATGTGCTTGACTAAAGTCTGTGAGGGAAGAGAAATTAATAAGCAAGGAATTATGGTACTTTGTAAAGTGTTCCACTCTTCGGGTATCAGAGAATTATGGTACTGCATGAAGAGCTCTAACCTAGTCCCTGGGGTATCAGGAAAAACGCTGCAGGACAGACATTGTCTGTGTGATGATCTGAAGGCTAAAACGGTGCAAGCAAGGGAAGAGACTCCAGAAGTTCTGCACATGAACCCAAGCTGGTTGTAATATGGATCAAGAGGTGAAACCCAGCCCAGCTGAGAGAAGAAATCAAACTTGGACAGCACAGCACGTTCCCCCAACTCTGCCAGCTTCTCACTCAGGGAGTCCTGTTTCCAGAAGAAAATAAACAAACCCATGTTTCAAGGTCACTGGCCATTTCCATTTAAAAGTCTCTAAATATTGAGAATAAAAGATTTTGCTTTACAAGATGAGTTTCAAACACTGGGATCAAAAATTGTTTTTTGTTTGTTTGTTTTGTTTTGTTTCCCCTTTCCTATTTGTTTGAATACTGCCCTGAAAATGCTTCCTTTCCAGGAAACGAGAGATTGTGAAGAACAGTTTAATGGAAGGCGCTAAGGAAAAACAGGAATTTTCACTGAAAGTAGAAAGCACAGTTTCCAAAGGCTGAGTATAAATCAACACAGAACAAATGCTCTTTGGAGACCCCAAGAACCGGGCCTGCCAGTCCGTTAAAGCTGACTGGAATGGCAGCAGTTATTCCGGGCTACTTTACTCTCACTTAACTCTTTTCATAGGAACTGAGACTCAAAGCATATAAATCACATAAAAGCTTTCAGCAAAGTGTTTCTCTCCCCGTGCTGCCTAAGAAGATTTTTTTTTAATTAATTCCAGGAGCCTGTATTCCAGGAGCCCTTAATAAACTCAGACTATAAAAATCATAGCACAGAAAATAAGAATTGTCAATAAGCACTGCCGATTACATAATATAATGACACGAGGACAAACCCAATAAAATCTTAATGGTCTCAGCATTGGCTGGATTGTGACAAGACAGCCCAGTGCATGAAAGGCTATGAATGAGAAAGCTAATCCGAAGAGGGATTCTCGACAAAAGTTTCCTCAGGTACCTGGGACTTAGCACTTCTGGAGTTAGACAATTTGTGCTTAAAATCACACACACAGGTGCAGAATCCATAGGCCTAAGTACGCTACAAATGTCTCTGTTACAATCTGGAAACACTAAAACAATTTATAGATCTTGTGCACATTTCCACATTCCGGAAGACAGGTTATAAGTATTGTTCTTACAACAGTCAGGAGAGTTCTATAGTTAGCGGGCCAAGATGTGGGGATTAGCAGAGGAATTTGGGGGAAAATAAAACAATAGCCACCCCTAACTGGAAGCCATTTTTCCATCTCATTCACTGACCCTCGACCAAGCCCCTTGAAGCTTCTCATTAAACAAATATTTTTATTTGCTAAAACAAAGAGAAAGAAAGAAGGGAGAGGGAGGAAAGGAAGAAAAGAGGGAAGGAAGGAAAGGAAACACTTTATATAAACAGTTGACAATTCCCTGGCTCCCATCAGTCTAGAATTGAAAACATTAAAATTGGACCAAAAAAAAAAATATCTATTCTCCTGGCAAGCATAAAATTCTCTAACACATTTGAAGAGTTGTTCCCACATGGTTTCCAATGCAGTTGGTTCAAATAATAAGTTTAGAACAAGCAACCAATGTTAAAAACTCAAGTGCATAAACTTTGAGGACACATTCATTACTGACTGGCTGTTCTTCATCCACTAGAGAGCTCCCACTGACCAATCTTCGGTTCCATTAAAATCTGCATATCTGGATGCAGGACCGGGCCTTCATGGTGTTTAAACTCGGGCGTGAACAGACACAAATAGAGAAGAATTTTACTGAGATAGCACCAATAGGATTAAAGAAAAGAAACAATTATATGGTCCATAAATGTTGGACCCCCTAGAGCCTGTATCTATATACCTTTCGATCCATTTATAAAAAAGGTAGTTCACTCAATTATGCATCCATTCATTTGGTCAAACAAATGTATACTGAGCACCTCATGTTTCAAGCAAGGAAAATAGCTGGTTTCTTAGGCTCTTCTCTCTGAGAGGGACTTTTCCCCATCATCTGATTCAAAGATTCTCCAACCCCAAGGGTCATCAAAAACACTAGGGGAAGATAATGAAGAAAGGGGGTTTCTAGGTAAACCCTGCAGATTTTTGGTCTGATAGGTCTTCAAAGAAGGCTGTGCATGTGCATTTTGTCAATATTCCCCAGAGGGATCTGATGATCAACCACTTTAGGGTTCAACCGCCCAGACACTCACTATAAGGACAGGGAGACAACTGGTTTTTCTCTTTTTTTTTTTTTTGCGTCAAATTGACTTGTGAGACGTGGCACAGTAGATATGGTGGCCTGGCAAGAGCAAAGGGTTTGGGGTAAGTTAGAGTCTGGTTTTGACCTCAGCTCATTCACTCCTCGAAAGCATGACAACAGGCATTTGACTTAACCTCCCTCAGCCTGTTTGTTCGTCTCAAGAGGGGATAATACGCCATGCTCACAAAATTGTTCGGAAGACTGGAGGTAAAGCATGTGAAGTAACTAAGAATACCAAGTAGGAACTCAATAAACTGTGCTGGGCTCTGGCGACAGTTGACCTGGACAGTTTTCTGACTTGCCAGTGGTGTTAACTTGGGCACATCACTTCCCCTCCCTTGGCCCCAGTTAATGGATTTGCCAAATGGCGAAATTGGTAGTATTATTCTCTCACAGTTGTTGTAAGGCTGTAAATCATTTCAAGTGTTATCGAACATGTGGAAAACATCCACTCATTATGTGTTGGCCATTCCCATTTTTAGCTTTAAAGACCAGCAACAATAACAAAAAGCCTTCTGCACGGGGAGCTTTTGTCCCAAATTTAGTAGAGAGTTGGTTCTTTTGAATCCATCAAATTTTACTTTCCTCTTTTGTTCACTGACCATAATTCTTTCCTTTGGAGATATACACATACATCTTCCCACCCATCAACACTGCAAATATGTGGAGACATTTACTGGGTCTCTCAGATCTTCTCTTTTCCTATGTAAATGTCCCATTTCTTTCCTTTGCTTCAGAATCTTAGCAATGCTGATGCCTCCATTTCTTGATATGTGCTGCCCGGAATGGAAAATAAGACTCATGTGATGCGACCAGCACCAAGTACGGCCTAGCAAACATGTGGGGAGTGCCCACTCCCGGCCAGGCATAGACCCGGCTACTAGAAAGATATCTATGCCACGGGCCCTGTGTTTGAGTATCAGTTCACATCAGATCGAATAACTTTGCATAAAGCTCTTTATAATTCTAAAAGCATTTTAATATGTTTCATTTCATGTAATCTCACAACAACCCATAGGAGATATGTATATCAACCACAAATGAAGTCTACAGAGATGAAGTAATTTGCTTGAAGCCATATTGATGGAATGAACAGAGGATGGTATTATAAATTTTCCCTAAGAAAATACTAGCTACGGGTATGATTTTATGAATGGTGTTAGTTATGATGGTATTAAAACCAACATGCACTTCCCTGCAAAAGTGAAAGCCTCTCCCTACTGATTATATATACAAAACTATCAGTAGCCTGGCATCTGAAGTGGGTAAAACTTCCAAGATGGACTGTTGCATAAATAAAGGGTAATTATCCCAGGGAACCCATTGTTTGTTCTTCCCTGTGATTCCAGGACTCAGCAGGAGTGGGAAACCAAGCTGCAGTTCAGCTGATGGGCAGCATCAAGGTGCCAAGGACTGGAGGAGTCTGAAGGACTTGAGGCTACTGGTAGGCTTGCTAACAAAACAAACAGCAAAGCTTCCTCTCCTACTTCATCTCAAAGAACCCCAAGTTGGCCGTCACCACATTCTACAGCTTGGGAAGGTCTTTATGTGGGGCCACTGTGGCAAAAGCTGTTGAAAGAGTAAAGCTAGTCACCAATTGCCCAACACATGGCCACCTTCTGTATACTAATAGCTTGGGATGAGATGTGGTAGGTATCAAGAATTCCTTGAATTCTAAGGGAAAATATCTGTAGAAAATGTGATCAGCAATCTAACAAACAGTAATTTTAAAGAAGATCTTGTGAGATCTTTTTTTTTTTTTTTCCTTCTGTAAGGGACCATTTCTAAACAATCCCATAAGAACACTTGACTCCAGAAAAGTCAAAGATTTCTTCTATCTTCCGCCCTGTGAACTAAACATGCAGTGCCCACTCTGAATACTTGTGTCCCTTTCCATGCTGTCCCCCAGTCTGTCATGCCCCCAAGCATTCACCTACAGTGGGGGAGAGGGGAATGAGAAGTCATCTTCTTTTCTTCTCTTCTTCCTTCTTTTTTTTTTTTTTTGAAAGGCAAGCTATGTTGGGACAGAACAAGAGATTCGAGCTTGCTGTTTGCTGTTTACACTGCCCTTAATAATTCAACAGAAGGAATAAGCAAATGACTATAATCACTTTATGCATCCCTAGGCTCTGGTGCATTTCCAACTTGAGTTCAAATTCAGCTAAATATTCAAATACCTATTGAGAGCTAACCACCGCTAGTACAGTGCAATACTCACAGAGTCATGAGAAATAAGTCATTATTATACCGAATTTGCAAATGAGGCGACAAGCTTGGAGAAATCTGTGACTTACTCAAGTTCAAAGAGTAGGAAATCCTAGCCATAGAATCCCAGCTCAGTTTTTCTGATAAAAAAAGAAAAGAGAGAGAACAATTTGGTGCTCTTCCCCCCCCCTCCATTTCCCTCCTATCTAATTGGTTTAGGGTATACAATCTATTATTTCAAAAATTCTTCTGCCCTCTGTTCTTTCATTGCACTTTGAATCAAGCAAACAAACCCATGCAACCACAAGCCCAATCTCCCCCGCGCCTGCCTGAGTTTCAGATTCTCACCAGAGAAAGTCACCTAATAGAACACATGAGGTCCACCTTAAATAAGAAATCACCAATCTACAGTGAGGCCGCCCCCCATTTAGCAACCCTGTTCTACTTCTCTGAAAAATCCTTCCCTCATTCTCCTCAAAGATGGAGTCAGTTTTCACTCTCCTTAGATTCACCAACTTCTCCTCTCACGTTCAGTAGACAACCTGACTTAAGTCTGAAGATAAGCAGAAGACATCAGACAGGATCTCCCATGTCTTTCTGTTGCCAAACATCTGAGTCCATCTGCGTCTGCACCCACTTTCTTTTCCTTAAAGGCTGACCACTCCATCTCTCCCGTGGGGCCCTTGCCCTACAGACCTCTTAAGAATATATCTCTCTATGTTCTCCTCCCCTCTGTGTGCAACCTCTCTGTCTCAAACTGGATCTATTTCTAAACATTCTCTGGGGGCGATTGGGCGGTTCTATCAGTTGGGTGTCTGACTCTTGATTTTGGCTCAGATCATGATCTCATGGTCATGGGATCGAGCCCCGTGTGCAACTCTGTGCTCAGCACAAAGTCTGTTTGTCCCTCTCTCTCTGCACCTCCCCTGCTCACACTCTCTCTCTAAAATAAAAATAAATAAATAAAAATCTTTAAAAAAAAAGACGTTCTCTAGTATTTTCCATTTAAAAACAATGCTCCCTCCAGCTGTTGCCCCATTTTTCTCCTGACATTTAGCCAAACTTCTAGAAAGAATGGGTCATAATTGGATCTCTGTTTTCTCACCTCCCAACCATCTCTCACCACCACTCTCCACACTGGTTTCTGTCCCTACTTTCACACCAGCATGTCTCACTGACATCAACAATCAGCCCCGGGTTGGTAAATCCAAGGGCTCTTGCCTGTCTCCTTCTTTCTTTATCTCACAGCATCATTTAGACCTGCTGTGTGTGCCCTTCCTGAAATGTTCTCATTCTCTGATCGCTATGACTTCATAGTGTGCTGGGTTTCCTCCTGCTCCTCCTATTTCCTATTTTGCAGGATTCCTCTTCTCCATCTAGGCACTCAGTGTGAGTCCAGTAAGCTTGGATCCAGGTGCTGTTCTTCTCTTTCTGTAGGATATGGCATCCAACTCCTAAGTTTAAATTGCCATCTGCATATGCAAATGAATCACAAACAACAATCTCCATCCTAGCTTGTCCTTTTAGCTCCTTACCTGTATAGCCAAACACCCACCTGACTTATTCATTTCAGTGTTTTAAGAGTATTTTTGACTTAGCATTTGCAGTTTCAGATACTTTTTAAGAACCTTCCATGTACTGACTCATAATAAAGCAATACATTTGATACTGTTATTACCTCCACAGAGAGAAGAGTCCCGAGTTAGGGAGCTTCTCCAAAGCCGATCATCAGATAAGGGACAGGAAGGGACAGAATCTGAACTCAGGCATAAGCGGAAGAGCCTTGCTCCTAACCCCTTTCTTCCTTCCCTGTAAACTCTACACAGGCAGAGGCTGGACTGCTTTTGCTCACTATCGTCTCCCCAGAGCCTACAAAGGCAGATGGCAGACATTCAAGAAGTGTTTATAGAATAAATAGATGAATCAAAAAACAACCTTCAGGTGATTACTTTGCTTGAAGAGGCAGTCTGTTAAAACTCTTGACATCTTCAATCTGAGGTCCGATAAGGAGCCACACCCAGCTAATATTTCAGAAAAGGCTTCAAAGGTTTTAAGCAACACTAACCTACCGGGAGAGATTGAGGGATAGATAGAGAGATGGATGAATAGTCTTTAGATACAAAGAAACCAGATGACCTTAGAAAAGGGCACAAAACATGCAACTAGAAAATAATTGTGATTGCCACAGCACTATACTTGTTTTGCAAAATAACTTCAAATTCTGTGCTATTATCAACTGAAATGGGGTCAGTCTGACCCATTATTACAAACTTACTTTGATGAAAGGCACGTCTGATCACCCTAGATACCTAACCTTTCAGTTCTATGATGATTCTGACCCGAATTCAGGTTAAGTCCTTATGATCTACTACAGAAACTCTGTGTTTCTAACAAAAAAAAAAAAGAGGAAGAACAAATAAAAAAACCCAAAGTAACAACGGCAACAACAAAAAACCCAAGTGTTTCTTCTCCTATAATGCCAATAGCTTATAAATAGTTACACAAATCTCAGAGTGACAGTTCAACTGTGCTTTAATTGCACGCCTCTTTACCTTTCCGCATAGTTAGAATCCATACAAAATAGGCCAGGAACTTTGAGAACTATAAAAAAGCTCATGAAAAAAATAAACTGAATCCAAAAGTATAAACATGACCCATTTTCCCACCAAAATATTGCACCACACATGTAATATGCATAATGAAACAGAAAATCTTGTTGTCTCCCTCACAAGGAGAATACAGATTTGAGTCAGTGATATTGATCAGGCACATGAAATGAAATTACATAGTGTGTATTTGCAGGTGAGTTATCTGGTTTTGAGTTTAAAAAATGAAAAATTCATTGGATAAGCCTCTTTTGGTATCATAGGAATGGCTCTGAATGCAAATGGTACAAAATTTCCTCACTGAATAAACAAGTTTTACAGAGAGCCTCCTCGTCTTCAGAACACCTGTCACGCTGAAGTGCCAGGCTATGTTCAGGGGACTATTTCTGGATTTGAGGCATGAGAGGGAAAAAGAAACAAAAGAAAGATGATGATTTCCTATCCTTGACCTTCTCCTTTTCTCAAGGACATCTCCTCCAGCACGATCAGATATGGGATAAGATAAAATCAAGTGATTTCCCAGACCAAAAATTAAACCCCATTAGTATTGTCCAGTATAAGCTTCACACTGCACAAAAGGAATCATTCAAAACAAAATATTAAAAATACACAGCAGATTTTAAAAGCTATCTTTGAAAAATCTACACTAGCAGCTTTTCTCATTTGAATGAAATGTTAAGATATGTTTCCCAAACAAAGGAGAATTTAAACATATGAGCAAAAAAATAAAAAAAACAAAACAAAACAAAAAAAACATATGAGCAGATACCTGTTACAGGTTTATACACGGTCAGAGCACTCCTTTCATTTATGAACACTGCGGGCTTCATACTTTATCCCCAATGCACAAAGTTTGTGTTTTCTTAATTATATGCTGTCAATCAATTTCAATCACTTAATTCTTTGTTTAAAAAAAAGAGCTTCCGCCCTGAACCCCCGCAAACACACACACACACACACACATATCAGAATATGATGACTTTTTCTTTCTTTCTTTTTATTAAGGAAAGCAAACTACAGTCTGACTCAGTGCCACCCAGGCCCATGTACACAAAGCCACCACCAGAGGGAGGCAACACAGCTGAAAGTGGTACGAGTAACACACACACACACACACACACACACACACACACACGCAAGAAGACCGTTTAGACTGTTTTTTTTTTTAATCTTCGTCTCAGCTACTTGATAGTTGTCCAGAAAAGAGTTCCAATCTTCACTTCTAAATAAAACTAAAAACTCAAGTATTAGAAAGTAACAAGATGTTTGGGATGATAAAGCAGATTAGAATACTGAGATCGATGACTGTGGCATCATATGTATGAAAGTCAGATTACTCATTGCTTCCTTAGCTGCATTCTCATGCTTGACTAAAATATGGGCTCCCCAGACCCTTGGGAGTATCATGATTGGTCTGACAAGGTTTCTCTTCTAAAGGATTACATCCTAATGGCAGGTCTGCTCTCTGAGACAAAACATTCAAGAAATAGGTCAAAGAAAAATACACGTTGAATGGGAAGCCACTTAACATGATGTGGTTTCCTCAAAAACCTTTCCTTACCAGGTCCCTGATGCTTAAAATTTTATAATTACAAACCAATTCCTTTGGAGTAGAATGCTACTTTCTCCAGAAATCCAAACACTCTTGGCAGACTTCTAAATCAAGTAATTCGTGTATCTGACCTTTTCCTAGAGCTAGTATTTCTCACTCATTCATTCATCAAACATTTGTTGAGTGGCTACTTACTATGTGCCTGGCACAGGGTGGGGTCTCTGTGATGCAAAGATGAGAAAGATAAAGTCCTTACAGTCAGGAAAGCGGTATGTTTAGAAAGCAAGACAGAAAAGAAAAAAACCAAAACAAAACAAAACACTACACACAAGACAAGAATGATAATGTTCTCAGCAATATCATGAAGGAAATAAAGAAGGATGATAGAGAATATCACTATGGGTGATAGGTGTGGGTTTAGATATGGCGGTCATGGATGACATCTTGGAGAATGGGATGCCCAAAGAATGAAAAGTTGTAATGAATTGGGGATCTGGGACAAGGTAGGGCAGTGCATGGGAAGAGAGAGGCCAACAGAACATCTGGATGTAATAAGAGCAGGTGCAAAGGTCCAAGGGAGGAAGAGCCTAACTTCTTCCTGGAATGAAAAAAGACCAATGTGGCTGGCATTTATTTAGTGAGGAGTGGAGTGAACAGAGGGCCACCGATGGGCCTGGTCACACAGTCTCGTGGCTTTGGCAAGCCATTTGGATTTTATTCTAAGGGCAATGGGAAGCCCAGGATTAAATGAACTAGAACAGGGAGGGTATGATGAGAGAAGGTAAAGCTGGAAAGAGATAACCTGAATCTGTACAGCAAAGAGCTGAAAGAAGTTTTGGGGGAAGGGATAAAGTAGAACAGAAAATGTTATGGAGAAGAGGAACTTGGAGAGGAAAAGTAAGCTCTGTCCTCTGTCAGAATTTTCTCTTTCAATGTCCTGTTTCAGGATAAATAACCCCCGCATTTTTCAGCTGTCTCAAATTCTCTTTGGAAATAGATGAAGTATAAATAATAAATAAATAAAAGAAATACAGCTTTGACTATATAAGAACTTTAAAGACAAAGTGAGGTACCCATGCTGGGTAAAGACAGCCACATAATTAATTAGAAGGGTCTCTCCCCTTCTATCCTGAGCACTGAAGCCAGCCACCCTGGCTGGCATAATGTCCCTTTCACTGAGAAAGGTACAGAGCACCCGCTGTTCCCTAGCAAGTAAATTGGTCCCTACTATAAATTATTCTATGTGGTGAGGAAAAGCACTGACTTTTCAGTTTTTCTATTTTTTTTTTTTTTTCTAAAGCTATGAGCATGGCCTGGCAAACAACCTTAAATAATTTGAAAAAGCAGCTTTCAGTGGCCCTAGTGACAAAAAATTTGCCAGTGTTGTCCAGGGCTGGGCAGGGCTGCATCATCCCAGAGAGGTTGTTCAGTCTCACCTGAGGGGGGGGTGGGCACTGCTGCTTTGCTCCCTGCAGTAACAGTGGGCCCTACTCAAGGGAGGCAGGAACCTGGGTATTGTCTGTTTCCACCTGAAAGCTCACGTGGTTCTAAACCCAAGTTTCTTGTTTGTTTGGTTGTTTGTTTACAAAAGATGAGTTGGTCTTTTGTGGGACTCACGGGGCCAGAAACTGAAGACTTAGGGTCAGGACTTAATGGAGAGAGTCTCAGGTGAAACAACAAACTCCATTAGCTTCCTTTGGCTGTTGCTAAGCTCTGACCCTAATGTTTCCTCAGAATGTTCTTTCCCCTCTCTTGCTTACTCTTCAGGGAAGTTAGAGTATGGGAATAATCTCAAAATCAGTGAGAGTTCCTCAAACCATGATTGACCACAGTACCACCGTCAGACCTGTGACTTGTACCCTCATACCAGGTCAAGATGTGCCCCGGGCCAAAGGCCATGACCTCTAAAGCCTGGATAGCCCCTTCCAGGCTATGCTCTCGAGTAGCCAGTTTGCAGAAACCTTCTCCCAAGGCCTGGACTGGCTTTTCAGCAAGATCTATCTTCCTGAGGGTACGGCACCTCTAGGCCTGTTTATCTGGGTGGGGGAAGTGCAGAGCTGGTGTGTGTGTGTGTGCACGCACATGCGTGCGTGTGTGTGTGTGTGCACGTGCACTTGCAAGGCCCCCTGGGGCTCCAGATGGAACCCCTGAGGGAACAGAAGACACTTGGTACCAGTTCTGTCCATATTGTCCCTTTCCAAGCAGAATGTGGTGGAGTTTGAGAATTCTAAAGTTAAACCTGACTGGCCTTCCAGGACATTCTAAAAGGCAGATCAGTCACATAGGAGAATGGTATACACTTTTTAAACAATTTGTTAATAAGATTTACAATTTTTGAGAGATTAGCTCTGTGGTGGGCCTCTCTGTACTTGAGCAGGGCCCTGCAAACGTCTAGGGCAGGCCGGCTGGCGTCAGTGGCTCTCCAGGTGATAAGGGGACTTGCCTTCCTGGAGGAAGCAACTGAGCATAATTTTTGAAAAAACACAAATACCCCCAAGGGATTTTGTCTCTTTCAGAGTGAAAGAAATATAAAAATTTAAGAAACTTATTAATAACTCACAAGTATTCATAGAATTGCTAGTTCAAACCTGGCAAAACAAAACTAAAATAAAAATCCATTCATTCATTCATCCGTTCACTGTTGAATGTCCATACACTACAGGTAGCGGATTGTTATGAACACAGTTGTGTCCCACAAAACTCATGTGTTAAAGGTCTAACCTCTCGAACCTCAAAATGTGCCCATATGTGGAGACAGAGTCTTTAAAGAAGTAACTAAGTTAAAATTAAGTCATCAGGGTCGCCCTAATCCCATAGGACCTGTGTCCCTCCAAGAAGAGGAGATCAGGACACAGTTACACAGAGAGGAACCATGTGAAGACACAGGAAGAAGATGGCCATCCATAAGCTGAGGAGAGAGGCTGCAGAATCCTGCCGAGATCTTGATTTCAGACGTCCAGCCTCCAAGATTGTGAGAAGATAAATTTCTGTGGTTTAAGCAGCCTAGTCTGTGGGGCTTTGCTATGGCAGTCCACATAGACTGGTAAATACTTCACTTTAAGAGTTCACAATATGGTGGAAAAGAAAGATATGCCAGAGTCAATCTTAAAACAAGGTGATTAAGAAGCAGCTCACTTATACCCCAGTCTCAGAGCAGGACTGCAGAGCAATTTGTTTGTACACTGCTGGGAAGTCTTCCTTCCGGACCTCCACTCTGAACCGAACTCCAGCTTCTAGGCCATAAGCTTTCTCACCATTGGAGCTAAAATCTTCTTTTCTCAAGTGCCATGGTCATATAAGCCCAGCAGCTCCAAGAATCCATCCACCCCCTATTTTTCAGGCCAGCGAATAATGACTTCATACCTTTGATGACAATCCATTAATAAAAAATGAAAACTGTTACAACGTTATTAAGAAAAGTATATTGTCTAACTCTAATCGCTCTCGCAGGCTCTAAAAATCATTGATGTGCTTTAATCCTTTACCTGGTTCTCTGCATCAACACCTCCCAAATCTAAGTGTCCATCTCAGGGTGGGCTTCCTCTGGCGGGAAAGGGAGCAGGTCAACTTGCCCAGTCTCATAACGAGCCGGCCCCACTCTGACACAGTGCCTCACGGCCTTGGGTGGAGGGAAGCATAATCACCCAACATACAATAGATAGCGCATCTCATCCCCAAGGTGGGTAAAAACTGGTTCTTGGAAAAAAGAAAAACAAAAAACAAAAAACAAAACAAAAAAAACCTTAGATATTATGATAGTCTGTGGCCTTTCAAGTGGCCACATGACACAAACAGACATATTGTATATCCACAGTATTAAAATGTCACAAGGGAAAGGGAGCTTTAGGAAAAGAAAGTATCTAGGCAACCTTCTTAAGGGAGCAATAAAAAAAAAGTTTGAGAGATACTTGTATAGACTGGAAGTAAGAATACCAAGCATGGAAGTAAGAAGAATAATAGCTTACATGTGCTGAGTGCCATGTAAAACTGAAATGTACAACGCCACATGCTTGAGCTTTGTCAACACCTTTAATTCTCGCCTCAACCTAAGAAGTAACTATTACTGTTATACTGCCATAGTGATGTAGATATGGAGGCATTAAGTGTTTAATTTTATGAAGGTTACATATCTTCGATCCATAGTCGATGGCATATATGTAGCAGAAAGCTCCTTACCAATATGCCACTTAATAATATACCTAAAAATACTATGCTCTCATACTCTCACTGATGGTACCAAGGACATACTGGGCATCAGTGGCTTCTCAGATCAACTTCCAGCACCTCTATACCTGCTCTTGACTTTTGAGCTCTATGCCTACCAAAAGTTCCAAACCATATTATGCTAGTTATGCTTTTGTACTATAATTATGCAATTAAAATAAAGATTTTGTAAAGCAATATAAGGGAAGTACAAGAAGGGAGTTACTCATACGAAAACATGGTTGAATAGTTCAGAAAAACTAGTTTTTTTGTTTGTTTGTTTTTTGTTTTTTTAATGGCAAGTCAGTTAAAGTTGCCAGCACATTAGGGAAGATAAAAATGGAGAGAGCAGAATCTTAAAGATCTGTTACAATTTTACACTCAGATTATTCTCCTAGAGCCTAAATATTTTATTTCCAATACAAGAAAGGAAACCGGAAATCAGAGTTGCTGCATTTGGGGAAGAAAAGAGTATTAATCCAATCAGATTCCACATGAAGATGGAACCCTGGGGCTTACATCAAAAATTGGCGAATTAATGTCCACTTAAATGGTTTCGTTTTACGTGTGTACAAGTTATTATTAATTTTTTTTATTATTTCTTAAGTAAAATGAAATAATTGGTCCAATTTTGTCTGATATAGGTATCTTGTACACTATGGACATTTTCAAAAGCATATTGTCATTCTATCAGCCCTGAAATCTGGAAAAGCTGTAATTTATTATTGAAGCAAAAACTTAAGCAAAACTGAATGGAGACAGCTACCATTGGAGACAGCTACCATTGCCAAAATAAATACTGCTCTTTATTTCCAACTAGAGTTGTGAGTTCTTGAAAGGAGGAATGTAGATAAAGAAAA
>CM052896.1:111682560-111701699 GCA_028534135.1 Potos flavus | reverse complement strand
AGAAAAGAGAGAAAGAGAGAGAGGAGGAGAAGGGAGGAAGGCGAAAGGAAAAAAGGAAGGAAGGAAGGAAGGAAGGAAGGAAGGAAGGAAGGAAGGAAGGAAGGAAGGAAGGAAGAAGAGAGAGAAAGAAGAGAAAGAAAGAAAGAAAGAAAGAAAGAAAGAAAGAAAGAAAGAAAGAAAGAAAGAAAGAAAGAAAGAAAGAAAGAAGAAAGAAAGAAAGAAGAAAGAAAGAAAGAAGAAAGAAAGAAAGAAAGAAAGAAAGAAAGAAAGAAAGAGAAAGAAAGAAAGAAAAAGAAAGAAAGAAAAAGAAAGAAAGAAGAAAGAAAGAAAGAAAGGAAGAAAGAAAGAAAGAAAGAAAGAAAAGAAAGAAAAGAAGAAAGAAAGAAAGAAAGAAAGAAAGAGAAAGAAAGAAAAGAAAGAAAGAAAGAAAGGAAGAAAGGAAGAGAAGAAAGGAAGAAAGGAAGAAAGGAAGAAAGGAAGAAAGGAAGAAAGGAAGAAAGAAAGAAAGAAAGAAAGAAAGAAAGAAAGAAAGAAAGAAAGAAAGAAAGAAAGAAAGAAAGAAAGAAAGAAAGAAAAAAGAAGGAAGGAAGGAAGGTCAATTGAAAGGAGGGTATACATTTAATTAAATCATAGAAAGTCTGGGATGTTATTAAAGGAAAAGATGAAGAAGCACGTTTAAAGTCTGCCCTACCCAAGTACTTCTGACTACCTGAATTATTTATCAGGTGCACTGCAGTTAGGCTCCAAAAGGGCTATGAATTCTTAGTGGTGTTTTTTTGACCTGTGATGATTCTGCCCTTCGAGTCAAAGCGTCCTGTCTTTGCTCACCAGTACTGACAGCCAGACTGAAGCTGGGAAGGCCACTGTGGTCTTCCCATTCTCTTTCCTAACCCCTCAGGTCCCCCTTTCTGCACACACACACAGCAGGAAAGACTAATTTCTTTCCCATTTTCTAAGGCCTCTATGAAGGTATTTCTCTAACACTGCTCTGAACTGCAGTGATTTAGAGCAATTTAGTTTATCTGCATCTTTTTATTTCCTCTGCCATTAGTCCAATTTCAAAAACAATAAGAACAAAAAGAAATCCTTCTCAGTTTTAAAAACAATCCTTAGGCTTATTTATCTTGCTTCTGATTTTTTTTTTTTTTTTTTACTTTTGGTGGAGTTTTCCAACTCTTAATGTCTTTATCCACAGCGATTTGTGCAAACAAATGCTGCCCACAGCCACCATTAATCCTTGGAGTGTGACCTACTGTGAATAATAATGTTCAAAAACTCAGGCTTGCTTGTGCAAGGTCAAAAGAAGTCAAAGATATGATCCGAGTCCTTGAAAAGTTCACAAATTGGTTGGGCAAACAAATGTGCACATTAGAGAAGATTACAGGCAACAGAAAAACACAGTGAAAAACACATGAAATAAGGTATAACTAAAGGAAGACCTGGATAAGATTTTGGAGATCCTGATTTTACCCCTAAATATCCCACCAATAGAGGCATGTCACTTAACTTCCCTAGGCATTGTGTCATACACAACTTTATGGAAAGAGCTGCACTCACTTCTATCTAAGCTCCTTTCCAACGTTAAAATAAGTGACAATTTTTCAACCCATTTCACCCCCCAAAATCAACAACAACACTCCACAAAAAAAAAAAAAAAGTTTAAAAAAAACAGTAAAAAGGGTGGTATTAATTTAGGTAAGGTCGCTTTTGAAGTTCTTGAGTTCATAGAAGTAATATTAATGAAAGCAATGATGTGAGCTTGAACAAAAGCAGTATGCTTGAACACAGTTAAAACGGTCCCATCAAAAACAGTGGAGGCACTCTTTTTGTTACCCAGAAATCTGTACAGTGTTCATCTCTGACTTTTTCTCCATTATTAATCCCGGTTCCCAATTACCTGCCAAGATTTGACAAAAAGACAAGAGAAGGAAAAATAAAGAGGGAACCCCTTCATCTTCTATCAGAAGTTATTTATCTGCCATACCATGTCCTCAAGCAGAGGGCTTCACTCATCAATGAACGATAAGACAGGGTCATTCTTTATATGCTGGTTTTGAGCTTATCAGTTATTCAGTCGATGCCATTATTCTAGAAAGCATTATGACACAAGTCTTTTTTTTTTCCCTCTTAATAATCGATGCCCAGAACTTCAACTTTCGTCCTCCCTACAGACACAAGCAAAGAGGCCTCTAGCTACTGTTCTCCGGGGTTTATTCATTGGAGCAGCTGCAGCAGCTACCAAGTGAGCGAAAGCTAAGTGGAGGACTCTTGTACTAAATGCCTTCAGGGAATTCAGAAATAAATCAGTTTAAGTCCTTGCCTGCACGTTACTTAGGAGAGAAGAAGGCAAAGAAGATGGATAAATGAATAATTGAAGGCAGAAGGTCATAAATGCCATAAATAGAAGCATCAATAAAATTATATCCACGCTGGTAAGAAAGAGGGATATTTGGGAATATCTGAAGGACTTGGAAAGAAAGTGGCATTTGAGACTAGCTTTATTTTCAACTCCCCATCTAGTCATAAAGAAGAAAATCACCTCAAGACCCCCCTCAAAATAAACCAAAGAACAGAGATGATCATTCATCTGGGGTTATGGCATCTTCCAAATGGTTACTAGTTTCATTTTCAACAGGAATGAAGGATCAACATAACAGAATTCTCATACATCAAAGGATACGCCATCCATTTATGACATTGTAGCAACTCATTTCCTAATAAATAAGGTGAAAGATCCATTCCGCTACAGGGCAAATGAAGTCATTGATGTGAAGGTATGGTTCTTAAAGCAAAATTACGCTCATCCTTTCCATTTTACTTTTCATAATAATTGGAGCTTTTACCAAATCACAGTCTTCTGTACTGAATGTAGAGCCCCCTTAAGCTACTCTCACTTTGAAAACTCTAATTTGGCTTTGAACAAATCCTGATGAAGACAAAGAGAGCACAGAATGTAATCAATCCTGATTTCTCCAATTTGTTCTGTGAGCTACAGGGTGCTTTAATGAAATCGGAAGTGCCATCTAGCCTTCCAATAGAGAAGCTGGCCTGGGAGAGGAGCCAGAAGCATACCAGGAATGATTCTGCAGCAGTAACTCCAAATCTGAGCACGCGGACTATTCCAAGGTTGTTATAGCAAGATGGTTACTTTGAGAAACTGGAATAAATGTATCATCATTTTAAAAGCCAGCTTTGTAGGCTAGAGCAAAGAAAATCAGGTAGGTATATATATATATTTTCATGCAACAAACATGTAGAATTTTATATGTATTTACAGAGTATGTGTGTGTATATATATGCAAATATATTTATACCCACAAAATACACTTCTCCACCCTTTACTAGAAATAAATAAATAAATTTGTTATTTATTACTTATAGTTGTTATAAATAACAAAACAAAATTGTTATTTATTTATTTATTTTTAAAGATTTATTTATTTATAGAGAGAGGGCACAAGCAGGAGAGGCAGAAGGAGAGGGAGAGAGCATCTCAAGCAGACTCCATGCTAAGTGCAGGGCCTGATGTGGGGCTCAATCTCACAATCATGAGATCATGACCTGAGCTGAAATCCAGGGTCAGACACTTATCCAACTGCATCACGCAGGTGCCCCTAGAAATAAGTATTTAATGATAAATTTTAGATATGGTTAAAAAATTCAAATGTCTATTGTGAAAAGAGCCTTTCATCCATATAGACCAAGAAGCACAATTTGTCATAGACACTAATGTCTTCCACTTGACTTCTAGTAACAACCAATTGTACAGCCTCTTATTCAGAACATTCCATGGTGGACTTAAGGACAAGTACATTTCTGAGATACAGGGTAATCCTCCTGCTACTGCTGTCTCTTAGCCATTCACATTTCTGCGGCTTTACCAATAATAATGACACTTATGAAAGAGATAATATTTGCATAGATTTTGCAATTTACAAAGTACTCCCCCATACATCTCATTGGATCTTCCCATTTCTAGAAGACAAGTTTTATGGTTGGGCCATTTTATAAAGGGCAAAACTGAGGCTTAGGCAGTTCCCAGGATTCGTTCAACCTTATCTAGGTAGTGGGTAGCAGGGCTGGGATTTAAACCCAAGTGTTCTCATTCCAAGGTTATGCTCTTTCCTCTGGGATGGGAAGATCTTCAGGGCTTTTCTCCCCAGGCCATCCATCCACTGAGGCTTGCCATTACCCAGCTGCTAGGGCAGCCTGCTGTCTTCCATTATCCAGAGGCCTGTAGTCTCTCTAGGGAATTGGTGATGTTGGGCATAATTTTAGTCTTGGCAGCCTGGCTATGCTCGAGGACCTCTTTATTAGGATCATGCTGTGTCATTTAAAGTTCAAAGGGGCTTGTAAGCAATGCTGACAAAATGGCTCAACAATGGTCTATGAGTCCAGGAAGAGTTCGACCTGGCCCTGATGGGTCAGGACTGTCAGTTTACAGCCTGCCCTGGGCCACATTCTGTCAGGTGGTCTCTTTCACGTTTCGCTTCCTTTAAATCTCATCGTGTGCTCCCTTCAGCACATCAGCCTCTGTCCCTGTCTCCTCACTGCCTTCCTGAGCTGTAGCCTCTGCCTGGCCATGAGTGACCTTTCTTTCTGAACTTAGCCTAATGCTCTTCATCCAATCTCCTCCCCTCCTTTCTGCCTACCTGAGGGCATGGTTTCCATTTGTTTATATGATTCCATACTGTTTTTAATAAATAAAATGAGAGTAATATCCATCTTTCTGGCTTTATAAAAGTCTAAGTGACACTATTCAATTGACCAACACCTACTGAGCACCTGGAGTGGATAAGGCACTACGCAGCTTGATGTTAAGACAAAGGCTTGACCTCCAGCTAGATCTTCTTTGATGACAAAGCTGATCAGGTCTTCACTATTCCTAATTTAGTATTCACTAATTCCATTTAGTGTTCACTAAAACCTCCCAATACGAGCTCCCACTTTGCCTTTCTCTTTACATTTATGTAAATCATATTATCTCTATCCCTTACCCTCCGGTTACCAAAATCTGGCTTACACTATTTGAAACTCTCTCTAAAAAGTCCACATTATGATTTCCAAATACAAAATCTAATGGTCTATCTTCCTTCACCTTGCCTTCTCTACAAGGATTGCTACGCCTGATCACATTTCCTTTCCCTAAACTCTCTCTTCCATCAGTTTCTCGGATATCCTGTTAGTCTTCTTTTTACTTTTCTGACCACATGGGTTTTCCTCCCAACCCCTAAATGTGGACAGTCCTTATAGTTCTACCCTCACGCACCTTCTCTTCAGTACTTGATTAAATGTATAAAGCTGGATTCCGATTCTTCAACCCAGTTCCCACATTGATACATCTGAACTGATTTCCAAACCCACAGACATTAGCAGCCATCCATCCATCTGGAACTTCAATCTCTCAAGCTCTTCTTCTGACTTCTCCATTTCAACCAACGACATCGACATCCCCTCAGTTACCCACAGTAGTGGCACCCACTCTTTCTACTTCCTAGGTCCTAACTTACCACCCACATGAGTCACTAGTGAGGTCAATTCTTCCTTTATAACTCCCTCTTCATATATTGGCTTCTACCCCCATAAAGAGCTAAACTATACTTGTCTCATATCTCCTTGTCCCTAGTCTCTCCTTTCTAGCCACTCTCTACTTATATGAATATCCTGAGCATATCCTAGTCTTGCCCCACCCAAAATTTTACTTCCAATGCTTGTGAGGTTACAGCCATTTAAACTTTTTCATAGCTGGATGCAGCCTATCTTTTTTATTTGGGTCTTGGATTGAAATCCCAGATTTGCCACTTTCTGGCTGTGTGACCTTGGGGAAGGTACTTAATCTTGCCATGACCTGATTTCCTCACTTGTAAAATATACGGGCTTTCGTTAACTCACTGATGAGAGAGAGAAAAGACAGATGAATGAATGATTAAACTGAATGTCCAAGGTGCAATTTAAGAAGCAGAAATTAATTCTGCTGTAAGTGGCATTGTTAGACGTACTTGATAATTCTTTAACGTTAATTAACTTTAATTTTGTTAGGCCAACATGGTACAAAGGGAAACATGTAAGCTTTATAGTTAGAGAAACCCGTGTCCAAATCCTGAATATTCTGATGGGTAGCTATATGATATTATGAAAATCATTTATCTAAACTGAGTCATGGTTTTCTCCCCATAAATAGGGAAAATGATATCTACCTTACAGAGTTACTTTAAAAATTAGCAATAGCAACATGGTTTATCTATGGTAGCCACCAGCTTGATGGTGGTTATTAATACTATTCTTGAGCATGGTCTAGGGATGAAGAAGCCAGAACATGGCCATCTCTGACAATGGAAAATATTTTTAGCCTACTGAGTCAAGAGTGTCTCATGGGTCAAAAGCTGTTTGCATTTGCCATCTGAATTTAAAACAAACAAACAAAAATCCACTTTTCCTGTTCATCCCAGTGTATAGTTGCATGAAATATGTTGTGTATGATTATTTAATGTGTATGATCTATTACTCGAAAATAGTTTTTAAAGGAAGGCTTTCTGAATAGCAGAAAGAGGTAAAGCCGTGGATTCCAGAGACTTGGGTCTTTCTCTTAGTGTTGTCACTAACTAGATGCGTAGTTACCATCAGAAGCCAAACTCCACAATACATAGAGTGTATGTGTCGAGAAGGATGACAGACAAGATTTGGTTTCCTGAATCTGCTTCTAGTACCTGGGTTCTCATAAGTATGGCTTGTACTCTGCAATCTAAAATCACTTGAAAATCCAAGGGAGTTTAGAATTCTAGTAAAATGACTTTACTCAATTAAAAAACATGTTTAATTCAAGGATGAATAAATAGAGTCAGACAGACTTGTATGTCCAGATACCCTCTCTGTCATTAATGAACAGTGGGCAAACATTCAGCAAATCATTTAATTCCTCTAATGCAAAAATTTCTCACAAGGTGGGTATAAAGATTAAACGAGGAATCTATACAAAGTCTTTACTTAGTAAATGGCCTGAATCAACTGAGTGGGCAATAAATGATCATCATTACTTTCATCATTGGATGTAAGCTGTTCTACATGAAGTAACTAGAGTAAAAGAGTTTCAAAGGCAACAACTACAGTGAAATAGTAACAAGTATAGAGCTACCAATGTGCGTCTAAAACAGAGGAGATCAAAGGCTTCTTCCCCAACTGCAGAAATTATATTTATGACTGTAAATAAGTCAATTTTGTTGGTGTAAAAAATGCCACCAGAGCATATCCTCTCTGAGATCCCATTCAGCTGCAACATTCTGTCAGTACATAACTTTAAGCCACACGTCTGACTGTATAATTCGCTGATATCTTTAGATTTCTGCAGAAGTAGAAGTGAGTGAACTGTAGAGAAGAGCGGCGCCTCCGTGAATCTGTGAACAGACGGGACTTCTCCTGAGTTATTTAAGCCCTGAAATCTCTTAAAAACCAACTGCATTTTATTTCCAGTATTAAGTTTAAACTATGAAAATAGAACAGTTTAAGAAAAAGTAACTTCACAGATTTTTGTTATTTAGCTGGGAACAGCAGTCAGTAAAATCTAGTAGAACAAATAAAGGAAACAAACTCCGTAATGACACCGCCATGATGTTTTTCCTTGTGAAGAAAGCGAATATCTCCAAGTGGCTCATCTCATTTACTCACACACTTCTCTCAGTTAATAAGAGAATATGCACTGCGTACAATATACATAAATGTAGTTCATGTCTAAATAGCTAATATTTCTCTTCATCTTTCTTTCACAGCCTGAACACATTTTCTCTCATTTTCCAGCTCCTTGAACTACATTTTTCCTTATTATATTTTAATTGACTTTTCATATTAAATTTTGCTTGAAAGGATGATTTGAGTTCAAAAGCACCAAAGGAGTCGTACCTTTTGAGCAAAGTCTTATGTCATATTTAATTTGATTCAAACTTCGATAGCAAATTCTGGTTTTTCTCTTTATTTTTTCATATTAACACAATAAAATATAATAAAGGCACAGCTGAAAATAA
Source organism: Potos flavus (assembly GCA_028534135.1). NCBI lineage: Eukaryota > Metazoa > Chordata > Mammalia > Carnivora > Procyonidae > Potos > Potos flavus. The sequence goes on along the minus strand of CM052896.1, from coordinate 111,693,684 downwards.
TAGAGAGGGAAGAAATAGTTTCTGTCATTCAAACACTCAGATTTCACCTTGACTTTGCTATCAAGAAACTCTATCATTTTTAAATGTTTGCTTGCTTTCTTAGAATCAAATCATTAAAGCCATATGCTATCTCCCAGCTCAGCATTCTCATTACCATTTAAAGTGTGCTTAAAATCAATTGAAAGTCAACATATCACATAACAAGCAAGGCACCGCTAGTGCGTTCTGATCTGTGCAGTTGCATGGTAACTGCTCACCTATGAAATATCCAAATTCTCCCAGGTACCATGGTGATAGGCAGAAAGAGTTTAAATACTGAAAATGCTAAAAAAAAAAATCTTTCAATAGATGATGGGTTCAGCTACTTCAAAATTTTTAAGTCTGAAATTCTTATTTATGTGTGCATTGGAAAAATCTAAAAAAAAAATAAATTTTCACATAGAAGTCCTTTTTCCGCATTAAAAAGAGGAAAGAAAAAGGAAGAAGAAGAGGTTACTTCAAAAAAAAAAAGCCTGTCTTGTGTTTGTGTCTCATCTCCTTTGGTCCCTGACTCTATAAGACTGAGGGAGGACAGCAAATGTGCTAGAGCATCACAAAAAGAGAAAACAGAAACAAAAACAAACAACATGGAAAGGGTGTGTCCAACTGTTTTCATATTTACAGAAATGCTTAATTCATCTTAACTTACTTGTGAAGTTGAGGGCTGATGATTCTTTAAATGACCCCACCCCCACCTCAAGCCCTGTGGACAGGTTCTCGGTCACTCTCCAGATCTGGAAGAGTAGCTAGCATGTGAAAACAAACCACTGCAGGACTTCAGAGGAGCTGGTTCCTGGCCCCTGGGGGAGACGCCGCCTCCCTGAACTGTGCAGGGAGAGATGGTTTGTTTGTTGGATGCTAGTATTTTAAAAGGTCTTTCCTGAACAGTCAAAAAATGAACTGTAATTTCCGGAGAGATGCAGGGCTAAAGTCTGTCTGAAAATGAATGAAAAGGAGCCCAGTCGCAACTGCAGATTCTCAAAGACCCCCAAGCCCGCCCTTAGGGGATTTCTGGAAGTTGACTCTAAGCACCAGACCAAGCAAGGAACATGTTCACCTCTTCCCAGTCTACTGAACCCTTCTCAACCCTCTTCATGGCACCGAGAGAATGTATATGTAAACACAAGAAAATACAGCAAACCAGAAATGGCCTAGTTTTCCCGTCGGGCCTCTTACTTGATATTAAGAAGTTATCCCACTATAGAAATAGCTATGGGTTTCATTTCGAGGCCCTTCTGTATTAGGACTTCAAAGAAAATTCTGAATATTAATCCTATTGATGCTCTTTGAACATGGGAGGCACTTACACCTTGGATAAAAGGGGGACATTAATTCCTAAGCTCTTTTCATATAGACTTCAAAGCGTTCTTTCTTCTGTATCTTTGAAATCCATGATTTCTCATAGCTATGTGCATATACACAAACAAAATAAATAAGCATACATATATATATTCAAAATGCGTGCCTACCAACTACTGAGCATGTTCTTAATGCCAAGCGTACCTTCTCAGTCATTTTTTTACATCCTACCACTAATCCTCACAAATCACTTGTAGGTCATTATGACTAACCCAATTTTGAGATTAAAAAAAAAACAACACTAAATTTAAGACAAGTGAAATAATGTGCTCAAATTCACACAGATTATATCCATCAACCATCAGCTCTTGAATCTAGTATTATGCAACTCCCCAAACCCAGGGTCATTCTGACATATCACACACATCTACCAACTTAATGTGGGTGTGTATGGAACTATTAAAACAATACAAAAAAAAAAAAAAAAACTTTAGTTTTTTCAGGACTATATAAAATATAAATAAGAAAGGAGCTTAGAATCAAAAGTACCAAAACATAAAAGCCTCATGTATATTCCTCAAATTGAAATGACAGAGACTGGGGCAACTGTAAAGGCCAAACTTCTTTCAGAGCTCAGGGAGCAAATTCCCAACTGTTTATTGAGCACCTACTACAGTAAGAGGGATTTAGGGTGTGTGATGAAGGGCTGAGTGGGTGCATTTTATTTTATTTTAAGATAAATTTATTTATTTTGGAGAGAGTGTGCGCATGACAACCGGGTGTGAAGTTGGGTAGGAGGGGTTGGTGGTGCAGAGGGAGGGGAGAGAGAGAATCCTCAAGCCGACTATCCACTGAGCATGGAGGCCAACACAGGGTTCCATCTCAGGACCCTGAGATCATGACCTGAGCCAAAAACAAGAGTCTTGTTTACTTAACCAACTGCGCAACCCAGGTGCCCTGGAGTGTGTGCATGTTCAATAGAACATCTGAGCTGAGACTCGCCGATGGGAGGGAACTGGGCACAGGGATACCAGGGGAGGCAGTTCAATGAAGCTCTACACAGACAAACATCATACTCAAAAGACACACATGTACATACATTCCACATACAAGCCAAATCCCCATTGTTTAGTAATCATGGCCTAGTCCCTTCCCTGAAGCAAACTTAAAATACAGGTGGGACCTGAGCAAGACCCTTGCCACCATCCATAGTCACTCATCCTCGAATTGCATTTCTAATTTCCTGCTAATGGGTCACTTCCTTTTACAGACTTGCAACTTTCCTTAGGGTCAAGACTCTGCCTCTTGACATACTTAGGGTGTGTCTGTGGAATTTCTTATTATTTCTTTGCTGTCCCTGTGGGTCAGATGGATTGTTCCAACTGGCCTCTCCTTTCTGCAAACACTTTTCCTGGGCTTATTCTTATTCTAAATTGGAAGCCAACATCATCCCAATCAAAGGGCTCTTTAGTATGAGAAGACCCTTCCTAATCAAGATTAATTTTTATTTTAGACTTGGGTCACCTGGGTGGCTCAGTTGGTTGAGCATATGCCTTCAGCTCAGGTCATGATCTCAGGGCCTGGGATAGAGCCCCACCTTGGGTTCCCTGCTCAGTTGCTCAGTGGAAGAGTGTTTCTCCCTCTGCTCCTCCCCCTACTTGTGCTCCCTTTTTCTCTCTCAAATAAATAAAAAAAATCTTTAAAAAATTAAAAAAAAAAATAAAGTGTGTTCTTATTTGTTGGGGATCTAACTGAAGGAAACCATGATAACAGGTACCAGACGATGGAGCTAGTGTTTGGGGCAGGACATTCAGCCTTATTTGTCTCCTCCGACTCCCCCAAGTTTCATGTTCTCAGCCATAGGAAGAGGCTCATCTTGGTTACATCAAGACAGAACTTCATCTATGTTTTATGGGGCTGTTGGATTACCTGGGTCTATCAATTGCAATATGAATTTTCTTGACAAAGTAGATTGAGGGACTTGGGTCTAGAGTCAGTTCTCAGAAGACCACAATTTGAGTGGATTTAAAATCACATTACTGTTGAAAATATAAATTTTAGCTAATTGTTTTAGGTAAAAAATAATTATGGTCATTCACTTACTATCAGTTAAAGCTTTAATCACTTGTTTGCTTCATATAATTTAAATAATTTTCAAATATTATATACTCCATATTGACTAATATTGTTTTTAGATAAATTTGGAAACAAATTATTAAGAAATACTTGTGATCTTAATATTCTAAATAAGCAGAAAAATGATGGGATCCCCAGGATATAAGGTGAATAGGGATGTTATATAAAATATAATTTTTAAAAATCAGATGCTGAGTAACTTTAATGCTCAGAGCCAGGTATAAAATTATCTCAATTCCAGGGAAAAAAATTAAAAAGGTAACTAAGAGCCATGTAAATAATGCTAAATAACCAAAAGAAATAGTTAATGGTGGGCAATGGTGTAAAGAGCCCCAAATCTATAAAACATTATTAATTAGTTTCCAGGTAGACTTACAAATATTCAACAATATCCCTTCAATATTTCCAATCCCCAGAAAGTACATAACATATTTAAAATTCTGATGGCACCTACTGTTTTTGGTTCATCGTGTTTCAATCTTATCAAATCAATAGGGTTCCAACTGCATTAAAAAAAGGCCATATGAAAGGTTTGGTAAACCTTAAATTAACCTACTGGCCATGCAGCCAGGAGATGAGGTGCAGTATCAGAGTTTAAATATCATGAAGAAAAGCAACACGGTACAGAGCCACACAGGCATCACAGAAAAAAACAAAAAACAAAAAACAAATAAACAAAAAACTTAGAAGTTTCAAGAAAAGTCTAAAAACTCATTAGTTAACCATTTGAAAGCTATGTTCAAATAAATGAAAACTGAATCTAGATATTTTATATAGACATCTAATCAAATCATCTTTTCCTCCTTTCTTCTGAAGTTAAGGTCAATGTTCTTAACAAATCCAAGTATAAGCCAGCAGGAAAAGAAAATGTTACCCATATCCAAATGTGAATTGACCTGTTGTATATAAAGTAGATGAAGACATATTTTGTGTATTTTCCATCCACTGATTTGAAAATATTATGCAAAATCTTTATGTAATTTTAAAGTAGTATGGATTGACTGCAAAGAAAGGCCTGAGCTCATGGAACTGGCTAAGCAGCATATTATATTTTCCACGTCTAGATCCGCCAGGGCACTCTGCGTGGCATCCTGCGTGAACAGGTGCAGAATTCATGTGGTTAGTTTTTGACTGAGCAAGTTATGCCAATACTTCTTCGCACATTCCAGACCCCATTTATTCTGAGTTGATGCACTTTTATCACCAAAGAGGAAAGCGTGTGCCAATTCTTCTTACCTGTTAAAGATGGAAGGAAGGGTGGAGGTCACTACTGTGTGTCCCACAATTTGCAGCCTAACTGCTAGCAGATGGGGAGAGAAAGCGGGGATGTGGCCCCTGGGATGATGTAAAAGGCAGAACAAAGGAGGGGCTGCCTCCTTCCTTCTCTAGAGTCATTTCCTTCTTCTATTTTCTCTTCCGTCGTCACAGGGTATATTGATTAACATTAAGAAAGAAGAAAGCCATCTTTATCCTATCACGTGTTTTCTCTTAAAAAAATCTTATAAAAGATTTTTGTTTTCTTCCTGTCCCATCTATTTTAATGACCCATTTCAGGCAGGGTGAAATCAACTACTATGTAGACAAATATTTAATTTAACACTTAAAAAATCAATTTGTAATTTACTTTGTTATTTCAATTTAGTGGAATGAGTCATTCATTTCTTGACTGTTATATGTGTTTAAAACAACAAGATAAATGTATATTAAATTTATATAGCATTCTATGCAAACATAATGCCCCTTTATTCCTCACATCCATAAGAGTCAAGGCTTAGCTCAAGAAATATCTATTAAGCAATAAAAATGCTATATATTTAGTAGACAAAACTGAATCTCATTTATAAATTAGGTACTCATGTACACCTGCTACTCAATAAATCAAAAGCAATTAAGAAGAACCATTTAGTCGCTTACTAACCTAGGTATATAAAGATCTGTTTTATTCTCAGTTATTTTATATGCTAATTGTCAAGAACAATTTGATGGCTATTGTGCAGGCTGAAGGCAATGGGATTTCTGATCACCTAAGCATTCACCTAGGTTACCTTTCAAGTGCTAATAAGAACCTGCTCCCTAAACTACCAAGCAACAGGCAGGGCTGTGGTCCTTCCCCTGCCTGTGCATCTTCAGGATCTCAGAGTTCAGATTCTTTTTCACAGCAGACTTTCTGTGGAGAATGAATTCCCAGAGGACAATGCACTTCAAACACACTTGCACTGGAAGAGGGCAAGATATGTCCTCAGCTTCTGTGAAATGAACAGATGACACCAACATCAAGACACCACTGATAAAAAAAAAAAAGACACCACTGATGTGTGCTTTCATTCCATTTTTTTTTTCAAAATGATATTTGTCCAAATCCTCAGTGACTATAAAGCCTGAAAAAGTGTCTAATCCTGAGAAAACTGAAACCAAGCTGAGGATAGCTTGGGAGAGACCTGTGTCGCTACCTCCCGGCTTTCTTCAACTTTATATATCGATGGCGGACAATTGGACCATTTCATCTCGAAAATCAATTCCAGTAATAATGACCTGTCTTTCAAAAATTACATTTAGTTTTCGATAAGCTGGATTCCTCAGAATACTTTTCAAAGTGTTTTGCAGTTAACATCGCACCGCTCAACAAAGTCAAAGGTAAGAGGCATTATGATAGAAGGATGGTCCTCATTTTGTCAAAACAACAAAAAAAGAGGAAACATGGCCGATTCAGTGACTTGCTCAAGGCCACTCAGCAATTCATAGGAAACAGTGATTAGAAGTCTACTCCGTGAACACATGATTACTACATAACCCAAGCACATACCGAGTAAGGCCAAGTGAGATGAGCAATTTAAAAAATGCTCACTGTATGTTTCTTTATGCATGCTGCTCTGGGTGTGCTGCTCCTCGGGGCTGTAGACCCCAACCCCCTTTTTAACTGACTACACGCACAGAGAGGATAGGAAGGTGTTTATTACTGCACTTAACCCATCATTGAGATGAACAAGCAGACTTAGTGACCAATTACTAAGGGTCAAAACTCTAAGTTCAGAAAAAAAGAAAGGGCAGGGGCAAGAAAGAGGCAAGAAGAGCTGCGAGCTATAGCTATGTGCTATTATGAACAGAAAGAAGGGATACAACGGGGGAGTTAAGAGGAAGGGGATTAACCTAAGACATGGCCAAACTCTGCCACATAACCAGCGCAGGTGGTCCTCAACAGGAGCCATTTTGCCCCCCTTCCCATGGAGGATATCTGGCAATGTTGGAGACATTTTCTACAGTCATGACTGGGAGTACTACTGGCATTTGGTGGGTAGGGTCCTGTGGACACTGCTCAATCTCCTGCAGGAAGCAGCACCACACCCCACAACAAAGAGGTCTTCAGTTCAAATTGTCGATTGCACTGCTGTGAAGAAACCCTGAACTAGTCATAGGACATTGAACAAGATAGTGACCTTCTGGAAGCCCAGGTCTCCTGATCTGCATAAAGGTAATAATAATGCAACAGAACCTATCTTGAAAGGTGGGTGAAGATGTTGTAAGACATCATCCAAGCAAACCACTTCATCCAGTTCCTGGAAGGCTGATTGGATTGGAAGTATTTTTCTATTAATTTGTATTAATAACAGTGCTTGTGTCTTTCATTTAACAACGCATGAAGACAGAAAACCTAAGAGACCACAAGAGGAATCATTCATTTCAAGTTGTAATAGTACTACAAAATGAAATTCAGTACTCAAATTGTCAAATTTGTTTCATTCCAGAATTATTTTAATCTAATCCCATCACCAAAAATAAAAAAGGAAGCTAAAATGAAAGCAGTCCTCTATAGAACGTTTCCTCATCATTCACCACTCAAGGATTCCAGAGATCTCACTAAAAGGATGATGAAGACAATATAGCCTCATGGGTAGTGTTTAATCAGGAAAAATTTGTGCTAAAAGATGATATTAAAAATTATTATCATTTTAGTATCATCTTTGAAATAGGAGCTCTTCTTCCAAGGGTGAGTTTTTATTTCAGGCCTTAAAGTGTTTTGATTTCTTTCTTTTGAACTGTCAACTGTGACCACATCTAAAGAGACAGTTTGCATTTGTCTGCTGACCCTGTGGTAGGGTTTGAGAAACAGCAAAGTGTTCACTTAAAAAAAAAAAAAAAAAAAATTCCAGGCAAGTCCTTTAATTTGTTGAAATAGTTAGGACTTGAAGAGCAAGTTCCAATTAAAATGACCTAAGAATCCAATATGTTTTTCTGCTTTAGATGGCAAAGCGGGCCAGAAACCACAAGATTATACATCAAATGAGCAAAGAAAACAAATCAGGAAAATCTCGGACAGCAGAAGTAGCTCTTCCACAAGAATTCTTTGGAGCTGTTGGCACACTGGTGTCTGCTGTCGGGGTCAATTAGAGTGACCAAGATGAACTCAGCTTTTCTTTTTTTTTCATTCCTTAGCCATCTACAAACTGGATGACCAAGCAGTTTCAAGCTTAACATGTACTTCTGCCCATTTTCTGAAATGCTGGAAGAATGTAAATGTGATTTTTAACATCATTTTGAAAACAGTATAAAACTGAGCTTCCTCATTTGATGGTAAAACTGGAAATTACAACACCTTACCTAGGATGTAACCAAAGGCCAAATATCAAGTAAGATATTGGTTATATAAAAGAGTGAGATTCCCCTATAGCCAAATTGGGGAATACTGATTTGTAAAGGAAAGCCAACTTTCCCCCCCACCAAAAAAAAGAAAAAGAAAAAGAAAAAAATCTCTGCTATCATTAACATTTACACACTACCTGGGAATTACTCTGATTCCCCTCAATTCCATGAGAACCAGCTTACTTTCCTGTGTTGATCTTTCAGATGTGAACTTCTTCCTTCTGACTTTGAGAAATATCATGGCCCCATTGTACAAATGACAAGATCACTACTAAATTGATTCCATGTCTACCATGCCCAGGAGACTTTGCCTGACTGGTGTTCTAAAACTTCAACTCTTAAAAAAAAAATTAAACAAAGACCCCGTTTTATCTTTTACTTCATACTTGGAAATAAATAGAACAAAACATCATATTTTCAATTCCTAAACTGTGGAAGAATTGACACGTAAGCAGAGGTGAATTTTATCAGGATTATGAAACACCAATTTGGGGCATTGTTTCTTTTCTTTAAAAAAAAATCATTTTATTGGGATAAGAACAATGAATAAGATCCCTCTTAACAAAATTTTAAGTGGATCATACTCTATTATTAACTATCGGCACAAAGTTATACAGCAGGTCTCTGGAACTTATTTATCCTGTGGAATGGAAACTTTATGCCCATTCATTAAGCATTCTTTTTGACACCAGCACTGTCAATGAGGTTAGTGGATTTGATAAAAGCTCAAGTTGCATAGCTCCCTGTGGTTGAAGCCTGGCTTCACTGTTCAATGGCTGTGCGACTTGTGCACAGGTTACTTAACCTCTCTGTGCCTCACTTACCTCTTCTATAAAAAGAATTATATATAAATCATATGTATGTGTGTATATGTGTGTCTATATATAAAACGTAAACATGTGTATATACGTATTATATAAATGTGTGTGTGACAAGTAGAACCAATGCCAAAGACGTAAATGATATAAAAGTATTTGCTGTCATTATTGTGACTAGCAGCAAAGCTGAAGCAATGATATTCCTAAAGAACATTAAGAAAGGCAAATGTACATACAATTGTATTTGTCAATTATTCCTCAATAAAGTTAGGGGAAGAAAAGAAAAGAAAATGCAACTGCCCATCCTTGGTTTCCCAGCTCTTCAGCTAAACCTTGTCATAGCTTCCAGGACCAGATGGCATTGTGAAATCTCTGATGATTTAGATATATCTAAATATGAAGAAAATAAAATTCATCCATCCTTAATCTTAATAAATTTTATTTTGCAGAATCTAGAACTCCAAATTACTTAATAACACCTTAAGTAATATCATACCTAATAAAATACCCACCACGTATACCCTCCTGCATATATAATGCACACACACACAATGATTCTCTGCACTGAGATTACAACTGTTGGTTATTTTCTTCTTTCACTTTGGATTTATTTATGTATCTGCAAATAAATGTGTCATATTTGTGATCAGAAATAAGTTTTGTGTTTTTGAAACAAGGAGAATTTTAGTATTTCTATTAGAACCAAACACTACCGAGCCCCCTTTGAGTGGGGAAGGCAGGATCAGCATACCGTTAATATAAATACTGTCCTGAAAAATGACAGTCTGGGATGAACCAAATCTGAAAAAGATTAGTAAGAGAAATAAAACATTTGAACAAGCAGTATTGCTCTTTCAACCCAGAGGGGAGATACTGAACTCTGTCAGACCTGCGGAGGGATGGCTTCAGAAGGCTCTGGGACTGGAGACACTTATTGAGTTTTGACGGCAGATGACTCCACAGGCACTGAATCTCCCTTCATCTCACCTGCACCTTGCAGGTCCCTATTTAGACACCATCTTACAAATAAGGAAACCAAGGTTCAAGGTCACAGGGCCAGTCGGCAACCAGGGTAGAAGGCCAACCACATTTCCTGGCTCTAAGTTAAATATCCTTTCACCCCGCCACAGAAAGCCTTTGCCTGTCTCTTGCCTTTCCTCAGTCCTCTTATATCTTTATTCATCGTCTCTCCCGTGCCCCCCCCTCACTTCCAGTGCCCCCCACCCTGTCCATGCTTTTTTGGATGATGCCCCATTTGCAATGAAAAGTAACAGGGGGCACAAAAGCCTCATATAAGCTCCCACACAGAGGGCCTGACGGAGGTAGGGCCAGCGATGCCCGAACACACCAGTCTTGTCACAGAGGTGCAGCTGCAGACATGCACACCGACTCTGCAAGGCTCATAAAGCAGCTTTCAGCGCTACTTAGAACCCTGTGTGAGCGGGCATCTGCGGCCAGCTCCTGCACAGTGACTGATTCTCTGCCGAACCCCGGCGGGCCTGCCGTGTGAGCCGAAAAGCGGCCACAGGAGCCCAGAGAAGAATGTCTATCCTCTGTGGCTCTGGAGGGCATATTGTCATGTCCCAAAAGACAGGAAGGGAAGAAGGCACTGCAGAAATGGCAAAGGAAGAACCTCCAAGTCCGTCCGTGTCCAGTCGCCCAACCTGGGCACTCAATGTCGACTGCTTTATGCAAGCACAGAATGAAGACACCACTAAAAAAGGCCTTTCACGGCTTTCACTGATCCCATATTTTTCTCGTTTATACCCTCCAGTGCTTCTTTTCCATGTCATTTCTTCTGCTAATTATTGAAACAGGGAAATAAGCGCAATGCCCCGGTCAATACCGTACGGCCTGGTATGCGCATGCGCCATTCATGAAAGGCATTTCCTAGTCCTGTGCAAGTACTAATCAGCTCTTGCATTTTGTAAGGCAGGTAGCTAAGAAGCTCGAGTTCCCCGGTGCGTAAACAGAGAGGTTAAGACAAGAGAGCAGTTTAATTGTGGAGGCTTCCCTAGATTGGAAGCTCACCGGTTCCAGGGAACGGGAGAGCCCTTATTCTTGGAGGGAAAAATAAATAAATCCCAGTGCAGGGATGCAGACAGTCCAGCGCACCGCAGGAGCCAATCAATACCAAAAAACTAGCTCCAATCACCGCCTATTCTTAAAACATCCATCTGTCTATGGTCAGATT
>CM052896.1:111596334-111682060 GCA_028534135.1 Potos flavus | reverse complement strand
CCAAAAAACTAGCTCCAATCACCGCCTATTCTTAAAACATCCATCTGTCTATGGTCAGATTCTGATTAGCTTAAGAAAGGCCCACTTCCTCTTCCTTCTGTCCTTGGTTTTCCAGGAGGTTCCAGCTTTTGCTCTCTCCGGAGCGCTGCAATCAAAATGCAGTGCTCCTGTTATATAAAGGAAGTGATATTTTCTTCTTTGCACACAACGCCTTGAAAAAATACCCCTTAAGCAGACTTGGAGTCTGATCTTGACTTCATCCTGGAGGAGTTCTGGGATGGGCTTGGAGCTTCTCCCTACAGCATCCACCGCCTCCTTCTGGGTGTCTCTGGAGCTTCCAGTAACTGCTGCCAAAGCAGGAGTGCTCTGCTCCCCAAATTCATTGCTTTAACCCATATTTTGAATTCTGTTCATGGAAAAGAGTGCCCATCAGTCACTCAACGGATTAATTCCTTGATTGCTACTATTTGGGAAATCTGCCCATTCAGTTTACCAATAGCAAGGATTCTGAAAGCGTTAAGTGTTTCCTTACTTTCCAATTTAAGAAAATGCCTGGACTTCGTATATTTTTTTCTCATTACCTCTGCTTCTTTAAGTATTACAGCATAGTATAAACATTATATGAATAAAAAAATCAATTTATCAGACACAAACAAATGTCCGTCAAGTATTTATTTTTGGAAATATTGGGAGAGGCAGTTTCATCTTCAGGGTCAATCTCCCACGCACCCCCTCCCTCCCCCAGTAATTTTCAGCATCTTGTGGAGATTATCTTTCAGTGATTTTCTGCATACAGGTGCCAGAGCCTAACACTTCACAAGGACAATCTCACTCCTCACATGGGAATTTTCTCTAGGCTCTTTTCTTTCAGATGACTTTCTATTTTCGATAAGCCATGGGAGGGTGGTGTGCAGCAAGCTTAGCTTTAACCTCCAAAATTGTGCACTGAAACAATATACAATTTTTATTTTGAAAGAATTATACAGAATATTATAGCAATAAATTAAACATTAAAATATATCTAACATACACAGAACCCTCTAAAATGGTGTTCTGTTCCACAGACACTGCTTAGCATCTCTCAAAATTAGGTGCTTTCATCCTGAGTTAATAATAAAAATGGCTAGACTTCACTGAATACTTTCTTTGCAGGACAAATCAATGTGTGAATAGCTCATGTAATCCTCACAATGACTGCATACCATCGGACTATTATCCCCATCATACACATCATAGTGATGATTACAGCAACAGTAGATATGATTTATTTATTGAGTGCTTAACTATGTGCGAGACGCCTCACTTCAGATGTCTTTATTTAATCTGTGCAAAAGCATTATAAAGTCGGTTCTCTAGGTATTCCCATTATACCAATGAAGAAACTGAGCCCACAGTGGGTAAGTCACTGATTCAAGATAAATACTAATAAATGCCAGAATTTCAACCCAGATTGGCCTGATTCGAGTCTTCTTAACCACTTTGCTCTCCTATCTCAAACAAATACTAAGTACAAATGAAAATCAATGGGTGGGGCTGAAAAAGATTTCCAAGAATAATTGAGCAAATCATTTCTACTTTTTTCTTAATTTCTTCAACTCAAGCTTTCCATCACTTTCAAAGAGGCTACTAAGTCAAAACAAAACATTACACCCCCCCATCTCTCACTCTCACACAGGCACATACACACATATCATATAGTTTCAAGGACGTATTATTTCAAACAAACGCTCATCCAGCTATTGAATAGAATGATATCAAAACTCTACTCATGGGGTTCCTGGGTGTCTCAATGGGTTAAGCCTCTGCCTTCGGCTCAGGTCATGATCTCAGAGTCCTGGGATCCAGCCCCGCATTGGACTCTCTGCTCAGCAGGGAGCCTGCTACCCCCTCTCTCTCTCTACCTGCCTCTCTGCCTACTTCTGCTGTCTCTCTGTCAAATAAATAAATAAAATCTTAACAAGAAAAAACCAAAACAAAACTCCACTCATTTTGCCTTACCACGAGCCTGTACATCTAAGAGCAGGACCTGGGCATAACCTAAGCCTGGTATATCACACAGGGTATGGTGTGGTAGCTGCTAGTAAGTAAATATCTTCCATTTTTAGAGGTGCTATTCCCTATAAATATCCTCTCATTTAAACCTCCTAAGAATATTCCAGAAGGACTTTTTTTTTTTTTTTAAGATTTCATTCATTTGTGAGAGAGAGAGAGCATGAGCCGGGGTGAGGGGCAAAGCGAGAGGGACAAGCAGATCTCCCTGAGCAAGAAGCCTGATGCCGGACTTGATCCTAGGACCCAGAGATCATGACCTGAGACGAAGGCAGACACTTAACCAACTGCACCCAGGCGCCTCCCAGAAGGACGTCTTATGTATTTTCAGAAAAATAATGGTCAAATAAATATTTAAAATTTGTTCTTCCTTCAAAGCCTGTGCTCTTTCCACTGATAGACCGCACTGACAATACTCTCCATTTGCTGACCTCCAAGAAAACAAAAACAAAAACAAAACAAAACCAGCCAGGGTAAATTAGGAACTCCACACAGAGAAAACCATGCCCCTTACTGTAGTGAGACACAAATTAATGCCAGATTGCATGCATGCTCACAGATACCTCTGTCCTCCACAGCCAAGGCCTCATCCCTTCAAAGGCTGCAACCCAAGTTGAAATGAAATGACAGAATCATTTTTGTCACACGTCCTAATTGTGGATGGCATAATAATGAAGAAATAACCCTGCAAAATGACCCCAAATACTGGATCTTTGTTTTCATTCCAGGGAAATGTGGCACAGGAACTCTGGGCACCATCTTCATAATCCCCATGAATACGCACACTTTTTTTCCTGAATAAAAATTAATGATTGTATTATTGAAATCGGTTTCTATAAATTTTAAAATAATTGATGCCATAAAACCGACTTTATCACCATTACAAAGGGAGAATTTAACCTTCTATCCCAGAGGAAAATGGAAGTCTTCATCCTGGATCAATCTCCAGTGCTCGCATCACTGCTCATCCCTATGAATGTCCATGAGGACAAGGGCTTTGAACCAAAGGAAGGGAACAACTATCAATTTGTTCCGAGAAGTGGAGACGTGGTAGAATTTTCTAAACTGTTTAAACTGGGACTCAATGGCACTGTCAAACTATTGTTTTCCTTTCTTTGACCACTAAATATAGAGACCGGTCTTCTCTGGGCTAAGTGGCATCCTGTAATGAGCCATGCGAAGCCGCGGGCTTGTCATTCAGAGCACTGCTTGCTCTATTCTAGAATTCTGGAATACTCCATGACTGCTGCTGCCCCGGACCATCTCCAAACAAATGGGAAGCTAATTTGCATAAGCCTCATTTCCATTTTATTCATCCTCTGCCCAAATCTAGATCAGGATGCTTAATATCCCGCTGTGGGAAGTCACAGGAATTTAAAGGGCATTCCTGGTCAAGGATTAGAAAGCACAGGTTCCAGAGTTGAGTTTCTATTTGAAATCCAAAGCTGAAACAAGAGAAAGCCTGTTGCAAGACACAGGGTAAGAAAAACAAAAAGACCAACTAAAATATAAGCAGGGAAGAAACCAGAACCATCGCTGTGTCCTTCTCTCCCCACAAATGAGCTATAAAGCCACCACTGAGGGAGTAACTATGATGTACACCAGCTATCTAACTTGCATTTCCATATTTAGTCTTTTTGGACTCCCTGATACATAAGTAAAGACCCAGAGGAAAAGAAAAAGGTCAAAGGCAGGTGGTTTTCTCCATGTTACACATCCTCTACAGGGCAGAAGCAAGGCTGAAACACAGATGTCCCTGGCTATAACTCCTTTCCCTTCACCCAGGGGACCTCCCTTCTGCAGATCCATTGTTTTCTGACATTGTTCTTCATACAACAGGAATGTGTCCTAATAAGTGTAAACAAAAACCTCAGGGGTTCACTCGGCATTTGAGGGTTTTCTTCTCCTTCAACATTAAACAGTCTGAGACAAACCGTTAAGTTAAACTCTACTCTATTGTGGTTTAGGAGCCCGATTTTTGAGGTGTGTGAGTTAAGGTTGTTTCCCAAGCATAAATCAGTTCGATGTCACAGTAAATGTATACACATACGACACACACGCACAGGCATAGACGCGGGCACAAATGTCTTGAGCAAACACGATCCCATTAGAAGGAGAAAACAAAAGTACTTCTGAAAACTCGGCAAAAATCCTGCAACACCAACAGCACCTTCTCCGGCTCATTAATTCTGGCCTAAATTTGCTACTGTCAGGCGAATCAGGCGCACTGTCCAGCAGACACCCACCTGCTATTAGGCTGAATGTGCCTGGCATCTTGACATTCTATTGATTCCAATCCAAGGCTTATGTAAAAAAGGCAGCCTCAAAGTCCAAAAGGAATTTTAGCCACAAATACTTTGGGAGAAATCCAAACAACTAAAAACAGAAAGAAAGACAAGATGCAAATCTGAGCGACAAAACTGAGACAACCCAAACCAGACCGCTAAGCGTTCAAGGACAAATCTACAAATGACCCAGGCACCCCCTTTTGAGAAATACTTATTTTAGGAAATTCCAATAGCCTGGGCATTGCATGACCACCCTCTCCTTGTCTGGACTATTGGCATATAGATTCACAAGGGTATTCATTATTATTCCAATGGTGTTGCTTTTAAGGACGACCCTGTCAATTCTTGCCCTCTAGATCCCTATGCATTTTCAGTAAAAATATGCCGCACTATAAACACGATCTTGATAATGACAAAGAATTCAGGTTCTTCAGCTGTTAAAATAAACCAGAAACTACTTTAATGGCTTTAAAACACTGTGTCTTTTAGTCTTCAAAGCAGCCCTTTGAGCTAAGAGTTTGATTTCCATTTCACAGATAAGGAATACTGAGGTTCTGAGAGGTAACGTAATTTTCTCCGGGTAGCTGGAAAACGAGATACTAGGGAAGAGAGAGGATCAGGATGCATTTATAAATTTTCTGACACTTCTCAGCTCTTGTCCACCCCCCAAATAACCTACGCCTAAGTAAAAGGGCTCTATGTCCAATTTCCAAATCCTGGCACTGATGACTTTGGTGGCAGCTGCTTGTCGCAGTCAACTATGCATAAACAGGATGGCTCTGGGGGAGTTCTTTTTTTTTTGGGGGGGGGGGAGTTCTTTAAAACCAGACCAGCACTCTCTTACTTTAGCCAAGAGAAGGCATACATTTCAAAATAAAAGTGAGTATATATATTTAAAAAGTAAGAGAGAGAAGGAGAAACCTGTAATCCCACGGAGCAGCATGAATTTCAGCTGGCTCCCCGTCCTCCCCTCTGGCCCCCCACGCCCACCAGCCTCTGTACTTCAAAGACAGCTCTGGGAGGAAGGGGAGCATGAGATCCATGGGGTCCAGCTGGAACAAGGACCTCATGCTTCGGGGAGAGTAGAAGAGGAGTGGAGATTCACTGCAGATGTCAGTCATCTCAAAAAAAGAATTCAAAGGGTTTTCTAAAAGCTGATTTCTATCAGCGCTGCCGGAAGGATCAGAAGACACAGGTTTTCAACTGGGAGGGATGTGTTACTGCTGCACAGATATTTCCAAGGTTTATAGGACAGTTGCAGGTTTTTGAGGGCTGGTCTGGGTTTAAGAAGCAGGGCCAGTCACTGGGATTTCAATGAGACTCGACTTACCCCTGCGACCATGACAAGATAGGAATATTTTACCCTGCAATACAGTATCTCTGTGTGACTCTTGAGCATTCCTTCTGTGACTTTGTGCATGTCTGAACTTTGAAGCCATACTCTTATTTTGTAAAAGAATGCTCCTACATTGAGCGGCATAGAGTAAACATGTGAAATAACCAAGCAGTTCCTTCAAAAGGCTTGTTACATTCCCCGATTCCCATCTGCCCTAGTCTGCGGCGGCATCTATTTTTCCTGCCTGTGTCAGGGGTAGGAGGCTTTGCCTGCAAGTCTGGCCAACGCATCCTTCCTGCCGCTCTGCCTCTGATTTACAAGGTGACTTCTCAGAGACAGCCACTTAGCCATCCAGGCCTGGGTTTATCATCCATCAGCGATCATGGTTACTGCTGCCATTATTATTCAAAATGGTTATAGACTTATAAAGATGTTCTCATCTGATAATAATGTTTGCAATATGCTTTTACATTGCCTAGTTAACAAAGCGCGCCTGTGATTTTTGGGCCGGCACAAGTCACAAAAGCTGCGCCTATAGAATGGTTAGCAGCTTTCTGAAGGGTTACACCTAGAAATGAGGGCGGGGGGTGGGGAAGGTGTCAATGTATTAAAAAAAAAAAAAAGACTGGGTATCCTTTTGTGTATGGTGACAAGAAAAAAAGGCAGCACCCCAGACAATAATAAATATAACTGACTCTTTCCTCCTCAACTCAGGGTTTGACAAACTCTCTCCAAAGGCCTTGATTGCCATTAGGAAGTCTGTCCTTGACCTTCTCACTCAAGCCCTATTGACAGTAGAGGAAGTAGAACACACATATTGAAGGCAGGGCCTGGTCCTCAGAGGCTAATAAGCTGACTAATAAAGGGCATACTGCCTAGAAAGCAGAATATCGAAGGGGAGCACGGATGCAGGGAATTAATAAAAATCCATGCACCTCCTTTGTAATGACAGCAACCGTGGGCTTGTGACTAGAATTCTCCTCTTCATGATGCACTCACCTCTTCTGAATGTCAACAGGAGTTTAGTAAGAGCACTGAAGGAGAAAATGGATTCATACGTCATTTAAAATGAGTCCTTTCACTTCCTCTCCTCTCTATTTACATATACAGACAAAATATAAAAATACATTCTAAAAAATCGATTCAGCTTTGTAGTTTTCTACTCTGACAGTAAACGGAGACATCAGAATTATAAGAGCTGATAGCCTTTGAATCATTATTTAAATAGGGTCACCCACAATGGAATCCGAGGGGCCTCCGATTTCCCAACCCAAAACGAAAAATGCAAGTGGCAATGCATTACAAATCGCTCCTCATTTATGGTGAGATTTGAATTTCCATTCTGTTTTTAACAAGAGCGTCACAGTTCGCTGACAAATGTCCTGAGCTATATTTAGAGGAATAACAATATTTAAGATCAGGACAGAGCTGGCTTTTCACTTTTTCTGAACAGAAATACGAACCACGTGCTCATTTTGTGACTTTCAGGTCAAGGATTCGGGTTGGCCATCAGAATGTTCGCTGCCTTCTGAGCCCATTGCATTCGTGCTCTTGGGGATCTGGAATGCCTTCGAGGTGTGTCTATAAGGCCCTTCCTTCACTGCAGTAGAATATAACCATCACGCAAGCAATTGGTTTTAACATCTAGAGCTGTAAATCTGAATGAGTTTGATAACAAAAAAGACAAATGGGTTGTTAACTTACCCCTAAAAGGTACAAGCAGTTTGTACTGCCAGTGCTTTAGGGATTAGATTCTCAGAAATTGGAAAACACAATCTTTGGCTTTCCTTGAAAGAATGCTAGAGGCAATATGCTGATTATTTTTCAAACGAGGAAAAGAAGGTGTTGAAAGCTCTTAACAACATGGAAAGTTCTGAGTTTGCAAGCACCAAACACAAAACAATGATAATGTTTTAGCACTTTATAAACGTAAGCCACTCTGTCTACTCTTTGGAGACAGTAAATACTTTCAGACAAAGTACAGTATCCCTGCCTTTAAGCTCAAATAGAGGAAAACAGCCAAATACTTTAAAGCATCAGAAGATAACCATGGTGATGAAAATACATAGCTCCTGGCCTGAAAGGAATAAGAAAACACATGTAATTAAAATAGCAGTGAATCTGAAAGAAACCCAAAAAAGTACGGTTTTGGTTTATGAGTTTCTGAGGCTGCCTCTGATGGCCAGAATTTCGAGGAACGGCACAAACTGTAAGGAAAAGAAGACCATTTAGCTCAAGACTGGTCACTGGTGAACCCAATGGTAGATCAGTCATCAGAGAAAATGCAGACGACAAATAAACAAGGTTGTGCATCATCTCTTAAAGAGTTAGTGCAATAAGCTTTCTTTCCAATGCTAGGATATACCCTCACAAATGGAGTTTTACAGGCAAGAGGGAATTAAGGTTTACTGAACTCCTTAAAAGCTATGTGTCTCCCAGACATCATGCTAAGCACTTACGCATATGATTTGCTCTAATCTTCTGGATAGCCCAGCCAAGTACGTAGCATTATCATCTCTTTACAGATGAACAATTTGACACTAGGAAATGAAGGCACTGAGCAGTGGAAGTAGGGCTAGAAGCTGGCTGAGGTGAAACAAAGGAGGGCCCCATTCTGCCTCCCTTGTGCACGCACTCACTGGGGCTGGGCATTGCTGCTGTGGTTGGCTCCTACAATAGTCCTTTGCCCCGGGGGAGGGCGGAGAGGATAGTCTGAGGCAGGGTTTTCAAAACTTGCAGTAAGCAATGTTGGTTGGGGGTCTCGGGAATCCTAACTGTTCCTCTCCCATAATCCAGTTAGCTGCCCTTTGCATGGGATTCCTACTGGGGAAACCCACATGCCTATCCCAAAGCAGAGAACTGTCTTCATTTCCTTAGTTTCAACCTAACTTGTACCCCAAAATGGTGAGTCAATTTGGGGACACCCATCTTGTCTTTCTTGAGCTGCAGAAGCCCTTAATCCATTCTAAAACAATGTTTTGAGGAGACGGAGATACTAGTAGATATTGTTTGAGTTTGAAGAAATATTTACGTAAGACCTTAATCAAATTGTCATCAGCTCGAGAAAATGAGAAATGGGGTTATAAGTCACAAAGTCCCTTGCTCCACCCACCCATACTCCACTCCAAGGCACCCAGAAGTATCGGATGTATACATTCAATATTTACCTGCAGTAAAACATTGGGACTGTTTCACACACGAGGACTGTGTGGGATATCTGGGTCTAGGTTTTGAGATCTCAGTGAGATGGCAAAAGCCAGGAGCAAAGGTTGGGAATGAACAACCTTTAGGGTGATGATAAGGTTGGGTCCAGCCAGCTGAACTATTTCCTTTGTAATTACACCTATCATAGGCTCTGGGCTAGTATCTGCCATATTCACAAGACAAGTGAACCCACTAAGTGTATAGACAATCATGTCTGAGAACTTTATTAAATAAAAGCCAAAGGGAAAATATTTGCTTACCCAATGATATAGGCCTTTCCTGCTGAGTCAGTCTATAATCAGGTGGGCAGTACCCAGAGATCACTTTCAGTGGAAATGAATCTTACTGGTATTGGCAATGACCTGGTCTCCTCTTGAACAATGGCCAATGTCTTTGTTGACTACTGCACCGGGTTATGACCTGGGTAAATTTTTTCCAAAGGAGAGTAAAGAGATGCAATTCAATGACAGTGAAAAATATTCCATCTGGAAGAATAACTATTTGGGAAGACAACAAATTGGTCAACAGGGAGGTCTTAGGTTCCTCATAAGCCTCACATCAAAACAGAGCTCTGTAATTTAGGAGAAGGTGGTTGTACCCACACGAGAGCCCTTGGAACAAATTTCCACATGAAGTGATGTCTTAATAGGAGCCATGCGGCTAAATTCCTTTGCATTCTAAAAATCCCCTCAATTCGTTTAAGAAATAAAAGCGAATGCAACACAGGCAAAATGCAGCATAAAGGCATGAAAATGAATAAAAGATAAAAAGGCATCTTCAAATTTCTCTCTAATATAATGCTCCTCAAAAGGCCAAGATACAAGTTAACAGGCAGTACCAAAGCCTCCACACACCTCTTTTTGTATCAGGATCCTTTCTGACCTCTCAGTATTGACAGTTGTGAAAGAAGCAAGATAGCCTTGAATTTCTACAGCATGAAAGGTTGCCAGGTAAAATAAAATAAGATACAAACAGCACAGGACATATGTATGCAAAAAAAAAAAAAAAAAAAAAAAAAAGTTGCTGTTTATCCAGAATTCAAATTTAACTGGGCATCCTGTATTTTCATTTATTAAATCTATTAACCTTATGATCAAGCAGTCATGAGCAAATTTTGAAAGAACTGCTTTGGAGCTAGTGAATGGTGCAACCAGAGGTCCTTAATCACGAGTGTGCTTTGTGGTTTCCTGAGAAGCTCTTTGAAAATGCTGACTCCTGAGACTTTCCCTTACAGATTCGTTCTCTAGTTGGCCAAACAGTAGTATGTTTACCTGCTCCCAGGTGAGTCCTGATACACACACATTTGAGAATGGCTATTTTAGCCCAGACTAATACAAAGAAATGAGGAAGACACAATAAGCTTGATTTCTCTGATGGCTCAAATCACTCCATCAAGCCGTTAGAGGTGGATCAGATGTCTGAAATCTTAAGACAGTGTTAACTTGAGAATGTCAAAAGAAGATCATGGTAACCCAAATATTGCTTAAGAAAATATCACCATGAACCATTTCTTCACTACCCAGATGAAGACACTGAGGGAAAATCATTGACTTTAAATTAGCAATCCAGAAGCACAACCAAGAATAGCATCTCTGATACCTGATGCCAGAATTCACCCCATGCTGTCATCTCTAAACATTCCTCCTTCCATCCTTTCTGTAACAGCTGAAAGAGTTGGCACACCCAACAGAAGGAGCTGAGATATTTTTCTATCCTTAGCTAATGGGTAAACTCCTTAGCTACAAAGTAACTGTCCAATCACAAGATAACATAAGGAAGTCCGCATATGAATCAGGGATTATCTCAACAGATGTAAGCTGTTTCTTCATTGTATCGGTAAATGTTAACGTAGCATTAAAAGTGAGTAAAGAAAAATCTAACTGCACTTTACTGAATATAAAACTCAATTACATTTTGCTTCCAAGGATATGAGGTGTGTGTGTGTACACGTGTGCAAGTGTATATGTGTGTGTGTGTGTGTGTGTGTGTGTGTATTGTGTCTGTGGTAGGAGCGATGGAGGAGAAAATGTTTCCTTCTCTTGCTGTTGGCAGAATTTCTTTCCTGTGGTATTCTGGCCATTTACTATAACTTCCCAACACCCCTCCACTTACAATTAATGAGAACTTACCTCCCATGGAGGCCATGTTTGACAATTCTAGGTGACTAACTATGACGTTCAAAATGTCTAAAAACATGACTCAGACAGGAAAGATGTTAACCTAGAATCTATGGCTAATCAGTTAGTTGTAAGAGCAGAGAACGGGAAGCTAAAACTGCAGCATGACCTATATGCAATAGATGTTCAGTAGAGTGGAAAGTGGTGATAAAAGCTCTCTCTCCAGAGTTGCTCAGACCTTGGTTCAAATCCAAGCTCCACCCTGACTGACCATGAGACCTTGGGCGGGTTATTCAAACTTCTGAGCCCCTTCACCATCTGTAAAATGTAAATAACAGCATCTAGCTTAAAAAGTTAGTTTTTTAGTTAAAAAAAATCCCACCATGACCATGAGGATTAATTAAACTAATAGGTGTGATACACCTACCGCACATGGCTCACTAAATGGTGAACATGAGAAGCATGAGTGTGTGTTTCTGTGGGCCCACTGGGTCACCATGTATCTGCTTGTACTGAGGTATGAACCAGCTCTATGCCTGGCTAAGCGCAGAGCCAATGAGCAATCAAAGACTATCAAGACCTACTCACTGCTGGCAGATAACTGTCGGATAATCAGTTAACCAATATAAGCTTCATAACCCCTACCATGAACATCAGACCTGATCAATCAATGTCTGTAATACAAAAAATTCCAAGACATGCTTCCCTGCTCCCCAGGTCTCGGTTAAGGAGATGACCCATACCTGTATGAGAAGTGAACGAAAATGACGCCAGTTAAATACCAGCAAAGGACAACACAGAAGTACAATTGGTAGTTGATGAATAGCTGATGGATAGTGGGAGACATGGTGTTAACTGATTAGGGCCTAGGAGCTCAGAGGACAAGGGAACTGACACAGTTGAAGCAGTCAGGGAATTCTTCATGGAAGATAAGCCACTTGAGACGCCTTGAAAGAAAAGTGCGATTTAGATAAGCAGAGAAGAGGAAATCCTCGATTTCTGATACAAGTAAAGCTGCAGAAACGAGAAAACGCAGGGCTAAGTGATGACTTATTGCTAGATAGTATGTTATCCAGGTCATTTGCAGCACTGAATGCCAGGCACAAAAATTGGACCATCACTATTTACGCCTCTGGTTCTCAATATTTTAACGTTTGTTCTCAGCACTATACAATTGTCAGATACTCACAGTGACCATTTTCTAGACTCCACCCAAACATATTTGGGGCGCTTACAAAGGATTGCCTATAGAGTATACACAATCTTGGTAAACTGACACTAACACCTTTCTCCCCCAATACACACACACGTTTCCGTTTCATTGACTACAAAACAGCGGTGTCTCTTGACGAATGGTTTATATCATGGGAAACAGGAGCCCTGAAGAGCTTTGGCAAACCCAAATCAAGAGACACTTGATAAAGAAGGTGCTAACTATTCTTCCGATGTTAAATGCAGAGTCAGAGTCCCACTATAGCTCTGCCCCAGCGGCCTCGCCTCAGCCCACCTTGTTACTCCCTTATCTTGTTACTCACTTCCCATTCCACCATGGTAGGAAAGTTAATGAAGTACCAGACAAATAATGATCATCTTTGATTCCGTTTTTTTGGCATCCATCTTTGGTATAGCCTGTGGACGTGTCGGTGGAAGGGACGAGCTCAGAGTTTAGACAATCAATTTCTTCTTTCTTATGCCCACATCAACCAGCCTATCCACTGGATTACACTCTTCAACAGCCAATTAGGCACCACTAAATGACGATGTCATAGTATGCACTGTCTGACCACCTAATAATTTAATATTCTCCCTATCCCACAATGTTCTTTACGTTTATAGTTTGTTAAAGTTTCTGAAACCAATATGTAAGTGTGATAATTTCCATTTTAAAAGAAATTCTAGAATATAAAAAAACGCTATAACAGATCCAAATATAAAAAACATTATAGCCAACCCTGAGCTAATCCCAGAGTGAGTGCTAAAATGATGTACTCTTCTAAAGAAGAAACATGAGCAGATAGCATCCCATACTGGAATAAGTATATCCATTTTAAACAACTCAGGCTTGAGCAAAATAGATGAAAAAAAGGCTCTGGGTTCTCGGGATGTCACCGGGGATGTCAAATCCTTAGGATGTCACCGGGGCCCAAGATACACCACTACCACTTTATACCATCCAAACACAACACCACTGACAAACATAAACAGACACTTTCTAAAGAGCTAGGTCTTACAAACACTTGAAAAAACAAGGCTTCAAAATCTAAACCCTTGATTCAGTATAGAGTGCAATGGAAAAAAAAGAAAAAACTTAAAAAGTAAAATGGAATATATTAAGCTACCAGAGTTGTTTTCAAAGAAATAATGAGAAGTTAAGGGAAAACACAAAGAATTCATTAAAACCATACACTTCACTCTTTGCTCTTTCATTAAGAGTACAAATTAAAGCATAGCTATGCGATGTTTTAAAAAATAATTGACCTCTAAACGTGAATTCATTTAGCTGCTTCCAATGCTGTGGTCAGTTTGAGGTAAGAAAGTACAACAATGAATCCTAATGCCTAAAATGAAAAAGTAGTTGAATTATTCCATGTTCAATTTTCATATCTGAGTTATTTACAATAGCCTCACATAGATTCTAATCTAGAGTTGAAATGTGAAACCTATGAAAACCAAGAGCTTTCACTTTTATTTTTTTTTAAATTTTTTTTAAAGATTTTATTTATTTATTTGACAGAGAGGAGAGAGATCACAAGTAGGCAGAGAGGCAGGCAGAGGGAGAGGGGGAAGCAGGCTCCCTGCTGTGCAGAGAGCCGGATGTGGGGCTCGATCCCAGGACCCTGAGATCATGACCCGAGCCAAGGCAGAGGCTTTAATCCACTGAACCACCCAGGCGCCCCAAGAGCTTTCACTTTTAATGGTCAATGCAAAGTTGGCAAAAGAACAAGAGAACATCTTTAAAGGAGCCAAGGTATAATTTATGTGTCAAAATGACAACTCTCCCCTCTTGGATGATGGCTGTCAATACCGGAAGTTAGAGAAGGGGGATGGTAGAGATAAAGTCTTATTTGGTGTAAAGGCAGCTTGTCACTTTCCATACTTGATTTTTTTCTTATGTTGAAAGATGATATGCCCATTTGGAGAAAGCCTGTTTGAAGAATACTGTGGTAGATGAAATGGACATACGAACATTTATAAAACCCACTAAGATTCACTGTCACATTTAATTAGCATGATCCCCAAATTGTACTGATCGAAACTTTTAAGAGAAAACATCTTGATAATGACAGCACTTGTGATCATTTGTATTGCTAATGCAAAATCCCTCCAAAAGCACAGAAAAAGAATGCTTTCATAACATCACTTCAGGATTGGTATTCTGCCATTGGCTCATCCGTGTTTAGCAAGAGAAATGTATTTTTCAGTAGCTCTGATAAAACCCAAACAAACCATGGTAACCAAAGGGCTTGGGGACAAAATAAACCTCATCTGAAATTCTTAAAACACATTTCCCACTGTGACTGTCTGCAGACTTCTATTAGAACTCTCAAGTGCCCTCACAATGTCCTAGCTCCTCACATCTCTTTGCCTCTAACTTTCCTCCCTAAGGGCCAAGTTGAATGTCTCCAGTGTGGTGTTGGATGGTTGAAATGATCTCTTGCCCGTGCGCTGTCCTAGCCCTGCCCTGGTTCCACGGTCCCAGCCCAGAGGACTCCACGCTGGGTCCTGCATTCCTGGTTCTTCCTCGTGACATTTTTTGGTCAGCCCAGGGAACCAGGGGAGCTCACATTTCCCCTTCACTCCACCCCAGACTAGAGAAAGGAAGCCTGTATAGACACTCAGTAGCCTTAACAATAGATGGCCAGCTGCCAAGGATGTGTGGTAATGACAGAGCTGCTTTGGGCAGAGTTCTTTTCTTTCTAGAAATCCCAAAGTAGTGCTCAAAGCCAAAACGGTAATCACCAGTACTGGCTAAGGGGCCCTCCTTCTGCCCCACAGAGTCTGCCCGAGTTTTGCTATAGGCCCCAAAGGTCCATCATTATATAGTCCTTCTGTTTCAGCAAAGGAATGAGGCTGCCAGGAAATTACTGTGAAAATGTTAACTATTTCTCATGAAAAGGTTTACTGATGAGTTTGTATCATAGCTGCAATTTCTAAGATAAAAGATAGACTGACCTGCAAATCTTTAACAGAATTAAGAGGCAGGGAGAGGTGGCTGAAATGCACCAGGCACTTTCATACCATGTCTGTTAACCTCTGAGGTGGATAAAGGCGGTTCCATTTTATAGGCTGAAACTGGGTTTCAAAAGATTATAGGAGAAAGGTAAGTATCCCAAGAATAAGAGGAGGGAGCGACCAAGGTGGGGTTCCACAGGGAAGTGTCTCATTAATGGAAAGGCAGGGGAGGCAGGATTGGGACCCTGGGTCCCAGACAAGCTTCATGAAAATGAAGGAGAAAAGACAAAGAAACATCGGGTAATCATCAGACATAGAGTGTGAAGCTCAATCACCATTTTTCTGTGCCCGTCTGGTCCACAGTTGCTTCAAGCTTCCCAGACGTGAGCACATTTTTAAGGAAAAGCCCCATTTACATTATATAATGCAAGGAAAGTCAAGTTAACTAGGAAATACACCTAGCAATGACCGTTATCTTAGTGCCTCACACATGGTCATTAAGGTTTTCCAATCATCTTTTAATTTCAGTGTTCATTTGTACAATAGTGCTTTTAATTGCCCAAGCAAGGCACTCCTACCCACTGAGAAAGTGAGTGACTTGCCTAAGACAGAAGAACGAAGCCACATGCCTTGCCCCACAGGCCTATGTTCTTCGCCCAGCACTGCCTTCTCCTGAGTCAACACGGTTCTGCTTTCACTATCTCATCTTTATTTGTCCCATATGAAACAAGGAAGGGACCAAATTCTCAAGGGCCCAACCACAAGGAGAAGAGGGATGACTAATTTCCAAGTAAGTGGTGAGACTCCTTGCTTGGTGGCTCTGTACAGGCCTTCTGTAACTCACCTGCTGGGGGGAGCGTAAACCACGCTGTCCACAGAAGCTAATCATGCTAAGCGTTCCCCTGATCCCTACAGGAAAACAAAACTCACTCATCAAGTTTACATTACAATTTACTCTGTGCTAGGCTCCATTCTAGGCCCCTTCCAGATAGTAACTCATTCAACCCTTACAACAACTCCAAGAGTGGGTACTAGAGTTATCTGTGTTGTACAGGGCAGGATACCGAGGCGGAGTGATACAGGAACTTGTTCAGTCCCCTACAGGAGTAACCGGTAGAGCTGAGGTCTGAGTCGAGACAGTCTGGCTCCAGAATTCACCCTCTTAATCCATACAATATGGCCGCAGGACAAACACACAAGGGCATAGACAGCGCCTGCGTTCCTAGAGAGCGCCATTTTGGTCTAATAGGAATGGTATGGAAGGAAGCTCAGAGATTTAAATCCCTTTGGAGTTTCTATTATGGGCAGGCACCATGACAGTGATGGGAAAACTGTGATGTTCACAGCACTGCCCAGGCGCCCACAGAATTCTGAGTGGACACGTCAGTGTGGCCACTGAACTAGGATGGCTCTACCACTTCTGTAAAGCTCGACTCCACGATGCTGCTCCCAATTTATGGATATCTTTGCACATGCCTTCCCCAGGCCAGTTGCTTTGAAAAGAAAAAAAAAAAAAAGACCCCTGAGCAGAGGCCTCATCACATTTTTCATTTAAATGGGTTCCAACAGACGTGTCCTCCCTCCACCTTTCAAAGACATGGGTTGAATCACGAGAAGCTCTGTGTGATCTGTGGAAACTATTTTCATTACTTTTTAGTCACAACACAAATATTAACGCTGCTTGAAAATCCTGCACTGTATTACCCTTCATCTGGCAGAAACGGACTGTTTTTTTCATCATGACTAATGCACAAACGACCAAACTGAAAAGTATTTACACTTGCTTCATTCCTGGGAAGCTGATCCATGGAAGGGATATGTTCCCTTTTATTCACGCCAAAGATTTGATAGGGTCCAATACTGAGATTATTTTTCAGCCACCAGATGACATTTTCTTTTGCTGCAAGTAGGCCAGGAATATAAATCCTGTGTATTCTACCATACGTATTTGGATCAACTACTGAATAATACCAAATATTGCATTTTCCAAAGTGCTTTCACCAAAATAAAAGCAGAAATTTCCATCTTTCTTACACAAACACACATACACACACACACACACACACACACACGTACATATTTACAGAGTGGTAAGAATGGCTCCTTTAGGATTAGCCTTGAGAATTTACCAAGTGTTATCTTATGGGTTGAAAAATCAAGATGATCCCCTGGATTCCTTCACAAAGCCATTTTATTCTTGGAGAGCAGAGGCTGATTTCAGTCTCGAGCGGAATAAGAATCTGTTACATTTATCTCTCAATGAAACTTTCCCTTTTAAGTTTCTACAATCAGACCCGGTCATCATCCACTGAATACCATCTCCCCTGATCCATGCATGCATGGCTCATCAAGGTACCTCAGTCCACAACACGGACTTTTCCCCCCTCTAACACATCTAGAAACTATTGTTGGCTCATGTGCCCTCTTTAAGGCCTTCAACCAGAGGGAATTAGGTAAGTGCCAATATGAAAGTGGATCTCCATCCAATTATACCTTCCCTTGTCCTCCAGTCTCCATTGTATGAATAATCAGGATACTTCATCAGAAAACTACTGACAAAGTAGCATTTGTAAATTTCCCTCCATTTGTGGTTTTCCTACTCTGATTCACCTGTGAGCATGGCCTAGATTTGGCAGAAGGCAAAGACCCATCTTTCTTATTCTAATGGTTGGGGAATGGAGGAAAATCTTACAAAAGTTGGTGCATTTTACTTATTCATCTTCTATTAAAAGCATTCCACAAGCAGTGAAGTTTTTGTCTGGAGGACTAACTAAGAAAGGACTTTTTTCCCCCTAAGATACAACCTGTTGGTTGGCATTTTGTAATAAATTCCATTACAGGTTCAAAACCTTCCCAAGGACCCATGGATTCAATAAGTACGAATACATCAGTGTCATGTCAAGCACATTTTCCCTCATGACTTGCAACAGCTCTTTCAATGTAGGAATATTTTCTGTTCTATTTCCAAGTGTCTTTTAAGCATGACGACCCAAAATAGCAACTTTTTAAAAAGCTAACCACCTGTATTTTAAAACCAATAACCTGAGCACAAGAACTCTCAAGCATACACATCTTAATGCATCCCCATGTATATGGTTCCTCAAATGACTTGAAAATTTTAAAAATAAAGAAATTTGGTCATTGATCATGCATGTACTGGAGAGCTGGTAATATTCCTATTAATAAGATTAAGAAACTACTAGGGTTCCAGATGCTACATAATACTCGGAATAGCTTCATCAAGATCATTATTTTTACACCCAGTCCATTAAAACAACTGCAGAATCCACATGTCTCATATTCACATTGTAACTTAAAATGAATGTGACAGATTTCTTATGAGAAAAGGAACAGCACACAGGAGATATTATGACAAAAGCTATTTTTATTACTCCATACATACCGGAGGTATTAATATCACTCTTTCTATGCAAAAACAATATATGACACCCCAAATTGCATGTCATTTAGATCAGGAAGATTTTCATTATCCTCATCCTGCTCTGCACCACCCCACAAAGGAAGAATAGATTTTAAAACAGGATATTTCATTCATATTTTCTTAAGATCCCTGAAAAGAATAGAAACAAGAGAAATGGAAGTCTGGTTTAAAATAAAACTCGGCGGGGGGGGGGGCGCCTAGTTAGCTCAGTCAGTAGAGCATGTGACTCCTGAACTTGGGGCATGAGTTCAAGCCCCACGCTGGCGTAGAGCTTACTTTAAAAAAAACAAAGAACAAAAACTCTAGGATTTCTATGGCTTTGTACCTTGACTGCTGTATAGAATATCTTATCAATTCTGTTTCTACAACTGGTATAGTTCGTAAGTCCACTACTCTTTTCTTGCTGTCATAGGAATGGTAAGACAGGGATAAGATAAAATCAGTGGTCACATGATTAATTTCTTATCTCCTTCTTACTATGAAATGACCAGTGTATGTTCAACAGCTTCTTTTTTAATATTATCCAAGTTACGTGCAACCCATCAGTTCAGGAGTTTGAATTCTCTTTAATATTGAGGAAGCAACATTTTAAAATCTCCAATTCCTGATTAAATTATAAAATTAAATTGTCTGCTTTTTGGTAAGGCCAGGATTGCAT
This sequence comes from Potos flavus, assembly GCA_028534135.1. Lineage (NCBI taxonomy): Eukaryota > Metazoa > Chordata > Mammalia > Carnivora > Procyonidae > Potos > Potos flavus. Next base: position 111,662,793 of record CM052896.1, on the reverse strand, counting down.
GTCAGAACTAACTCTTGGTTATATAGAAAATATGAGACAGTAAATTAGTGAAATCAAAGGAAATAGATTTAAATTGGGTATTATTATACAAACTTCTTATGGCAAGACAGGCCGCATGAAATATGGCTTAATGTATGAACTACCCTGTAGAATGAGAATAATAATCACCACTAGAACTTACACATGAATAGTACCCTTCAACTTGCAAATCACTTTTAGATATAGTCTCACATCTGATCACTACAAAAAATCCTTTGAAATCAGCACTATTATAATCCTTATCATATAGATGAAGAAGCTGATCTGCAAGACGATACAGAGCTGCACAGATTAAGAACTATTACATTAAATTACATATCATTTGTTTCAATCATGACAGGTAGAGTCGTATTTTTCTGTAATAGTGTTACCTATGTCTACAAAAGACATAGAAAATGGTTTTCTATGGTCTACAAAAGACACAGAAAATGACAGAACTGTACTTTCAAATACTTTATTTTTATATTACTTATGAGCCCAATGGCACACTCAGAATACCAGCCCTTTCTGCCAAAGGCAAAAATGTCCTCCTACAGATCCTCCATAAATACATTTGGAGTGGCCTTGGTTGGCCCAATGAAGATGTAATGACGTAGGCTCCTAATTACCTAAATATGTTTCTGACTCAGGTTGTTAATGATGGATACTGTTGGTTCAATTTTTTATTATCCTCTATTTCTCTAAATTAACCCATTTGTATTAAATGAAGGAAAACAGTGTGAATTTTAACATTCCCAAATTGTTACTCACTGTGAGTTCTTAAAAAAAAATCACTAACGTTTCTAAACGTATCCATCCAACCCAAGTAATACATAGTCATTGACCAAATAAATTCATGAGACATGGGAAAAAACTGCCATTTGGCTATAATGTTCTGCATGTATAGGCAGAGAAGAGTAAGTGTCCAAGTGCCACTTTGGTTTCCTGCCACGTAAATATTGAAAACAGAGCCACCAAGGAGCCCATACGTGTCCTTCACTTCCTTTGATAAAGATCATCCTCTGGAAGAGTAGCAATGCTCTGACTTCTGGCTATCCATTCAAGTGCCACATGAAAGACTGCTTTTTTAAGGATTTTTTTTTTTTTTTTTGGCTAAGATTTTTACATGTGTCAACACCATCTCCCTTTCAACTTCAGTATCTTCATTGACATTTAGAGTCAATTATCATCTGTTAAGCTATGCTCAAATAAATACCAGACACATCCATCTTCTCCACCTAGGACATTTCACATTTTTTGCAAGAGAAGTCCACTCTCTGTTTTTGTTTTTCTTTTCTAAGATCACGTAAAAACTGAGGTTTAGAGATTACAGAAGATCTGAAACAAATCAGTTGCAAAAGGTGGGACTTGGGGTGGGGTGGCGTTCAAGGCATCTGTCATTTATTAAATAGCATAGACTCTGGAGTCAGATGCAGCTGGTCCCATTCCAGTTTCATCACTTCCTGGTTGTGTGGCCCTGGTGACAGAAGTAACTGCTCTGATATTATTTGGACATGACCTTGACAGTTCATACCTCATAAGCCTTCTGTAATGATTCAACTGAGTAGGGCAACAGTGTCTAGAAAACTGTAATTCTCAAAAATTGATATGTGCTATAGATGCTTCTGGATGTCTAATTTTATGTAAGAAAAAATGGATTTAAAATGAATGTATTTATTATTGATCTCTATATTTAACAGTGTGAAAACAGTCTTTAAAAAGTAAACCAAAAACCCTGGCTCCTCTGGTTCCATACGGCTCTTCTAGGTCTCCGGGACTCAAGAACTCTGTCCCTCCATGTAGGGTTCTATTACAACCCATTGATTTTCCCTCACAGTATAAAATTTCCTTTAATTTCATTGGGCTGTTTCACCTGGATCATTCTGACCAATTATGTTCCTTGTTGTTTATACTATTCAGCCATCAATAGATTTCATTTTGAAGAACATGATGTAATCATGTGATGGCATTCTTTCCTGTTATTGAACTGTTGTTGCCTGAAGAATGTCCTAAAGAACAGGAAAATAACTGATGCCCATGAGCATCATAGTCTTCAAGACAATTATGAAATAAATTCGAGATCTTGTATCTAGATTTAAAAAAAAAAAAAGGTAGGACATGGGGTCATGGGGTCAAGTTGGAACCAGATCCAACTACCTGACATTTCATGCCCATCTACTCTCTCCCTCTCTCCACTACTTAACATCATCTCATCTGATCTTCAGAACAAGTCTACGAGTGGGTATTATGAACCTCAGTTAACAGAGCAAGAGGCCACCCTGCTAGAAAATCAAATAATCTCCATTAGGTCCTCAAAGCCAAAAAGTGGTAGAGACAGCACTCAACCCTGGTTTTCTTGACACTACCAGACATCCTCCCTGGGAAACATAGGGATCATTAAAGAAGTTCAACTTTTTTTTTTTTACATAACATTCCAACTACTTTGGGTTTGAATTTCAGAAATGTCTATGTCTACGTGAAATGAAATATCCTTTTGAAAAACTGAGTGAGTCCTATGGATTTAAGAAGCTGACCCGGTGTCCAGGGAACTTTCACAAGGAAACGATGGCTTTCCTGCCATGAACACTCTTCCTTGTTATTCAGTAGCTGCCAAACATTCCATTTCAGAAACTACTTGCATTTAGCCCAAGGCTTCACTCATGGTTTTTACGATGTAAATACTTTAAAAAAAGTAACTTTTAGCACTGGTGGCAGTTATATTCCCTGTGGGGGAATGAGTTACCAACTCATCTTGAGACTGGTTTTATTGGTAGAAGCTTGAGGATGACGGAAAAAAAAAAAAGTGATGACCAAAGTGTCCCATAGAAGTAAAATTGGGGAGTTCTGGAATTTTAAGGGCACTAGAGGCAGACAACGACAAAATCAAGGACAACAATAGCAACCACCCCCAAGATTTCTTGATTTTACTAAAGGTTGAGGCTGTCCAAAGAACTAATGATTTTCAGGGCTACATTATTATACATTTTAAAATAAGAGGAATTCACCATTCTATTTGGAAGTATTTCTGTTATGACTCTATTTTATCTCACCCCTACATTAGCATTATAAACCAGGCAGCCATTCTGCAAGTTTATTGGTTGTCAGCAATATCATCTCCTATAATAATGGAGGGAGAATTTCCACGCAGGCAAGACTCATGCATCAGGATGCCTCGTTGTCTACCTGCCAGGGTTCTATGAGCGTTCGAGTCGAATCCCAGCACTCACTCTGCACAGTTCACAGTCTAACAGATGGCACCACCAAGCAAGTGTCCCTGGTACCCTGTCTCTTTGAAAACGAGGGCAAAGAAATGCAGACTAAAATTAAGTCCACTAGAAGAGTGCATGCCCTTATTCCTTACAGTATGTTGACAATGGCTGACAAATATCTAGCGGATATAATCTCACAGAACATGCACAGTAACGTTTTACAACAACATAAACTGAGATTGTAAGATACCTTGACAAATAGCTACTTTTCACCCCAGGCTGTACACTCCTCTCTTCCAGATACAGGGACAGTGCCCGTCACCATCAAACAGCCGGGGGAGAATTGCAGACTGCTCCAGAGATAGCTTTGAAAGCTGTGCGGAGCTGTTACAAAGTTGCATTCAAGTCATGGGGTGGTGGAACACAAACGGTTCTACAGAATGAAACATCATTTTCGGAGGCCAAAAAAAAAAAAATAGATACCACTCTACCTAAAGGTAATGAAAAAAAAATTTAGTGTTCTACACACTGACAGTGAACTGTTAACAAGGTAAAATTACCAAATATTGGTGCAATCTGGAGCTTGCATTTTCTGTTTAGGGAATTATGATAATGTGACAAGGTTATCGTTATAATTAGGAGAGTAATTAAAGTAAGGGAGTAATTGCTCTTCTGCATTTTTTCTTAGTCAAAAAGATCTTAATTGTAGGGGGAAGAAAGAGAGAAAAGAATATTCTTCATTTTTTTTTAATGTCTCACAAGCATCACAGAATCCAAAATCAGGCAGACTAGTCACATTGCTACATATAGCATCTTTCAACTTTTTTGTTATGAGTAACTTATTTTTTTTCTTTTTTAGCTCTTACAAATTCCTTGTTACAGGGCATGGATTCTACATGTGAAGACTGTCTTTATTAGCAGTCAGTCTCTTCTTGTGTGATATCACTTTTAATTTTTATAGGTTACGGGGTTTTTCTCCTCCATGCTTCCTGATTCCAGACTTAGTTTCAATTAATTACATGGTCACACGGTTGCACCTGTACAAATGAGGAAAATCAAAATCGTTCCTCCTGGGTGGGTGTAAGTCCACAGGTAGTAGACAAATAACAATTAAAAAAAAACAAAGAAAGAAAGAAACCTACCCATCCCTGAAGAGTCAGAGCTAGAACAGACAAGGTCTGCCTGGCAGAAATACTCTGAAGTACGGAAATGAGGATGCAGCATTAAGAGATCTGTTTAAATTCCGGCGGGGAGAAGGGAAGCGGACCTGGCAGAGCTACAAGAAAGTCAACATTTTTGCTCAAATCCTATGGGCTTCCCAAAATAGATAAAGAGCCTTCCCAATTTTGCATGAAGTAAGAGAGATCAAGACAGGCCCACTGACTCATGTTAACTAGGTAATCCATCACTAGTGACTAATGATGACTGAATGCTGCCGACGTGGGAGAACCCGGGATCCTAGATCTAACCTGGAATCCATCATCCCCTCTCAGGGTGGCAAGGGCAGTGCCGACCCGGGTCCCAGTGGTGAGTCCCAGGAACATCACTGGAGGGAAACCTTGTGCAAATAATATCACTTCTGTGAACCTCCCTTTCCTGACCTAAAAAATAACTATCCGATTCATCTAACTTGCTGAATTACTATGAAGTAAAAATAAAAAGAATAAAATAAATTTAAAAAAGAACTTTAAAAAGGGCTTTATTTATTCCATATAGATGCATATGTATATAGAGGGCATATCGCATATAATCTTTTTTTTTAATTTTTTAAAAGATTTTATTTATTTATTAGGCAGAGAGGCAGGCAGAGAGAGGGGGAAGCAGGCTCACCGCCGAGCAGAGAGCCCAATGCAGGGCTCGATCCCAGGACCCCGAGATCATGACCTAAGCCGAAGGCAGAGGCTTTAACCCACTGAGCCGCCCAGGCGCCCCTTGCATATAATCATCACAAGCAACTGTGGTTTGGCTCCCGGACTCTCCTTCCTCTGGGCAGTGAGAACAATGTATTCAAAGAACATCTAAACTATTTAGAAACAAAAGCGCTCATATTCACTTTGGTGTCAATTTAGCCCTAAAGTGATTCTGTATGGCTCCTGGTAGACCTCTTTCTGCTTATCTGCTTAGCTGTTCCTCCATCAAAGATCAGCTCAAAGGTCACTTCCTCCTGGAGCCTTCCCAGGGTCTTTCCCAGGAGCTTTCCCAGAGGGGAAATGAAGCTCACTTTTACTTGCTTAAGCCTCTGCATACACCCCCCCCCCCACCACCATCACAGGTTACGATACTTGCTCACTTGTGTGTCTACCTCCAGCCATGAGCAACCTGAGGCAGAGGCTGAGTCAGTCCTCTGAACCTCTGCCACCCTAGGCTGAGCACATTTTCAAGGTATATACTGACTGGGCTCGAATAACAAATTCTTCAGCCGGAGTAACTATGACCCTTATAAAACGCATGAATATGCATGCATATGTGTAGGTAAGTACGGACCCGTGTGCATGTATGTGCTTATCTGTATCTTCATCTGCTCATATCTAGATCTAGATCTATCTTTTAAATACAGGTTCCTTTGATGAGGATACTAAACTCTTAGGAAGTCACTAGCCACCCACGTTACCCGATCCCGAGAAGACCATGGGAATAAACAGTGCCTTTATTTCAGGAAACGCTATTTCCTGAAGGTTATTATCTGCTCTGGCAATAGCAATATCATGGCAATTATTCTAAAGAAACATTGTGTCTGATATGCATGATACAAAAGCATTCCAAAAACAAAATGTTGATCTGTAAAGGAATCATGTAGCGGGAACTCCCTGGTGAATAAACACCTCGAAGCTGATGCTTCGGCTGCTGTTCATCAGAGCAGCCGCATCTTCCCCTCTCTTTTGTGATGTGATTTTAAACTGAAAGCATTAGGTAGCAAGAAGCATTGTAATTAAAGCTTCAAACAGAAAATGACTGAAGAAACACTGAAAGGGATGTCTCCTTTGAAAGTGCATTTCAATTCTCCCCAAGTCTCCAGAAGACAAATGCCTCTGACAGTCTATATTTTACCACTGTTTCACTTAATAATGCATATCGACATTTATCCAGGAACATCGGCCGTTGCTTTGCTTCTCATTAAAATCAGCTAAGCACCTGCCCGTGACTCTGATTCTCCCCCCCACACCCTCCTTACTTTATTTCCTCTGTTTGTTTTCATTTACTTGTTTTGAAAATTAACTTTTGAAGCAAGGATAAATGTTGCAGGGTGGAAACACAATTTCCCTGGAAAACTTGAGGATAACTCATGGGGAAAATGAGAGCCCTTTGCCTCTTGTTCTGCTTGCAAAACGACAATTTCATCACCCACAAGGAAACACATATAGGCACTAGACATATATATTCCAAGAGTCAAACAAACCACATGGAGGGTTCATTACCCTTATGCTCTGTGCTTAGAACATCCTAAGAGACACTTTTTACAGATGCCCATTACCTGCTTTACTTTCTAAAAAGGGCCTCAGTTTAACTATTTGCACAATCACCACTTTCTTTTTAATGTGAACTAGTGCTATACAAAAAACAGTTGTGAGAAGTGTCTTTTTGTTTGCCTTTCTTTTTATAAACTCTGGGTCTGCGTAGGCACCTCACCTGGTTTATTTCCTTTTGGAAAATTGAGGCATTCTACTCATAAAACCTGATATTCATAATGTAAACTTAGAGAAGAAGTAGCTCAGGCAGATTGATTCATCACATCATTCAGTACTTGGTTAGGAGCTGTGGAGGTATTATGAGATGAATATAATATGCACACTGCTCTCAAGGTATCTGCAAACTAATAATGTAGTTACCTAATTAAAAAAAGCTTTACAAAAGAACACTGTAAATTAGTCATAACTTTAGCTTCCAACCAAATAACAGGGTCCATGTTTTTTTAGGTTTATCACTTAGAAAACAAGAAGTGTTCACAAAGTCTTTTACTAGACTATTACAAATGGTACAGAAATGATGCCAGCGAAGCACTATGCAGAGCTAATCAAAATAGCTAATACTGTGCACAAACTACATGCCAGGCCCTGTTCGGAGCACACTGTACGTATCAACTCATTAAAACTCCCCCACCGCTTCATAAGGTAGACATTATTTCCTTGCTGTAGATAAGAAAACTAAGACACAGAGATGTGGTAACTTGTCTAAGGCACCGAGAAACAAGGAAGAGATGGGATTTGAACCCAAGGAGTCTGGCCCCAGGACGAGCGTGACCATTTTCTACAAGTCTGTCTAGGTACAGGGGCACCCCTGCACAGGAAAGCAGGTGCATCACTGGGCTGAAAATAAGATTCTCTCCAAGGAATGTGTGGTTCTCAGGCCAGGCTCCAGCTACGATTTCATTTTTAAAGCTAAAACATTTTCCCAATAGAATTTTATCACCAGCTTTTTGACATGAATAGAGTACCACTTGTAGGTAATATTTAGGGAAAGAAAGCAGGGTGTTCGAGGTGTAGGCTAGAGCTTGTCAAAAGATTAAGCTAAATATCTCCAATAAAGCTCCGACCAATGAAATTACTGTGCCTTGCAATACCCCTATATGTTTAATTTTCAACAACCCAATGGGCATTCTCTCAAACAGGCAAATATTGCAGATAAAAATCTATAAAACTGTCTCTAGAATATCAGACTTTGAAGACATTTTAAATATCCAAACAGCACTGCCTCTTACTATTGCTTTGATTTAATTTTAAAAGAATCATCTCCATATTCCAGAGTTTTAAGCATAAAATATCTATATTCACAAGACAGACTTTATCAGCTTAATAGTAAATTTCTTAGTAATATGCTTTCTATCCATATTATATTCACATCTCACTGCTAGAAAATAGAAACATGTCTACGTCGTAACACTTATTTTCATCCTCTAATCATCAAAATTTCGAACAACTATTTCTTCTCTAGTTTTCAATAGTTGGCATTCTCCCTCTTTTTCTCCTTACGAGATTCATTTTAAGATTTTCACATAGGGGAGAAATAGTTATGCTGCCAACCTGCAGCGCCGTATAGGAATCTGGGCATACACTAGAAGACTGACTCGTTCATTTCTGAAGGCACAGCAAGAATATGAGGGCTGCCAACCTCCTTTGGCCCCTTACATCACGATCAGAATCTACGGTGACATTTGATGTGAAAAGCCTTTCAACACCTTGCCACCTGTAAACTTTCCATCTTTCCCTTTCAATAAAGATAGCTCTTACACGAGGAGTAAAATCAAATTTCTAACTTGTAAGTGTCTAAGGGCCACAATTACATTACCAGAATGATGCCTATCTCCATTAGACAGGCATTATTAGATGATGTTATAGGTCTTTAATCCACATCAGTGCCTTCCAGGGGATGAGGGCGGGTGAAGCTGGCTCACGACAATGCCACCTCTGACTCTACCATACAGCAAAGCCGCCTTCCAAGGGAAAAGGACCTCAGACTCGCCTTACCAGCATCCTGTAGTGACACAGTACTGTTCTCTTAACCAGGCCAGATTTATTGAAATTCACAGCAGCAGCTCTCTGTTTTCACATTCAAAAAGAAATGGCTACAAAGACATAACCATTCCTTGGATCAGGTTAAACACGATGCTCCTATTCACAATGCTGACTGCTTGGTCAAAGCCAATGAATTGAATTTTACGAATAATGAATCAAGTAGAAATGTTGCAATTTTAAGAGGGAGGGATTCTCAGCTCTACTGAGTTGAATTTATTGTCAGCTTTAATTGGAATGTCAGCTTTCAGTTCAGGAAAAGGGTGGAGGATTCAAAATAGGTACTCAAGCAGCAAAGACGTGGTCTGATAGGACCTCAGAGTCATCTCTACGGCCCAGCAAGCTTCAAAAAAGTGAAAATGTTGTACATCCTGGACTGTACTTCTTAGCTGGACTAATATTTCAGGAAATGAAGCACATAATACTTCCATTCTGTAGAAAGGGCATTTGCAGCCTGTGACCACTCGCTGACAAAATGTTTGTCTTCTGCAGTGATTTTTTTTTTTCTTTTTGCAAGATGACAGTTTATTAAATCCCTCAAGAAGACCACTAAACTGGCAGTTGGAACTTTCTGGCATTTGGGACTTCAATAAATAGTTGTTGATTGCTGGCTCAATCATGCATCTTTCTTTAAAGTTTTATAGTGTCCTGCAGAGCATAATGAAGCCCTTTAATGGGTAAGTTATGTGCTTTGAAAAAGGATAAAATAAAATGTGTTCTCCTTTCTTCTATATGAGAATGGAAAGAGAAAGGAAGCTTGACTTTCTACTCCTGATGAGATTTTCTTTCCAATTTAAGCCCTCAAAATCATGTTTGAAAGTATGCGCCCTGCCCTATAGGCTGATGAATATAAAACTGAATTTATTCTGTTTGTATAGTAATTTGGATAACCGTGTCAAGCACAGAGGCAGGGCAGAGTTTCAGCACACTCCAAAAGTCATCTGTTACGCTACTTCTTCAATAGAACAAAAAGGCTTTGTCCTTTTCCAAAATTATAGTGCCGAAAAACCACCACCACCAAAATTGTTTATAATCACCTGTTGGAAGTAAGCTGAAATCCATTTTTTTTCCCTCTTCCTCTATCTTTCCTTCTTTCCCCCTCCTCCTGTGATTCCTTCTTGCCTCCCACCAGTATGTGTTGAATCCCTAACCGTGTACCCGATCAGTGCTGGAACTGGGGATAAAATATGAATTAGACAGCTGTCGTTCCAAGTGGTTCAACCAGGAAAAAATGACTGCTGGATGATCCCACTGGTATCACCAGGAGAGAGAGGGGGATTGAGACAGAGAAAGAGTATTCCAGTATAAGAAAAAGAGTATTCCAGTATTCCATGTGGAATACTGGGGGCAAGCATTTGAAAGCTGGTCACTACTAAATACCCTGTTTGCATTATAAGGAGATTTCATCATCACATTCTGTTCTGATTTCATGTTTCTTGGCCAATAAACTTTTATGGCCACATTACCCATTGCATCCTTTTTCTGTCTGAAGGCTGCAAAGGAGAGCAGGCGTGCATTTCATAACAAGGACTAAAGCCGATACCCATACAACCTTACTTGGATCCAAAGAAAAGAGCCACCAGGTGGAAGGTGGCTGCTCTCTAAGTCTTCTCTGCCTTATTTGCTGTATGTGTGGAAGCTGAACATCTTTAATTTGAAAAAAATCCCGTAGTCAAAATTAAACGCAAGAGTCATATCCTGAGCCTGGCATCAAAAAATGTCATTACCTCTGCCATCTTCTGAAACTAGATCCGAGTGGTTAGGCTGATAAATTTCCAGAGACTTAACGCATGGCAGAACCACCAGATATAAGAGAAACAAGACTTGTTAGTTACAGCAGTTTAGGCCTCTTGGCAGGATTTCTCGAATAGTTCACTCACACCAAAGGTTTCGCAATCAGCTTTCCAGATCCTGCCAGAAACCAAGAAAAGGTCCCCATGTCTTACCTGTCTGCACCAACAAACTCCCAGCCATGACACTCATCAACCTTATCACTGTCAAACATTTACTGAGCTTCTAGAGGGAGCTAGAGAGACTGTAGCTCTCTTTGAAGAGGCCAGCGGGATGTTCCTCTGTGATCACCTCCTTTTGGTAGCTTTGAAGGGCATGACCTAGGCTGTTGGGTCAGCAATGCAAGGACACATTAACATCTGCTGCTTTTTGAAAACATCAGAGATACTTACCATACTTTTTTTTTTTTTTTTTAATAAGCCATGTTGGAAAACCTGTCAATATCTATTGAGCACAGAATTCGACCAGGTACGATGCTAAATGCTCTCCATGTATACCTCATTGAATCCTAAGACAACTCTTTAAGGAGGTTTTAATTTGGCTATTTACACTGCACTGATGAAAAAAGGGAGGCTTATATAGATTAAGTTCCTTGCCAAGGTGCCAAAGCTGTCAAGTAGGGAAGGCGTCTCTAAGCCCGAGCAGACAAACCCCAGAGCCAAGCTCCTGATCACTAACGCTAGCTTCCTAGATTCTAATAATTAATGAATTACAGGAATTGCCTGGTGTTGAGCAGATGAAGAAACCGAGGTTCAAGAATGTCGAGTAACTTAAAAGAAAGTTTTTTTAGAGACAGCACAAAAACTAGAACTCAGACCTTCCGCCCACCCACCTAATGATCTTTTAAGTATCCCACACCACCTGTCCCATTCAATTCATGGCATCTACTGTTGATAGGGTGACTGTTTAGTACACAGGGACACAAAACAGAAAGGGGCATGCCCTTCAGCATTTCATTTTCCTCTTGGCAATGCTATGAAGAATGGGTAATGACACATACTCTACCTACTGCAGGAGACAGGGAAGTAAGACCAAATGAGTGCTTTAAGACTTAAATATGAGTTACAATAATGACAAGGAATATGAAGCATAGTTGCCATCTCCAAGTGTCTCACTTCATACTGTACTTTCTCTCTGGTGATGATTAAGTCAAATCTTCACGTATTCTAGTAGAGTCCGTTGCAATCTTAGGTAAAATGAATCTTTTAGACATTTCAGGGAAGAACCTCTACATATATTCATCCAGCCCATGCATCTCTCCATCCTTTTTTTTAATTTTTATTATTATTTTTTTTAAAGATTTTTTTATATATTTGACAAGAGAGAGATCACAGGTAGGCAGAGAAGCAGGCAGAGGGTGGGAGGGAGGCAGGCTCCCTGCTCAGGAGAGAGCCCAATGCAGGGCTCCATCCCAGGACCCTGAGATCATGACCTGAGCCGAAGGCAGAGGCCCCAACCCACCGAGCCACCCAGGTGCCCCATCCATCCTTTTTTTTTAAAAAAAGAACTTAGGATATAGTGATATTTCATCAAACACAGAAAACCAACAACAATACACTACGATCTTTTTGTGTATAATGCTTTTCATCTCTTATGTCACTTAATCTTTACAAGAACACTAAAAAAAAAATTAGTATCTTCATTTTACAGAAGAGGCTTAGATAAGATGTATAATTTGCCCCCAATTTCACAGTCAGTTAATAGTACAGCTGGGATTCAAACTCCAGCCCACCTACTTCTACACTGAACGACCACGCTGTACTTGAAATTCCCTCTGTGTGTGGTGGTTCTTGGATGTGCCCATGACCGCAAGGAACTGCCCCCCATCCCTTCCTATTAAACAGGACAAGTGGAGATGACACTGGAACCTCTATTGCTATCACTTGAGCTTCTCAAGGTTAAATTATGGAGTGACGTGAAAACAGCAAACATTTCATGTGTTTATGAATCCCCAGCACCTATCCATTGGAGAAGGATAAAAGCCACTGAACGCAGAAAAAGAGATTCTGGGAGGTTATCTCTACCAGTGATGTGCCTGGATCTTTCTTAAGCTTCTGTCCCCTGGATTCCATTTGCTAACTTTTCCAAACAATCCTATTCCTTATATCAATTATGACCTAAGGGCCCTGTTTACCACAGTTCACAGATACTAACTACCACTCCTTCATGTGCAATGTGCTCTTAATTTTGAAGAAAAAAGGACATGGCCCTTGAAGTTCAATCCTTTCATCTTCATGTTAGGAATCCCAGTAAAAAAGTGGAGTCAGAATCAAGCCCAAACTACCAGTTACATGAATTTAGAGATTTCCTCTGGATCTCATTATTTACAAGTCTCTCTATCATTTAAAGACAAAGAATTATCTGAATACTCATTTTTTTCAGGAAAATATTTGCTATATTTTCACAGAAATTCTAGTAATGATTTAGAAATACAAAATCACAGAATAGGAGGGGCAATGCCAAGTCGGCTTGTTTCCATGCCTATCATGGAAACACCAAACTTAAGCTAAACCACCAGGATAATTATGTTTGTTATTCTCATCACTAATAAAGGGAATGCTACAATTTTCCCATGAACCCCTTCTGGATTTCCAGAGTATTTTGCATAAGGAGATCAATATCTCCACACAAAGAAAAGTATCTTTGAGGGTAAGTTCCAATATCTGTTTACTAAAGGTTAAAAACACAAATCATGGTGTATAGTGTAGATCTTTATCTTCTAACATTGTGTTTCCAGACTATGGATAAGCCTTTAAATGGAAATCTAGGTAAAGGCTAAAACAACACTGATTTTTCACCAGGAAAGAGGTCCATAAATATAATTCTGCATGGCTGTGGTGTTTTGATATGAAAAACACCTTCATAACCATGGACGACACTAATATTATGCAGAAAAGAAAAAATATTCATTAGCCAGTTATAATTACATTGGTCATTCAGGTTAAATGAACTGTGTCTCTATCACCATATTTTCCACAATGTGGTCTGCAATGAAATTATTTACTTAATTTGCCTTTTTCTTCCCTCTTTGTCATGGCTTTCATTTTGTTGTTTACCTGTTTCCTAACAGACATTCCCAGGGGTTCTCAGAGAGTTCATGTTCATTCTTAGAAGCTGTTCCTTGAGAATTTCACCTAGTGGAAACATTCACAGCACTATCCCCAAAGAATATATTATGAATGTTGCTATTTTCATGTTTGTAGTGACAAGCTGAAATTTAGTAGAAAAATTCCTTTTTTGCCTGTTGATAAACGAGACTCCTCTGCAGGCACTTGTCTTTAAGAGCACTTTCTTTGGATAATTCCTTTCTAATAATCCATGATACCTACTGTTTTTGAGGTGATGAGACTGCTGGAAAGATTTTTTTTCCATAAAAAGATGTGATTTTAAGAGTTTTTTCATCAGTGAGTGTCCTAAGTCAGACAGAGTAATGACTATTTCTGGGGTACTGTATCCTCTTCTGGACCCTAGAAATAAATATTGTTTTAGAGAAACTGCGGGTAGGAGGAAAACTGTGTCCCTACAGAGATCCTTTGGGGGAAAAGTGACACAACATTATAGAACTGCCTTATCTGTGCAGGAAAAAAAGTCACTTATAAGGCACAGAATTCATATTATTTTAAGTCAGAGGGCAAGGGGGAAGAGAGCTAAAGCTTATCGTACTTAATGTGTGTCAGGCATCACCTGCTGTATTTGCCACAGTGAAAGTGATCCTATGAGATGCATATCATTTTTCCTTATTTAAAAATTGAGAGAATAGATACAAAGACAAAAACAAAAACAAAAACAAAACAAAAACCCAAAACATGCTCTAGTTGCCCTAGCTAGCTGAGGCAGAACCAGGATTCAAATCCATCTATCTGAATCGAAACTCTGTGGCCTTCCACTACCCCCTGCCCTACGTCTTTATGCAGCTCCTTTTTAAAACGAATACAATTATGGAGATAATAAAAAACATGTGATTGGTGTATTTTTCAAAACATCCAGATGTCGTCAAAGATTCCAGCAAGCTGAAGTCTATGGTTTTGCAATAACGCAAGCCTCTCTTTCAGTATAAACTAGCACACCACTAATTTTGGCTATCAAGCCTCAGTTATAAGAATCCAATTCAACATAATCAAGTTCTAATGCCTCTGATTATGTCTATTTGCTGTTGCCTAGAGGCCTGGAAAGACTACAGGTTTTACAAATATAAACAGAGGGTTCATGATGCTATTGGAATGTTCTACTTTCCTGTTTTCAAAGCAAGAGTGTACTGCTTTGACAAAGAATTCCACAGACGGAACAAAGGGAGCTTATTCCATTAAATAACTTTAAAACTCAAATACGTAAGAGTTATCTGGGCAAACTTCGTTAATATTAATTTGCCCCATATTTAAAATCTGCTAGGAAGTAGTACAGATAGAGAGAGACACATACTTGTGCTATATGGGAATTTCACAGAGGTAGGTTGGAGTCAGCTACCTGAGGTCAATTTAGCACCTCATTTATTGGGCATGACCTTTGCCCTAGGTGAGCTCATAGATCGTGGAGACAAAGCACTTGGTAAAATTTTACAAAACAAGACTACTACAAAGATAAAAATAAGGACATACTCTAAATTTAGTTCAGAAGAAAAGAAGATAAACTTTCTTTGGGAAGATTAGGGAGAGCTACAGAAGGAACAGCCTGAGTAGCAAGCTAAGAAGTTTAGACTTGACCTTGTACGTAGTGGAAAGTAATGTCATCAGCACTGGAAGGAAGAAGAGTAAGGTAACTATGGTGTGCAAGTCGGGGGAGGAAAGGCATATATGGGCCACGATGGCCAACAAGGGTAAGGAGGACAGGATTTTGAAAAGATGCATAAAACTGAGATAGAATACTTGAAAATGAATGAATGGGAGTAATCAAATATGGCTCAAAGTAGTGGTTCTAGACAATATAGCTTGTTTAATAAAGAAATAAGAATTAAGTTATTTGTTTGGACTTCGTTGCAAGAAATCAGCTCATGCTGACACACATCCACACTGAAGTCCAGCAGAAAATGCAATCAGGTCAGCACTCAGAGCGGAGGGGGAAGAGTGACATGGGGTCATAGGCTGATCTGTTACAGACGCATGTGGTCCGGACAAGCCAGGCAGCCATTCCTAGTGGGAAAAACACTAGTATGTTTACATTCCTTTTACGTGACCTGATCATTTCTCAATTGCAAACTGCATATAGCAAACTTTTGGCTCCACCTGATTCAGCCAAATTCAGACAGTCACAGACAGAAATGCCGCAAAATTTTCTGAAGGGCCAAACAGAGCTAATGTTTTCCTGTGGTCTTGGAGCTGGCTGGCCATGGGGCCATTCACC
This sequence comes from Potos flavus, assembly GCA_028534135.1. NCBI lineage: Eukaryota > Metazoa > Chordata > Mammalia > Carnivora > Procyonidae > Potos > Potos flavus. The sequence goes on along the minus strand of CM052896.1, from coordinate 111,646,931 downwards.
AATCTGCTCCCATGCCTGGGCAGAGTCTGCTTTCATAACTTCATCAATGAGCTCATCTAGACTGACTCTAGTGTGCCTCTCATCCAGAGTTGCTTCATGACAGAGAGCGGCCATATGGGGACAGAAGGACACAGAAACACCGGTAGCCTTGGTCTCGCTGTCTAAAGGGAAATGGAGGAATTAAGGAGTGGGAAATAAGGAATTAAGGCAGCATGGATAATATTCACATGGAATTAGAAAGGATAGATAATTGGGAGGTCTTCACTACTATCCCTGAATTCATAAAACACAACTTTGCTACCTGCAGAGATGAGTGTATCAGTACAAAAGGCAGAAAGGGAGGGATGGCCAAATGAAGAGGAAGGAGGAGGAGAAGGAAGAGGAGGAGAAAGAGGAGGAGGAGGAGGTGGAGGAGGAGGAGGAAGAGGAAGGAAGGAAGGAAGGAAGGAAGGAAGGAAGGCAGGCAGGCGGGAAGGAAGGAAGAGGGATGGATGGATGGATGGCCAAACATCACATTCAACAGGATGAAGACTTTCAAACACATCTGTGTTTCTTTTCAAACCACCAATGGAGGGCAGCCCTTTCCAGCCTATCTCGGGGTCACTCTTTTTCCCCAATAAAGTCTATAGCCTGAGCAATTACATAGATCTAGAAAGGGAGAGAATCTGACCGATCTATAACACAGTCAATTCTCCATTATTTTCAGGCTCTCTCAGAGGCCCCTAGCTTTACACTATTATCTGCCCTCTGGTCATTCCATCGTCCATTATCACCTCCACAGGGAAAATCAATTCATTTAACTATTTATTAGTACTACTGGCAAAGGAAGGAATGGAGAGGGGCGCCTGGGTGGCTCAGTCATTAAGCGTCCGCCTTCGGCTCCGGTCATGATCCCAGGGTCCTGCATCAGGCTCGCTGCTCAGCAGGAAGCTTGCTTCTCCCCCTCCCACTCCCCCTGCTTGTGTTCCCTCTCTCACTGTGTCTCTCTCTGTCAAATAAATAAATAAAATCTTTAAAAAAAAAAAAAAAAAAGGAAAGAATGGAGAGTGTCTTCTGCAATACACATACCCCACAATCTGGTACTTATCTACAGACTTTCATTAGCACAGAAAATAGGATCACAGTTGTGACACTTTATTTTCAAACTAGTGATTCTTCCCTCTTCCCATTTTACAGAAACACCTTTAGAGACCCAAGAACCTCTTTCACTCGAAAATGGCAAAGAGCAAATAATGACTACTTACAAAGTTATCTACTAAAAAAATCAAATACAAAGAGCTGTGTCACAGATTAACTCCTGGACCATGTACAATCACCTCTGAATTCGATTTTCAAGATATCGAAAAATAAATGCAGTTAATTTTGAAAATTATTCAGTGCTCACCTATCCTATAAAGATAAGTAATAGCTACAAAATCAGGTAAGCAACCTGAGGCAATTCTCTCTAATTCAGTTTCCTTGTGTGCAAAACTGAGTTATGAGCAGTATCGCTAAACAGAATCTACTTTATAGGGTTTCATGAAAATTTTAATGTGATAATATACATGAACTGCCTAAGCAGCACTCTACATAAACCTTATCTATGATCCACACCTTCATGTATTGTTTACTGTTATTATTATTAACCCCCTAGATGAGAATATGGCCTTATTGATAGTCTGATTCAGGAATAAGGAGAGCATACTGTTTCTAAACAGTCCCATAAATTAACATTATAAGATCTTCTGGGTGGTGTTCTAAGCCTCTTATATTAAAGCATAGTGGCTAACAAAAATCATCTTAGGTGTCGTGCCATGTATTTCCTATTGCCATTGAATGTGTAGCCAACATACAGACAGCCCAGAGGGAACCAAGGGTTAAGGGAAGAACATATCAAAATATGCTCCACCATATTCAACCTATTTAACCCCTGGAAATTTTGCTGAAATTTTGCATACACCCTATCCACATGCATGCAAGTCATCTCTGTTCATCAATTGATAATTCACCGTGAAAGTAGCAAAGTATTGTTAGAATTATCTTTTAGCAAAGAAGAAGGGCTGAAGGTCCAACTTTTGTCAACATTATGACCACACTGAACAAAGTAAGTTTGGAATTTATTGTACCCTTCAAATATTCTTCAATGTGCATATCATGAAGACTAAGGTGGATCCTGCTTTGTGGAGACAGAGTGATTAAGAAGTTATGGTTTCTAGTCTTCTTTTCTCCTTTCTGGAGAGCCCTGGCTCCTCAGATATCTCCATTGGGAAATAATGTGCCTATGATGAAATCAACAACATACAAGCAAAGGGTAAAAAAATGAAAATGAGTGCAAATGCCCAAAATTTTCATGAGTTTTTTGCTTTGCTCTCCTTAATCATGCCAAGAAAGATATACCAGGTTAATTTTATGAGTTAAATTTCTCATCCTATGGTTAACCGCATCTGTGTGCACAACTACTTAACTGATGGTTTCACTCGGTGCCAAGAAAGATATATCATCAAGTGGAATTATTTCTTCTTTAAACAGATCTTCCAGTGTGGCATCGGAATTGCCTCATATTTGGTTTGGAGTGCTTGATGCTGATCACGATTGGGTTAAGCAGCAGGCATTTACCTGACAAACCTGCTTAGAGGAAGGCAGAAGGGGTAGTCGTATTTTTTCCCCATTGGGCGACCAATCTATGGGATTGGAGGAAGGAGTCCCTATCACTACATCATGAATCTTCTTGCCTTCCAGGACTGGCCAGCCCAATTAGGCATTTATTCATTCAATTGCATTTACGCAGAACGTGGTGCACTGGGCATTATTGTCAACACTAGGGAGAAGGAAGGAATGAGCCAAGGTTCTTGGAGTCCAATGGAAAAGACAGACATTAGAACAGACATGTTACAATACAACACGACCAGGGACATAATAAAGGTACAAACAAAATGCTGTAGGGGCCCAGAGAAAGGAATGAGCAATTTAGACTGCTGGAGGGAAGGTGACATTCATGTGGGTCTTGAAGGAAAAGAGTTTGCCAAATGGAGAGTGAGAGGTCATATTCTACATAAAGGATACGCAACATGGGAAAGGCTAAGCATCACAAGGCCATGCCTTATCATGAACGTGGGTGCGGGAGATGGGTGCTTACAAATGAAGCTTGAGTGATGGTTTGAGACCCAGATGGTCATGGATCTCACATGTCCTGATAACAAGTTTGGATGGGCTTTATCCAGAGGGACAGGGAATCTGAGTGGTAGATGACGGAAGTAATAGAATTTGTTTTTTGGGAGAGTAACTGTGGGGATATCAAAACCAGTACAGTGAATAGTGTAAGGGACACAAGACGCCTGGTGGTGGCATCACACAGGAGACTGTGGCTACCGAGAGAGAAGCCAGCCCTGATGTCTGGCCCCTCAGAGGGTTCTTTACTAGAACAGCTGGATTAAATCAAGCAATATTTCCTATGGGACAAAATACATAGAAAAAAAATAGTCAGAAATTCACAAATGACTATAAACCAGATGATTATAAAACTACTGAGTCTCCAGGTCAGAAAAAATTCTAAAAATTATGGAGGTCAGTAAACTCCAATCCTGGAGGGTTTTACGCATCCACATTTCCAGGCTTCATCAGGGGCTTAACAAATCAGAACCTCCGGGCCTAGGGCCCAGGAACCTGGGTTTTTAACCTTCTTCAGTTAATTCAGAAGGACGAGTCAAGTCTTGAAGAGGGTGTCTCTAGGTTGACCCATCAGATTTCTTGATGAGCAGGATGAGGTCTTCTTTGAAAGAATATCCCAAATGCCAAAAGAGCATGGTGCTTGGCACGCGGTAAGGATTCAACTTCTGTCAAATCCCTGGTTACAAGCGCTTGACTAGAACGGATGTCTCCCGTTCATTCCTCCGGGACTCAGAGATTATTAGACTTCAGCTTTAAATTCCACTGCTGTCAGCACTTTTGGACTTGTTCCTCACCTATTTGAGTAAAATACATTTTTTTAAACCATTTTCTAAGGAATTTTAATCTCTCTTACATGTTCTAAAGCAGCAAAACAAGGTCTTATTGTTTTACGCTGGGTGGAATGTTGGGTCGGAAGCTACTTACTAAGATGCTAACGCCTTACAAAATATACTCTAGTGCCTGCTTCTCTCTGCTCCAATTTGATTAATTATATGTGTATATATTACATTATATATTAGGTGATCTTACCAGGGAAAGCTTCTGCGCTTCTGGGCTTGGAGGTCAGGGACATGGCTTGTTAAGTATAATTTTCTTATAGCAATAAATTTACAGATTCATAGTGGTGGGGGGAAGCCTTACATTTTATTTTATTTTTTTTTATTTTTTTTAAAGATTTTATTTATTTATTTATTTGAGAGAGAGAGAGAGTGAGTGAGAGAACACAAGCTGGGGGAGAGGCAGAGGGAGAGAGAGAAGCAGTCTCCCCGCTGAGCAGGAAGCCCGATGTGGGGCTCGATGTGGGGCTCGATCCCAGGACTCCGGGATCATGACCTGAGCTGAAGGCAGATGCCTAACCAACTGAGCCACCCAGGCGCCCCAAGCCTTACATTTTAATTGTTGAGCAGAAAGCAAAAAAAAAAAAAAATTATACTACGTATTCATCCAATTACAATGACAAATGAAAAATAACCCCGGCACTTTGTATTTTGACTGGTGCCTTTGAGTTGTTGTTTTTTTTTTTTAAGATTTTATTTATTTATTTGACAGAGAGAGATACAGTGAGAGGGAACATAGGCAGAGGGAGTAGTAGAGGGAGAAGCAGGCTTCCTGCTGAGCAGGGAGCCCGATGTGGGGCTGGATCCCAGGACCCTGGGATCAGGACTGGAGCCAAAGGCAGACGCTTAACGACTGAGCCACCCAGCTGGCCTGCCTTTGAGTTCTGTATTTGTTCAGAGTATCTTCCACAGATGCTGTTAGAAGTCCCTTTGCTTAAATTAACTGAAAATTACTTTCTGAAAGAAATAGTTCCACGTTAAAGTGATAATCCAATAGCATCATTCTGATTCGGACATCTATCATTATACCAGCAAGGTACAATCATACTATAAGTACAAACTAAGCATTATATAAATATAACAATAATTTATATGTTAATCTTCTATAATAAAATACTTGCACGACTCTGCCAAGGATCATGTGTGAGATGAATTGCGTGAAGCAAGTATTTAAATTCATTCTGATAAAAATCTCGGTACACTGGCAAAGACATAATAACCACAGTTCAGCGTGCCCTGTGTCATAGTCTAGACTCAGGATTTGTCGTTGCAAGCTACAGGTACTGGTCACCCATGGAAGGTGCATAGAGGTGGGGGGAGAGGGGGCTGTGTGGAGAAGCACTCCTCAACTGTCAAAGTCTATGCTTTCAATGAACAGTAGCAACGACAACGACAACAAACTACAAGTTGACACCACTCTGATTTCCCAACCTGAGATGAGTCCTCTTTTATGTTCTCCCTCCCTTCTCCTGCCCCTATCACACCAGCAGCCTGCACTGTGTATCGCTAGCTCTGAGCTTATTCCGCCACCGTGCAAAGTGCTTATTTCCCTTGCTGTCCTTTTCATGCTCTGTTACATGCATAAATACTGAAATTTTATTTTGCAGAAGAGGCTGTATCCTGTTAGTGAATGGGTTCAAGGAGTCCAAAGCCTTTTTGAGGATTCCAGAGAAATGGCAAAGATATTTGTTGAAGGGGAAAGTAACATAATGAAATCATTATCATTTCGGAGAAGGATCTACAGTCAGCATTTATTAAGCCTCTACTGTGTGCCAGACAAGCAGACATTTTACATAATTATCTCAATCCTCTGAAGAACAGCTCTATAAGTATAGAGTATTTTCTCCCATTTTAGACAGACACAGAGATTGAAAGACATTTAAAAATTTGCCCAAGTTTATCAAATTAACAAGTGACACAGCCAGCATGAGAACCTGAGACTATTCCTCTCCAAACATAAAGCTTTCTTCATTAGTACTACGTATTCCTGGCACACTTATTAGGATTGACTGTCTTCAGTCACGTACAAACCAAAGGCAATTAGGTTTTGTGTCTCCCTCTCTCTTCCCCAGCCTAGGCAGCCTCAAGTGGAGGGATCCTGCATTACCACTTGCCTCTCCACTCTTATTCTGTGCCTGGCATACAGAAACGCTGAAAATCACCCCTTGGATGAATGGAAAAACTTTCCTTATCATCTGGTGTATACCCTCTGCCTCTAAAAGAATCATATCTCCTTCATGAGTACTAAGTCATTCACACAAAAATAAATTCCCTTGTTGCATTTTGCACTTTTCTTTATTTAGAGTTTCCTTAGGACCTATTTGGAAAAGAAAATGTCCAATTAAAAATAACTTGGGCTATCTCATTCTTCTATTTTGTTAGGAACATATGGACTACATTAGCACCACCAAGCTGAAGAATATACTAAGCACCCCTTCCCCATGGTATCTAAGACTTAGATTTGTTTGTGCCTTTCTAACTCCCCACACATGTACCTCCAGACTCTTCTCGTTTTATTAGCAGAACTCTTCAGAGTAGCGGCAAACATTTTTCTTCTTCAAATAGTATTATTATACCATTCAGCACTGCCAGAACGAAAAGCACTCAGATTAATTTTGCCAAACTACAAAAGTAATTTGTCACGTAAAAATAGAGTTATATGGCCAGGTACTTTACAATGTACTGCTAAAATTCTCACCAACTTAAAAAAAAGGGGGCGCATGTGTCAGAACTTTGGCAAATAATAAGTCAGAAACGGAAAAGAACACTTTGAGATGCACACTGTCATGTATCCAAATAACGGGTAAAAACATTCCTTCTGATCAAGAATCACAACCTAATCATACATTTTATAAATACACTTCACATATGCATGTGTTTTCTGCAAGCTTCATTTAAGCAACCATAAAATGATTAAAAATTAACCTTCACAAAGGCCGACATGTATACAAATCAGGAAAGTAAAATAAACATGCTCGCTCTTGGAACATTTAAAATTAAAACTGTCTCAGATTAGACAATCATAAAAATGCAACTGAACAAAGTATGGGAAAATAAGTTGTAAAAAACTGCCCCACAAGGATTTTGTGATACTAACAATGTCAAAATAAGGCTAAGCTTTGGAAAGTATGTCGGTATCGTAATAAATCAAGTCTTTCCATTAACTGAGAATGAGCTCAGGAGGTTTGCCCTACCAAAAAGGCAGTCTCTTGCACCAGTCTGCCTCATGTTGCAAAACCAAAATTTTAAACATCATCATATATTCTATTAATGGCTTGTGTTTTTGTGAAGGGTAACTTGGATGACTCAAGTATAAATCCAGCCAAAAAGAGAAACAACCTTACTGCAGGGAATGTGGATGGTTTCTTCCCAAAACAGCCCCGGTGGAATCCATGTGTGATAAATTCAGTTTCCAACATCAAGCCAGCCTGTCAAGGATAGAAAGTTTGGCCCTTGCACAGATCTTACCCTAATTACCCTTGATCCTTGAAAATAATACTTTCATCAAAACAGAGCAAACAAGGTCCCATTAAATGAATGGAAGAAATGGCGTAGAGGGCCACCTGACACTATACTGCTTTGGGTGATACCCCATTACATTTGCAAAAACCAAAGTTCCTGGAGGGCAGGGCACTCTGTCTTAGTATAAGACCTAGAACTTTTCTGGCACATGACAGTCCTGCGGGGATAAATGTTATCAATTTGAATAATGCATCTTTATAGGACTATAACACTGTATGATTATCAAGCTATTTTCCCACACATTAATCTCATCTGACCCTGCAACAACCCTGTTGAACTCTGCAGAAAGGAAACTAAGTCTCCAGGAGATTAAGTAATTTGTCCAAGGTCATCAATGTCAAAGGAGTGTGCTGACAGGAGAATGCAGGTTTTCTTCATATAAACACATATTTTCTTTCCTCCCAAACAACCTCCCTACTGCTCACTCCCCACCCACAGTTAAGGTCCCAAATCACAAGGCCTACATCATAAAATTATACTTATCCATAACAGGAAAACTTGTATCTACTATAATGGTGGAGAGACATTGAAATGTTATTTTTTTTACAACTACATATTTATGTGATCGAAATAATTGTTACTATTTCAATAAGAAATCCAACTGATCATTTTGGATAAGTTTGTAAAGGAGGAGTTTGTACAGTTTATAAACTGTATCTGGAGAATTCAAACATCTATGTGATTAAATGTAACATTCATCATTTTGTGCAAAGCCAAATGGTCTCAAGGAGAACTTGGTGTAGCCATGGGTAGATAGCCTTCAACTTGTTTGGCTCCAGTCACCCAATGAGAGGCCAGGCCAATAGAACTTTCTCAGACCAACTCACAGAGGCAGTTGTGAGCCATAAAATCCTGCATATGATTATTGAGAAAGGTAAGAGAGGAGGGGGTAAAGTCTAGGTATGAATCAATTTCATCGTTTGAGGCCTAGAGAGAATTTCCTGGCTCCTGTATGGCAAATGCTTATCCAGTCTATTCCCATAGCCTTCATATCCTCTTTATCTATGAGGGATATTAGAATTCCCTGCATTACATCCTTCGAAATATTTCAGTCCGAGTTCTGGAGCAAAGTGAAAGAGGAAACTATCACAGAGGCTATTTTAACACTGGATTTCATGAAAAGTGATGCCCAAAGGCAGCTGGGGATAAGTGACACCAGCACATGGACCTATTTCGGGACTGATATGAGTCTAATGTTTTCCATTCAGCTCATGACCTCTGTTGACTTCAAGGGACACTATATTTGTGAACAGACTTTGGGAGCCACTCTTCTTTACTCCCTGTTGAGGGGGGTTTCAATATTCCAAGGACCTCAGAGCTGTCTATGAACTTTGAGACATGATATTTTTTGGTGGGTTTAAATCCAAAAACCTTCAGATTCTTAAAAGGTTCCGATGGAAGATTCTTTTATCTGTGTCTTGAAAGTTCTAATAAAAAGAACTGAAATATCACACACGACCTGTGAACTAAGGGGGACAGAGGACCTTTTGCCAAGTTTCCTGCACATTTCCTTAAAAGCAACCTGGGAAGAAAGTGAGAAAAACTGCTCAGCTCTAATGAGCGCCTAATGGGTAGGAGCACCAGAGATTTACTTTGTGAATGCTTCAAAAAATGGCTGAGCTCTTTAACCACTAAACTGCTGGAAAACGTGTGGCCTTATTAAGCATCAGCAGAATAACTGACCAGTGTTTGAGAATCATGAATGTGGCCTTTCTGACTTCCCAAAGTATACAAGGATATTTTCTTTGACTTTCCCTTCTTGCAGATCCATGAAAACGACACTGCTTTGTTCAGGAGACTCGGGACACATGGTGCTGCATGCTTCTGCAGACACACATCCCACATTAAATTAAGTTAGAGGTGGTATTTGAAAAAGAAATAAATAACGGAGTTCCAATTCGCTGCAAATGGTACAGGAGGCCCGTAAGTGGGAAGCCTACAAGAGAAGGACTTCTTTTAGAAAGATGTTTTACAGGACTTTTTCTGCATCATTAACTCTTCTGGAATCCTGAATATAACATGATGAATTTCCCTAAAAAAAGTAGCTACTGTTTAATTTTGAGTCACTTCAAAGAGCCTCAGTAGAAGGAATCAAAGAAAACCAAAAAGACCAGTAGATGTGAAATTCGCCAAGAAAAAAAAAAAAAAAATGAAGGTTCTAACAGATTTTGACCATGTACTGAAAATACCACTGATTATTTTGCTAATACAGTGTTTTACTGTTCCATGCGGCTGAAATAAGTCTCTGTATTCATCGGAACACAGGATATTTTTATTACAATATTTGTGTCATAGCTCTTTTAAAAGGGAACATATTTAAAACCTTGAAAAGAATCTCTGTCTTAAAATGGTTCTAGGCGTGTAGGTGAGTGCGTGTGTTTTACTATAAACAGTTACTTAATGGGAGTTTGCGTTGCTAACAAGAGTAAAAAGAAAAAAAAAAAAAGAGTAAAAAGATACTGGTAGTCTTAGTCCTATCTCCAACATGTAGTTCTAGAAAAAAAGACCACCTAATTTTTAAAAAGCATAGCAATTTGGAAGATGGGGAAAGGAAAGAAAGTTGGCTGGGGTATTATAATGGTTGTTTGATAATAATAATCATCATCATCACTGGTCTTTAAAAATGTCTTTTACATAAAACCTGTCCAAAGGAAAAGAAAGAAAACCTCCTAAAAATTCCACATCCCTGAACACCACTACATCAAAAAACATCTGGAAAATGTCAGATAATGGTATCCACCCACCTAAGAAATTCAGCAAACTTTGTCTTCAATTGCGATTTAGAATAACCAACTCAAATTGAAATTTCAATTTGAAAACCCTCAGAAGACAAAGCTGGGATTAGGAATCAGATTTTAAAAGTCTCCTTTAAAGACCATCTGTTTAAGACACCCTTCTCACATCCCACCTCGTCCTTGATCTGTACCATAAGTTCACAGCAGAAGCACAGCTGAATTTAAAGACATAGACACATGGCTACTGTGAAGTCTAGTTATCACATGTATGTTCTGAGCTTGTCTCAAGTTTCCCTTGTTATGTAAGCATTTAGGGGCAATAAAATTTCACTTACATTCAGCAGCATTTTGAATCTCAAAACATTAGTCTACCTGACTGTACAATCCTTTTACTGGCAGTGGATAGCCCTGGTATTTTATTTATATTGATCATATTGTCGATGGTATATGGAATAACCATTTAGTAGCCTATTAGCCTGTAACGTTTTATTACTGTTGTTAAATATCATTACCCATACTGAACTCCATATTAGAAAAATCAGGTTGGAAAATCTAAATATTCAGAAAGAACTACAGAGCTGTTGGGGTCCCCCCCCCACATAATCTGCAGACTGATGAGAAGAAAGGAAAACAATGAGTATCCACTTCTCACAGATAGAGGTCACTAATGGACTAAATTTGAATCCCTGTGGCAGAAACCACAAAGTTATTAAAGTAATCTAGTGAAAAATGAACTTGAGTTGCAATTAAAGTAAAAATACCAAAAGATGATTCTTTAGAGAGGTCTGACCTGAATAGAAATAAAATTGCATCACCTTGGCCTTTTTTGAATCTTCTAAACAGTGAGCAAAACCAAGAGCACCCTACCCTTTGCTGTTTTTTAACTTCAGACACTGCTGATTGCAGAAGCAGCAATTCTTCCTTGTACGGTACAAGACTGAAGAGTCAAACTAGATCAGATGTTCACACTGAGTCTCTACAGAGTAAGGCTTCTGGACATACATACTTGAGCCTTTCTTGAAACCACAGCTTCAAACTGGGAAGATATAAGGTTGCTTCAGGGAGATATGTCTAAATCCTAAATCAAACTCTCCAGCAGGCCAGAATATAAATGTAACAGGCATCAGAGGAGGTTCAAATTAGATCCAGCCGGTCAAAGTCAAACTGGGATAAGATCACATCATCTGAAACCTAGCATTCAGGGGAAAAACCATGACTGCCTAGGGGACCTCAAGGCAGCCCGGCATGGTGTCATTTGGGTATCTACTTTCTTCTGTTAAAAGCATCCCCTGGAATTTCTAAAACTGCAGTGAAACTACTGAAGTGTTAAGACAGGGGCATATTTTTTTTAAACCCGCATTCTTTCCATGCTAGGTTTGTAATAGGTTCTGCTACTCGGCTAGTCTAGTTCTTACAATTTCTTGTACGTACTGGCAGAGACATGGAATAATGCTTGAAATTTCATCTTCCAACCTCCTCCACTCACATATTTGCAACTCAACATGACAGTATAGTGTTGTACCTCCAACAGTGATTACTAAAAATTCTTAAATGGTTTAACCCTATCCCGTTTGGGGCTTTTGAGGAGGAGAGGAAGAAAAGTTGTATTTGTAGGAGCAATAACATCATGGGGAAATAAGCAACCTTTCATGGAATGTGTAGTACCCAAAGATTTATTCTCTTCTAATATGGTGGCCCGTCAATCCTATGTAGATGGTGCATACTGCTTAGTAATTAAAAAAAAAAAAAGTCCAGTTCTAACACATCCCTGGACGAATGCCAACTGCATTCTATTACCCCAAAATGTTGGGGGATCCTTTCATTGGAGACTTAGGAGGGTCATATCACTTAAATCCACAGACAATATGGGTTCCTATATGGAAGCTAGCCTTCATATTAGCTTTTGGCTAGGAGAAGTTAGATGTAATAAATTTAGCAATAAGCCTGTGTGAGCAAGGGGACATGCCCCAAAGCTCCCTGAAACCCTGTGTGATTTAACAGCCTCCCAGCTGAGTGGTAAGCAACAGCTCCCATTTAGATGGGGCTTTGCATACAGCAAACGCAGCATGTGAAGAAATCTAATCAGCACCCTGCACTCCTGCGCGAGCATTTACACGGATTTGTGCCTTGCACTTGATTAGCTTACTGCAAGCTTTACAAGAGATTTCCTCCACTAAAATTAATCAAAAGCTCTTGGAGACTGCTTTCCATTTACAAGAGAAGTCAAGATGAGCTTCCAGGTGAATAAATAATGATCATAATAATGATGACAGCAGCAGCAAACATTGAGCTGATTTGAAACTAGGCTGGGGGAAAGGGGACGGTGGTGAGTTGGGGCTGGAATCTTTCTGTAGCTCTCTGAGGGAAAAGCAGGAGCTATTTTCTTAGTTAACCTAAGTAAGGCTGCTGTTTGGGAGACGTGACCATATTCTCTCTCCACTGCCCCTGGCCCCAAGTGCACCCACGAGACGACTCTCTCCCCCCACACCACCGTGTATTAGGCCACTGAGGAAAAACCTGCCTCTCCGCAGCACCACTAACCACCCCCCCAACACACACACACACGCACACGCACACACAGGACAATCACTGTAAATTCACGTCGGCAATGGCTAACGCGTTCCATCTCATACTGCAATAAAAATGTGACTTCTAAAGTTTTTATTTTATGACGCCAGAAGGTGAATGGAAGGAAGGAGGAAGGGAAGGCTCCGCGGATGTCAAAGGGGCAAAAGGAAAATTTCTCCTTTACTTGATATTCTCTCTCTCTCTCTCTCTCTCTCTCACACACACACACACATACACATTTGCTTTCCTGCACCAGCTAAATGAGGTGGGCTAATGCGAGTGGGCTCCTATCATTTTTAAAAGACGCTAAGCTAAACAGGGCTGAGAGAGTAAGAGGGTGAAGGTGAGGAGGTGAGGGTGGGAGTGAGTGAAATCCATGCACCATTCCCCCAGACTGAAGAATACTAGAAGCCCCTGAATCCACATTCTCAATTTCCAAGGAGCTACAAGATGAGGCCCCAATTGGGGCCGAGGGTTCTCACCCATCCCCAGTGGAGCCTCACCTCCCTGTACAGATGCCCACCGAGGGCAGAGAAGCGCCGCGGGCCCCTCTAACCTGACCGTAGATCTCCCCGCGCTAGGTGCCCATCCCCGGGATCTTGAACTTCGCCTCCCTCTTACTTTGACTCAGATCTGCCGAGCGTCAGGAAAGAGGCTGGGAAGGAGCAGGAGCTCAGCGGCGGGGCATGTAAGGAGAGGGTTGGGAGTGCGCGTTACCTGCGAAGGTTCTCGAGGTCTCCTTTCAGCCCCGGTGGTAATCTCGCTCAGCGCCGCGTCCTCTCCCAGATCCAAACTTTTGCTGGGTCCTCCGGGTGGCGGCGGCGGCGACGGTGGCGGCTGCCGAAGCCCAGCCTTGTCTCCCGCAGCGTCGGGGCGCGGGGGTGCGGAGGCCGGAGCCTCAGAGCTGCGCGCGTCTCCCCGCAGCCTGCCGGAGCCCGGGCGCCCCGCTCGCCTAGCTCGCTCTCGCCTTTCTCCTCTACGGAGCCGCGGCATCGTCTTCCCCCGTCCTCCGCCACCTCCGCCTCCAGGGCTCGGGCATGCCACTTTCTCTCGGCTCCGGCCGCCGCGGCCCCCGCCTCCTTTCCTCCTCTGCCTCCCCCTCTCCGCCTAGACCCAGCCACGAGTCCCGAAAGAAGCAGAGAGAGCGGGGAAGGCAGCGGAAAGAGGCCCCGCAACGCCGGGGCTCCTCAGAGACGGGAGGACCTTGGGGGGCAGCCGGAGGGCCGGCCGGGCGCGCCTCGGGCGCCTGGGAACCCACCACGCGGAGCCCGAAGCACGGCGCTGCGCGAAGCTGCGCGGGGGCGGTCGCGGGGCGCGCTCCAAGTGCTGCGCCGGCCCGGCGTGGGTCCCGAGGCTGCTCCGATCTCACTGCTGCCTCGATCGGATGCGGCCGGGCTAATGTAGACGCTGCGGCCCCCACCCCCACCCTTCCTGACACCCCCGGGAGATGTTTACAGTAATGAATTCGCGGGATCGCCTGCGCCGCTCCCGCGCTCCTCCTCTCCCTCTGTCCCTCGCGCTCTGGCGCGCTCCCCTCCTCGAGCCCTCTTTCTCTGCCCTCCTCCTTTACTCCCTCCCTTTCGGAGTCCCTCCCACATTTCTGGTTTAAAGAATGCTTGGGAGGCGCGGCTGCAACCCTAAGCTTTCCAAGAGACGAAGTTGGACTCGGTTTTTAACCCTCTCCTCCCCGAAGAGAGTTGCAGAGCTCCTGGACCAACACCATGGATGCCACCCTGACCGAGCACGCCTTCTTCTCGCTCTAGCCAGCACCATCCCACCCCCAACTCTTGGGGATAATGCCACCGTCTGAGGGCTGAAAGTCGATTTCCCCCCTGCCCGCCTGGGCTGTACTTCCAAGCCAGAGGATCTATTACTTAGACACTGAGAAATGACCGAAACGTGAGATTAGAGGGTAAAAATATAACAAGTCTCTCAACCAAGATGGCGTTATTTCAAATGAAGGCAACCCTGGTGATTTGCGCCCCCCCCCCCACCCCATCACCAGTTAACTCCCTGATCCCGGGCCTTATTAAATAACTTTAATTGGAAAAATAATCCGAAGTTTAACATGATTATCTTGAACACCTATTTTCTCCCTTCACTCTGGCTGCTGGAAAAAAGGGTTGTTCACTTTCCCCATAGATTACAACGGACAACTAAATTCAGCCTCAAAGATTCAGGAAACAGATTTGACAGCAAAAGGAGCCTGATTTGTATACGGGCAGCTTTTCCACTTCGCAATCTCTTTGCAAAGTTTAAAGAGTAATGTAAGAAAACCAGGTGCACGTCTCTTTCTTGAAAAACATATTTTTAAAGGTTCTGGTTTTCTCCTCTCATTTCATTGTCGCTCCTCCTGCCTCCAGTAAGTTGCTGTCATGTTTTAACAAGTCTGTGGAGAGGCTGAATGTGAACAGAAGAGGGAGAGCGAGCTCGCGCCAAGCTCCCAGCTGCGCCGGGGACGCGCCGTCGGTGGGGCCACGCGAGAAGCACACAGCGAGCTTGAAACTAGCTCTGGAGCAACTCCCTAGGGATCCGCGGGGCTGTCTCGGACGAAAGGTTGGGCAGGGGCGGTGGCCTCGGCTGGCTCAGGAGGATTTCCCTGTCCTCAGTTCAAAGTCTGAGTCACTTGGCATCACTTTCTCAATTGTTTTTATTTCCTTCGCATCCCTGTTGTGTCTACCACCTTCACTTATTTGAGTGCCTTAGTCGTGTTAAGAGGACTTGCAGAAACGCCCCATTTGCCTCCCAAGCACAAACCACTCATGGATCCACCCAGACGCACGGCCGAGACGCACGTTGGCACACGCTCTCACACGCGGGCACACACGCACACACGATCTGGGTTTGTGCCCAAGGGTCGCTGCTCCTGTTGCATTATGCAAAGTGGTCGGGAAAATACTTTGATTTACATCTACATAGCCGCTCTTCTCCCCAAATTGTGTGTGTGACTAACAAATATCCAGAAGAGGAGGGGGCACGGCGGGGGGAGTTAATTGGACTCGGACAGACAGTGAGTGCCATCTTGCTGGGAGGTTCCAGGAGCAAGCCGCCAGCGTCGACAGCCGCGGTGGCCTCCACCTCCACCAGCAGCTGCCACTGGCCTGAGCCCCACGCGATCCAGGAGTTTCCCTGGCATCACTGAGAGTCCAGTTGGCCCCAGTCAACCTCTTCCCCATCCTTAATTTCCCTAGTTAATGCCCCAACCTCAACTGGCAACCTTGATCTTGGGTCTGATTAGAAATGAGAAGTGACCGCGCCGGCGCTGAAGGCACGGAGACGAACCCGGGACTGGTCAGCGCGGCGGAGGGATCTTTCCAAGCGACTGCGAGCGCGCGCGGGGACATGATGGCAGCTGGAGAGGCTCTGCTCCCTCCTTCCTCGCCGCCGCCTGGCCCCCCGCACTTAGCGCCGGTGGGGGGCCCGGCGCTTTCCGCCCCTTCTCCGCGTCCCACGCACGCGGCTCAGACAACGCAACCCTAGTTCAGCCTGGTGTGCTGCCTGCGCCTTCGTCGCCCCCGCTGGCGCGCCGGGAAGACGCGCCGGCCACAGCTCAGTGCCGGGCCACTGAAGACCAGCGGAGCTGGAGAAACACTTGGTTTTGCGGGGAAGAAGAAGTAACCTTCTCCCCAACTCGAAGGAAAATGCACTGGCATCCTCGGCATCCTCTTAGCCACCAATCAATCCCGGATTGCGGGCAGGAGGCGGGCTGGTGGCTTTAGATGTAACCGCTTGACAACATCGGTGACATTATCAGCAGATGGAGTGGGCGCGGGGGTGGAGGAGTAAGGGGTATTACTCCTAGAAGTTATCGTATTCATTCTGGGGAAGTGAGAGGCTGGATTATAGCAAGCTTAATGGCTCTAGAACCCCGATTTGGGATTGATCCTCCCAGCACACTGCAAATGTGTGTTTTGACTCAGAGCTCAGTTACAGAACTCTTTCGAGGAGGTGAATTCTACCTGCAAATAGACCTCCTTAAAGCCGGGAGGAGAGTTAAGCAGCCTATGCTCTCTCCGGAGGCAAGAAAAAGCCAAAAACATCCCATCCCGTTGACCACCCTGCGCTGGTTCAAAAAATATTATCTCCCCCCAACCGCGTAGCAGCAGCCCCGGCGGTTACTGGCAACTCCACCTGGCACCTCTGTCCCTTTACCTGGCGGCCGCCGTGTCTCCTCACAGTGGGCTCATCCGAATCCGACCGGGTCGGGGAGGTGGAAAGGGAAGAAGCTGGCGCGGCAGCAGCGGGGCTCCCGGGGCATGGTATTGTTTTAGGGGTCACCGCCAAGGTCCCTGCTGCCCATCGTTGAGAACGGCCAACCTGATCCCGAGTCTGGGTGGACACCGCGGCAGGCGCAGTGCTGCCGCCTCGCAGCTGCTAGACACCCGGAACCCTGGGCCAAAGACGCGCCCCGGGCGGAAGCAGCGCAGCGCAGCGCCTTGGCGCGGAGACTGTGGCCACTGATGTTATCTCTGAGCGCTCGTTCTTCTGCGGTGACAATGGAAGATGCCAAACCCGCCAAGTGACAGCGACAGGTTTCGAACGTACAACTAACTACAAGGTACAGCCTGTGACAGTATTCTGCTTCCCCCCTCCCCCTTCTCTCCCTCCTACTGGGGAGGGAACTAATTTAACCCTGTGTGAGCCCTACACTCCCTGGAGAAGCTGGAATCGACTTGGAAACCGCAAGCGGCGGCTCCCGGGGCGAGAGCTTTGTTCACGTGCGTTTCCAGTGGGTGTGTTGCTGTCTGGGGGCATTCGCGTGGCAAGACGCCAGTGGCAGGCTTCCAGCGCCAGACTCCGGCATGGGAAGGAGCCCTACCGTTTCATCCGGACCAGACCCAGCCCTCGGAATCTATTTTTTGCCTCCAGTTACCAGATTTCTTGAAGTTGCCAGCAAAGTTAGGTTTTATTCCTTTATTTCTTCCTCTCTCCCGCCCCCCGTATTATTTCCTTTCCTAGCGACGCTTCGAAGGTGTGCAACTCTCCACTCATTCTAATTCTAGCTTATAACTGTTTTGCTTGTGCGAGACGAATGGTGGAGGGCACCCATCCACCCACGCAAAATTTAAATGAAACGGCAGAGAAAGCTGTCTCCCACCAACTCACCCAGTGTGGGGAGTGGCAAATGACCACATATTCAAATAAGACCAAGACTCCGGAAGATGGGGAAGGAGAAGCCTTGAGGGAGTTCGAGCTGTGTGAAAAGGGAGACGGAAGGGAGAGAGAATGCGCCTTAGAATGGAACACGCAGGGGAAACACAAACAAGAATGATGATGCAGAAAATATATCTGAGTCCCAACACTGAAAGTGCTTTAAGTGCCTAGATTTTGATGGGCAATATATCCCCAGCTCCTTGGTAGCTGAATGAATGAATGAATGAATTACTTTGGGGGTTTGTTTTTTGTTTTTTTTAATGAGAGAGAGAAAGTGAATACCTGAGGCTCAACCTTGGCCACCCAGATGCTTTGTGTTTTGTAAACAGCTTTGTCTAAGTGCTCCGGACTCTCAAGAAGTAAACTGGAGTTGGAGGTCAGTCATCTCCTAGATGTGGAATGGAAACTTAGACAAGAGAAGCTGACAGCTCAAGTCTCTGCTGTCACTGTCACACCCAAATGAGCCAGAACATCGCCCACAGGGCAAACTCAGACAATCTTCAACAAATTCCCTTCTTCTCCATCTCCATCCTGAACTCAAGAAAGACTGAGTCTTTAAAAATCATTTAGAGGGTAGCACTTGGATCTTGCGAAAACTGAGCTATTTTTAAAAGAAAAAAATATGTGTTTCTCCATGCGATAGATGTTCTAAGTTCTCTCTGCAACATACCCAAGCCAATGGGAATCTGTAATAGCCATTTCAAACACCTCCGGAGCTGGGTCTGCCCACGGAGGCAACCGGAACAGTTTCCAGCAGGCCTGGTGCAGAATTTTGTTGTAAATCCTTCTAGTTTGCCAAGGTGGCAGCAAAGCATAGGGAGAGCTCCTCAGGAAGCAGCATCAACACAGAAGACCACATTTTAGGACAAACACTCACCCACCTGCTTTTTAATACTCATCTATGTGTGTATAAGTGTACATAAGTATCCACATGAGATTCTTTCTTTGAAACCTTGATCTGAGATAACAGTATAATGATTTCATCTTAAGATTATGTTTTTGTTTTTAAAAAAATGGAACTCCGTATGGGTTTTACTTTCTGATTTATGCTGCCAGAAAATGACTAAGATTAAAAAAGTCAGATGAGGTGGCTGCAGATGTACAGATTTTGTATTTTAGATTACTGATGTTTATAAATTGTAAGGAAATGCTATCATCTGGTTGTGCTCCCTATGAAAGACTATTGATGGGATGACTGTAATCAGGACAAAGAGAACTAAGTACAGAAAAACATCGCATCAAATGTATGAATAGAATAACTGTAACACATTTCTTAACTACATGACCTATAAGTCAGCTTTAGAAATGTGTGATGGTGGAGCCACAGGAAGTGACAGAATAGTAAATGTGGTTCAGGGGCTCCAGAGGGTAATAATTTTGTGGACTCACAAAACTGGCATAATTAGGTTACCTTATTTTTATTAAGAAACCATCACTAGTACAAAAGGATAGAAGAGTAGAGAAACAAAAAGCAAATCTGTGAGCCTCAAAACATGGAAAGTCATGGGGCACCTGGGTGGTTTAGTCAGTTAAGTGTCTGACTCTTAATTTTGGCTCAGGTCGCTATCTCAGAGTACTGAGATCTAACCCCCTGTGGGGCTCCACACTCAGCAGGGAGTCTGCTTAAAGATTCTCTGTCCCTCTCCTCTGCCCCTCCCTCCACCTGTGCACTCTCTTTGGGGTGCACTCTCTCTCTCAAATAAATAAATAAATACTAAATAAATAAAAACTTAAAAAAAAAACCCAAAAACCAGAAAGCTCATTTGTTATCTTTGGACTTCATTTCTCTATGGAGTTTTCACATCAGCTGAAGCTTGACTGCCATCTCGAATCTTTTCGTGTCCCTCTCCATGTTTTTGTACATTCTCCCATCTATACAATGCACATATAAATTGGCCTGTGTTTCTAATACTTTGTGCAAGGTGCCTGGGTGGCTCAGTTGGTTAAGCATCTGCCTTTGGCTCAGGTTGTGATCCCAGGGTCCTGGGATCAAGTCCCCACATCTTATTTGGCTCCCTGCTCTGCAGGGAGTCTGCTTCTCCCTCTGCCTCTGTCTCTCATGAATAAACAAATAAAATTTTTAAAAATAATAATAATACTTTGCAGAAGTAAAGATAACACGGGATTTGGATTTGTAAGATCATGGTTTAGGCCTAAGGCCCTGAAAATTTTGATCTTGGGTAAAACTGGCTCTGAGTCACTGTTTACTCATTAATAAAATGGGCATAAAAATACCTGTTGTACCAGCCTCATAATATTGTCACATTGTGAGTCAGTGCATGGGAAAGTGCTTTAGAAGATTCAGTTGTTATTCAATATTATCATTACATCACACAGTCCCAGCCTTCAAAACATTGGAAAGTTACATCAACCTGAACAGCTTCCCCTAATGTTATCATCTTACATTACCTTGGAACATTTATCAAAACAAAGAAACCAACACTGCTATGTTGCTATTGACTAAACTCCAGGCTTTATTAGTATATCATCAGTTTTCCGCTAATATCCCTTTTCTGTTTCAGGATCCCATCTAGGATACCACATTGCCTTTAGTCATCGTATCTCCTGTGCTCTGTGACAATTCCTCAATCTTTCCTTGTTTTTAATGACCCTGGGAGTTTTGAAGAATAGCGGTCATGTATTTTGTCTTTCCATTTGGGTTTGTCTGATTTGACTCTAGTTCTGGGTTTGGGGGAAAAAAAAATACCCAGGAGGTGGAGTGCTGTTCTCATATCATCAGAGCAGGTGGTGCGTGGTATGGGCATGATGTCACTGATGATAACATCATCACTCTCTAAAGTATTGTGTGCAAGGTCTCTCTACTATAAAGTTATCTGTCCTTTTCCATACTCTGTTCTTTGGAAGTGAGTCACTAAGTCCTGCTGACCCTCATGGATTTAGAATTTGTAAATGCACAAACTAAGCATTTAGTGCAGCTCATGAACACCGCGAATATTGAATCCACGAAGGAATCATCTCCCAGGAAATTCTTCCTGTATTCTACGTCCTTAGGAAAGTGTTCAACTATCTCCTCTTGGCTATGTATTTTGAATCCATCTTCACCACTCCATGCTTTACAGTCCCCAAACCCAGTCTCCAAATCCTGTTGATTCTTTTCTGAAATGTCTCCTACCTTCCTTGTTCTCATTGTCACATCTGGTTGGTTTAGAATTCCAACTTTCCTACAAAAAGATGGCATCCATGACCTCTTATCCCTTCCTCCCTTTCATGGTTTTCTGAAAGTTTGGTATTCATTTCATTCTCCCTCCAAGGGACAATAGCAATTGACTAGTTTGTCTCTGGATAGTCTAAGGGTCTTAAAGAATTTAGTGGGTCTTACCTTTCTTTTATTCTGGTAAATACTTGAAACATGCGTGTTGACTTCATGAATAAGCTTCTGTAGCAAGTAGAAAGAAAGCTAACCTTTTTTCTAAGACGAGAGCCACTGTAAGGAAATCCATGGTTAACACACTGTGGGTAGGTGGCTTTTCATTTCTCACATGAGTATAAAACACTCCTTATGCATTTTTTTTTGTGTGAGCGTGGCATGATTCATTGAGTCTGCGACATTGAAATGCATATTCTTCTGGTTTTGAAACCCCATAATACAGTTTATGGTTCATCCATTTATCCAACAAACATTTATAGAAAACACAAAACATGTAACAGAACTTTGATAAATAGACTTAGTCCTAATTCTATCAAAACTCTCAGTGTTGTAGAGGTACACTGTTAAATAATTATACACTCATCAGGTAAATAAAACAATTTGGTATAGGCAAAGCACGTTAGTGCCCTAAAACAGATTCTCTGAGGAGGGAAGTCCTCATCCAAGTGATAAGGGGGCTTTGTTGATAATATACTGATTTTATAGGGGACGTGTGACATTATTTTTACTTCCAGCCTTCTGCATACAGCAACCCCAGGAACCAACCAGAGTCCCTGTCTCAGGGAAATTTCTTTGGGCCAAGAATGGCAAAATCAGTGTAGAAGTAATTGCTCGACTATCCATTTCCCCTAAGCCTTGGTTTCTTTGCCTCTACATGCAGGTTACAAGATGATTATGCATGAACAAAAACAGAAGGTCCACACTGACAGGAAACAAAAGCACGTTAAACCATGGAGATTTCCCCATACATAAACCTACCATTTGTCAAGCACTTGCTCTCTGTTCCAAAGGGAAGCTGGCAAAAACTTGAAGCAAACATTCTCCAACAGCACGAGGGAAGAATAAATGAGGGAAATGCCCTTTTTAAAAAAAGTATATGGTTGATATAAAGATGGAAGCCATTTTAAGAAGAGATGAAAGATCTATCCAGGGACTGATTTGAACCTGGGTGCTCAATTGTAGCAAATGTTACTGAGCCTTTTGTATCTGACTACAGTTCCAATGAAGAGGGACGTTTCATTTTAATCGAGAAAACATACTTCATTGAGTGAGTATAAAAGATTCTGCATTAGAATATATATCTAATACATGTAACAAATATATATATATATTTATATATAGATGTATATATATATATATTTATATATAGATGTATATATATATATATATATATATATAACTTCCCACTATACTACATATCTATCTATCTGTCATCTATCTATTTACAAACAAACACAAATACACTTCCTATTGTCTATTGATATATTAGAAAAATAAAATTGCATTCTTTAGAAGGTCAGAGATAGTTTTCAAGCCTTACTCTTATTATAAGGATAAATACTACATCAATTAAGCTATAGGTAGTTGCAAGAGGCCTGACATTGGACTTAAATGGTGGGACATCAAGTCTCTACCACTCTATCAGGGAAATCACTAACAGCCCAAGGGCTCCATTTCTCTTTTATCCAAAAAGGAAAAATAAAACGATCTGCCAGGGTACATACATGAACAGTAAGTGAAGTGGGTTATTTTGAAGCTCAAATTAAGAATAAACTATTATTATTTATGTAATGACTGTGTTTTACAGACCATAATTTAATGTGAGATCTATTTTACTCTGTATAATCTTAAGACATTCCTGGCTTTTCTGGTAACCTGTTATATACAAAGTTTCAGAGCTTCAAAGACACAGAGTTGTTAAGTTCCTGCAATGTTGCTCCAAACAATACTTTCTGGTGCCAGTCAACCAAGTTTTGAACTACCTAAACAATAAACTTGTCCAACATAGGGAATTCTTAGCTATTTTCTCAACCTATCACTGAAAAATTCATATAAATTGCTGTTGGCCAATTTTCTCTTGCAGTTCCTCCACTTAGCTAATACAAGTAACTAAAGTTTTCCAAGTGACTCTTTAATTTTTTTATTTTATTGTTAAATTATTTTCATGCTCGAATTTTCTGGATTTAGTCATCTCATTTGCTTACTCAGTTGGAACAACGTAGATTTCATGTTTCCCCTCTCTCCACTTGAAACATTTTTAAAAAATTAAATTGTCACTAAAATTTGTTAGTAAAAAGTTTAGAGAGGTAGCTCCTCACAGATAGTGTCTCTTCCTCTGTCTCTCTCTGTCACCTTTGGAAGTTTCTAGTAGTACCATATTTTGTTGACACATTAGAAAGTCACATGATATGAATGAAGTCAGCTTATTTGCATTTAATTTCTACTCTTTACCGATAATACAAGGGCATGAATTAAATTCTTCTTCCTAAACACCAAAGGGCTGTTGTTGACCACAGTCTGGTATATAGTTTGGCTAAGGCTATAGTATTCCTTTCTTCAAAGAAGGCATTAAAAGTTGATTTCCAAAGGTTTTCCCATTTTCCTCGGTGTTTTGAAGAATATCTAATGAATCTCAACCTATATGAAACCATGAAAATATCTGAATCATTCTGTCCTTGGATTATGTATTCATTTGTATTTCTAGGGATTCTGCTGCAGTTTTGAGTTTCAATAGTATACTTTTCTCTTCATTTTACTTTAATGCTTTATAAATGGAATCATGTCAGATTATTAAGTGTAGCAGATACAAGAATATGAATTACCGATCAGAGTTAGTAGAAAGACAAGAAGTTAACCTTTAAAATACCTCCATTTGTAGGCCGTTTATCCCTTATACCATTCCCAAATGGATGACTATGTCTGAGAGTTCTCTGCCTTCCACCCATATGTAGTAGCTTACAGAAACAGTGAAGCAGCTAGTAGTAGATGCCAGATCTCCAGAAACCTGTCCAGAGTTTAGCCACTACCCTGCTATAGATTTTGTTCTCTCATCAACAGGAAATATTTTTTTCTTATCATTATGGATAAAACCAAAGTTATTTAAATTTATTTCTAAGTCTCTATAAATCAAAAGACCGTTTCCTTAAAAGACATCCTGTATTTCTCACACGTCCGTCCTAAGCAGACAGACTTAAAAATTATAGAAGTAAGCCTGTGAAAGCTAAGGGAGCCTCAACATCATTAGGGAGACAAACCACAGTGAGAAACCAGTTCACTCCCACTAGAATGACTATTTAAAAAGACAGAAAATAACGAGTGTTGGTAAGCAAGTAGAGAAATTGGAATCAACATACCTTAATGATGGGATTGTAAAATATACAGCCACTTTGGTGTGAAGGTTTCTTAAAAAGTTAAACATAAATTTACCATACAACCCAGAAATTCCACCCTTCATTATATCTACCCAAGAAAATGGAAACAGACGTCCACACAAACACTTCTCCATAAATACTCTCAGCCGCATGTTTCATAGTAGCCCCAAACTGGGGCTAGATAGACATGCAGGCTATCAGCTGCTGAACACAGAGACAAAATGTAGTGTATCCATGCAATGGACTGTTATTTGAACAAAGTAAGGATACATGGTAAAGCATGGGTGAACCTCAAAATAATTTTCTTCCGTAAAAGAAGTCGTACTCAAGAGATCACATATTGTGTAACTTAATTTATAGAAATCACAGAAAAAGCAAAGTTTTTGAAGACAGCAAATCAGTAGCTGCCAGGGGCAGAAGGAACAGAGATTTACTGTAAATGTGCATAAGAGATCATAATGCAGTGATTAAAATGTTTTAAAATTGATTCATGGTGATGTATGCATAACTTGGCAAATTTACTAAAAATAAGAATTGAATTGTACACTCAAAAGGAGTGAATTATATGATATGCAAAATATGTTTAAATAAAATTATTTATTAAAAGCTAAGAGGATTGATGTCAACATCTATGAATATTTAATCTTGGTAATATTCTTGCTAGGTCCTCCTATATCACCAATAAATAGGGCTTGAATTATCTTAAGACCAGTAAATAAAGAATATGGAGAGTAGTAGAAGTAATAAACTAATATGTGTGTCTAAACATTCTTCCTATTAACCTACTTTATCAAAAGAGCAGATCATTTGCAATCTGATTAAATCCACCCATGTGATCTGTAAAAATTCAGAAGTAAAATAAACAGAACACAGGGTGACATATCCTTTCCACTCCATTCTTTGAAAAAAAAAAAATCTAAAAAATGTCTATGAGTAAATAAGGGAAAATAAATTCTCTGTTTTTGTATTAAGTTCTCTGCTCACCAGACTCCTCTGCCAAAAAGATTCTCCTATTTTTACAACACATATTACATTTGTTTACTACGGCTCAAGGAAACATGATGTTTTACTAATAAAAATCCATTTTTGATAATAGAATGATCAATTATTTTAACATACCCTTTGAACAGCTTAATTCCTTTATATAGTCATCAATCAGGAATCTTCTTTCTTTCTGTCCAGTTAGGGCAATATAAATATCATTTTGTGAGGATGTCACATTTTTCTTTTTTTCTGGCAAAACAAGAAAGCATAAGACAGATGGGTTAAGAAGAAAGGCAGACAGAGTATCAGTTGCCAAAGGAAAAAAAAATAAAGACAACATCTTGTCCATCAAGGAGCTCAGATCAAGAGTCTTTCTTTTCTCAAACGATGACAGCTCCAGAGCTATGAGCAACCAGAAAATAAATAAAGCAAAACCACCAAAGGTGTTTCTCCACTGTTTCCACTATAATGCCTTGAATAGATAAACATGTCATTTTACTAGGAGGATTACCTGAAAAAAAAATTAGCTAAAGCAGACAAGGAAAAAGAAGAAAATAGAATAATAAGGGCATGTCATGTCTATTACTGAGGGATGAACAACATCATGCTTTTCTGGGTACTGCTGATGAAAATGTCTAGGAAGAATAATCTACATCTACCTTCAACGGTAGAAAAGGAACCAAAGTGTAGATTTATAATCTTCACATGAGGAGCTTTAGGACAATTGACATAGTTGTTCTCAATTGAAAATGGGCCCTGGTTGGTATTCTGCATTCATTTTTCTCCAACAGGAGCTTGCCCACTAGATGTTGTGAAATCAAGTTTATGTGCTCTTTAATAACCTTTCTCCAGCCAGGAAGATGTTTTTCAGGCCTCCGGAAATTGTTGATAGAAGAAAGGAGGTTGGAAGTGGGGCTAGATCTACTGGACCTGTGAGCCATCCATCACGCATTCACAGCAGCGTCACAGATGGAAGAGAGATGAGAGGGGGCATATTTAATGAGGTGTGAGCTTGGAACGGGCAGAAAAACACAATTTTGAAGGTTTTGAGATCAATGTCTTGAATCGACACAATGAAAAATCTTTTACCATAGATAGAAAAATCACCTTTTTTTTTTCATTTTTAACATTACTCTCAGGTTTCAGGAAAAGAGTAGAGACTAGATTTAAAGATATTAAGAAAATTTGCTAAATTGGCCAAGGCATTCGTCAATGCCTTATAGGACGTGTTTAAGTATAAGAGCATGTTGCAATCTATTTGGAAGGGAAGAGGGCTGAGTTCTGGTATCGAATATGTTCCCAGCTAGCTGAAGATTTAGGAAAGCCACTCAATTTTCTTAGGCCCCAGATGTCTCTTCTCAGAGGTGATAATAATTTCTGGCAAACTTGCTTTGCATCGTTTTGTAAGCATAAAATAAAATGGTAAATGTAGAAATATCTATGCGAAAACCATTTCCCTAAGCAAAAGTGTCATTTTTATTAAAAAAAATGTGAATGTCTCCTCTTTAACCCCTTAGCTTACTTGAGGATGAAAACCAGGGTAACTCCTCTAGGAAATGATCAGGTTCTGGTTTACATTTCTTCTGTGAGGAGGTGATAAAAGGCTGATCTTTAGATATGACAAGTATGAAGTTCCATGCTTGAGCTAGAGTTTGGAGAGCCTCATTAATCATGTTCCATTGTGTTAGAGGTTCTGTAAACATTGCAAAAGCATAAAGAACAGCCCTGCTATTAGTGACATCTTTCCAACCTAACTCCAGGAAGCCTTTGAGATTTTCTTAACTGACTGGATTTCATTTCAGTCATTAGTTAACCCTGCATAGTGGGCAACTCTGAATCCCACCAGGCAGGAGTAAGGGGATATGTATTCAAACAGTACAAACATGGCTTGTCCCAGTCACATAACCACTAAGAACAGTAGGGGGGATTTCCTTTCTCAGGATAAGTCAAATCATTTATGTGAATCCCATAATATTCCCTTTTTTTTTTTTTTTTTGCCTTTGGAAACTAACGCTATAAAGTTATAGTTAGAAAAAGAATGCTAACAATCCTTCCTATGGATACTTTGGGTGAGATGAAAAGGCAAGTGTTATTGCTTACAGATTTGTACGTCCTGTTAGCAAAGTCTTTTTATGTATGAATGGGCCACTTGAAACAACTAAGAAGCTAAGAAGCCAGGCCACCTTTGGGATATGGATTGGAGTACGTTTGGTATTCACCAGGACTAATCTGCTCAAGGTTACTTTTTAAATTTTGGTTACATTTAGCTTCCAAAGTCTGTAAAATCCACTTCTCACTTGTAAATATTTTATTATTTATTTATTAATATTTTCCTTCGTGGAAATGTTTTCAAGCATATCCATCAGTTGGAATGTGGTTCTTTTTAGCTATAATAGCAAAGATCCCAACAGAATTAATGCAAACAAGACCGTTTAAATAGCTACTGGGTGAAATTTGTACAGAGACATATCAATGTATATTTTAATATTATCAATTTTACAATTTAGTTGAAGAAGATAATATTAATTCCCAGTTTCAAAGTTTTTTTTGGAAGTTCTAGATACGGTAAATTGACTAAAAACATTAATTTCTTGGCTGTTTTTTTTGCCGTTGACTCCCTCCATTCGTTTACACCTTAGGAAAAGCCATGGTTAGATGTCTGATGGTTAGACGTTGGTCTAATAAGGCAAATGTTGGAGTTTATATAAAAGCAAGCTATCTTCTTTCTGTATAGACAGAATGGAAAACTTGATGAATCTCACAGCAGGATGACATTTATACACGGAGAAAGAACATATGGCTGGATCAGAGATAATCCATAACCATCTACATAGAAACAACTTAAGTTATAGAACATACTGACAATGAGTGACAATTAATACAATGTTTATGGATAATGAAGCATGTATTTCCTATACCTCCAACAGTAGTTGTCTTCAGATTCATCGTTGATCCTACCGTCTCTCTTTTTATCTTCTATAAGTTTGCTCCTCTCATACTAGTATTTTACACATATTTCAAAACAAGTGAGATTCAAACTAAGCAATTGCTAAATTGCTAAGCATAATAATAATTAATCAAAATACATATCTAAATAATTGCAGAGGGTAAGTTAGAACCATTAATAACAAGGTAATATGGATGTGATAATGTCAACACGTAATAATGGACTAAGCAGCATGAAGTACAGCTATGGGACTGTTTCTTGGTCTTTGCATATCACATTCCAATAAATATGTCTGGTTATTGCCTCATGCTTTCTCATAATTAGACCATATTACCTACTCAAATTTAACTAATTTCCCAACAAATCCATATTTTTTCTACTACTCTTGCGCTTTTGTCTACCACTCTCTAAATTTTTTTCCCTTAGTATATACATGGCATCCATGTTTTATTGTTTACATAATTAAATATTTCTGAAACTCTATGATATACTATACATGCCAGATACTGTAATTTATGCTGGTAAATGTGTCAATAAGAAATAGATTATTACAGAGTATTCAGACAAGTAAGTGAAACTACAGTGTAATCTAGCAAGTGCTAGATTAGGAGAAATATAACATTTTATTAAGAAACATGCAAGAGGCACCTAACTCAGTCTTCTGGAATCAAGAGTCCTTTCTGGTAGGTTATGGAATATTATAGAAACTTAAAGTCGTTCCTTTTGCCTGGAACATCTATTGTGGAGGAGGGGGGAAAAGAGAAGAGACATAGGTGGTAATAGGCCTTGAAAGTTGTATTTTGAAAGTTGAGCTTTATCCTCAAAGAAAGGAACCTTTGAAGGTTTTTAAAATGGGGGAGTGATAAGAACCAGTTTGTGCTTTTGCTACTTAACTCTGCCATAGACAATATATAAACAAATGAGTGTGGGTGTGTTTCAATAAAACTCTATTTAGAAAACAAGGCAGTTGGCAGGAATTGACCCGCAGGCCACAGTTTTCAAAATGACAAAGCTGATGATGAGGTAAAATTGCAAGGGTTTGGTCACTGGCTAGAAGGAAGGGAGAGGGAAATGTCAAGTTTCTTACTCCGCCTATGTGAGAGAGGTAAATACAATGGATGACCCTAAGTCTGGTTAAAGGTGTATATATTCATGTATCATGTAGAAGATTGTAGAAGGCAATGACACAGTAAGAGAAGTGATTATAACCTGGAGGGTATCTTTCAATGGCTACAGGAACACAAGTTAGATTAAACACCGTAGGATCAGTGGGAGCTAGTCATTCTTTCTTTCTCTCTCTCTCTCTTTTTTCTTTTCTTTTCTTTTTACAAATTATGACATGGCTTTATACCTATAAAATGAATAATCACTTTTTAAAACATAGTAATTAGAAAGACAGTATTTGTTTAAACACCACCGAGTTCTAAGAAAAGAAGGTGCTAGATACAGGCAATGTATTACAATGCGGTAACATGTAATATTTTGAAATGCCTAACAAAGAGTCACACATAAGCTGCAGAGAGAGAGGGTAAATATGGAAGCATTTAAAGAAAGGATATGACTCACAGGAAGAGAGCCAATCTGAAAATTCAGAGAAACATAGGGAGGAGACCAAGAAGAAATCCAGAGTGAAATGGAGTAACCGTTTGGGGAGCAGATGGTGCAATATCTCATTCTTAAGAGATAAGACGAGTGAAGAATCTGCCTTTTCTCCTCAAAAAGTTACATTGGTTATATTTTGCATTCCGTTTCCTTCCTTTTGGGAGTGGTTTCATCCATAATTTATCTTTATTCAAGATGAGAGTTTTACTAATTTCCCATGTAAGGTCACTGCTGTCATGTTAAAGATCTAGGATTCTCATGCCATTTTTTTCTTACCTTCTCCATGTCCATATTTGCTCCCATCCTTCCTATTTTGCAGATGAACATGAAGTCAGTGAGTGTGCGCCATAATGTGATGTTAAAATACTTTGGCAACTCCTAATTATTGGTTTCTGCAAGACATTTGGGAGATATTATATACTATGAGGAAAGGAAATCCCTTCACCCCTCCTTTTTGGCATGCTTCTCTTGGGCTATCACAGTTAGGCCATCAATGGGAGAAGATGTAGCTTTTAAATTCTTGGCAAATATAACTTAGAACTTCAACCTTTCATTGGTTTTAGCATCTAAAATCCAGATATCCTGTCCATGCTCCTCCTTCTTGCCACTTCGCCAATCCCCATTCTCTGAAAACATGGTGTCAGTGTCTTCAGCGTCTGGAAACTTTTGGCATGGAAACCACCACCAAACAATGAAACATTTCCTTTTCATGTACATTGAGTCATGTCAACATGCTTTAGATCTTGGGAACCCCTCCCAGAACTGTCTAAAATGCCCCATTTTAAAAGAGGGCATTGATACAAATGTCAAAAACCAATGAGAGCAAGGTTGATGCCATCTCAAGTTCTTCAGCCCAACATGACAAGCCCTGAGTATGTCCAGATGTATGTGGATAAGGTTTCGTTTAACTTACTTAGAAAAAAGAACTTGGAAGAATACAACTGAAGATTGTTTATTTAGAGCATATATATATGGTGGTTTACATTTCCAGAGGGGGGAAAAATCCATTGTACAGAAAGTAAAGTAAAATGCATGGATTCTTTATGTCCCAAAAAAGCAGATCCTAAGCTTTACTATTTTTAAAACTTTTATCAACTTCAAAAGATCCTCCTGGTTATACTATCTGTCAGGAGGAAACAAGAATGCAGGTCTAACAACAAATCCTTGAGCATTTCTATTTAGAGAAATGGTTCCTTTTAATGAAAGAGTGCATAGGTTAAAAATCAAAATAAAAAAAATAAATAAAAAAATAAAAATCAAAGAAAAGATGCTAGCTTTCTAAGAAGTATACTGTTAACATGAAGCAGAGTCTACCCAGGTATGAGTCCAAGTTCTCCTAAAAGTGGTTCAGTGTATTCAAAGTGTAAGGAGAATTTCCATTCTCCCACATCTAAACCATAGCTAAAAAGAATCTCATATATGTTTCTTTTGAAAAATTCTGAAGATTCATATATAACAGTGTTTTATTGTCTTAAGTTATGTTAATATATCCATTACTCGGATTAAGTAATGAGGGTTAATATGGCTTAATCCTAATTTAATTTTCTCAGAGCTAAGTGCCTGCAGAGAGCAGGCAAATTACCGTATCTCTTTATTAGGTTCATTAAAACCACTGAAAGGTGATATTTACAATTAGTTGTAAAAACTTATTACTTTGGCTGAAACAAATCCAGAGAAGGTGATCAAGATTGTAACTCGTCAACATTTCATAGCCACAGTGAATGGAATACATTTTAGATAATTCAAAACACAAAGCTTAAAAAAAAAAAAAAAAGAACACTTTAAAGTCCTATCTCAGGAAGTAACTACCCAAGTCATTGAGGAATTCTTAGAGATTCAGTGCTTAAAATATGCTTATTAATATGTTTCTAACCTATACATTGCAATTACTAATGCAATGTAGCCGAATTACCCCATCCATGTCAACTTTGCTAAGTATAACAGTGTATTGATAGAAACACATTTCTAGCAACCAGTAGACCCATTGCTGAAAAAACTGGCAGAAAGCAGAGTTCACATGAACCCCAGACTTTGCATCTACTCGGACAAACATCTATCCCCTCAGAGATATTTATAAGGCCTCCACAATGAAGACTAGAGTTTTTCAGCCTCCTTTTGTTGAAGTCTCTCCCAAGTAATATGTCTGTTGCTATTGTATGTGATCTAGATAGATAAAGCAAGACCTTTAGCTCAGCAAATAATAACTGAGAACTTAGCACAAATGCTCCACACATCTGTTAGATACTGGGAATGCAAAGCTGAATAGGAAGCTCTCCTAGCTGTGCTCATCAGAGTTTATTTGATTGAAACTGGAAGAGCGGACACTAAGTTGCTTTGGTTGACAAGAATGGTATGTATGTATCAGATAAAACCCATCCATTAATGTCCAACTATGGAGTATTGGTTTGCTTTTGCTCCAGATCTAATATTTTTTAGAGGTATCTGGTAATTTCATTGGCTATCTGAAGCTTGTCAAAGTGACAAATTATTCTTGCAATACTTCTCTGTTGATTCCAAGACAAAATATCGTTTTAAAATGTGTTTCCTTGCTCTGTACTTGGCTGCGAATTTACAGGGCAAAACCATTAAGTTAACAACTGGTGCTGCAAAGAAATCATTCTCTAGTAATTAAATAAATCTCAAAACCTCTCAAGTTCAGCAAGGGTAATTGCCAGGGAGAGGAGATGGTGGACTCTGCCTGTCACAGAGACATCTTTCTCTTAGGTTTTCCCCACTTGCCATTACTGGTGCCAATGTACTCCCCAACATCCATTGGGTCCCTCAGCTGTAAACTCTCACCATTTCCCTGAATGTTTACTGTGTAAACTGAAAAGTCTTTCTTTTGACTGCCTATTAGTAAAACTGAATTAATTTGGAAGTTCTCAAATCTTTACTGATTATTAATAGAGAACCAATGGAAACTCAATTAGAAAAATAAAAGAAAACAAGAACTATTTTCCCTGAGAAGGTAGAAGTGTTTTACACAGCCAGCTTTCTTCAGCATTTGCTGGCCTTATCTTGTTCAACTAGTTAATTAGCTCTAGAAGCTATCATGGCTAGTTATGTCCATGAGGAAGAAGACCCAGAGGAGGAGTAGTGGAGTTTCTAGACTTGTCTTAGTGTTGCTTTTATCTGTTCTGTTTCTTTACATTTCTAGAAGAGGTTCCCTTTGAAGAAAATTTTCAAGAACTAAGAATATTTAAAACCAATACATAATCCATGTTAAACTAGCTACTTTCTGGTCTATGTGTGGCCAACATATGACATGAGTACTGCACATTATGTTCCTTATTTCTATGGAAGACATCACTCTACTCATGCAATTCCCCACCGATTACTGATAAATCTTGAGAATCATTCTCAGTCCAGCACTTCAGGCAGCTACAATAATTGGTCAGCAATCAGCACATTAGTTTAATCCAATGCATCATCGTCTCTCTTCTAGCCCTTTCTTAGAATTTCTTACTTCCTGCTCCAGGCCTATCATGATATGTGTGCAAGGATGTCTTCTTGCCTAATAGTCTTCCTTAGGATATCACTCTCTGCCCAATGTCTTAAACTGGAAGTCTGAAACTCAATTCCACTAGCTCAATAGCTTTTATATTAACCCAGTCTCAACATTTTTTTTGTAAATATTAACTTACATTTCTTATGAAGTGTTCTTTGGAACATGATTCCTATTGTATATGCCATGAAAAATATTCCTGAGGAAAATAAACTTGGAAAATGCTACATACTATATAGCCCCTT
Organism: Potos flavus; assembly: GCA_028534135.1. Taxonomy (NCBI): domain Eukaryota; kingdom Metazoa; phylum Chordata; class Mammalia; order Carnivora; family Procyonidae; genus Potos; species Potos flavus. The sequence goes on along the minus strand of CM052896.1, from coordinate 111,613,146 downwards.
GTGAAGAGTAACAATGTGTAAAAGCTAAGGAAAGAGTCCAGGAAGTGCTATATTGGAGAAACCTGTCTTATTTCATTTAACCAAGAATTTCCCAAACTTACTTGACCATAGAAAACTTTTATTTAATGACACTTTTTAACAAGTCCAGAAACACATTTTGGAAAGTGTTTCAATAACTTGACCAATTTCTTTAATTCAAACTTCTTCTCCCTTCAATCCATCTTACTTCTGCCACCAGAATTAGTTTTCTATAATTATATGTCTGATAGTAACATCCCTGTGTTCAAAGGCTTTTAATGGCTTCACAGTTGCAATTGAATCAATTCAAACTTTTGACTATGGTATTCAAAACTTGAGGTTTCTTCTGCAATTCATCTTTAACAGCTGTAACGACAAGGTAGAGAACAATTCTTTGCACATTGTCGGTGCTTTATGAACAAAACTGCCTCTCTTCAGCCCCAGGTCTTCCTGATTGCCAGTCAGCAGGCATGAACATTTTCGTTCACTTTTATGTCTGTCTGCTTTGGATCAGTCCATTCCCTCAGCTGGAATGGAATATCCTTTTTCCTTACCTCTGTCAATGAACATTCTTTAATGTGTATCTTAACGAACACTGTAGGTGTGAAAATTTCCTTTGCTTTCTCCATATCCCTAAAGAAACTAATCACAATGTTAGATATTTTCTCATCATACTCTGAATATCTTTCTCCACTTATTTTACTCCATGTACATTGATGGAAACATCTTTAAAGGACTGGTCCAGGGCTTCTCAGTCTTGGCACTCTTGTTATTTTGCACCAAATGACTCTTTGTTGCATAGAACTGTTCCGTGCTTCTTACATGAACAGTGTATTTAAGACCATCCCTGGCCTGTATGCACCAGATGCTAGTGCACCCTCTCCCCAGATATTGCAAAATGTTTCCAGGGGGGAGGGCGCAAAATTACCATTCTAGACTGAACATTTGCATCTCCCTAGCCTTAGTCCTGTGCCCACCAAATAGCCACTGAATTCAACATAATTGAATGTTCTTATTTACCCCTTGAGGGCTTAATTGTAGTTGACAAGGAAAAAAGAAAAAAGACAAGGAAATAAGATATTCCAAAAATGCTGTCATTTGGGAATCTTGTGAGCATCATTATTTTCTAATTTTGGATTTCTCAGAATCAAAACTGAGAGGATGCAGGACCCATTCTCTTCATTCAAAGAGTACCTAGACTTTCGGGGTCTGCTCCTCTTTTCCAGGATATTGTTATTCAAAATTCATCTTTTGTTTTGTGCTCTCTCAAGTGTTCAGTTTTGGTGAAGTGAATGCACAATTCAGCCATTAAGACTCGTTAACTGCATTGATTTGTCTTTTTCTTTCTGTTTCTCTTTCATTAATGATACATAACGATTTGTCTCCAGAGACTTTTTTTTATCCCTTAGGAAAAAATCTCATATTTTATTTCTAACAAAGAGTTGTCTTATGGCATGAAGACTCATCAACGTCATGATTACATTGTATTTGTCTGCATTGAACTGTCCGTCATTTCTAAGCATTTGAGCCTGGCACAGATCTTTCTGCATTTGTACCATATTTTTCCAAGCTACTTACCCATCTGAGATGATTTGTTAGTGAGTATAAGATACTTTTGGCACTCTCTGCCTTTAATTTTTCCTGGCTACATAACAAAGTTGTTTATAATAGTCTAGCTGTCCCTAGGCCAAAATAGTAATGATGCTATTTGTAGTTTTATTTATAAAAATTGCTAAAAGATATTGTTTGTCGTTAACCTTGTTGTTTGTCTACCTACTCCATCTGCACTGGCAATTTCTATGTTTTAGTCACAAATAGCCATCTCCCACTTTAGGTGGAGAAGATGAGTTTTAATGGCTCAACTGCATCCATATGTTAGGATCTTTATCTGAACCTTATCTGAATGATCCGGGCTTTCTGAAACCCTGAAATTCTAAGCTGGAAATTAGAGAACAACCTCTCTCACTAGGCTTCCCACTTTCGAGAAAACTGGCTAATTCAGAGGGACTCGGTATATGCATGGAAATTCTGTATATCAGCCTCTGGTATTTGATTGAAATTACAACAGATACTTTATCACTTGGCTTCGTTTAGCATGACATATTATTTGGACCCAGAAAGAATCTTCATTGAGGATCCATTTGAGCATCTTCAATCTGCAAATGAGGAAACACTGGTCAGAGGGTATTAAATAGTTTGTACTTTTAAAAGAAAGATATAAGTCAAGCTTAAAAGAAAAAAAAAAAACTTTAAAAATATTTTCTACCCTTCTGACTTGACTCTCCAAATTCATGGGGAAATTTGACAATCCATGACAGATACTTTTCATTTTATCTGATTTTGCCTCAGCAGATGTAATTTTAACCTAAACACAAAATAATGGCAAGAAAATAGGCAAAGAGTAAGTTTCTCCCCTCCCTTGTCTTGTTTCTGCTTTTACTTCAATTTTATATTGTCCATTCATTCCATTTATAAAGACAATCAAATATATTTTTCTAGGCATCCCCAGTCCTCTTGGATCTTACATTTGCTGGAAGAAGAAAGCTTTACTTATGATCACTCCATGGTTGTCACTGTATGTTTTTCCCCATCTTAGAATTAAAATGCAATATTTACCTCAAGATTTTCATTGACATTTTCTAGTTTAATTCATTTCTTCCAAGAATACTAAAAATTTTGAAAACGTTCACCCTTCCAGATCAGTGTTTCTTGAAGGATGGTTGTATTGACTATCTGGGCTAGAATTATCTAGAATGCCTGCCAAAACTATAAATTTCTGAGAAGGCTCGTCCCAAATATACTGGATGGAAATCTCTGAGCATAGGTACCAGGTCTCTACATTTTAACTGGGTCCCCCGTGGGAGTGCTGCTGTTAACCAACTACTGAGGTGACAGCCTTAAAAAGTGATTTCTAGAGGCTAACTGTTGCACTAGATGACTTGTGCACACTCTTCTGGGTGCCTTTCTTTTGGACTCCACATCCAGATCTGTCAGTATATTCAAAACAGATCCAGTCTGAGTCTTTTGCTCTTTCTACTCTGTAAGTCAGGCTAAGCCATCCTCACCTTTTGCTGCAAGAGATGCAAGGCCTCCAAGCTGGTCTCCTTCTTCCATCCTTACTCTACTTCAGTTTGTGTCAACACAGCAGAGAGAAAGTTTTCTTTTACAGTAAGTTCAGTCATATCCCTCACTGCTCATAGCCCTTCAGGGGCTTCCTGTCTCTCAGAGTGCAGGTCAAAGTCATTACAATGGTGCACAAGACCCTTGTGTTCTGGATTCTGTGAACTCCCACCTCCTATCCCCTGCTGCTTGCCCTTTGCCCATTGCTCTCCCATTCCACCATTTCCCTGCTCTTCCTGGACATGTCAGACTAGCTTCCACCTCCTGGTCCCCAAGCTCAACTTCTCAGCTTGCTCCCTTACTCCCTCCAGATCTTTTTAAAACTCTCAACAAGGCTTTTCCCAGCAATCCTATTTGAAATGGAATTGCTTTACTTCTGGACACGTTTTATCCACCTTCTCGGTTCTGGGGCTCACCCAAAGATACCACCGTCTGCTATTCTGGACATCTTACTCCCCCAGCTATAATCTGTAAGAACTAGAACTTTTTTTAACTGGTTGTGTTTAGTGCCATAGACCAGCCCCTAGAACAGAGGACTAGGCCACAGACTCAATAAATAACTGTTGAATGAAGTGAAGAAACCATCTCTTCTTAATGGCTCTGGACTGCAGGAGCTCTTCTCATTATTGACAGACAAGAAAAGCAAGGCTTATAAAAGAGAAATCAATGACTCACCCAAAGGCACAAGGCCTGTGCATGGCTGGGCAGAGCCTGACACTATGCCAAAGCATCCATTTTTTCTGCGAATCCTCAGTGCTTCTTAAGGATCTTCTTGTTCAATTTCTTTGCTCTTCAGATAAAAGAGCGCTTTCAGCCCACATACCACATTTTGAGAATGAAGGAGAGAACCGGACAGCACATGGTTCTAAGTGTCAAGGATAGATAAAGTGCTTCCCTGCTTCCGGAGCCTTCTCAGACCCTTGAGCACCCACCCATAGTCCATTTTGGGAGTTCCTTATTGTGCCAATCCACATAAATCTAGCTGAATCTAAAATATATTTTATTTATTTTATTTTATTATTCTATTCTATTCTATTCTATTCTATTATTTATTATTTATTATTATTTTTTGGCTCTTGTTTTCCAGAGCTGAAATTTGAGTTAAGTAAACTTATCCACTTGTGCCAAATTATCATTGTGAATTCAAGCAAGTGTTTGTCTTACTTCACTTACCTGTAGTTTTCCCCTTCATCCCTGACCTCTGCCCCTATTTCTTTCACCCTATAGACATTTACTACAGTGTTTGATCTATGTCTTTAAATACATATGTATCCTTGTAAGAAAAATGAATGTGGTGCTGTTGTTGTATATGTGCTAGATTTACGTAAAATGTATTATGCTATAAATATTATTTCTCACTTGCTTTAACTAACTATTGTGTGTTTGAGATATGTCTGTTTGTTCCTCCCAATATAGAGCATCCCATAGCATACATCATTGACATTTTGTTATTAATTTCCCCATTTCTATCTTTCAAAGCCATGAAGAATATTTATATACCCAGACCCTTACAGACCTCTATGAACAAGGTCCCTGCAGACCACAGGGTATGTCCTCAGTTTATTTCACTAAGTATTAATAGACTGCTTTCCAAATGGACTGTTCTGGTTTACACATTCATGAGTGTATCTCTACACATCCTCTCCAATACTAAGTTCTGTGATTTAAATGAACATAGAATAGCATCATTAAAATATGAATTTATCTGATTACTTACTAGTGAGTTGATACACCTCATTATAGAATTACTATTTGAACTTTTTGTTAATTGCTTGTTTTAATACTTTTTACCACTTAAAAATTTTGGATTTATGTCTTTCTTTAAAATGTGGAGTTCTTTGTCTATTACAGATAATCATAGTACATTTATTTTAGACATTTCAAATATCTTTTTCTTATCTGTCTGTTAACTTCATGTATATTGTCTTTGATTAGATAGAAATGCTTCTTGTTTAAGAAGTTTTCTCATCTTTGCTAAGTGAAGAGCTATTTACAAAGATATTTTTAAATATTTTACTTTGTTAGCATAATGGTATTGCCTTAATTATTTCTTTATAATCTTTATGGGGTATGCTTTTGTATTTTGAGAAGGTAGAGAACTGGTCTAATTGTTCTTGGTAGAAGAAATCTGTTTTACCAACGCCATATATTGAGCAATCCATCTTATCCTCTTTGTTTTGAAGCATCGCTTTTATCACACATTTTTTTGGTATAAGTTTATTTGTTTAAGTACATCTGTTTATAAGCTATGTATTCCGTTTGATTGACATTTTGTATATGCCATACTACTTGTCTTATTGTAATCATATCACATATTTTCATATGTGGTAATGTAAAATTCTAAGTCAATCTAGTTTCTTTCATTTGCAGACCATCATTATTTTATATTAATTATAGAAGGAGTTTTATCAATTTTCTATAAAACATCTGCTGGATTTTTATTGTAATTTCTTTGAATTTGTAGAACAATTTGGAAAGAATTGATGTTATCATGATATATTGCCTCATCCATATAAATGGTTTATCACTGTTTATTCAAATTTTCTCCTATGATTTTATAAATGCCTTCTTCTTTGTATAGTTAGTAGTTAAAAGTTTTGGTGTTATTATGAGAGAATTTATCTTCCAGTTGGTTACTACTAGGAATAGCTAGTAACTGAAGGGTGGGCAGGACTTGGAATGTTAGAGATAGGCAAAGAGCATTCCAGAGGGCAGGTTTCAGTGAAAATCCACAGCTTGCAGATTGGAATATATATTTGAGATGAAATGAGTGTCATTTCTTTGGAGCCACAGATATCTGGAAAAGAGCTTTTGAAGAATAAAAATAAAGCAAGTAATTGAAAGATATACATGGTGCAATGGGAGTTAGGGTTCAGAGGTAGTATAGTCTGGTGGTTGGAAATGCAGATTCTGGAGTCAAACTGCCCATATCTTGGCTCTGCCTCTGATTAGCTGGGTGAACTTGGGTCTTTCTGTCCTTCAATTTCATCATTAGTAAAGGAGGATGATAATATTATTAGTGTGTAGTAAAGATTAAGATGTGTAGCACCTGGCCACCTGGCATGAAATACGTTAAAATGTTAACTTTTATTGTTGTTATTGCTATTATCACTATAAAATGGTAAACCATTAAAATTGCTTATTGATTTGCCCGAGGTCAGAAAACAGGTCGGTGACGTAGCTGCAAACAGAGACTAAAGTCTCCAGATTCCTGCTTTTAAAATTTGAGACAAGTTAAAAACAGAGATAAAACTGATTTTAAAGTTTATGGAAACAATGATTTAATTTTTTTAAATGGCTATTTTGTGCAATTTTTAAAAGGTCTACTATTATCAAAGCTATAAATAGTATAGTGTTCTCAATGAATGAAATGGCATAATACACCCAAACCCTGTCTACATATATTTTTATTTATTTTTAAAGATTTATTTATTTATTTTAGAGAAAGAGCACACAGGAGCATAGCGGGGAGGGGCAGAGGGAGAGGGAGACAGAGAATCTCAAGCAGACTCCCGGCTGAGCCTGCAGCCTGACACAGGGCTCCATCTCAGGACCCCAATATCACATCCTAAGCTGAAATCAAGAGTCAGATGATTAACCGGCTGAGAGACCCAGGCGCCCCACGTCTACATACCTTTTAAAACACAAATGATATTTATGTACTCGAAAACTGAATTTACATAAGATACCGTAAAAATAATTTAGAACTTCCCTGTTCTGACAAGTAAAGATGATGCAGGTATACCTTTAAAAATCTATTCAAATATGCCACCATGGATTATATTATGAGGAAAAGGAATTCTTAATCAAATATTTACATTAAACCAGTAGAGGTTTCAGTGATATCTTTAGGAGTTGAGGGCCTCTTGGAAACTGAGAACAGAATAGTAAAGAAGGATTCAACATGTGGTTTCTTTGCCCTGAACAAAATGACCATGTCATTAAAATTAAACTCAAATGCGAGACGTTTATAAAGGCTGGCATATCAAGGAAATAAGGAAACCTTGCTAGCACTGACTAACTATAGAACAGGCTTTAGTTTCTTTTTCGAATTAAAAAAATATAAATTATTTTAGCTTTTCTAATAAGTTCTGTAAACATGAACAAGATGAGCTTGTATGTCATTATCATAGCACCCCATATCCACTTACACAGGAATTATTTCAGAGTTGAGGAGTTGAGAGTAAGGAAATTTCTTTCCTTTTTTTAAGTCGGCATTGCAGTTTGCTCCTCCCTGCCAGACATGCACGCGCGTGCGCGCGCACACACACACACACACACACACACACACACACTTTATTTCTTGTGTGTTACATCTGTGTCCCTTGTAGCCTGTACATGACAGGCTTCTTTGAGGACAGGAAACATGACTTACAGACCTGGGAGCTTCCAGAAGTCACTACACAGGATAGTTCCATGGTAAATCCTCACCAAAATATAGTGGCTTGTGCCAGAGAGGGCCTGGATGATTTGTGCTCAGTGAGAAATGAATAACGTTTTTAATTGAAGAGGCTTTAATTTAGTTCAAGATCCAGAGAGCTTGGGGACCCGTGGAATAGTACTTCCAATTGGGGGTCACAGAAAATGTGTGGGTCCTTATAGAGAGTGGTTAGTGACAATTGATATGCAGATTTACCAGACAAGGTTTGGAGTTGTATAAACTACATGATACAACATCTCACTAGGTCTAACATTTCCCAAGGAACTTTCGAGTATGAATTTCATCAATGTAGCTTTCTGCTTTGTCTTCAGACTACTAAAATCCCCACTACCCTACCCCCAATCTCCCTCCTGCACACACAATCTTAATCCTTTTTTTTTCCTTCCTTTTTTGGTTGTTCTCTCTAAAACATTGATAAAGTCTTGAAAGCCTGAATGGTTTGCTTTGAACAGAACAGTACAAATTCATACACAAAGGCTGTTTCCCCTGAATTCCCTCTGGGCCTGATTCTAGGACCTCTATTCTTTAGGTAATAACTCTAATTTGGTTAATAACTAGGATAGAAATAGAAAGAAAGGAAAAAAACAATTCAGATAAAACAACTACCTCCTTACAATCTATCTTTTAATGGATTTCAAATCTGAAGTCTAAGGACAACTTTTTTATTCCATTCTTTTTTTATATTTTACTTCTTTTGTTGCTCTCAACAGGAAATGTAAACCACGTGTACACAAAAATATGTATCAATTTGGCCTTTATAGAAAACTTGTTTCTCATGGCTAATACTCATTTAAATTTTAACTCAAGCTAACAACACATGTGTCAAATTTTCCAAACAGCACACCCTACTCTTTCAAAGATATATAGAATAAATACTACTGATCACATTTAAAAATTTTTCAACTGGCAAATTTATACCAAGCTTTAGAGATTTTAATTACCAGAGTTTTAAAAATGATTCATGTCAAAACCCAAACTGACAAAAAAATACAAAAAGCAATTTTGAAGAAATGAGTATTGTCCATTGATAAGTGCCTTTGTTGCAAATGGAGAAAATAGACCTTTCCTCTGCTTTGGCTCCAGTATTTAACAGTTGGCATCTAATTAATGAGTTGTCAGGGGTGGAATCACACAGCGTAGCAATTCCCTTTTCTCCTGATTATGGATTACATTTTGATGGTAAAATTGTTGGTTGTGTCCCTCTTTAGTGACAGATTTTGTGTGATTAATGTCTCTAGTGTCTATTTTTCTTTGTTTCCTTCACACAAAAGATGCCAGAAAAATCAGCATCACCAAGGAAAATGTAGTTTCTATCCCCTTAAAAAGAATCACCTTCCACCTTCTCTTGTTATGGTTGATCTTTAGCTTAGTGTACTTGAACATGAAGAGCAAAATGAAAGACCATAAAGTTTCTATACATATTACTGCCAGTTCAATGTAAATTATGGCTGCATAGTTCTGAGCTTCACTACATGTTTTACACAGATGAGATCATTTGTGAAGAGTAGTTCATTAAAGGTTTAACAAAATACCATTCAACAAAACATTTATTTTCTGCAATTGACCTAAACATGTCATTATTTAACCATGGTTCTGTACACTGTTGTTTGTTGACACCCGCGGGCAGATACACCTGATTTCACAAGCACGTGCTCAAATGCATAAGTAAGATAATTTTTTTACATAGTTAATATAAATATAGCCTCACTGTGCACTTAGCTGATGAGTTTGTTATACTAGCTTGTTTGCAAGGAAGAGAACTCTATTCAAGTTATCTTAAAAACAGTGATTTATATACAGATTGGTATGTTTAGGAAGCAAGACTTCTCCAGGGACCTTGTTTTATTATCACAGCTTCTGTGGTCTTCTCTTGCTTCAGTTTCATTTCCCTGTGAATTAATTTCCTGTGCACATTGTGGTCTGCCCTCCCCCCATCTTTCCTGTCCCCATGGACCTTCATTGTCATCTCTAAGTCATTCTCTGTCTTAAACTCTATCGGGTGGTCCAAACTCTCAGCTTCCTCAAACCAAATGCTTAGGAGAGGACTCTTCCTGGCTCATCTCACTTCCTTAGATGATGGTCCAGTGATGAGGGGTCAGTTGACATGACTATGGATTTCTCTGCCCTGGAGTTGTAGCTCATTCCTGGTCTAATCAGGCCCAGAAGGAGCGCTATCATGTGCAATACAATATTGCTTTCGTAGCCAACTCTTTAAAGTTGTGTGGGTAAGAGATATCCCTTTGGAAGAAGGGTGCTATATGAATGATGCCATCTACTAAACGTTTGTGTTCTCCCACCCCTGCAAATTTCTATGTTGAAACTTAATTCCCAGTGTGATGCTATTTGGAAGTAGAGCCTTTGGGATATGATTAGATCCAAAGAGTGGAGGCCTCATGAGAAGAGAACCCAGAGCACTTGCTTCTTATCTTTCTCTCTCTGCTTTCTGTCATGTGAAGATACAATGAAAAAATGGCCATCTGTAAACCAGGAAGGGGGCTTCCCCAAGCACTTGGAGAACCAACAGCTTTGTTGATGGACGGGATTTGGGATGCGAATAAAATACAATTATTTTAGTTTCAGCTTAATTGAGTTTTTATTAACTGAGATAGAAAAACTCAGGAGGGATAGGTTAGTTGAGGAGTGGTGGTTTATCAGAAAGCCAGTTTTAAATATGTTAAATTTGAGTTGCCTCACGGGCAAATAAGTCATGCCAGAAGTTGGGTATATATTTTAGGTCTGGAGCTCAGGAGAGAGTTACAGGTTGGTGATATAAATTTGCTAGTCATCAGCATACAGGTGATGAGTAAAGCCAGAAGACCAGATGAGATTACGTAGGGACTGCATTCTTAGTTAAGAGAATGTTACTTGATGTGGATGGCATTGACATTTAGAAGTAGAGAAATGAGGGTGACATGGAGAGTTAGTAGAAAGATAAAAGCTTAAAAAAAAGAAAAGGAAAAGAAAGATAAAAGCTCGTTGATTGTGATATCTTAAGAGACAATTTAAGAGAACATTAAACTGTATAAAATGCTCCTGATAGGTAAAGTAAGATGCCACCAAAGAAAAGATACTGATGATTGGATTCATGTATTTGACAGAGAGAGAGAGTGAGAGAGAGCACAAGCAGGAGGAGCAGAGGGAGAGGGAGAAGAAGACTCCCTGCTGAGCAGAGAGGAAGAGCCCCATGCAGGGCTCCATCCCAGATCATGACCAGACACAAAGGCTGATACTCAACCCACTGAGCCACCCAACGGCCCCTGTGCGTTCCTTTTTATACTCAGAGGAGAAGGGAAGTGTCTGCTTACCTGGTGTTGGATACTGATGGTTCCCCATGAGTATTTCTCTCTAGAGGTAAAATGCTTTTGCAACATGGTTTATAAAAAAGGCCACGGAATTTGGCGTCAGCAAATCCAGATCGTGCTTTACTAGCTTTACAAGCTAGCCTCTCTTATTTTGTTTCTTCTCTTCAGGTTCTGCATGTGCACAACAAAAATAGTATTACACACTACTATACATACTGTTGAAACTATGCTTGTCCAGCCCACACTTACACCAACTTTTTTCCTGAAATGAAACCCAACTTAACATATATGGTCCTTAGTATTTTAGATCCATTTGTCAATAATACGGTCTGAGACTTCCTGTGAGTCATTTCTCGTCTTAGGAATGTAAACCAGGGTCTTCAAGATAGAAGATGCCATTGAAAATAAAAAGGGAAAGCAAAATTTCAATGGTTACTTAGGAACAGGGATCTAATGGGGATCAGAGATTTTAACTGGGGAGTGCCAATAAAAAGATGTGGAAAGGCCAGTTCTGAAACTGATGGTAGACCTGTAAAGACAAAGTGAGCTAGAGACTTCCGCTAATTCTACCACTGTAGGACAGCACAGCTGGATGGTTTTGCCCTTGGTTTTCCCATCAGCAGATTTAGAAGAAATTGAATGAAATCAATTTCATTCTTTGCTTTTTACAGACAAAGAGATGCTTGGCAGGGAAAACAAAAAACAAAAAACAAACAAACAAACAAAAAAACAACCTTGGGAAAATACACATGGCAAAGAAAACTCCTGCATTGTGATTTACCCTCCTTTAGTTTTTGGATATAGAAGAAAGTCACTGTAGAGAAAAAAGCAGAACATAAATTAAAGTTCTTTTACAGAATGACATTATTCAGGTTTCCTATTATTCCATCATTATTTTTAGCTACTTGCAATGTATCAAGTTTCTTAGTTATTCAAGTAGTGGAAATACATGCTTTATTCTCATATACAGAATAAACTTCTTTCTACAAATAATAGGCAAAGCTAATTAGCAACTTATCACTCTTATTTAGGCCAGAAGGCACTTCTATTGAACTCTCTACCTTGGGAATATAACCTAGCTCTAGGAGTGTTAATTAATCTGTTCTTTCAATAGCCATACACTTTTAAAAGGTAAGGTTAGTGTATTGTCACAGAGCCTAAGGCTTCTTGTTCCTCTTTCTCAAAAGGATTGGAAGTGTTGTATTGTATTTCTTTATAGGGTTTTGTTAAAGAACAACTGTGACTTTGAAAGCTGAGAAATTTGGAATGTTTTGAACAACTGAGAAATCTAGAGGTTTCTGGCTTACATGTGAATGACAAGGAAAGAAAATGCCAAATGTTGATGAAAGTTACAATTTTATGACATAACTAGATAAGTACTTCATCTGCGTTCTATTTATGGAACACAACGGAACACATTTTGCCTCAGCCACTTGGGGATATAGTGAATATAGTGAATACAATTAATAAAGCAGCATAAATCAGAGCAATGGTCTTCAAACCAGTTTCCATGTACCTTGGAGACTTGCAGACTTTCAGTGTAGATAAGACAGACTGGAAAATTCTACAGATATCCATGTCTAGACAGTCTACTTAATCCTCACACTTTCCTAAAGTTAATCTGCCTGAGATGGAACTTACCCACCTCCCCCTTCCCTGTAGCCCTTCGACTTACAAAACTGTCTCTTAGGTTCTGAGTGGTGAGTTAAGACTTCCCTGACTGAATAATGATGATAAGAAAATGAATCAAGGACTATGTAACAAATTTCTTTACGTCTGGTGGTTTTCAATTATTTGCTTAAAAAAATGGGAATCTGATTGAGTTGCAGACTGATGGATTGTAAGTATTTTTAGATGGTAGATCACTATGTAATTTTTGTTGTAAAACTCAAAAGATGGGTCTATAAGTTGAGTCTTCCAAATCTCTCTCATTTCCAACTACTTATTTATGGTAATAAGGTTTCTCAGCACCACATCTAAAATCAAAGATAATAATGAAAAAGAAGGGGGAAATCTCAATGCTGAGCCCTGAGTTATTCTATGCATTTATGACATGTGAACCTAGGGAAATAATAGATGAAAATATCCCAGTCCATCTCATTGTGGATCTTTTTACAATAAAGTTTTCCTTTTTATTAAAAAAATTTAATATTCAAAGAAATTTATTTATAAAAAATTTAATGGGCCAAAGTTATGTTGAGAAATGGAGCAATAAAAACAGTTGGAGGAAACAGAGCAACTCTGCATTGATATATTGGCATAAACAGGAAGAGCAAATGCATCACCCAGACCTAAATGTCTGCAGGCTGATTTTGTACATGCCCCTTTAGAAACACCACTTGGAAAATATCTCGTCCATTTAGGTAAGAGAATGAGTATGCATGTAATCACAAATGCACACTGATCATGACTTTATTTAAAATTTAGCAAACAATACCATAGAGACATTGGTGTGTAAATTTCTAAAATGCTGCATCTTAAATTTAGTTGGCAAAGACCACATTTAGCTATAAACATGAGTTTAGTCTTCTGTGTAGAAACAAGATACTAAACTGTAAAACAAACAAATAAACAAAAAAACTCTCCTACTGTTTGAAAATCCCTGTTTAAATAGGTGGTAAAAATGCATAGGTCTTTAATCAGAGAACTAGCTGTACAAGAGTACTTCCTTTTCACAGTATTTCTTTTTACTTGGTATGGAAGTTATTGCTTATGCTGTAGTATAGTATTTAACTGTTACAGCACTAAAAGGCGACTATTTAGGGAAGAGGCAGAAAATGGAAAAAGCAATAAAAAACTTCATAAAAAAATTATAAATTAGTCACACGTGTAGTCAATTGATAATTAATGATAATTGTAATAATACCTCATCCCAGGAGAAAAATATGTAGTATTTATAAACTTATAGTTATTGGAAATTTTAAAATAAATTTTTTTTTAATATTTTATTTGTTTATTTGACAGAGAGAGAGAGAGATCACAAGTAGGCAGAGAGGCAGGCAGAGAGAGAGGGGGAAGCTGGCTCCCTGATGAGCAGAGAGCCCGATGCGGGGCTCGATCCCAGGACCCTGAGATCATGACCTGAGCCGAAGGCAGAGGCTTAACCCACTGAGCCACCCAGGTGCCCCAAGAAATTTTAAAATAAATTTTAATTCATCTATATATTTTTATTGTATGTTAGCATCACTGGGCAATAAATAAAAGACTTTCATTCATAAAACATATGACATTAGGATCAAATCCTCCAAGAGAAGAGAAATGGAACTTTGAATTTAAGATTGAACAATTAAATGACTTAAAATGAATGATGGGGCTTTTCCAATTGCTGTTATTTAGTTCCAGTGGATACACTTAAAATAAACATTATAATACACACATGACACACTTTGCAACTATTTAAATTCAAGTTTAGCAATTTTAGATGCCATTAAAAAAATGACTTTACAAATTATTTGATGGGGTTCAAGAGCAAAAGATTAGAAGACCACCGTAGTATAGAGGACAGAGACCAACGAACAATCAATTTGCATATGTGCAGTGGGGTTTAGGGGTAAGGAGGTTTTGAATGTGAAGTTGTATTGGCATGAAGTCCAGTTTCCAGGGTAAGAGACACTCTCCTAAATAGGGTGGTGAGCAGGATTTAGCTGATAAGAGGATGAGTGTGGAGGGGAGGGGAGTGCTCCAAGGAAGCAATAGCATGACTAGGAACTCAAAGTAGAGGGACATTATGTTTTAGGTTCCAATATGACTGAGTGTAACCAAGACTGACAATGCTAGTTGCTAAAGAAGAGATAGAGATGGAGGAGTGGAAATGGGAGGATTTTCTCCATCAGTTTGAAAGTTGAAGTTTAGTAATTTACCACTAGGGTCTACCTTTCAGGACTTAGGAATGATTGTCTTGAATTATGATTGTCTATTTTTCACTGAAAGCAAGGATTACAAATATTTTCTGTAAAGGGCAGGGTAATACATATTTTAGATGTTGAAGTCTCTGCCACAACTATTTGACTCTGTTGTCGTAGCATGAAAGCAGATGTGGGCAATATATAAATGAATGAACATAGCATGGTTCCAATAAAACTTTATTCAAAGACATTGAATTTTCAATTTCATATAATATTCTCATGAAACAAGATATTATTTTTGTGTGTGCTTGTATTTATCCCAACCATTTAAAAATGTAAAAATCATTCTTAGTTCATAGATTGTGGAAAAAACGAAACAAAAAACAAAACAGTGGACATGATTTGGTCCATGGGCTTTGTTTTCCCAGCACTGATTCAGAGTATTTCTTTTTTTTTTTTTTAAGATTTTTATTTATTTATTTGACAGAGAGAAAGAGATCACAAGTAGGCAGAGAGGCAGGCAGAGAGAGAGGGGGAAGCAGGCTCCCTGCTGAGCGGAGAGCCCGATACAGGGCTTGATCCCAGGACCCTGGGATCATGATCTGAGCCGAAGGCAGAGGCTTCAACCCACTGAGCCACCCAGGCACCCCGATTCAGAGTATTTCAAGGATTTTTGGCATCCTCTAATTCTGCTCTTGAAATTAGATCATCATGAATCCAGTTTTTTTGGGTTTTTTTTCCCCCTCTTAACACAGAAATTGTACAAAAACCAGGATTCCTTGGCACATAGATTTGTTTTGCATTCTAAAAGAGTTGAATCTTATTTATTTACTGATATTTCTACATAGGAATAACCTTAGCAATACTGCAGTCCTTCTTCATTTTACCAAAAATCTATTGGAAGTGTTTATTCTCCTTAACCACTTGCATTTTGAATTGAACGACTTTTTAGTCCTAGGTAGTCAGCATCCAACATTTTATCTGAGGGTTAAAAAATGCATTTGGATACTATTATATAGTGGAAAGACCACCGACTTCAAAATTGATGACCTAAGTTTGATTCTATTTGTTTATTTGTTTGTTTATTTATTCTGCCTCATACTTGGACAAATTACGCCACATCACTGGGCCTCAGTTTCCTTGTATGTAATAATAGATGTGATTATATAGGTTTTTTGTTGTTGTTGTTGGTTTGCTGTGAGAATTGAGATAATGAACGTAAAATGTACAGCATATGCTGCATAAGTATACATTATATTTCAATTATTAATATTAACAGCATCCGTATGAATATTTTTACTTTTCATTTTTTTTTAAAGATTTAATTATTTATTTGACAGAGAGAGAGAGAGAGATCACAAGTAGGCAGAGAAGCAGGCAGAGAGAGAGGGGGAAGCAAACTCCCTGCTGAGGAGAGAGCCCAATGCGGGGCCAGATCCCAGGACCCTGAGATCATGACCTGAGCCGAAGGCAGAGGCTTTACCCCACTGAGCCACCCAGGAGGCCCGGTTGTGGACATTTTTGCCAGGACTGATATTTGATGTTGTAGTACACTAAGTTTGCTCATCTGCAAAATGAAACCAATAATAATACTTACCTCATGGGATTGATGTGAGATTGAAAAGAATTAAAGCACATAAATACTTAGTGGAGCACCTGCACAATCAGTGGTCAGTAGTGCTCAATAAATAATAGCCATCGTTGAAGCTCTTGGATCAGTGTTTCCAAACTTGTCATTTGAGTCATGTAATTATTTTATCCCATTGGCATATTACCTGCACTATTATTTCTTAATATAGTTTTCATAGACTTTTAAAAAATTAAATAAATATAGCCTTCTCCTAAGCAGTTATTACATCCAGGTTGCTTTGATATACCATCTTATTTCATTGGCTCTAAGATGTCACTAATTATAAAACACCATTATTTTTTGTAATGTGAAGAAAAAACACTGTCAATTAATCTAGGATCTTCCAGTAATTTCAAGAGGCATTCTGATATCAGAGATGTTAAAATGCCAATATCTATCTTTGGAATCAAGTTAATCAGATTTTCCTTAGAATCACACCCCAGCAATTCAACACTA
>CM052896.1:111573190-111596234 GCA_028534135.1 Potos flavus | reverse complement strand
ATATAGATATACTACATCATCTTTATCCATTCACCTGGCTCTTTCTTAGATAGACATCTAGGCTCTTTCCACAGTTTGGCTATTGTGGACATTGCTGCTATAAACATTGGGGTGCACGTGCCCCTTCGGATCACTACCTTTGTATCTTTAGGGTAAATACCCAGTAGTACAATTGCTGGGTCGTAGGGTAGCTCTATTTTCAACTTTTTGAGGAACCTCCATACTGTTTGTATGTGGCTGCACCAGCTTGCATTCCCACCAACAGTGTAGGAGGGTTCCCCTTTCTCCGTGTCTTTGCCAACACCTGTCATTTCCTGACTGGTTAATTTTAGCCATTGTGACTGGTGTGAGGTGGTCTCTCACTGTGGTTTTGATTTGTGTTTTCCTGATGCTGAGTGATGTTGAGCACTTTTTCATGTGTCTGTTGGCCATTTGGATGTCTTCTCTGCAGAAATGTCTATTCATGTCTTCTGCCCATTTCTTGATTGGATTCTTTGTTCTTTAACAACTCCTGCCATTTTATAACCACTTGAACACTGAAGACTCCCAGCTCTACCTGTCCAGGACAACTTCCGTCTTGAACTTCAGAAGAGCTCTGTTTATCAACCGGCTTGACATCTGTGTGGACACCACAAAGACACAACAAACTCACTGTGCTCAAAATTAATTCCCTCTCTTTTCCCTTGTCTGCTTCTTGGTTTCTATTCCTTATCTTGATGAATAGCAGCACCAGTGAATAGCTGCTCCAACCTGAAAGCTGGGGCTGATCTCTGATCCTGTCTCCTCGGTCCGCAGAGACTGTGATGCCATCTCCTCTGCTTTGTCTCTGCCACGCTCCCTCCGTGTCCTCATGCAGAAACTTCAGCTTTGCTCCCCCTCTTCCCTTTCTGGTATATCTGGGTCCACTTCCTGCCAGAACGGCCTGCCTTCAATGTAACTGCCATCTCCTATCATCTGTCCCACACTGCTGCCAGCTAACCTTCCCTACCCAAGTCACACATGTGCTCTGTTAGATCTTTTTAGAGAGATGCAGTGGCTCCTCATTACCTTAAACATAAAGCCTGACACCCTCAGCATGCCATCCAAGGCCCGTTATGATCTTACTTTGGTCCTCTGTAACCCAGCTCCCCTCTTAAGTATCAGCGCCCTGGCATTTCCCCCAACCCATGAATACCCACCACACTCTTCTCTTAGCTAAGCTAACCTCCTCCTCCTCCTCCTTCACCTGTTCTGGGATGAGCCAGGGCCTCTCTTGCATTCTTTTGTAGTAGTTTCTTCTCTCTCCTTCCTTCCTGTCTTTCCCTTTCCCTCTCATCCCTCTCCCAGCCACCTGCTCCCCTTTTCCTTTTTCCTACTTCTTCCTTCTTCCCCTTTATTTTTCTTAGCTGTTGCCACTTCTAAGAAGCTTTTGCCACCTCCAAGTCTGAGGTAGGTGCTGCTCCTTTGTGCTCCCAGAATCTCTTTTGCTAATTATAGCCATAACATATACTGAATTTTTAGGTTGTATTCGATTACCATGTGCCTATCTCCCAATAGAGCTGCTTGCAGGTGAATATTTTAGTTTTATATGGCTATATAACAAATCACTCCAAATTTAGTGATTTAAAACAAACAAGCATTTATTATTATTTTTCATTGTTCTGTGGACTGACTGGGCTCAGCTGGAACATTCCCACTTAGCAGCTCATTTGGATGAGTCAGATGACAGTTGGGGCTGGAGTCATCTGAAGACTATTCTGGGCTCAGTCCCATCTCTGGTTAGTTGATGCTGGCTACTTGGCTCAGCTGGGTTTGTCTACCAGAGAACCTACCAGTACTCTGCCTGTATGGCTTGGACTTGTCTCAGTGTGGCAGCAGGTTCTTAGAAGGCCCCAAGAGTGAGCATTTCAAGAGACCCAGGCAAGAGTTTCTGGTCCTCCCAAAATCTGGATTCAGAAGTTCAAAGTTTCAGACCTTCTGCAATATCCTATTGGTCAAGGCAGTCACAAAGACTACCCAAGTCCCAGGGGAAATTAACAGACTCCAAACATTGATAGGTGTGGTAAGAACACATTTCTACTGAATACATGAGATGGGAGGTAGTGTTATGACCATCTTTGGAAATGCCATATACCACAGTGGGACATTAACTTTGAGCTCTGTCTTTTCACAGTCAAGCACTGTTCCTGGTACAAAGTTAGTGCCAGCACTTCCCTAAACAGAATAGCATACTGGTTAAAGGCATGGTCTCTGGGGCCAGATGTGCCTGGGTTGGTATCCTGGTTGTTCCACTTTCCTCACCCTCAGATCTTTGATGAGGTATGCCTCAGTGATCACAGTGATAAAATGCAGGCAGGTACTACCTCATAGTGCGGTGATGAAGTATGACCAGATTAACATATACAAAGGCCTTAAGACAGTGCATGGCACATGAACTCCAAAATTGCTGCTATGACACAAAGGTGGGAGAGGAGAGAAAGCAGTTGTTTCCCCTTCTTCAATCTTTATTCCATACCTTCCACATCTCTTCTGTCCTGTCGTAGACCCCAGGGCAACACTTGGCTGAGCCTTCAGGTTTCCATGCTAATTAAGTTCCTATGTGTGACACTTCATTTTGGGCAATCTAAAGCATACTGAGTATTCCTCCAGTGACATACATGATAGTGCCAAATATCTCGAGATTTGTTTGGCATGTGCTGTATTCTCATTAGTTATGCTCTTGTTTCCGAGTTTATCTAGTGCTCTCAAACAACTTTGAACTTTTCAAGGACTAAGCTTCTACCTAATGGAGCCTGTGTGTGACTGCCTTAGAGTCCAGTACAGTGCCAGAGACACATCAGGCATGGAGGAAATACTTGTCATTAGTCTATCATATTACTGACATACTGATAATTAAAGAGCATGTATAAAGAAAATTCTACTTATCACAATTTAATAAAGAGATAATTTCTGGGATTTTCAAAGAGAAAAAGAGGTCATGGGATATCACCCCAGAGTCACGCATTTAGCTCTATTTCCATGGTTTTCAAGTAAGTAATCCTATTCTGGTACACCTGCTCACATCTGAGCTCTTGTGCTGGCTCTCTACCAAGAAAGTCACTGAGTAGAAACATGTAGCATTTGGCAAGAAGGGTTGCCTCCTGGAATGGCACTCAACCTTAGCTGGAAGTCGTTTACATAATTAGTGTGTGAGCCTTTTTTCTTAAACTCAGTTTCTTCAGGAGTTCTGAACACCCTGAAATTATATGCCAGATTTTATGTGCATGTGTAAAAACATATTTTTTTCAGAGAAAACCTATGTTTTTCATGAGGTTCTCTGAGTGATCCTTAAGAAAGAAAAAGTTAAGAACCACCGGTTATGAAAACTTGGGCAGAATTCACTGATCCTTGACACATCCTGGAAGTTGTTTACATCTGACCAAAACTTTAATGGTGTATTTACTTAATACTTCCCTCACTTTTAGCATAAAACTGGAGGGTAGCATTTACAAAAAACCCATAAAATCCATTAGTGGTATTTCCCCATCTTAGCGGTCTGGACTGTGGTAAACAGGAATTTATTACAGCGTAATATTGGTTTAAAATTTGGACCATGGGAATTCATGGGTGGAGTGCATGTCTCTGATTATACACTTCTCTTTAAAAGAATTTGAGGACATAAAAAACGTCAAGAGAGACAACTCTAGACCACGTCAATTAAGAAAAAAAATCTTACCCCTTTTCTAATACAAACACAAATACACACACAGACTTCCTTGTTTCTAAAATATAGTTTCTCTCATAAAATGCCACAGAATTATTCATTATGTTTTTAAAGTGTTCTCAGTATGTGTGATTTATAGGAAGACAGATTTATTTAAAAATGGTCAAAGGTCCATAGGTTCTGCTAACTCACAGAAAAACTTATAAATATAACTCTATACCAGAAAACCCTATCTATGTTGTCTTCATAGGTATAATTCCTAGGGATTTTAATGCTTAGTCAGCTTCTCTTGCTCAGAAACTACATAAAATTGGAAGTTAGTTCCTGAGAGTTTCCTTTGAATTAAGATCTAATATTTATAATAATAGCATTCATAATTATATTAGTAGGTTTTTATTGAGTGTCTATTATGTACCAGATTCAATGCTAAGCATTTCACATTTATAACATCTAGTTCTTTATATATGCCATAATAGGATTCAGAAATTGCTTCCCCAGATTTAGACAAGGATGGCATTTCATTGCCTGCTTTTTAACAAAAGTTGATTGCTGGTATAATAAACACGTACACTGATATGGACATGTCTCCTACAAGTAGCTGAAAATTCCTATGGTTTCCTCCAGGGACCTTATTTTCCTAACTTTTGTTGAGTATCTACTGTCTTCTAGACACTGTATTGCACTCTAGATTATAAAAGTGAGCAAGCTAGGCATTGTCCCTTCTCTCAAGTAGCTCATACTCTAATCCAGGTAGAATGCAGCACGAAATGTGAGCATGAATTTATGCGAAGCTAAGTCAAATTTATTTGCATCCAGCTCCTCAATGGGCAGTAACAAATGGAATTATTTTTCTTTGAATTCCATGACTTTTGGGAGGTATGCTGTTGTCATTTCTTTAAGTATGTCAGTAACATGTTCAAATTTGTGCAGGTGTGATTATAGCTGTAGTCATGATAGAGTCACTTTGATTGCAACAAAAAGTTTTGAAGACATAACTGTTCCTTGGCCATTTATAGACATTCTCACTCAACAGAAAACACATATGTAGGAGTTTAACCTAGGGGGAAAAATCAACATGGTAAGCAGGAGATAGCAAGAGAACTTGGATTCTGAAAATTCCTCCTTAAAAGTACCCTGGGTCCTAGCACTTGGGTGGCTCAGTGGGTTGAATGTCAGACTCTTGATTTTGGCTCAGGCTCAGGTCATGATCTTGGGTCCTGAGATCAGGCCCCAGGTCAGGCTCAGCAGGGAATCTGCCTGGGATTTTCCGTCTCCCTCTCTCTCTCTCTCTCTGCCTCTTCCCCATGATCATGTGCACTCTCTCACTCTAAAATAGATAAGTAAATCTTAAAATCTTAAAAATAGATAAGTAAAATCTTAAAAAAAAAAAACTACCCTGGGTCCTTGCTAAAAATGTAGATTTCTATGCCCCATCTAAAATCTGCTCAGTAAAAAAAATAAAATAAAATAAAATAAAAAAAATAAAATAAAATCTGCTCAATATAATCGCTGGGTTTCACAGTCCAAAATATGCATTTTAATTATATGGGTGGCTTACTAGACTAGGGGAAATGTCAACGACTCAGCATGGTGACATGAAAACCTCATTGTACTAAGCGTTGAAAAACTAAATTTTTGGCCCCACATATGCAGCTAACTAGCAAAATGTCTTTGGGCCAAATCGTTTTAATTATTTGGCATCAGTTTCTTAGTACTCTCCCTCCATCTACTCCAACTATTCCCATTAAGTTGTATCAAAACATGACACTCTGATAAAGATGTATGAGTAATTAGGCAGCGTTATTCACAAACATGGGGTCAGACGAGGACAGATCCTTCAGCCAATCAATTAGCATCCAGCGACTCATAATGTGGGAGATTTGAGAGATTTATGAGACAAGGTCAGTGTTCTCAAGAGCTTACCATCTGCTTTTTGAAAATAAAATTCATTTAAGCCAAGATAAATAGTCTAAGGCTGAAATGGTTAATATAGACAAGCACTACATGAGATCAGAGTCAGTCCTGAGCTAGGATTGTCAGATAAGATATCATCAAAACAGACTTCAGATGACCTCTTAGGGCAACTGAATTTAAATTGTTGAGAAGTACTTATTTCATATTCCATATGAAAGTTCGGAAAGCTGCCATTCAGCTCTCAAAAGAGAAAACACTGCAGCATAGAAAGAACACCCTTAAGTCAGTAGACCACAGTGCTAACCGAATGCCAGCTGTAGAAACTTTGAAAGACTATTACTCTAACTTGCCTGGTCATTATGTCTGTTAATGGTAAACTATACCTATGACATTTTAACTGGAAGAATGTGTCCTTGGATACTGCTTGTGAGAGAGTCAATATTTACTGGTAGGCAACCAGCAGCAAAAGAGAATAGAAAGGTATATCTGTAGACTGCTAAGGGCCCAGATGGAGGATAAAGAGAAGCGTATCCACTTTGGCCTAGTTGGAAAAGCCAACAAGTCACCCCAAAGCACTCACTCCTTTCTCTGGATTATGCTATGGAACTCGGATTACCAAATGTCCACTTTGAATGGGTCCTTTCAAGGATATTATTATAGTCTGAGAAGCCCGCATGGAAACATACACCCCAGCAGGAGAGGGTTAGATCATGGCGTAAGCCATCCATTGTCCAGAGAGCTAGGGTTTTTCGAACACATGGCAACCACTTTTACGGAAGAGACTCGAAGGCTAGAAGAAGGTAGCATTTTCAGAGAGTGATATGAAAACTCTGAACTCTTAAGCGAAATTAGAACTTGGGGACATCTAGGGGTACCTGGGTGGCTCATTTGGTTAAGCATCTGACTTTGGCTCAGGTCCTGATCTTAGGGTCCTGGAATGGATCCTGAGTCAGTGTCAGCCTCTGGGCTCAGTGGGGAGTTTGTTTCTCTCTTTCCTTCCTCCTCTGCGCCTCCCACTGCTCGTGTGGTCTCTCTCTCTCTTTCTCTCTCTCTCACTCTCTCTTTCTGTGAGACACTTAATTCCTAGGAATCCTATCATCTGTTCTTGCAGATTCACTTCTTCCTCACTTCTCTAACTTCTAACAAAGGAAGATTTCCTTAAACATTCCTGGCCCCTTGCCCAACGCACACACTGTTGTTCCCCAGAGAAGGGAAGTAGTGGTCAGAATGCTGAGTTTGAGTAAGGAAACTCATAAGCTCAGAGTATCCCCTCTCCCTCTGTTCTGCTTGAGAACTAGCTTTGCTCACTCAGTCGGCGCATTCCAGTCTCGTCCTTACACTCCACATTTGACAGGGACAGATCCTGATATGGGAAAGCCTGGGTTGTTCAGTGCTGTCCGGGCTTGCAGGCATTAGGCTCATTCTGGGATTCACTGGTAAAAAATCCATTCTGATCATTACGTAAGCCACAATTCTCTAGTCCAATTTTTGTCCGTGTAAAGTGGCTCTTTTATTCCCCCACTTGCTTGACTTCATTGTTTATCTCTCAGATGTTTCAAACTTGGGCAGGAAAAATATTATTGACTGAGCCACAGCTAACTTGGGCTGTAGGAAAAATATGTTTCACATATAGTTTTATATTATTTTACTCATTTCGTTGTAATTCACTGAGGTCAGATGCATGGGAAATCAACATGTCAAGCTGTTTTGGGTGTGGCCTCACATTTACCCATCCACTGGGACCTGCACAGACAGCAGCTTTCTGCAGTAGAGGATTTTGATAGAGATCTGGTGTTGCCTCAGAGCTTCGAAGGCTGAGTTTACTAATCTTCTGAGTGATGCAGCCACAGGCACTTCCAGAAGTTTTTAAGGAAAAGGTCTGAAAATCCAATTCTGATAATTTCTAAGAGGCTTAAGGTAGCTTCACTATGATAAACTGAGTCGTGGGTTTGGAAATATTTCCTGATGAGGTGAAATCCCAACTCAGCTACTCACTGAGTATACGACCTCAAGCAGCTCCTTTAACCTCAGGTTTGGTGCTTTTTTTTTTTTTTATTTATAAAACTGGAATAATAGTATGTCTTAAGGGGAGATAATCCATGTGAAAGTGAACAGCATGTATAAATGCTCAGTGTATATTAGCTAAATTAGGTGTCAGAAAGGATAGAACTTCAGACCTGAAAGAGACTTTAGTGACCATCCAGCTCCTCATTTTAAGGGAGAAAGGAATGATAATAGTGAAGGGGTCTGAGGTTTTATGTTTTACAGAGACTCAGTGCTGGAAGGTACTTGAGAATATTTACTGCAATGCTCTATTTTGAGAATATAAGGTCTATAGTTATTGAGCAATTTCTGGTAGTTGAACAAATCAGAAAGTGTGGAACTAGGCCAAGAAGCCAGAATATCCGTCCCAGTTTAATGCATTCCCATGATTTCATGTTTAAAGCTTTATTCTGTAGTTAAAACAGCAGCAAAGGCATGGAGATGTGACATCTCTGATGAGTGAAGAAGAATCCTACAATTCTCTTCCAAAATTTCACTACTGCCAAAGCCAAAGTAAATACATTATAGAAACTTCTTGTGTTGGACAGGTGAGAAATCCCCCTCCTTACTTCACTCTGATTTCTAGGTCAAAAACATAAATGAACAGAATTGGGAATCAGAGAAATTATTGAATTTATGAACAGGTTTATTCCTAGTATGTGGATTGTTTTATTTTATAGGATTATACTAGGGACAATTATACAATCACCTAAAACCATTGGCTTCCACTTTTTCACTAGGGAAACCAAAACACTGTTCATGGGACATAAGCTGATGGAGGTCTTGATGTTTCTCAGACCCCAGAAGCTTAAATATTTTCAATACAATGTTTCAGAAGAGTAGCAGAGAGACTTGCATATGACCTTTGATGCAAAATTCCTACTATGCTGGCCATAAGGCATATTATTTATATTACTTTTATGTCTCTGGGAACTGTCCATAACTGTAAGACAGATAGGGGAAACATCCTCACTTATCTGTGGGTGCCAAAAGATTTATGCAGTTCCAAGAACTCGAAACACAGAATCCAGGGTATTCTCCATCATTGGAGATGGAAGTCATGATAAATGAGTGACAGTACCCTAACTCCTACCAGATGCTGCATGGTGCTAACCTAATCGTCAGACTCTTCTCTTGGCACCTCTGGGGACTTGAAGTCATCACGTTCTAAATTTCACCTATACAGTTTTCTTCTGTCTTATCCACAGTCCTGATAGAAAAGTCCACAAGCTAGCAGGAAAGGGCAAGAAGCCACACACCCAGGCTAAGTACTACGAACGTTTTCTCATCAAACTGGCTGACGGTGAAGGAATAGGATGCCTTTGGATCTGTCAGCTTCTACCATTCGGCCCCCCATGTTTGCTTCTACTCACAATAACTAGACTTACATTTTTCCCAGGCTTTGTTCATTTTCACATTATTATGCATCGTGACAGGAATATCAGGCAATCAGATTTTCAACCTGTCAGCCCACAACATTTATTTCCAATCTACCACCCTTTTACTCTTGGGTGCCAGGCTGGCGATGCTATTGACTCATTTATTGACTGAGCATTGGTTTCCTGGAAGCCCTTTTTAGTTCTTTGTGAAAGCATGGCTCTTTTCTCTTTTGGGTTTGTGAACCGCTGTCTGACTTTGCTAGTTTGTTTGTTTTTGTGAAGCTGTAATCTAACAGCTCTAGGAGAGCCTCTTCAAGAAAGAGCGACTGCTGAATCATCCTTAGAGAAAAGGATATCTCAGGAGAAAATCATCCTTGGGTTCAGTGGTCATTGGGGGCATCTCAAATTTTCAAAGCTTCAGAAGGTCAAAATGTCACAGCATGATGCCATGCTTGGACGTAACACAGATAATGATTTCTGCCTCCCAAAACACATGAAGGACAATGTTATCTAGATGTCCTTGCTACATTTTCATCCCAAATGCAGGTGAAATAAAGCACATTTCCTCATGAATTAAGCATTCTAAATGATAGTAAACATTTCCAGTATACATTGTAAGGTTCTTGATAGTTTAATTTCACGAATAAGTAAAAAGACAGATTTAAAATTAGCACATAGTAACTTCACATTGTATGCGTTAGAAACACTGGAAAGAACAAAAGGAACGTTCACCATCACCAGCGTTTCCTAAGCATGGGACATTTTTATACCAAAAAAGTTAGGAAATACATAATGATAATTCTTTAAATTAAATACACTTGGCTTTCTGAACATCGTTTTTATTTTTTTCATGTTTTCCTGGGGATGGCTTAAAATTTAGCCATGGAGCATGAGCAAACTGTCAAGCTACACATAGGAAACACTGTATATTCTCTCCATTCACAACGTAACTCAGTTCCAGCCCTCTAAATTGAAACCGAAGCAGCGTTTAGAGAATGGCCATTTTCATCTCTGCTGATCCAAGTGAAAAAGAAAAATGCAGTGGCATTTGTGATTACTTTAATTAGCTAGTAAAAAACATATTTGACACTAAAGGTGTCATTAAAAATTCCCTTCTGCAGTCTAATCTTTTCCAGAGCCTACACTTGCTATTCTCGGTTATCTTTCCCCTCCTAAATATGAGGGTTTGGGTTTTTTTTTTTTTTGAAAAATGAACTTGCCTGGCTTAGAAAAATAAGAGAACCACCTAATCAGTTCTTACTCTTTCTACTTAAAAGCAGGTTTATTTTCTGGGGACCAAGGACCCTCGTGTTCCAAATTTGTTTTTCTTTCCTCTAGGGGAATGTAAATTTGGTGTCTAAACAAGCTGGCCAGGCTAATGGGAAATCTTGCTCCTAAAACTTAGCTGAAGGCTTTGAAAGTTCCCTTTTCCTCGGTTTTCTCAGTGGGTTGCCACTTCCCCTACACCGGCCAACTTTCTTAGGGACACAGCACCTGATCTTTCAGGAATTATAGGGCCCAAAGGACTGCAGGTAATTTCTTTTGACTAGTAGAACCTCTTTATAGTCTCTTGACCAGGACCTGTACTTTAAAAATGAGAAAAAAAAAAAAAAGTCATCTTTTGCAGTATTTCATTTGGCGGAAAATTGCTATTCCAGATTTGTTACAAATTACCCATGGAGATAAACATATTGAGGGCATTTAATTTGAAATGCTGCCTTTCAAGTTTCTCTCCTTAAGCCGGTGCTTGCAGGAGACACTGCAACACCCTGGGATGTTTGAACATTTAAAAAAAATATTTTTATTACTCCCATATCCAGTTCCTTTAACACACTACCACAGGATCTCAAAATTTTTGGTGAATTCTCCTAAAAATGCATCAGCCCATGTAAAATTTCTGGTTTTTCATCTAAAATAGCACAAAGGCCAATATAAGAAGCAGTACGGTACATTCTCATGTGTTTGCATTATCATTTTTATATCACATTTGTTCTTTGTTACAAAGCAACCTGCCTTGGCTGGTAAAATATTTCACGGTTATCCCTTGTATCTGTGTGTTCTTTGAGCGATTTTTTTAAGTGATCTTTGAGAATCTTGAGTTCAGACTCTTCTACCCTCTCACAGGTTCTCAGTCAAAGAATAGCCACCTATTAAGTACCTAAATAGGACTTTGTGCTCTCCTTATAACTAAGCATGGTAATTGTAACCCAGGGAGAAGGTGGGTAGTGAGAAAAATATGGAATTTCATTCTCCAGATATGACACCCCAAATTATGTGAACATCTCCAAGTTAATGCCTTTTTTTGTTGTTGTAAAGGCTTCATCCATCTTTCTCATTCACTCCGTTCATGCTGCTGATAGTTAAAGGTGACACCCTGCAAATCATCGTGTCAGCTGCTCAAGACATCTTTATTCTTGGAAATAAACTCCATAATTATAATTCTAACAGCGGGCATGTACTGAGTGCTTTCTTGGTACCAGGTACTTGACTCAATTTTGTGCACACATTAAATAAGTCAATCCTCACAATTCTATTATGAATGTCTCCATTTGACAGATAAGGAAACTGAAGTTCAGAGAAGTGACTACAATGCAGGTACTCCTCACCCAAGACATAGACAAAAAGCAACTTTAAAAGTCGTACTTTTGACTTTCGTGCTCGAGTTGAGGGTCTGAAGAAGTTGCACGGATAAGGACAAACCTACACGTGCAACACACGGTTCCATGTGTCTTCCTGAATGCCTCCAGGGGCATGGGGAATGGGGGAAATAGAGAGAGCTCTGGCCTCAGTGCGCTCAGCACTCTACATCACTGCCCAGGTGACTCTACCTGCCACCCCCCCCCAGGCTACCCAGCTCATTTTCCACACCATCTTCAAGACTTGTTCCAACCTAGCATCTTCCAGGAGACATCCCTGTCTCACAAACTCAGCCTTCTCTCTTATTATCTACATCCTTGTTTGTAGCATAGCCTCAAGCTGCACTTGAAATGTGGCTTCAGAAATGGGTTTTTAATTTAGTTTATGTCATTTCTAGTTTCTCAGTTAGCAAATAGTTTCCTTAAAAGCAGAGTTGAGATGTTCCATGTTCATCCCCTTCTCTTCTTCTCCAACCATTTCCTCCAGTGTTTGGCCCTGGGCTTAGAGCAGTGATTGTGAAATACGTACTTTTGTCCGTGTGATTATTCTAAGTCTCAGCCAAAGAGAATGACCTTGAGTTTTAGCAAAATGGATATAAGTTATATCTGCTCCTATGGAAGTGTAGGGAAATACATGTCTTAGAATATCTTTAGAAAAGGCAGTTCTGGGCTGTTTTGAAAAATCCTACCAAAAAGCAGAATACTCTACATCCAATGTAGAATGAAGGAGCACTTTTTTCTTTCCATAAAGTTTTCTTATTCAGAAACCTTTTGAAAAACAACTTGTACATAGTCATTATGTCAACACAAATTGAAAGTTTTAGAAACTTCCTTACTTAGGCCTATCTATTACTTTGTGAATTAAAAAAAATACACTACTGTTTTAAGTCTCGTGATTTCATGTTAAAAATCCAGGCAAATTTAATCAACATTCTCCTTTTATCTTTCCCCTACTAAAAAAATAAAAATAAATAAATAAATAAATAAAAAGAAGGGAAAACTCTTTGCTATCAGTTTCTGAGCCAACAGAAAAACACTCAAACAAGGAATATCAGCATCATGAAATACTGAAAGAGGGATTTTACATTTTAGGATAAGTGTTAAATCTTATGCTTTACTTCTAAATAAAGTTGAGCCAGGGCTCATATGATTAATCTGCTGAGTTTCCTGAAGATATCCTCTAATATCTGGGGAGAAAAAAAGTATTTCCTGTACCAAAAGCATTTTTAATAGCTCTCCTCATGAACAAAGAAAGGCCACTCTTATTTCCCAGTTCAATGTGCCAAAATTGCTGGGAAAGTTGTTTCTCATTGTTTCAGCATTAAGTCAACATTTGAAAAATTGAGACTTTTTTTTAAATCAAAGGATTAATATCCAGGTCATGGGTAATAGAAATTTCACCAGCTTTGGTGCATTGGGCTTGTGAAATTGAAACAAGTGGCTCTATTCATTATTAATAAAAATATATGGTTGTGTTTAAACTAAATATCAAAGTTCTGGTTGAGTCTTAGGGACCAAGTGACTCCATGATATAAGGCCCCCTAGCTGCCTTTTTATGATTTTCTGCAGAGCTCTTCACACAATTTATAGCCTTGTAATCAGTGGGGTCCTATAGATCAAGGTGTAAGCAGCGTAAAATACGTTTTGTTAAACAAAAATTGTGAAACACTCCATTGTGGCTTATAAATTACTATTTCTTCTCTACTTTTCTGCTTTCAGATTTATAACATTTATCTGACACAGTTTTTTTTTATACTGAAGAAAATCCAATTACTTACATTTATTTAAAGGAGAGCTGTGGTTTAAAATTATCATTACTGAGATGTTAAATCCATAAACCCAACACTACAATTGTCCCTGAGCAATGTGATGTCTATTGGTTGTTAGTTCATCAAAAAGTGGTTTTCTCACAATATATTTGTATAGAAATTGGCAAGGTAATGGGTATCAATTAGTTAAATGCACTACAGAACTAGTCAACTTCTTTTTATTACAAGGAAAACTAGACACTACAAACAATGAACTTTTCACTTGTGAACCTATCATTTTAAAATGCTATCCCAGATTAGATAGATAGATAGACAGACAGAGACAGACAGAGAGATAGACTGATACTTGGTATAGAAAAATTCTCGGTCTAGATTCTCCCATATTTGTCAAACTTTATTTGGAGTAATTGAAAATCTGGTAAATTATTTGCCCAACACTCTGCATTATTGGATCCAAATGTTTGAAAATGTGATGAATTTTAGGTTTTGCATGTATAAATTATAAAAAAGATATGAAAGGCATATTTTCTTGTTCATCCAACATTCTGGATCTCATCCTAACATGGGATGCTATTTTGACATTAACTTGAATGGGCACCACTGGTTGAAGATTTAGATAAGACACAAGAAAGGGGAAATAGGCAAAGACTTTCAACATGAATTAATATTTAAGAAATGTTTAGGAAGAGATAAATCTGTGAGAGAGGGAGAACCCTAACACTCTAAAAAGAATCAAGGTATTCTCAATTGCTTTCAAATTGTTTCACATTATTAATTAATATTAATACTACAAACATTAAAGTAGCATTTGTTAAGCTTATCTTCTCTGCTAGGCTAAGTGCTTTACTCACATTATATCATTTAATCCTAGTATAATCCTGTGAAACAAATATGACTATCCCATTTTACAGATGAAGGACCCAGATCTGAAGGTTCTGTAAATTGGTCTTAAGTTGTTATAAAAGCCAGAACTGCATCTCCTCAGAACCTCAGTTAATTTTTATCCTGTAACATCCTTGGCCTCTGAGCTTCATCCCCACACAATCTTGTTGTTCGGCATTTCTGCCTAAATTTTCTAATAAACACAAGAGATCTAACTTTTGTTGTTGCTCCTAGAAATTCACCTTCGTTTCTTTCCCTCTTTCAATGGGACAAGACTTGTTATGTTAAACATTAGTTTTCTTCCTTTTCGGAAGACAAGCTATCTCACTGTGGGTCAAGATTTCCAAAACTTGTGGGAGCTCCGTAAAATTATTCTCTAAGTAGCTTGAAGGTAAATTTGACTAAAGTGGAATCTCTGGCAGTTGTACAAGAAAGGGCAGGAAGGGACTTTGGATCAATCAAGTGTTGGCTCTTTAATTCCGGCCACTGTGCTGGGGCTTTATATCATTTAAACTTCAGGAGAAGCTCACTAGAAAGGCCTCATTAACATCATTTAACAGAAAACTGAGATTCAGAAAAATGAACTCGAAGCTCCCTAGATGAAGCTAAACCTAGGTCATCTGGCAATGAGCCCCCCTTCTGTGTCATATTCTCCTTCAGTGCAAACCCATAGACGCGTATAACTTTGATTATTTGCCTGGTTTTCCCTCAGGCATTTTCAATATCTTGTCGATCCACTCAATATTTTGCTCATTGCCATCTTGCTTTCCTAATGGGCAGAGGGAAATATCAGATTTACTACATGGGAAGGATAATAATGATTGATAACATTACTATTCAGTAATTAGTTTCACAAAATAAATATGCTCTTTTCTTTTTTTTTGGTTGAAATGTTATTAAAACTCCTAAGACATGGCTGAACAAAGTATTGGAAAGATAGAGCTATTTTATAATTAAGCCGTAATGCTTTGAGTCTATGTTAAATGGTTTAGTGAAAGCTGAAATACAATATGTACCAAAATGGATCTTTTTTTCCCCCAATGTGAGAGCCTCTAATATTTCATGTCTATTTAAGCTTGGAATGTTTAAAGAAAATGAACAGAAATGCAAATATACTCCATAACAATTACGTTTTTCTTTTTCTCTGTATATTTTCTGCCTCTCCGTAAAGATAACACAGTTTCATTAATTAACAAAACTGGTCATGAAAACCACCACTTGCCATTGTATTATTCCCATCTAATGTTTCTATATGTTTCCATAATGTTGCATAACGTGAAATTTTTACACAGCACTCCTCGGCCGGGGCTGTCAGCGGTTGAATCACCGAGTGTCGGTAGTATCTGTTAAAACTTGATGAGTGTAAGTTCTGTGAATAAGATGTGTGAAGGATGCAGTAAAAGAAAGCTGACCTATCTAAGATAAAATACATTTGCTTCTCACTTCTGCTTCCAGCAGTAGTATTTAGCCCTTCTTATAGAAATTTCAACCAGTGCCCTAAGGCACAGAATTATCAGGTATTTCCCTAACAAATGGCCCTGGAATATTTGTTGTTGCTGTTCATTCTGTGGGTTTTGCTATTTTATCATTTTTGGTAAAGAAAAGGATACCTGAAAAGGGGGTAGGATGGAATGGATTCATTCATAGGAAGCCCATAGAAGTCGCCTCAGGCATCTCAGATTTATGGAATCACTGTTCTCAGAGTTAGCATGAATCCTATTCACCTCAAATATCATTCTCCTCTTTGCCAGGAACTCTGACAAGCTGAATAAATATATAAAGGGGGAATCTTGGAAGTGGGTAGACAGACTGGTGACTCATGACGGGGTCAGAGCCTTTGCTATTTGCTTAGAAACAGATCTCTTTCCCTGGCTGCCATGGGGAGGAAGTGATGATGGAGAATGGTTCGTTCCAGAGCAATGTGGTCCAGGCAGCTGGAAGGTCAGGGGTTAAACATGTGCTATCTCAGCTATGCTGGGTACAATAACAACATCAGGCATCAGGAGAATGATCTATCAGGGCAATTAGTCAAACAGGCCTTGTGGTAGCCCAGATAGGCCTGGCTCTGTTTGCATCTGTTTATCACTTGGAGATAAGAACCCCTGTGAACCTTTATGTTACCTTGAGAAAGCAGACACCTAGAAGGTAAACATAAGACACCGGAGTCTTAAAAAATAGATTTTGAAAAATGACTACAGCCCCCAGATAGGGTTAAATCCTCTTTATTTCTGGCTACTAAAAAGAAGATAAAGAAGAATTTCTTGGCTTATTTTTTTTTTTTTTCACCTGCTTCTTAGTCTATTCTCCCATGAGCAGAAATTACAGAATTGGGCTTCTTTTGATCAAATATGAAACTTGGCCTGAATGCCCTAGGAAGTGGGAAAGATAAATTAAATTATTCTGGTTTGCTTTTTGTCCTGAGATTTTCCTGTAAATGCTGCATTTTGCCATGGTCCACACACTGACCTAGATGTTCAAAACATTTGTTTTTCTGGGTTTGGTTAGCCTGATTTAATCTTTCTTTCTTCTCTCTGGTTGTAAACTGCTGGAGGATATTGATACAGCCTTTCTTTTGTCCTGATGCCATTACACTTAGCCACAGAGTCAGAAACTCATGAAGGGGATTTTCCTTAGCACTACCTGTGACTAATTTTAATTGTGGTAGAAACTCAGAAATTTTCAAGTTGGTAAAGATTTATTTTGAACAACGATTTGCTATGCCCTGAATATGCATACTCACACCTCTGTTCATGTGTTTCCCTGTGCCTAGCTTCTACCCACACTGACCTAAAACTGCATTTGCCCTAAAGCGTAGCCAAGAGTGGAGTCTCCATAGGCCTTCAATGGCAGCAGGAACACTGACATTTGCATTCCTGTACATCTTTCCCAACCCCATTTGAACTTCCTTTATGATTTAATGGTCCCAACTGGCAATAGCATTTCTAGTTACTTTTGTTTTATTTTATTTTATTTTATTTTATTTTATTTTATTTTATTTTATTTTATTTTATTTTTTTACCTTTCTGGTTATCTTTAAATCTAATTTCATAAGGTCTATTCACTCTTAACCAAAAGCCAAGCTTGAGAGTTAGCTACCCAGATGTGTGTAAGAATCATTTTTAGCCCTCTGACAGTAGCTATCTGTGTGACCTTAGGGAACTTAATTAACCTCTCTGAGCCTCACTTTTTTTCCATCTACAAGCTGGGAATAAAAGTAAGAGCTATTTCACATGGTTCTTGTGTGGAGTCAATGAAAAGGCATGCACGACTGCCTCATACAATGCTTAGACTATAGGAAGCACTGTATAAATGCCCCCCTATGGCCATCACCCAGTATCTGTTTAGCAGATATGTTAAGCTACAGGTAGACGAACTGCCTTATACTTTGGATATTGTAAATCCAAATTTACAGTGTGACAAAAAATATCATGGTTTCCATAACAATTAAGATTATTGGGCAGATTAATTTTTTAAATGAAAAAAATAGACATTTTTAAGAACAGTTTTATTTTTTAATTTTTTATTATTTTTTATTTCTTATTCATTTATTTTTAAAGATTTTATTTATTTATTTGACAGAGAGAGACACAGCCAGAGAAGGAACGTAAGCAGGGGAAGTGAGAGTGGGAGTAGACTTCCCACCCAGCAGGGAGCTCAACGTGGGGCTCCATCCCAGGACCCTGGGATCATGACCTGAATCGAAGGCAGATGCATAACAACTGAGCCATCAGGTGTCCCAATTTTCTATTATTTTTTTAAAAATTTATTTATGTTTTTAAGAGAGAGAGAGAGAGCAAGAGAACACAAGTAGAGGGAGGGGCAGAGGGAGAGGGAGAAGCAGACTCCCTGCTAAGTAGGGATTCTGACTCAGGGCTGGATCCCAGGACCCTGAGATCATGACTTGAGCCAAAGGCAAACGCTTAACTGACTGAGCCGCCGAGGTGCCCTAGAGCAGTTTTAGATCACAGCAAAATTGAGTGGAAGGTACAGAGACCTCCCATGTACCTCCTACCCTCTCCATAGTCAACGTTCCCCAGGAAAGTGGTACGTTTGTTGCAATTGATGGACCTGTATTGACACACCATTTTCATTCAAAGTCCATAGTTCACACTGCAGTTCACTCCAGATTAAAATTTTAGGGTGCCGAGTATACTCTCGGTGGTATCCAGTCATT
The DNA here is from genome assembly GCA_028534135.1 of Potos flavus. NCBI lineage: Eukaryota > Metazoa > Chordata > Mammalia > Carnivora > Procyonidae > Potos > Potos flavus. The sequence continues at coordinate 111,577,755 of CM052896.1, read as the reverse complement.
CATTCAATTATTCATTATTGTTTCTACTTAGCAAATTTACTTTTCCCCAAGCCGCGACATTTATTGTGCTAATAAGATATGATCTAGGCTGTAAAGGGCTTATAATCTAGTGTTTATCACTTCTATCTAAAATCTATTGTGTTTAATTTATTTTTGTAAAGGGCATGTTATTTTACCACCCATGTGGAACATGCTTCTACCAGCCCCATGTCCTCTGATCGCAGACTTACAAGGATTATAGCATGAGGGTTTCTGCCAAAATATAAATGAGCGTGTTTTCTGAGCCTTACTATTCATCCCCACAGTAAAAATGAAAGAAGACAATTTAAATCACAACTTTGGTAATTTGCCGTTGCAAAGCATTTAAATAAAACCCTTTAAAAGTTCTTCTAGACAGATGCTTGTCTTCATTTTTAAGTTATGATTAGATTCTAAGAACACATCACAGACCAGTTATAATACAATCTGCTTTAGCATAGAATTTAGAATAATCAGACCTGCTCTGGCCCTCCGATTTCCATTCAGAGTCATCTTTCCAGAACAGGCCCCAGTATGAAATCCTGTGCTGTCAGCTCCACCCGGTGTGTAATAAAGACCCAAAGATATTGAGGAAGTGAGTCTGGGTGAGGACAGGGCACCAACGTGGATGGGCAGCAGTTTTCATGCTTGAATCTGAACCAACCAGGTCAAACTGCTAGAGATCCAGTGCCAGACTTACTTCTACGTGAGATACCCGCTCCCTGTCTTCTCAGAACAGCTGCCTCTTTTCGGGAGTGGGGTAGGAGTCAGGCAGATGGTGAAGAGGCTTGGACAATATAGAATGAATGCAATGACAGCACCGCTTCCTTAACCTTCTTGGCTCCAGTCACTCTGGCTTTCTCAGTGTTCCTCAGTGTTCCTCAGTGTTCCTCAGTGTGCCAGGCTTCTTTCCACCATGGGACCTTAGTTATGCTCCATTTTGTCCACAAAGCAAACCTTTCCTTTAACCTGGTTAAAGAGTTCTCCTTTTCAGTTCTCAAAGTCCAGGAAGGTGCTCCTGATCTTCAGGCTAAAGCTAGCATTCCTCGCTTGTTTCCTAGTTTGTAATAATGTATTAATGTGATTATTCAATCAATTTTTCTTTCATTTGGTACAGAAGAGCTCTCATGGTTCAGGTTTTGAATCTCCATGATGTATCACTAATACCTGATGTACTGGAGATGTTCAGTAAATGCTTGCGAAATTAATGAAAGAATGTTCTAGTAGCACTAATAGGAAAAAAAAGGAATTATAAGTCATTCAATACTTCGACTGACTTCTCTAAGTATAAAAAGTGTTATGTGAATTAACTGGAACTTAGAAATTTCAAGAGTTTTGAATACAATACAAAATGAAATAAAAAAGTGGAAACGCGGCTTTATTTGTGATGACAAAACTGTATCCCACTTTCGATAAATTAACAAGGTTAAAATCAACTTAAGCAGTGGTATTTACTCTTTTCATCAAAGAAGTTTAATTATCTGGCTTTTAAGATTAATAAGCCATTCCCCTTTTGTCCTCTATTTATCTTCTTAAAGGAGCCAAGTAAAATCCAAATTTGAATTTGGACTGAATTTTCAAGAATAACAAATTAAAAGTCAGCATGTATTCTAAATACTTTAATCTTTACCTACAAACTGGGTAAAGTACAGGTACATTAATTCTTGCTAATGGTTTATGTTGTAGAGCTACTGAGTCAATAATCTATTTATCAAATATGACATGCCTTCTGTAAACACTCTATGTTCCCAAAATGACAATGGAGCAAAAGACAAAAGTTTGAAAACCATAACCATTGGTTACTTTCAGATTTTTTTTGCTCAGATTAGTGAACTGATTCATTGAAATGATAAAGAAAAAGTCAGGAAAATCAAGTTCCATGCTGGTGGATGAAAATTGTGTCACCAAAGATTTAGATCAATCAAATTATTCAGGAGAGAGCAGATAAGTTAAAGAAATCCTCATCCAAAAATCCTGACTCTGAAGTGATTTAACAGGCAGAAGAATCTAAGATACTTTGTGATCTTTATTTTACAGCAGCTGTAGAGTGTACCATATTTTGAGATGAGTTATCGTGATTTAATATTTAATTGCAAAGCATTGCATGCATGGGATGAGTAATGGCAGAAAGTATTGGCTCGAAGGAGCATGAACTATTGGTATAGTAAGATAGGAGGAGAGCAGCAGGTGATGGATGAAGCCTGGGGAAGTAAAATATCAAGGAAGAAACCATTGACAGCATGGATGAGTCAGCTAGTGACCAGAGAGGTAGTCAGGTCAGGAAAAATCTAGCAGGTGCCATGAGTCAGTCCCCCAAGGCCAGGAGATGATCCAGAAGAGGAGGGGTCAATGTGACCACACATTTCCAGGACAGTGAGTCTAGAGGCTTTGGGAAACAAGTTGCTGACACTCTAACTCATTATCACCTTTCGGCATCTATTTGCCCTTTCAGAAGATTAGTAACTCATATGCTATTTGATATAAATAGAGATAGATCGATAGATGATATAGATATAGTATTTTAGGTTAAATGACACAGAGGAGTTTAATCAAGAGTATGTCTTTCATTTTTGCCCGAAAGATAAAATGCTAGATCTTCTTGTGGTAGATAATTCCAACTCTAATGTATTTCCATGATTTGTAGATGTAAGGATCATTTTAGTTTTAATCTTCCAATTCTCTCAATGTTCATGTATTATGTAATCACTATTCTACAGACAGTTGGCCTTGGTAATCCAATATTTGTTGTGAAGATGAACTCCCCAAAATAGTACTTTTAAGTGACTAATATAATTTTTTAATGTAACTGACCTTCCCATCTCATGATGTTTTGATTTCTCAGTTTTCAAGGGCACATGCCACTCATAAGACACAGACAGCTATACCTTTGTAGATCAGAGTATCTGGGTTATGATAAAAGGCTTATGGTCTCAATAAGATTCTAGGGTTAGAAATTTGCATAAATTCATATCTAGCTGATCTCATGAGTTTCTGTGAAATCTCTGAGGATTGAAACTTAAAATGAATGTTCTTTTTTTTTCTAGGCCAGTCGAGAAATGAAAACAGTCTTAATTATTTCAAGCCTGTATAGTAGTGTACACTGTAATTAACTCTGATGTGTGTTTCACACCCAATTAGAAGATATTTTAGCACCAAGATAATTGGACCCAGCAACACCTTGGAAGTGTAATCAAACAAGTTTATCACCACATATTATTGTCCTATGATCCTTTGCACTTTATGGTATGCATAAAGAGAATGGTCAAGACATCTGGGAAAATTTTGCTCATTATTGAAACTTTACTAAACCTAAATCTACTTCAAGGTATCAGTGTTTGTCAGAAACCCCTAACCTTTTCCTATGACTTCACAATGCTTGTGTTGCTTTGACTAATGATTTCTCTGTTGCTAATCAGGTTGATAATAACCATTTGCTTTCCTTGTTAGTCAGTGTTTTGTGATATTTTCTTGGTAATGGGGATAACTTGTTAACATATTTTTCCTTGGATTTCCTGGGGATTAATTATAAAACTGGAGTTGGGAGTATAACCCATATTCTGGAATTTTCAGATGCCATCCACCACACATTCAAAGCATCCACACTAGAAGCTTGTGTAGAATAGTGTGGTCTGTGGACCTACAGATCCAAAGCTCACTAAACATGCAGATTTTGGGACCCTGTCCCAGGTCTGTTGTCTCTGCACCTTAAGAAGATCTCCAAATAATGCTTATCTATGCACATAAAAGTTTAAAAAATATAGTCTAGCTAGAGTAAGAAATCTTCAAGTACCATCTGAACATAGTTGGTCTCAGAGTTCACCCCTCTTACCTTGAGCGCTGTTCTTTTAGGCCTGGTATTTTCAATTTGCTGTTGACTCCAGGCTCATCGAACCCAATATTTAGATCCTTAGTTCAGGCCTGAGCTGCCCCTTGTGAGTCCTGACCCTCTATTATCAATATGAGAGTCATATGACTTTCTGGCTTTAGACAAAGACAAGGCCACAGTCATCATTTTTTAAATGGATTTACCAAAAAGCAATGACAACTCACTTAATGAAGCCTGCTTAGATATAAGCGTTTTCATCTCCTTGGGTTTTTGTTGTTGTTGATATTGTTGTTCCTGATTTAAGTGAAATGTCACGAGAATATCCTGACAAAAAAGACATTATCCATAAGCAAAAAGTATAGTATTCTTTGCTACCTCATGCACAAAAAACCCAATTTTTCCATAGCATGGCTTTTACATAAGGGAAACACACCAGACTCCTGTAAATATTGGCTTTGTTGGGGGGGTTAGGGATAGGGTGGCTGGGTTATAGACATTGGGGAGGGTATGGGCTGTGGTAAGTGCTGTGAAATGTGTAATCCTGATGATTCACAGACATGTACCCTGGGGCAAATAATATATTATATGTTAATTAAAAAAAGAAAAATTAAAAAAAAATAAAAACTAATAAATAAATAAATAAATAAATAAAATAAAATAACTAGACTCTTTCCAGGGTCAAACATATTTTCAGAAACAGCCCAATAAAGACCTATTATCT
>CM052896.1:111539379-111572690 GCA_028534135.1 Potos flavus | reverse complement strand
GGGTAGAGCTCAGAGACCAGGCAAGGACATGCCAGGTCATGCATGTCCTTCTAGACCGTGAAGGGTCTTCCATGCTAAAGCCACAATCTCAATCCTATAGTAATATATAGAAAAATTTATAGAAAAATAGAATTTTCCTATTCCGTTTTTAGTAACATTGATGATAATGGTCTAACAGTTGACTCAGTAGTTCCAATGAGGGTACAAATTATATCTATCAAGCATTGGCTCTGTGATAACCCATGCCCTAAGAACTGTATAGCTATTCAATAAATTAAGCCTCCAACAATCATGTGCAACCATATTGCAAATGAAGAAATTGAGATATAGACATCTTGCCATAGGTTATGTAGAGCTGGAATTTGAACCCATGTAGTCTACTTTCCGAATCTTTGCTCTAAGAGATAATACTACACCTTAGTTACAACATTCCATTCAAGATGTCTCTGTCATGAGAATATGTTTAACTCTGTGAGTTCATATGAATGCTATTTTGAATTATTTAGAATTGCAAGCAGTAGAGAAATAGTACTCACACTTCAGAGTCATCAAGTTTACTAGTATTATAATAAGGTCATCTGATTAGAAAGCATGCCCTTGTCTCCTAAAAGGACTATTTCTCTTATAGTACCTAATCAATCTGAGCTTTAGTTTTTATTCTAAAAAAACAAAGGCAATAATATATTGTTGTTAAATGAGATGATCTGGGGACAAGTAACAGGTACAAAGATTAGAATGTACCACTACATAGTAAGGCATTTGTAACAATCTGATGATGTAAAAAGATGGGACTCTGAGGTTTATTTGTAAAACAGTGAAGTAATATGTTACCTTCTCAACAGTTATATCATTCAGTTTCAAGTTTATTTATTCATTCTTTGATTTTTTTTTTTTTAATTTAATAAACTTGCTTTGAGCTACTCTGTGTCTGCCTCTGTCCTGAGTACTAGGGACACAACAGTGAACATTAGAAGGTCCCTTCTCTCAGGAGTCTTTCAGTCTTGTGGAAGAGTCAGACACAGACATACTTAGAAATTATAATGCAATATGCATATAGACTGATAGTACAATGTATGGAGTTAATGGGAGCCCCAGGTAAAGGAACCTAACCCAAACTAGAGCTTTAAGGGAAGAATTCACAGTAAAGGGGAAGCCTCCAGATATTGCCAAAATTAGTATCAGAAAAATAGTAGTGAAAGCAAGATAGAATTGGTTACTAGAAGAGCAATATGTAATCTTTCCCCTCTGCTAATGCACTCCATTGATAAGGCAAGTTGGGGGAGCCAACTCTAGTTCTAATTTTTTTTTCTCCCTCTAGCCATATTCTCCAGACCCATTCTCATAACATCTAAAAGCTTGATCAAATTCAGTCAGGAATTGCAGAAGGTCCTGTATACTTTCCCCAAACCTGCCTTCCCACTGATCATTATCCCAGTTATATGGCTCTTCATTAGTTCCCAATAGTCAATGCAAAGACATCCAGGACCCTGAATGGGTATGCAAAGCCCAACACAAATGCTATCTGAATTTCCCCAAATCATTCTTTGAAAGCTATTGTTGGACACATGTTGGAATGAGATGATTTTTTTTAAGCTAGCATTTTCCCATCCAAATTTTCCTCCAGAGGGTTTATAGCCCAATGAGGGCTCCTAAGACAGCACATGTGTTTGGTTTATCATCAAAAATACTGTTTTAGAAACATGTGCAAAGAATTAGAAAAGAGAGTGTAATAGTATCTTCTCATCCTGAGGGTTGTGGAGGTACTAGCATTATACAGTATTTCTAACAATGATGTTATGGTCATAAAAGTGTAGAGTTATCTATAAATGGGCCCTTTTATATTGAGAAGAGGTATTTTGAGTAAGTTCCCATTTTACTATTGCCACTCTGAAGCTCACTATTTCCTAAGTTTCAATTGCTTTCTGATACTCACTTTGAATTCCTTGGGAAGTTTCTTTGTGGTCTTCCAAAACTGCCAAGGGAATTTAGTCTCTACACTTGGTTTATGCTTGAGATTCCAAATTGCTCTTCTCAGGTTAGTTTTCTGTTTCTTTATTGCCCCAATCTCATCCTCATTTCATCATGAAGCTTTATCCCTGCTCCTTGTGACTTAGTTTTATGATGATATCCCTAGTTTATGGGTTCCTTTATGGAGAATAAGCTTTGTGGTCTCCATCCATCAGGATAGGTGAAGTTGGGTTGTGGAAACCAACCAGCTCCCAAATCCCAGATGCTATAAACAAGAGAAGTGTGTTTTGTTCCCGTACTGCTCTGAAGACTATCTGGGGACTCTCTGGGACTCTGGTTGACAGTGAAGCCACTAGCTAGAACCTTGCCAGTTGCATGGGCAGAGGGAAGGAGAACTCTGGAGTCTTGTGCCAACACTTACATACTTTATTCAGGACAGGGTATGTGTCTCCATCCATGCTTGCAACTGATTGGCTACTACTAGACCCATGATCCCATTCAACCACAAAGGAACAAGGAAGTACCTACCTACCATATGCCCGGAAGGTGGAGAGTAATAAATATTTGGTAAATTGCACTAGTGACAACCACAGAGCCCTTCAGACTGAAATTTGATAGGGGGCTTAGTCTGGCAAGTGGCTTAGCTGCTAAGCTGTTCCTTGTCTCAGCTTCCTGTTCTGCAGACGAAGAAGAACCATTATTCTCCAATGGCTTCTGGTAAGCAGTCATTGACTATAGAACTCATCTCATTTGCTGTTACTCTTTGGTCCTAAAGACTAACATTAGAGTAACTTATTTCCCCTTTAAGAACATAAGCTCATAAGCTGGGGCACCTGGGTAGTTCAGTCCTTAAGCATCTGCCTTTGGCTCAGGTTATGATCCCAAGTTCCTGGGATCCAGCCCTGCATCGGGCTCCCTGCTCGGCGGGAAGCCTGCTTCTCCCTCTCCCAATCCCCCTGCTTGTGTTCCCTCTCTCGCTGTGTCTCTCTCAGTCAAATAAATAAATAAAATCTTAAGAAGAAAAAAAAAAGAACATAAGCTTGCTTTCTTGAATTGAGCTTCTGTAACATTAAAGGAACATTAGGTGAAAATAGTTTATTGTCAGACTTGTCAACAGAACTGGCAAATGAAATTTGACTGTTTGATCTTCGTTCATTAAGGGACAAAAGAAAAATTAGAGGGACATGGGTTGAATTCTCAGGACTATCAGAAACTCATATTTTTATCTCAGAAAAGAAAAAATGTCTCACAAGTATCTCATAAAATATCCCTTACGATTCAATTTTTTGAAAGTATATTTTATTTAGTTCATTCTTCTCAATGAAGTAGCTGTGTATGAGTCAGTGAATGGTGTTCAGTACTATGGATTTGGTAATCATGTTCCAATTTCTGCTCGGTCATTTTTAATCGACACCGTAGTTGCGCCTGTTGCTAAAGAACAGATTTATGCACTGTTTGTTTCAGATCGATGAGCATTACAAGCAATCAGGGTGAAGAGTTACAAAGCTCGGTGTTTTTCTTCCTGAGGCATAAAACAGTCCGTCGGCTTCAAGTCAGAACAGGGTAAATTATTCATTTTAATATTGTTGATTTAGGCCCACCTAAAGATATGGCCTTGCCGACCTGCGATAAAACTGGCATGATTAAATATTTCTCCCATCCCGAATCTTTCCGTAGTTATTCAGGCTTTTGTGTGCCACAAGCTCAATAATTTTGTATGCATCAAAAGAACAGGCTGGGTCATAAATAGCCGTCATTAATTGAAGCTGCTTTCACACTTAGTTCGCAATTTCTCATCTCCATAATTTAGACGTGTACTCTGTAACCAGATGTGAAATTTTATTACACTTCATGGGACTACTTAATATTGAGCTTTAATTTTAAATATATTATAGTGCTTTCTGGACTAACACTTGTCTAGCCATCTTTGAGCTGCACATTAAAATATTTACATCTGCAGGTGAGATTAGTGCACTGCAATATTAGCGTATTTTGGGACATGTCCAATTAACCATGTCCCTTAGACCGAGATGATTTTGACCTGGTTATTTATTGGAGTGTTGCCCCAATTTGGACAATGAGGCGAGAGTGTCATCGTGCATTTTTTTCTTCCCCACACGTAGTCAGAATCGAGTTATTGATCCTCAACAAAAGGGACCATCATGGTGCTGTAGAGAAGTAGAAATTGGGAAAAGTTATGGGGTCAGTGTTTAATTCCCAGTTTGATTTCCTCACGGCCCCTTTACGTCTGCTTCATAAGCTATTCACGCCTCTCGTTAGTTTCCCAAACTCCTCAGGCCTTTCTGTGTTGGCCTTTCTGTTTCCTCTGTTAAGAATGGCTGTCTCGTACTATGTTGAGTAGCAGCGGTCAGAGGATCATAGGGGAAGGGAGGGAAAAATGAAACAAGATGAAACCAGAGAGGGAGACAAACCATAAGAGACTCTTAATCTCAGGAAACTGACTGAGGGTTGCTGGAGAGGAGTGGGTGGGAGGGATGGGGTTGCTGGGTGATGGACATCGTGGAGGGTATGTGTTACGGTGAGTGCTGTGAATTGTGTAAGACTCGTGAATCACATACTTGTATCCCTGAAACAAATAATACATTGTATGTTAAAAAGAAAAACAAACAGAATGGCTGTCTCCATGTCCTCTTCTAAGTGAGTCATAAAGTAGCAAAACTCAGCTCCAGCAATGCTCCTGCCGGAAGGCCCTTCCCAGAATTCCTTATGAGTTCCCAGGTCCATGTTCTAACAGATAGCTCAGTAGGCAGCACCTACGAGAAATGTATGTGTCTGTTCTTCCCACTATAATGCAGGACCTTAGCCAACAGGTCCCTCGAATTATTCAGCTCTTTCAAGCCAGTTCCTGGCCATGGTACGGACTTCATAAATATTTATTGAATGAATGAATATTTGTTGAATTAATGGCTGAATACTGTAGAATCTTGACTTCATTTAAATACTTTTTTTTTTTTTAAGATTTTATTTATTTGACAGAGAGAGACACAGCAAGAGAGAGGGAATACAAGCAGGGGGAGTGGGAGAGGGAGAAGCAGGCTTCCCACGGAGCAGGGAGCCTGATGTGGGGCTCCATCCCAGGACCCTGGGATCACAACCTGAGCCGAAGGCAGAGGCTTAATGACTGAGCCACCCAGGCGCCCCTTAAATACTATTTTTATAGGAAAAATTAATCACCAGCACATATGGAATATTCGCTACATGCTAGGCACTGTTCTTGCCAGTTTATCTGTTGTAACTCATTTAAGGGTATAAAATTCCTATGAAATAGATACTGTTACTGCTCCATTTCACAGATGAGGAAACTAAAGGACAGAAAGAAGGAATAACTTGCCCAATGTCACACAGCCAGGAAGTGGCGGAGCCAGCGCTCACATCCAGTCTAGCTCCAGAGCCAGCAAGCAAAACCACGGTAGGTTTCTCCTTACAGTGTACATTTCTAATGGTCAATGAAAAACCAAACTGAAACAAAGTTCGTCCTTCCTGTACTTGCTCATTTCTAATGGCTGCTCTTTTTAGCTCATGTAGAAAATAAAGTGGTAACGTGTTTCTGTATTTATTGTAGCTTTAGTAATTTCGGCTTGTAAATTTGCTTTGAAAGCCCTCGTGTTTAAATATTAATCAAAGCAATGGAACCTTCCAAGCAAGTGCTGTCAGAGAAAGATCAACACTAGTTAGATTTTTACTTGCTGACAAGTTAAAAATAAGCTTCGGGTAGCTTTCCTACCTCCTGGAAATATGTTGGCTTCTAAGCCTATTGTGGGATTCAAAAGGAAATTTTGGCATTCAACTTGAAAGCAGATATATAAAAATCACAATTGTTTTCAAATACAAGCAATTTGCTCCATGTTTAGATAAATGTACTTAATGGAGACAATTCAGTATACCTCTATAGTGATTTCCCTTGAAATGTCCTTTTATCTTTTTTTTTTTTTGAGATTCTCAATACGTTATAAAATTTATGACCAAAAAGCTTTCTTTAATTGTGGAAAGTTTAAATTTTTCACATTTGTTAAAGAAATACCTTTAAACACACAAATGCACAGTGATACACCTGTGCTTTCCCCCCCGGATAATAACAGGATTTATAAACAAGCTTTTCTGTAGCTCGCTTTACTAGTTACAATATTCTGAGTATATTATTCAATTTTGGATCAGTTACTTATACTGTCTTCTGCTCCTTTTCTTATCTGTAAAACAGGTAATAATATGAACTACTTTACAAAATGAAAATGCGTAGAACAGTGCCTATCAAGAAAAAGAGTTCAGTAGATTCTGTGTTGTTATTATTGGCTTCAGGCAAAGTGGTTTTATAAATGGATAAGCATTGGAAGAATGACAAACATCTTTTAATAGGTCAGATTAACCTTTGCGATTATAGGTATGTATTAGTCTGCCTGGGATGCCATAACAGAATACTACAAGGGGCCTTGAACAACAGAAATTTATTTTCTCACAGTTCTGGAGGCTGAAAGTCCAAGATCAAGGTGCCATCAGGGTTGGTTTCTGGTGTGACCTCTCTTCCTGGTTTGCAGATGGCCACTTTTTTGCTGTGTCCTTACATGGTCTTTCCTGTATGGGCATACTCCTGCTGTCCCTTTCCTTCTAAGGACATCAGATCCATGGGATTAGGATCCCATCCTTATGACCTACCTTAACTTTAATTACCTCCTTAGAGGCCCTGTCTCTAAGTACAATCACATTGCAGGGTTAGAACTGCAACATATGAATTTTTGGGGAGATACAGTTCAATTCATAACAAAGTAGAACATCATTTGGAAATAATAATAAAAGTCTAAATTTGAAGCCCCTTGTAGGAGACCTTGGCCAAATTATCCTCTGCTCACCCCACTGGAGCTTTTTAAGAGGTCATCTCATTGCCATTTTAAATAAATGACTTCAGCTCCTGTTCAGAGTGCCACTCATTAATATGTCTTTTGGCCTCCAGCACTGCATCAATAGAAACTTCCATGGCATTTTCCGTGGATTTTGTTTTATTTTATCTTATTTTATTTTATTTTCTGCAGCGTGATTGGGGGCTCGATTAGTACTTAACACCAGAAACTGAAAGGGACTAGGGAACAGGGGAACATTTGTCTGGGCACGCCGTCAGCTTCAAGCATGTCAAGAATGTTGTTGGAATGGCTCTGCCATAACTGGAATGGTTGTAGAGCCACATATCAGTCCTTCATTTGGGTAAGTGTGAAATTCCTAAGGTTTTCAAAATAACAGAATGATATAACAGGCTCTCATTCTAACAAGTCTAATCTCACCCGCAATTATAATAAATAAGATTTATGTAATGAAGACACTCAAAATTGAGACTGAAGAGTCTCTGATCAGAAAGCAGTAATGACAAACTTCACATTGTGCAGAATAATCCATTTGTCAGTAAAAAACCCAGCTCCCATGCTTAGATTCCCATCATTCTTTTTATGATAACTGCCCAGAGACTCTGTTTAGTTATGATGCCAATTTGTTATTTCATGTAATATTAACAACTCATCGCATAAAACGAACAGTGAACTACTTTTCTGAAAGTCTGCAAGTAAATATTGAATTATGGTTAACAACTTACAGTAATTCAGTTTCAAAAATTTCCATTTCCCTTCGCAAGTCTGCCAATATTCAAAATAACTTCCATTATGTCTACGTATTTGTGTAAGGCTTACATGAAATTATCATTTTATCTTCTTTAATATGGCTAGAGATTCTATTTTTTTAACTACTGTTATGGTCTAGATAAACTAAGTAATTTATTGGCCTTAATGGTATCTTATCACTAGTTCTGCAGGCAAATTAGACAAAACATTAATTATTTACTATTTATAGAAAGTCCCTGGTGGGCCACATTTTCATAAATACTGAAAAAGAACTTCACTGAAATAATACTTTTTGGTCAATATTATAAAAACAAAGTGAAGAGAGACAAAGTGAAACTGTAGTTAATAATGGACGGATGTTACAGCATAAAAATCTAATTAATGCTAACACAGTGCTTGAGCATTACCATTAGTTGGCGGTTTTTCACAGAGCTTATAGCCTGGCTTTTCACGACATGGGTCCTCCGTTCTTCCTTCCTTTTCCAGATTTGACAGACCCAAGTAAGTAGCAGAGAAGTAGCTCCAGAAAGATCATCAGCCAGCACATTTCCAGGAGCTAGGTTGTCTGACTGAAGCCTGGGGAAACTGAACCTGCATTTGTCTCCAAGAAAAGATGAGTAGGGCCATGGGGGAAGGAACTGTGTGTGAGAAAATTCAAGCAAGTGCTAGCAGGAATCTGGGCAAGTGTACTTTGGTCTGTCACTGTGGAGTCCTTTGGTTGTTCTGTTTCACTCACGACAACAAACCCAGCAGTGAGGGTGAACTTCTTTGATTATCGGCAGTGTGCTTCCTGGTCTCCTGTGCCTTTTAGCACCTCTACCCATAATTAGGTCTTTGTTCCAGCCTCCGCCTTATAGTTTTCGCTTCCAAGAAATCACTCACCTTCCCAGTTTTTGGAATCACTGTTTTATGACACAATAAATGGAAAATAATGCATCTGCTTTATGAACCTTGAAAAAAAAAGAAGAAGAAGAAGGATGACCATGGAGGGGGATTGTCTGGCTTTGGGAAGTCATCACCAGTTGGCAATTGTTAGGGAATGACTCAGCTGTCTGGCCCTACCTTTCAGACAGGTTTAGGTAAACTGGAGAAGGATCAACACTAAGGCTTACTCACATATAGGCATGCCTGGATAAGCCGAGTAACATCAGTACACAGGAAGGGCAGGTATCTATGGTCGAGTCAGGCAAATCCTCTTTTTTCCCATTTGAAATGCCATGAATTTAAACTTCCCATGGAAACCAAAGACTGTCCCATTATATGCAAGATTATAAGATTAAATATCTAAAATGCACTATATTTGCATTTAACTACATATTTCTTTACACATTCAGTGTGTGCTTGTTTATTTATTAAAGGTTTGAAATGTGACAGGTGTGGAGTGAGGCATTTAATGATGATTTAAGAACATTTACACTCATTTTGGAGATAAGTAAGTAGAGTTCTAGGAAGGTTAAATGGCTTTCTCCAAGTCATACTACCATTTTATGCTAGAGATGATACTAATATTCTCTACTTAGCCTTTGTTTCTTCATTTTGACTGTAGACTATTTAGTAATATTAAAAAACTTTGGTCACCTTGCATGTTTTAGGAACCATCTGTAAATCTTCAGTGTCTGAGATTGAGATTAACACATGCTGTGAATAACGGGTACAAGGAATAGAAGCTGGTTGGGTCTTCGGAAGCAGCACTGAGACTTGACCCAATCCTGGCAAAACTTGACCTCCAGTCTCCTGTCATTCATGACAAATACATGTCCTTATTATTTACTGAAATCAGTAGTTCGGCATTCTCCTATTTGTAATAAAAAGTCTTAACCATTAGACTAAAAGAGTAAAGAGAACATAATGATAAGAGAAGGCAAAATAAAAGTTTAAAAAAGCCTTCCAAAAATAAACCCCTGCATGCTGAACAGATCCCAATCAGTAGGACCCAGGTGCGAGGAGGATCTGTTTGCGTTTTATACAATAAAAATTGTATAAATTTAGGGGCACCTGGTGGCTCAGGAGGTTAAGCGTCTGCCTTCAGCTCAGGTCATGATCTCAGGATCCTGGGATCGAGCCCCGCATCGGGCTCCCTGCTCAGCGGGAAGCCTACTTCTCCCTTTCCCTCTGCCTGCCATTCCCCCTGCTTGTGCTCTCTCTCTGTCAAAAAAAAAAAAAAAAAAAAATTGTATAAATTTAAATTGTATTCAATTTATACCAGAAATGCTATGGGACTCATTATAAAACTGTTTATGACATGAGGTTAAGTATAGGCCTTGTACAACATTATGGTGGAGGCCCCATGGTGGAGGAGGTATGGACTGTGGATTCTATCATTGAGAATATGTAACTCCAGTGGCATCTAGGAGGGCATCCTATGATGGACTGCCTTGAGTTTCTAACTTCCTACTCCGAAAGAAGTGGTGCAAGACTAAATCCCATTGCATTTTCTATATCAGGAAGAGTTTATAGACATCAGTTTCCAAGGACACTGACATTGACTCATAAATATTAGACTTGCTCCATAAAGAATTTCCACAGAATGCAAAATAAGATGTGACACTATATGTAAAGCCATCTATTACCACTAACAGAAGCTAAAATTTGTTAAGCACTTACTATTTGCCAAATGCTGTGCTAAGCGCTTTCCATGTATTATGCTATTAGTGCCTCACAGCCTGGTGAGACAAGACTCTCATTATCATCTATGTATACATGTGTGTATATATATGATATGCATATAAAGAAAAGACTGGACCAAATGATGGTTTATGGGGACTTCTATCTTAAAATCCACATTTTAAATCAGTTTAGATAACTATTCATGGCTCATGATTGATTACTCTCTCATAATATAAAATTACTCTCTCATTAGATGTCTGGACAATTAAATAAGACAACTCATATATAGCATTTGGCATAGAACCTAGTATAGAGTAGATGCTATTATATGCTAGCAATTACTAATATTGTTTTTCCTATTATAGAACCAAGAATATAACCTTGTAAACTCAAGTGATATGTGATGGACACATTAATACAAGTTGTCTTCCTTATGTAGCAGTTAAGAAGCTACTGTCTTTCTAAGTTTCAAATGCATCCCTCTATATTTTGCTTTGTGATTCTGGGGACACTTCTCCTTTGCCAGCTGGCTTCTGTTAGGCTTTGCCAATAGGGGGCCCAATAGGGAGACTGGAAAGCAGGAAGAAGAAGAGACATGCCCATAATCTGTTGTTTTTATGAAGGTCACCCTTGAAATTCCTCCTTCCATTGGCATTGACAGTAGGTTCCAATAGCTGCAATCGTTCCTATTTTGCAGTTTTTTCACATCCTAGAAACAATCTCGTAGTGGCTTCTCCCCTATATCAGAACTAGCTACTCTATGTCCTGATTTCAGGTGGTCCCTCCTCCTAATTTCTGATGTACCAGCACCAGGCAGCCAGGGTCCCTCTGCAGAGCTCCGGGCCCAAACTCCACAGGACCTTCCTCTAAGCTTCTAGATTTTAAAACACCATCCTCTTTCATTTGTTCCCCGAACCCTAGAGGTGATATTTGCTCCCCCCAGTAACTGCATTTATAAAACCAATGTCTCTCTTTTGTATTTCATGGCTGTAATACCTGGTTGACAATTATTTATATCAAATCTTTGGTTAAAGCAACTAGTGATTTTTTTTTTTTTTCTCTCGAAAGGGCCCTGAGTGATAAACTATCCCATGTCCTGCCCAGGGCACCCTGAAAGAAAACTCTTTCTTTCTATAGGCTGGTAAAGTCTTTTACTATATGCAGGTCAATTCTAAATGGTGCTCTATAAGGTTACAGAATGTTAGGGTATTTTAACATTAGATCCATTTTTCTTATAATGACGAAGATCTCATCTTAAGACGTGATAAATTCTTTATCACCTAGAACCTTGCAATATAAAGGAAAGTTCTCTTTGGTTTATATTACCCAAGGATACTCTTTGGGTAGGGGAAAGCTATGGTATCTAACTTAAAATTTGTCATGAAAATAAAACTGATGTGATTTTTTTTTCTAAAAAAAATTTCACGTAAATTTTAATATATAATTTCTCAATGAATTTATGGACTATTAGTTACTTGGGGTCATTTTTGTTATATTTGCACATTGTTTGGAACTTATCTTTCTCTCCACTCCACCACCTCTCTCCCCATTTAACTTGTACTCACATTTTTTTCTTCTTCTTCTTAAACACATACCTGCTATGGGTCCTTGTGCGGTTAGAAACTAAAGACTTAATGCTAATGGGGAAACTAGAACAAAAGTGATGAATTCGGCATTATAATAAAAGCATAGCAAATGTTGGAAGCCATTAGGGAAGAGAAAATGAGCCAAAATCTACCATGTTGAGAATGAGTGGTCTCAACACAATCAAATAAGTTTCTCTTCTCATAAAATTCAAATAAAACCTTAAAACATAAGAGTTTAAGATCACCCTATGCAGTGCACTAGTTAGTTCATATTTGAATAGCTGTTGTACAGAATTAGTCAGAAAAATGCAAATAAATCTCACAAGCTGAGCCAACTATAAAATGGAAATGGACTCTTCACGTGCCATGGGTAAAAATAAACTAGGGAAAGCCTGGAGATTTCCACTTAACTTGATCAGTTTGAGATGTGAATCTAACGTGATAAATATTTGAAAAATATTTAAAGCTAAATCTAGTAGAAAATACCAATTTTTTTTAACAGGGAAAGGAGAGCTGTAATATCAATTACTTTGGTTAAAAAAAAAAACATATTTGCACTTAGGTGGGAACCAACTAAAGTACACTGGTAATGGGAAACAGAAATTCTTTCTCATGTGATATCCCAGTTTTAATTTAGAGTAGAGTCAAACAAAATTAATTACAACTACTTGGCAGAGTATGCAAAGTCACATTCTGTACTTTCTATACATACCATAAAGAATTACTATTCCTTGGGTCCTTTCTGAGTACCTTCATGAAGTGTTTGAGTTTGTTAGTTGGATTAATGATTTGGCCTTCAAAATAATTTACCCATTTACTAAGCTGATTAGTATACTTGTATGTTTCCTAGTATAGATTAAGACATTTACCATGGTTCTCATAATTACCCTATTTTTATTGATTAGATTTTGTAAGAGAAATAGCATAGTTTCGTAATAGTACAGTTTTGGGATTACAATTTGGGTTCGAGTCATGTTTCCCTCAAGACAAAGTACATAGCAGAATTACTAGGGGTCTCAAATGAGATGATTCTTTAGAATATAATCTCCATGAGCACAGAGATCTTTGCCCACATTCTATCACGAGAGCCGAGAACAATGCCTGGCACATAGCAGGTGTGTGACAAATAGTTACTGAATGAATAAATATTGGGTGTAAAACTACATTGTAAATTCTAAAAATCTGTGCAAATATTAGTGTCCCCTAATATACTATGACATTGAGAATCTGATATTGAGTACTACCTAAGCAAGATAGAGAATTCCTGCCCTTCCTTATAAAATAAATCCTGCCTTGGTTTTGCAATCTGCTAGGGTATATGAATATTGTGATCCAGGACAGAATGTGTTAAGGGACAAGCAGTGCTTTCCCAAACTAATGCACAATAAAGTACAAAAAGGGTATTCTTTTTTTTTTAGGATTTTATTTATTTATTTGACAGAGAGATATCACAAGTAGGCAGAGAGGCAGGCAGAGAGAGAGGGAGAAGCAGGCTCCCTGCTGAGCAGAGAGCTGGATGTGGGGCTCCATCCCAGGACACTGAGATCATGACCTGAGCCGAAGGCAGAGGCTCTAACCCACTGAGCCACCCAGGTGCCCCCAAAAAGGGTAATCTTATGAGTGTTTGTCCCTGTCTCCGTGTGTGGGCACATGTGGTTGCAAGTGTTTCTAAGTATGCGTTGCTTACTCTTTCGGTCTTAAGTCTCTCAGAGGAACAGGAGGCACTGGCTTGTGAGACCGTTTTAGAGCTATAGGACCAGCCAGATATATAGGACTTGACTTTGCTAAGTCTTAATTCAGCACTTTCTGAAACCACCTATCATTGAAAGTTTAAAACAGAGGGAAAAAAAAAAGGAAAGGCAAAAAACTAAAAAAAAGATTTGTGAAATAGGTAGAATGGCTTTCTATAAATCTTGAGATAATAAAACAAATTACAAAATGAATTCACTTTGCCTTCTGTTTTTATGGCTTTGCCTTAACTGGGTCTTCTATCTTCTCAAGTTCTTACATGAGACACTGTATTTTGGGAACACCAAACAACTCCTCAGTCTATGAATCCTCCTTTGTACATTTTGCAAAAGGCTATATATTTTGTAAGTCTATGAGTGGGAGGTACTTCTTTCTTTATTTGATCTTTCTCTCTCATAACTCTGTCTAGAAGTTTAATATGCTACTTTTCATCAAGTAGGCAGGCCGCTATGAAGGATGACCTCTTTTTTTTTATTTTAAAGGTGACCTGCAAAGTTAAGGCAGGGATTTTCTTTTCCTTTTTTTTTTTTTAGGTTAGGTTTTTTTTTTTTTTTTTAATTTTATTTACTTATTCGACAGAGAGCACAAGCAGGCAGAGTAGCAGGCAGAGGGAGAGGGAGAAGCAGGCTCCCTGAGTAAGGAGCCTGATATGGGGCTCGATCCCAGGACCTTGGGATCATGACCTGAGCTGAAGGCAGTTGCTTAACCAACTGAGCCACCCAGGCGCCCCTTCGGAAGACAGATTTAACTCTTTCCTCTCAGCAGGTCTTATTTAAGGAGAATGAATCAGCAATCAGCTGGAAAGACTTGGGATTTGAGTGTGTCCAAGGGAAGGGACCTAACCAGCAACTTATATAGCCCTACACGTTATTTCTTAGATCCAGCCACCAGATTCGGGGGACCTTATTGTTTGGGGTTTAAAGGTTTACCTTAGTCCTAATTCATTTCCAGCTTTCATATTATGACCTTCCCTGCTGCCCTGAAGCAAAATAGTCAGGAGGCCCAATGTTTATATCACATTACCAATTCATTACTGCATTGTCCTGTTCTCAGGAGTGCCCAGCTGCCTCTGAAGGAGTCTAATATACCTCAGGAAAGGTGTTTCATTTCTGAGAACATGAGGCTAATTAGCTGCAAGAAAATGTACCAAAGCTCTAATGGATGGGGAAGTGAGGAAGGCAGTAAAATAATACAATTTTTGTTCTCCTTGATAGAAAGGAGTGTGGCTTAGGACATTCCTAGTTTGATATCCCAGGTGTTGATAACTTGTTAATCAATTGGTTATGTTCTTACCCATGCAGTTTTAAAGGTAAAACATTTTATACAAGAAATTCAGCACAAAGCCTAGCTAATTAAAAAATCACCACCACCACCACCACTGCAACAAACCATCACCTTTTCCATCCCATCCACGCTGACACTGACTTTTAATTTCTGGATGTCTAAGGGCACACAGAGGTAGATGGGATTCAGAAGGGGGGGGACCATTGTTAAAGTTTTGGGAACACGGCACGCTAAGTGTTACCGATCAAATTAGAGCTTTCTTATCCTCAAGACATATTTAGGGAACCACTTGCTCTGGTGTTGTCTGTTTGGGCTGCTATAACAAAATACCAAAGATTGGGTAACTTATAAACAGCAGAAATCTCTTTCTCATATTAAGTCCAAGATCAAGTGATCAGCATGGTCACTTTTTTAGGCAACTAAAATGCCTCCTAATGCCCAATCTCCTAATACCACCATCTCTGGGGGGTGGGATTTCAACATGTGAATTTTGGAGGGATACAAACATTTGGATCATCTGGTGGTAGGTATCGTCTGGTGTTTTGACTAATAATTCAGATGACTGGCCCACAACATATACTGGTAGAATCTGAATTTTTGGGAGTTGGACTTTGTAACCTCTATTTTTAGCAAGCGCTCTGGTAATATGTTCATTAACATCTGGGGACCACTACTGAACTATTTATTGCCGTTAAAGACATGACAGTCAACAGGGAAATACACTTGTTTCCTCAGCTCCCAGATCTTCTGCCACCGTGGAGGTAACAGCTGTATGTCATCTTTCCCTTTTTAGCTTCGTACCATCAGACCCTTGTGATTTGGATCAGCACCTTTAGTCATGTTCTTCCAACGAGCTCATAGTATCTTGTGGTCAGCTTTTATATGAGGCTTAAAGATCATTTAAAGATGAGGAAGTTAACTACTCGCCTGAAATAAAGAAAAGGGGTCTGTAAGCTGACTAGGATCACTCCCCACACCTGTTGTTGTCAAGGTTCATTTGGTTACAGGGAAAAGAAATGCATTCAAATGAGCTCAAGTCCAGAAAACAGAGCTTGTAGAAAGAAAATGGGGGAATTACAGAATGCGAGAGCAGGAAGCACAGCCAGGTGTCTGAGTCCAGAGAACGACCAAGCAAGAAATTTGCCTCTTGCTCTCCTCTTTCTAGTCCCTCCTCCCCTTTCTTTTACACTCCTTTCATCCTTTCTTCTTCCTTCCTTTCCTTCTTTCCTGCAACAAATATTTGTTAAAATCCCTACCGCTGCCCTAGGAACGGGGGATGCACCAGTGAACAAAACACAAAACTCACCTCTCATGGAATCTATAATCTTGTGTGTGTGTCTCTGTGTGTGTGTGTGTGTGTGTGTGTGTGTGTGTGTGTGTGTGTGCATGTAAATAAATAAATAAATATGTATAATATAAAGTATGGTGGTCACCGATAGATTCAACAGAGAAAAATAAGACAAGGAAGGGCGCTAGAGAGCTCAGAGATGCAACTGTGAATAGGCATCACTTAGTCTGCACCTCTACGTTTGTGTCATAATTTCTTTGACTTTCAGCGTTTGTTTTCTTGCTCTATGTCTTTGTTTCTCTCTCTGTGTCCCCTCCTCTTACCTCCAACTGTGTCCATGTGTCCTTCTATATGTAAAACTTGTGTCCACTTGGCCCATGTGACCTTTTAACTCAAGTGCCTATTGATAACTACAGATTACCTTTGCTATCTCTTAGTACATGTCCCTGAGAAGCTCTGACAGCTTCAACTGGACTCTGTCTGGACAAAGGCCTTTCTACATTGGTATCGGTCCATAGGAGGCTGTTCGGCCAATGGATGGGTTCTCTTGGCTACATATTTTTACTTCATCATACAGATTTATCTACAGAGTTTTGGAGCACCTTGGTATAGAATCCTGTACTTTGGACATATACTCTCTTTTGCTGTGTGTGGAATTGTTTTGGAGAAATGGATTAAAGATAATCCATTACCTTTAATGGTAATAGATACCTTACTTACCTTACCTACTTATAAGTAAGTAAGTAATACCTTACTGTAAGTAAGTAAGGTAAGTACTTTACCTTAAGTAAAGTACTTTGCAAGTAAGTAAGTATTACGCGTTCTTTTTGGTAGGCAAAGATTTGTCAGGAGAAAGAAACATAGAATTGATAGTATTTTGAAATACTAATATATGATATTTATTTAAAATTTCCTGATACATTTTCATTTAGGGTATATATGTTTAGCAGAAAAACCAAAAGACCAAAGAAGATCAAAACTCATTTTTTAATCATCGAAATCAATTTTAAAAACTTATTGGAGAAATAATAGTTAGGGAAGATAATTTTTGTTTTTGTTGGCAAGTTTCAAATTTTTTAATAATAAAAACCATGAGCACGACTGACTTGGGTTTTAAGCAATTAGATTGGAGGCAAATGTTTTCTCTCAAATTTTGCGATCACAGAGGGGACAAAATCTGTGTGAGTTGGGAAAGAAAAAGAGAGTCAGTGAGGAAAAGTAGTAAAATGAATTTGTTGTGTGGCTATCTGAGGAAGGGCTCTGAATCTGGCTACATCCTCCCTGTCTGGACCACATCCCAGAGAGCTGGTGAGGACCTAGAGCCAACAGATCATCTACAGACAAATGCCTTCCTTTCCTGGGTGGAATGTGGGAGGCAGAAGCTGGTGAGACATCACTTCCCCTAACTCCTGCCATCCCAGAGTGTTGGGGCACCAATAGAGTAAGAAATGCAGCCTGCTCAATCTAGGCAGACTTCTGTAATGGCCCCCAAGTTGTCATTTACCACAAGATGGAGCAGGAGAGCATCTAGAGTTTTCTTGTGGTCTCCCACTATGCTGAGAGATAAGAAAGTGGCTGAGAAATGGCCAAAGGTGCCAAAAATCCTTCATGGTAGTTATGCCAGTGACACAAAATAGTTTCTGAAATGACAAGCAGTAATACCATGGGAAATCAGATGCTTTGCAACAGACGAGAGGAACTCAGGCTGGAAACCAGATGGAGTGATGATGTGCACCTTAGTAGATACTAAGTTTTGGAGGTAGGACTGGGGAAAGGACCTGGATGCTGAGTAAAATCCATGAAATTTGGATCAACACAGAAGTCAGAGCAAGGGCAAACTTTGGACTAAACTGGGTTTACCAAGAACTGACTTACGCCTGGGATTTTTGATAACAGGAGAAGTGAAGTTTGCAGACAGAAATTAATAGTAAAAATTTTAAACAGTTGTGTTCTTGGCACACCTGAGTTTGTGGCTTGGGAGGTTCATGCCCAACACACATGTCTGATTCTAAACCAACTTCACTTTAAAAAGAAAGCATTTGTTATCTTTTATCAAGGGTGATTCATCACATTTCTCTGACAAATGGTACATGTTTGATAATCTCCAGCACATGGCCCCACCAAAACTAAAAGTATGGTAACCGGAGAAAGCCTACATTTCTTTTCAGCCTGATTATTTTCAGAGGATCATACTTTTTATAAACTAATTCTGATTACACATCACAAGTTATTGTAAACAGCTGTTTTAATATCTTAGCCTCTGAGCCTTCAGTGCTGATTCCCATTTTACCTTTGATCCGCATGTCTACAATTTAGACTGAGGGGATCCTCAGTGATTAAAACAAGTGCTTGCCCTTTCTTCCTTCTCTGGCCCTCTCTTCTCATTCTGATTTGGTTTTAGCTATAACTAGAACACACTTGCCCAATCAGGTTAGTGAACTAGCTACCTCACATCAGAATTTAAAAATGCTGCCTTAATGTTGAAACTCTGTAATAACCCTGTAAACATTTCACTGTCACCCCATCCCACCAAACCCACAAAAGCAGGGAGAGAGAATGCCACACCCTTTTCTCAATAATTATGTCCAGACGAGACCTTGCATGGCCAGCAGGATACGATGAGAATGGAAAACAAATGGATTCCAAATTTCTAAAGCGTAGTGTACAAAGCATGGAGAGGGAAAGAAAGCGTGTGCTCCATCCCTATCCTTTCCCCCTTTTAGCCCTGCCAGACATTCCCTTTGTTCTATTTTCTATCTCACTGAGATTAAAGTGCTGATCTCCCCTTTTTGAAAATGATGTCACTTTTTTTTTCTTGCCTTGGCAGAGAGAGAGTTCATTACAAATCTGCTGTGTGACTGATGGCTTTGAAGAGATAAGGCAGAGGGGGAAACACATTTGGGAAAGGTATGAAACTCAAGAGACAGGTTGACAATTAAACTGGCAGTAAGAGAGAGGACAAAGGATAAGGAGAAACAGAGGCTGAGTGTAAATATCTCTTCCATATTCTCATTTACAGCCACTGAAATACAGTTTTTATTTCCTTCACAGGTTTATGTCAAAGCAATGCCATGGACTAAATTTCATTTTGTGCTCTTCCTGATGAGATGCATACACTTTTAATGACATTATTTCAGGCAGTCCCTTATAGGTTTATTTGATGTTCAGAATGGGGAAGGCATTTCCTTCTGCCATCAAAAAAGGGAAAATATTTGATACTGAATCTGATTTGTTATAATTGCTGATCATTGGACTACGTGGGAGTTTATATAAGAAGCATTTCAGATGTGAAACCAGGTTGAAAGCATAATACACATTCTCCTGCCATTTATGTTGTTTAAAATTATTAGTGACAGATGCAGAGCTTGGGAATGTAAAGATCTTTCAAACCCCAGCCCAATCTTATGGGAGGAATGGGCATACAAGTGGTCGCAAAGGGCAAATTATTGAAGTGTTCAACATGTAGTAATTAAATACACACACACACACACACACTGCCCCTAACTCTATAGCATCTTATGAAAACAAGACTGTCATCTTTACACCTCTAACTGGATTTCAGCTTTAAAAATGTCCTCATCTTTCCAATGGATGGCTATTCCTATACAAATCAAAAGATTTTTTTAAATATATTTCTGGGTTAGGGATAGAGGTGGGGCGTAAGAGAAGTCAGTGGTGGCTAATGAGCTGGAGAAGGGACCAGGGAGACAAACGTTGGCCAGACCAGAGCACTTACGACAAGAACAGAGTTCATTCTTCCTTTTCCTTCCGTTCCCTCCTGTCACCATCACACACCTCCATCTCCAGCCTTCACTTCTAAGTCATAATAGAAATACGTGTGCTTGAACTTTGCATATGTATGGAGGATGGAATGCATGTGGCAGATGTGCTTTCTGTTCTCCATCCCTCATGACTGCAACGCATTACGTATCAATCACACATTGAAAAAAATATATATATTTTTAAGTTTCCCCTCGGTCTTGAAGAAACCCTTCTCAAAAGTAGATGCAGGACATCTGGGTGGCTCAGTTGGTGGAGTGTCCCACTCTTGATTTCAGCTCAGATTATGATAACAGGGTCATGAGATGAAGCCCCCTGCTGTACTCTGAGCTCTGCTGGGATTCTTTTTCTCCCTCACCCTCTCTCTCTCTCTGCCCCTCCCCCTGCTGGCTCTCTCTCTCTCTCTCTCTTTCTCAAATAAATAAGTCTTAAAAAAAAAAAGTGGATGCTATGTTGTTATTCCACTATTCCCACTCCCTCCCCAGTATCTTCTCTGGCTCTCCATTGACTATAAGATAAAATCCCTCTGCTTCTACCCTCTGGTTTCTTTCAATCCAAACTTCTCCATTCAACATTCAGTTGATTCCTAATAACTCCCTGGTTTCTGGATGCTCTTCGTTGTTTCATCTCTCTGCTCGTACTTTTTCCTCTGACTGGGATTTCTTCTTGGCTCTTCAACGAATATCTCCATTTGCCTCCCGTCTGAACACAAGTATGACCTCTTCTCTTCAGGAAGAATTGATCACTCTCTCCTTCTGGCCACACTTTACCTTCTTCTTATACTTTCAGCTGAGCATCTATTACTGCATTTAAACAATTTTATATGTCATAATCCAGGAGGTAGGGTGTACCCAGAAAATATAAACATGACTAGTCAAAAGTTAGGGCTCACTTTATGAATGTTCGGTGAACAAAAGGATGTATACAACCTGGTATCTCAGGGCTATGTATCTGCTTTCTTAGTTTCTTAGTTAAGGATGTATCCTTTCCCTTAGAAAATAAAAACCCGACTAGGCTTAAAATTAATAAATATCAATTCAACATAGATAAAAACTGTTTTAAAAGGGCCCAGATAGGAAGGTATTGTGGAAAACAATGACCTGTGATAACAGCAACAATTTTCTGTGTCAATAATTTCTTTTTGTTCGCTGTTCATGAATATTATTATTCATGATGTGTGAGGAAAGGGCCCTTCAGAACTTTTTACCCTGTTTCCTGATTCTGTTTGTAAGCATAAATAAAATGTGTTAAAGAAAAGTAAAAGTGGTAATTAAAAAGTCTTCAATGTAACCTAACACATGCATCGCTCCAGATTTGGAAAAGAAGACCTGTTTGATATTTTAGAAAACCCCTTCCAATTTTGGAGTCTCTTGTTGTTGTTTGATGTTGTTTGCTTGTTTTTGTTGCTGTTTGTTTTTTGGTTTGGGTTTTTGTTTTTTTTTTCAGTAGTTGATGAACTGTTGTGTCAGATTTGAGCCTCAGGCTGATCGTAGTTGAAACTGAGTGCCTTCACGAAGCTGGTGTCTTACACTTGACAGATGCATTCGTATCTCCTCTAGGATGAGGTGAATGCCAGGAGGATGCATGCTGTAGAATAAGTTAGCATACATATATATTTATATTTCACATTTTTCTCATTCGCTCAAGCACTTTGCCTATCCACATGTTTTAAGACTTTTTGACTCTCTGAACTCATCTGGCACTAGTGCCAGAATCAGCATGTCACTGACTAGGGTCACATGTGGAATTCCAGAAATCAAGGGCTCCCTAAAGTTTTGGAAAATTAAAGAAATAATGTAAATCCTCAGAATGTTGCTAGAGCAATGATAATTATTTGGATCTCTGTACCAGAATAACGTAAGGATTTAATATAGGTCATGTTTTAATAGATAGTATGCCCTGTAATACCATCCCTTTTAAGTGGTAGAAGGCATCGAAAGTCTCATTTGAGACCTGTTAAATCGTTTCCAAGTATAGAAGTAAGGTGGAAAAATATTTAGGGCTGGGGAGTACAGACTCTAATTTAAACAATGATCCTATTTCCATGTTAACACCATTGCATCAAACAACCTTTAATCAATGGCTGTCAGGAAATTTAATCATGATTAATATTGGCAAAGACTTTTCTTTATCAAGAATAGCAAAGCATCAGCTAACAGCAAGATGGTTGACTGGATTTTGGTACCTTATAAGTGCCTCGGCAGAACTCATTCTAATCTCTCCAGTTTCTCACCTCTCATTATTATGGCAGAGATGTGCATGTATGATTTAAGGACTGGTTAGATACTCAAGCACCTCTCCCATTTCATTACGTTAGGGATGCAAAAAGTACATTTCTAGAGTTTTTTAAAAAGCAAACAAACAGGTATTTATCGGTAGATAAAAGAGGAACACCATGCACCCATAGCTCTCAGAAAATATTTTGGGAAATCTGCTATCTGGTTTCACCAAGTTGCAAAACAGATCCAGAAAACAAGGATTCAAATGCAAGTTGTTTATTTGGGATGGGTCCTGGAAATAGTAAATATTGAAGTGAGGAAGTAGAATGGGCCAGATCAGGGAAAGCCAAGGAAACTTGTGTTACAAAGCCAGTTCCAATGAAATGGGTTACAATTTAGTCCTGACAGGATCCTCTGGGAACCAGTACATCATGTGGGGCTCTGAATCATCCCCATTGAGGAGTGAGGCAGCCAGAGCATTTTACACCAACACCTGTCAGTCCCTGGACGAGAGCTCTTCCGGGAACTTTCCTCTCCTGGGGCTGCCACAGGCAGAGTGGGCCAGGCAAGAGACAAAGACACTGGCAGTTGGAACCTGGCTCTGCAGGTGCTGACGTGGTGAGACCCAAAGGCTTGTGGGTCTTTGACAGCCTTGGTTCCATCTGCTGTAGAGAAGGCACATTGCATGTTCCCAACAGGGCTTTCAGCAACATCAATAGCAATGTCGTCGTCATCACCTCTTAAACAATTCACGGGGTGGTTCAAGAGTTATAATAACAAGTCTGCGGTGAAATACTGTGGAAGGCACTTAATCACGGCCAACACCCAGCAAGCAAAGTAGCATTCACATAGCACTCTTCAAAATTCATCAATTATGATTCAGTTTTTGTAAGTCTTATGATTCATGTTGATGAAAATATAATAGCTATTGAACAATACATATTCGTGGCATGAGTTATTATTATTATTTTTGTTTACTATTATTATGACCTTTCTTGCAGAATCACACGATACAACTTTTATTCTAGAGAGCCTGGATATGCTTCCTAGGCCGAGCTGTGGTTGCTTTATGTGAATTTACCTGAAAATTTACCAGGAAGTATATATTTGGATGCGCGGATACTGGTAGGGATATTTATAGGTGTGTTATAAGCAGCACTTATGTCTCAATGGGCTCTTTCGATTTCTGTGATGCTGCGACGAAGTTTCTAGGCCAGACCCTTTCTCTAAGGTCATTTTCTATGTCAAATTGTAGTCGGTGTGGAGCTGGTATTTAAGACTGTTAGGAATGTCACAGAGCAAACAAGACAATCATTCGCCCAGAAATGCTGTGAAAATCGGTATGAAGAGAGTGGTTCCGGAGCGTCATGAAGAGCAGGAACTTCCCCATGAAGTTGCTGATTTTACTGGAAAATTTTAATCTAACCGCTAACAGACAAAATTGGTGTTAGATGCTTACCCATACATTCCACTTCAGTTTCCCTTGGTCTGGTTTTTCATCTTTTTCATATTTATACTGTTAAATATGCATTTGTCATAAGCCATATCAGATCATTGTTTAGAAAGAAATTGTTGACCCAAGAGCTTATTATGGCGAATTTAGGTTTTCAAAGACACTCGTGAGAAAGCAAGGCTTGTCTTCTGTGAACTATATTTTCTTACCTTTTAAAGATGAATACCCAGTGAATAAACTCAAAAAACGGATTCCACTTTTTAGCATGAACAAAAGTGGTTGTTCTAACCACCCGGTCCATTTATTTTTAAAACACAGGCTGTACATATGGTTTCACACTAGTTTTTAAGCAGGATTTCACTTTCTGTTCTTTTATAGATTTGTTACAAAATGATGGTAATTTAATCATCCAATGAGAAAGTGTTGTTTTCGCTTGATTGTTTTTGTAGCAGGAGAGTAAAGGAAAAGATGAAGTCTGGTCCCCTTAATGTTTTGTTTTGTTTTGTTGTTGCTCTGAAACTCCTCTGGTGCCCTTGCTCATGAAACGAACAGAAATGTTGTTTGATACGCGTCTATGATCCTAGCAGGGCGACTAGGTTCCTGAAGGGGGTCGTACATTTAATTGGCCCATTTCTATCTCCTAGAGGCAAAGCAGAATGAAAGAAATGACTTGAATGAGGACCCAGTCCTCAGTTCTCAACTCTTTCAAGTCTCCACCAAAAACAAACAAGCAAGTGAACAAACTGACAAACATCAGTAACATTTTGAATTACCAACATTGGGCAGAAACCAAACTGATAGTACTTTCATGAAATCATCACCTGACAAATTCAGCTTTCTGATTAGGAATTTTTACTGAATTGAAGAGAAAAATGCTTCCACTGTCTACTGTACCAATGATCTGGATGCCAAATGAAATCTTAAAACCAAACAAATAAAAATGTTTATTGATCCATTCATTCTTTGTATAAACTGATAGATTGGAACATTCAGATTTTTGAGCATTACTTTACGAAGCTCCATCTGTAAAATCATATATTTCAGAGAGAAGGCTTCATTTCTCTTCAATTCATATTTCTGAAATTTCTCACATATGGAAAGTTTCATTTTTCAGTGGAATTCTTATTTATTATCAAAGACAGCTTTTCTGAGGAAAGCAACACTTTTTTTTAGACAAACCCAATTTGTTTGCATATAAAATATAATGTGAAAATTAATATTGTACTGTGTTTGCAACACTTTGAAAATACTGGAATTTTATTTTGACTAATTATACATCTTAACTTACATATAATGAAACATTTAGCTGAGACATATTCTTGCTGTGTACTTTCTTCTAAAGTAGAGGTGTGAGTTTTTCTATCTTGGCAGTGGTCCAATTTGTGCAATAAAATTACATTTTCTTTTAAAAAAGTCTTCTGCTTTGAAACTACTTTCTTTCTCTTCTCTAGAGTTCATATTTACTGCAGAGATGTTGCAGGTCATAATAAGATGACATGGGCCACAATGGACTGTGAAATTCTTTGAAATTAAAAAAAATGTTTTTTATATATATTTTCAAAGTTACAAGCTGCAGCCCTGTGGGCTATTATGTCCTGAGGACTCTTTCTGATAGACCTCAAGCTAAGAATAGATTCCACATTTTTTAGATGACTGACAAAAGACGAATAATATTTCATGACACATAAAAATTCCATGAAATTCAATTTTCAGGGTCTATAAATAACATTTTATTGGAACACAATTGTGCTCATTTATGTACATATTGTTTACAACTTTGATGCTATCACACAAAACAGCTGAGTAATTACAACAGAGACCATATGGCCAGTAAAGCCTAAAACGTGAACTACTTGGCCCTTCACAGAAAAAGTTCATCAAACCTGGTATTTCTCTTTCTCCTATACGTACGTAGATATAAATAGATCATATATGTGTGGATCTATCATAGATTTATCTATACGTACCTGTGATCTAAATCTATGATCTTTCTATCAATAATCTGTTCTAATAACAGTGATTTGTGCATCTAAGTTCTAACCATCACAGATCTAGCTATCTACACCTATATGTCTATGATCTATCTATGATTCATTTATATCTCTGTTTACGATGTGTCTATTTATATCTATGTCTTTATATCTATGGGAGAAAAAGAGAAGAGAGAGAAGGATTGACCTTTGAATACAAAAATTTTGAAACTTCCATTTAATCTAAAATGTGTTTGGACATATTATATTAGTATGGAGAACGAAACTTAGAGCAATTGCTATTCTTGTCCTAATTTGCACTTTAAGTAAAAGGGGCATATATGTTAGCAGACAGGAGGTTCCATTGTGTTGCTTCATGAACACATTCCTAGCCCATCTTTGTTCAGGTAGATCTACTGCCTCCAGGCAAAGATGGGGTTTGCACCTTTAGCCAGACTCTGAAGTTTAAATAAACTCCTTTTCAGCATGCCATTTTTTTCTAGCTATCACACAGGCTCACACAGGCTCGTAAAAAGCTTTAAATTTACTACATTTCTAAAAGGATACAGTTTGTGCAGTAGGTAACTGTCACATTCTGTATAGACATTGGTGAAATATATTCACAAAGCAAATCAGTTATTCCTCTCCTTTGCCCAGAGATGGAAAATCATTCGATCGCCTAAAAACCTTCTGATTTTATTTTATATTTTATAGCTGAAAATATAAAGTGGCCTGGAGACCCAGGTATTTGTTTCTTTTAAAATGTCCTTCCACTAATTCTAATAGCAAAATAGCAAATATTTATGCATCGAGGACCACTCTTGTTTGTTTCATGGTCGTAATTACTTTCTGAACTAGGAAAATCACACAGAATGGATGTATTGGGTTCTTGCTCTATGTGCCTAGTAAGTGCTATTTGGGGAATAAACTATTAGAAACATATTTCCTAATTTAATTTATGTGTACTATGGACTGATATTAAATTGTAAAGAGACAAGAATTTTGGTTGTTATTTTTTCTAAATTAATGTCACTTAAAACTTGTACTTAAAAATAACTTGGTGTAAGTGGATGGTACTTCACAACTGTAATTAATAAGCAAACTTACTTAGTTCTCAAAAACAACTGTCTTACTAGAGAACTCAGGCCAATATCAAGACGATCTGGTTAATGAAGACAGTATCGTTTAATGTTTTTAAATACAATGGTGTTACAGACTTTAAAAGACATGTTAAATTCTGCTAAAATAAATACCTTTCATTTCTTATTCTGAGATCACTTTGCAGGTAGCCTTATACGATAATAAGGACTCTGAAATCACTATTCGCTCTGTCTGCTATTAATAATCGTTTTTCTGTGTTAAATGAATTGAAGATAAAAATCACTTCTTTAGGTCTGAAAGTTAAGTGTAATCTTTCAGGAATGTTGGGAGGCATAAAAGGAAATGGGGGGATTTACATTTCAGAACATCGCCCAATTCCAGGGAGACAGAAGCCAAAATAATGGAAGGAAGGAAGGCACTGGGAAGTGGGCTGCCATCCTAAATTAGAACTGTCCCCCACTCCAGACTGTCTGTTCGGTTAATCCCATTTGGGGGCCAACTCTTTCTGTACCCACAAACACTTCACAACAATGTTTATTTGAATACGGTGAAACTGACGCTTGTCTACAAGCTGCCAGGTCCTTACTCGTGAAGGACTCTGTCCAAAGTTGGAAAGGCTCAATTCATTTTATCATAGGATATCGAAATAGCTGGAATGCACTCAGAAAAGATACTTTCTGGGATATGAAACAATCCATTTGGATACTATTCTTGAACTGAAAACAGGTTACACATTTAAAAAAAAAATAAGATGTCTCTTACAAAAAGTATGCTTTTGGAAGAAAGAATATTATTTGATTTCTCACAGTATTTCTCACATCTTAAATGTCCTGTTTAAACCTAAAAGTATTCCCTTTTCTTTCAAAAACAATTAATTAAAAAGAAAAAAAAAAACAAGTACAAAATAGGTAAAAATGTTGATTTTAAACATATAAGAAAAAGACCGCCTCTTTTAACTACTCAGATGCATATACGTGTGAATAGTGCATTCGTCTTTCTTCCCAAATCCTGTTGTGTTGAATTAAAAAAAAAAAATAGCCCCTAAACATTATCCTTATTAAGTTTTAGCTATATATAAATTTTATTCATATTTTCTGTCTTAAACTATGAGAATTCATCTGTCCTGTGACCATATACACAACAATTACATTCTTGTTCAAAATGCTTCCGGATTAAAAGGCAGTTTTTAATTCCAACTTGTGTTTGACTAACAAAATCTTTGGGTTGGTTAGGGCTAAAAGCACCATAGACTTCTAAGATAAATTAGTTTCATTTTTATTTTTATTACTGTATTGCCAGCTTCTCTTCCCAAATTACATTTTTAATAAATTTGATCTATAGCCATTTTGAAGGGTGAAAGCCCATAAACACATCTTTCTGCTTTAATTGCCTTTATAAAGCATTTACTCAAAAGGGCAGTTTTTCTTCCCAGTTGTGCCACCAGTTTTTATAAGTGAATCTGTCAGCCTCTCAGGATTGACTGAAGTTCACTGCTGAAAGTGACTCAGGTACTGTAGGGCATTAAAATAGCCACACTTAAATTTGTATGGGGAAAAAAAAAAGATAACTGCCTTTTCAGGGAGGTTGTGTGATAACACCAGGTAACATTAATATTCTCATTTCTTTACAGTAACGTATATATTACATTCTACAAATCATGGCCCCGTTGTCAGATCATTGCTGTCTGTAACTTTCAGGTAAAGAATCACAGAAAGGAAAAGTGAATTGGAGGAAATCGGAGGGGGAGACAAAGCATGAGAGACTGGGGACTATGAGAAACAAACTGAGGGTTTTGGAGGGGAGAAGGGTGGGGGGATGGGCGAGCCTGGTGGTAGGTATTGAGGAGGGCACATACTGTATGGAGCACTGGGTGTGGTGCATAAACAATGAATTTTGGAACACTGAAAAAATAAAATAAAATATTAAAAATAATAAAAAATCAATTTTTTTTTTTATCATAGCACAAAGGCTTGAGTGAGTTTTCTGCTTGTATTTATGTGTCCCCGCCTCCCGGATGATCTCATCCAGAGCTGTGTGGACGTGTCTCCCTTGTTTGGATCTCCACCCTGATCTGCCTCTGGCACATAGAGCCCCCTGGCTCTTCTCCCTGGATGTGTAGCTGGCACGTCAAATACAGCACATCCAAAGTGAAACTCCTGAGCCCACTGGCATCCTGTCTTTCCTATCTCAGTCCACAGACACAACATTTCATAGTCCCCAAACCTTGGAGGGATGTTTGACTCCTTTTTATCTCCTCCTTATCCCTCATTTAATCTATTAATGACTCCAATGGCCACCATTTTCACAGTGCAAACATGTACACACACCATCTGACCATGTCAGAACATCTGTGCTAACACCTGGACTAAGCCACAGACTTCTCTCACCTGCACTGAAATATGCTACTGACAGATTTCCCCACCTCCAGTTAGTTCCCCAAATACCAGTGAGAGTGACATATGATAATATAAATTAGACAATTTCACTCTCTTACTCAAAATTTGCCAAGAGTCTCCATCACACTCAAAATGAGTTCTAAGCACTGTGTGCTATCAATGCCTACATGAGCAAATAGTTGTCTTTTTCTTGTTGCTCATCTCCTTCCTTCCTCCAACTCATCACATTGTTGTGTGCACACTGACCTTCATGCTTTCTGAAAGCAAACCAACTCCAGTACTGTCTTGGGCTGGCTGGATGCAGTTTAGGGTTCCCCAGGAAGTCCAACAGGGCATGGTTGGATGCCACAGCATTCCTTTTTCGGCATTGGGTGGGTGGGGGGAAGTAAGTGTAGATCCAGATGGAGGGGAAGGAAGAGGATGGACTGGGGGTACCTGGGGCATTACGGGAAGCTCAGAGGACGGCTGTATCCTCTGCTGCCGGGACCACTCTTCTCAAAGAAAGCCTGGTCTCTCAGGATCTCAGAACTTTTGAGATACTTCTACTGAACTGGCAGGGGAGTCTTGGGATGAGAAACACCTAAATGCCCCCGGTACCGGAGGCTCTTCATTCCAGGAGTCTGGCTCCTGCCATCTATCAAGCAAACCCCATCCTCATGGATAACTCCCTCCCTACCAGTTTCTGTTTTTGCTGTCTGGAACACTCTTCCCAAGGTTTTCAGATGATGTACTTTCCTACCTCATATTTCAGCTCAAATATCAATTCCCTGGGGAAGACTTTTGTTCTCCAATCCAGCATTCTTACCCCACTTTGGTATTTTATAAGCTTACCCTTCTAAATTTTTTCTACATAGTTCTTATCACTCTCTGATCTTATATTATATTCATTTATTTTTCCATTTGTTTATTTCTTTATTTTTGCCTCTATCAATAGAATGTTGGCCCAAGGAAAGATGGGAGGTAGTCTCTTTTCTTCCGGCTATACTCTTTGATTCTTTGAAAGAACAAACTAATCCCCCTTCGTGTAAGAATATTTGATTCCACTACCATGGAGATAGCCACTGGACACCAGAGGTGGCAACATAAATTAAACCTAAACACCTCCGTACGAGGCCCAAGATGGCAAATGTACTTCCTGCCTTGGTCACAATTCCCTCAGGAATTACAAGAATGCAGAAAGGGAGACTAGGGAAAAAGTGGGAAAAGAAATGTTAGTGCATTGGAATTCTGGGGAAGATGTCAGATACTAAGAATATGTGGAGTCAAAAAACAAAAATCAGACGTAAACCTCTCCCTCCCAGTGGCACATAAGAAAGCAACTGAGTTAAACTGGAAAGCATTGTCTTTTTATTTGTGATTTGTCATAGAAACTCAGGAGTTACTATGGACTAAATGTTTGTGTCTCCCTGAGATTCTTCTGTTGTATCCTAACCCGAAATATGATTTGTATGAGGAGAAAGAGGCTTTGGGAAAAGATAAGGTTCTGTAGGTAGAGTCCTCATGATGGGATTGGTACCCTTCTAAGAGGTCAGAGAGGTAGCTGGCTCCCTTTGCCACAGTGTGTGCCTCAGAGAAGTTAGCTGCCTACAACCTAGAAGGCGGTCCTTACCAGTTCTCTACCAGGCTGACCCCTTGATCTTATACTTCAAGCCTCCAGAACTGGGAGAAGTAAATTTCTGTTGCCACTCGTTAAGCCACTCGTTCGGTAAGCCACTCGTTCATGGTAGGTAGTCAAAGCAGCCTGAACTAAAACAATAGCCATATCTTCATAAGTTGTCAAAATCCCTGAGAAACATTTTAGTAATGTACGCTTTTCACTCCACCTCTGGAATTTAGGTTCTTCAACTCCAGAGAACTCTGATCAGGTGAACATATTTTGTGATGGGGAGCAATGAGTTCTCTATTTTTATTTCAATAGTGAGAAGAGAAATAATCATTTTCTTTAGATGCACAACAACCGAAAAATTATTTTTAACTCATTACGATTAGTGATTCATGAACAGTAAGGCTTAGGAAACATCAGTCTTGTCTAATTTATTCCATGTGCTCATAAGGCATTGCTTTTATGAACTTATTGTTAATTTACACGGATGTTATCAAAACACTTAGCATTGCCTAAGCCTCTTGGAAAAAATTGGACAATTATAGCATCTACATCACAAATTACTCAAAAAGTTAGGTAATAATAATACACTTTGTATGAAGTCAGTAAATATTAGTGATTATTATTATTGATACACTAATATAATTATAAATATGAATACAATTGTAATTAATCTATTAATAGGATTAATACTTTATATAACATTTAAGTTTTGTTCATGTAACTATTTATATTCTTAATTTTTTTAACAATAGTTTTTCCTTGAATAATTAACTGCTGTCTTTTTCTTGTTTTTAAAGGTTTTATTTATTTATTTGACAGAAGAGACACAGTGAGAGAGGGAACACAAGCACAGGGAGTGGGAGAGGGAGAAGCAGGCTTCCTGTGGAGCAGGGAACTCAAAGCGGGGTTCGATCCCAGGACCCGAGGGCAGATGCCCAATGACTGAGCCACCCAGGCGCCCCACTGCTGTCTTAATATCCGTAAATTCTGGATCAATTACATACAAAAACTTTCTATATTATAAAAATCACTTAAAGTCAACTTCAGTTAGTCTAATTTCTGCCTATAAGAGTGACTTGAAATTAGTATTTACTTTTGAATCCAAGCTGTTAAATTAATATAAATATATTAACATATAT
This sequence comes from Potos flavus, assembly GCA_028534135.1. Taxonomy (NCBI): domain Eukaryota; kingdom Metazoa; phylum Chordata; class Mammalia; order Carnivora; family Procyonidae; genus Potos; species Potos flavus. The sequence goes on along the minus strand of CM052896.1, from coordinate 111,540,923 downwards.
TAACATTTATATGTTTATATATTTCATGCATTTTTACCATAGAAAAATAAAAAACTACAAAAAGAAAAAATATTTCCTATAATATCATCGTGCAACTCATTAACATGTTCCATGCAAAAATTTCATTTTTTTGGGGTGCCTGGGTGGCTCAGTGGGTTAAAGCCTCTGCCTTCGGCTCAGGTCATGATCTCAGGGTCCTGGGATTGAGCCCCGCATCGGGCTCTCTGCTCAGCAAGGACCCTTCTTCTCCCTCTCTCTGCCTGCATCTCTGCCCACTTGTAATTTCTCTCTCTGTCAAATAAATAAATAAAATCTTAAAAAAAAATTCATCTTCTTGCATGCATAAAAATTTCACAAAAGTGGAACTGTACAAAAGTAGCATCATGCTTATGTTATTTGTTAATTTCTTTCTACTAAATCTATTTTAAAATTCATTCTACGTTAGTTTTATTTTGACACCATTACTTTTCAATTATGTCACCTCTGAAAGTTAAAAGGATAGTAGGCCTTTCTAATCAAAGCATTGGCACAATTTTCTCAGGGGGAAAAGAAAAGGATGGTGTCATTAGGTAAATCCTCTAATGTGACCTTCCCGGACCCCTCAAGGAATGAAAACATTGCGGGTATACCATTCCCAGAGTGATCAGGGCAGTGAGCAGTTCTGAGAGCTGCCCAATGTCAACAACTGCCTCTCTAATTAAACAGAGTAGCAGTGATACATTTGAACAGCAGCAAAAGAGAAATCAGGTAACACTTAATCTATTTTAATTATGTATGATTCAGAAATAATTATTTCCCTAACAAGAATTGACCCCCAGCTCGGCTCAGACACACCTCTGTGTGATACGGTGCAGAACTTCTCTTTTAGGTGACGCGTGGAAATCATGCCAACATTTTTTACTTTTCCGTTTTTTTTATTTGTTGAAGCCTCCTGCTCTATAGACGATACACCCATCCTTCAACTATACGGCTCCAATGTAATTGTATTTCCCTTTATTTCTCACTTTTATGTCTTTGTTTTGAAAGGCAATGGTGTTTGGTAAAAGCTGAGGAGTAAGATAGACAGTGAATTGAATTCCAGCTCTACATTTGCTTGCTGTGTGACCTTGGACGAGTTCTTTAACCCACCTAATTCTTGAGTTTCTAACTCGTAATATGGAGATGATGATGCTTTTTATAATTTAGTTGTGAAATTTGAATAATAGAAGGCACGGAGATCATCTGTCACTCCATGCAGCCCCAATAAAACTTTCTTTTCTCTCCTTTTATTGTGCTGTACTTTCTCCAGATTTGTTGTGAACTTGTCACATATTTTAAATTTTTTTTATCTCTTTTGCTTTCATTATTTTCAGACTGATCTCAGCTGCATAGTATATGATGAGGCCCATCCAGAGTAGCATTGCCTTTTCTTCATCTTTACATTTATTTTCTCTCAAATCCGACATATTTTCTCTTTGGAAAAAATCTGAAGACTTCATGTAGAAGTGTATAAAACATAGCTTCACTTCAGTCCCTCATCCATTTAATTTCTATTCTGCTTTTTG
>CM052896.1:111482190-111538879 GCA_028534135.1 Potos flavus | reverse complement strand
ACACTTTATAAGTATTTTCCCAGTCTTTATGCATGTGTGTACATGCAAACATTTTAAATTCTGTATCCATTTCAGACTAATTTGCTATATTTGCATTCTTTGTTTAGTTTTAGTTATTTCTTGTCCTTCCTACCTTCTTTCTTTTTTTCTCTCTCTCTAAATGAATCTTATATTTCCTCCAAACAAAAACCTTTTTCTTGTGAACTCAGAACAAGGGACTGAGAGTTTTGGGGGGGGTGTGGGGGAATGGGCGAGCCTGGTGGTGGGTATTGAGGAGGGCATGTATTGCATGGAGCACTGGGTGTGGTACATAAACAATGAATCTTGTAACACTGAAAAAATAAAATAAAAGTATTTGGGGATAAAAAAAAAGAAAAGGAGACATATCTTTAATCTATCCATTTGTATTTCTTGGTACCATTGGCAGGGGGCAAGCAGGTGGCTGCTACATATGCCATAAAGTTGAATCTCTCTTTCCCCACAACTTATATCCATAATCACCTGAGACAGAGTTCATGTATCTCTCATAGGTCTTCATGCCCTGTCCAGCTGATGAGATAGCTCCGAATATTGTTACTCTTTTGTTTTATTGTTACTTTATTGTTACATCTATTTCCCAATTCTTAGACTCACAGAAAAAAGGAGTTTATTTACATTAGGCTCCAAAGTCTCTAACTCAGTCTTCTGTTTCAAATATCTGCTTTTGTGGTCTTCATTTTAGCTGATGAACTCACGTATCCTACTTGTTCTTCAGGATTTTATACCAAACCTCTTCTCTCCTTTCCATGAATCCTCAGAAACAACAGATTCCTCACATTCATGAAGCATAATATTTCTCACTAATTTCCCCTTTTTTTTCTTTTTTCAGACTTGAGTTACACTTATTATAGACTTTTCTTGTCTTTGGTCATCCATCCTTTTACTTATTTAGCCATAAATTTGTTCTCTGTCTTATCCCCTTTCTTTCCTTTCTCAGTAAATTTCTACACATTTAAGTATTTAATGTGGGCGTTCTTCTTCCCTCCATGGAAGCGCTCTCTTTTCTTTCTATACCTCTTCATCGTTACTAGATATTTCATCTGCCTTCCTTTTCCTTTCTTCTTTCACCACTATGACTTGAAATTAGCCTTTTTTAATATTCCCTTCATCTTGCTGAAGCTAATTTTTTACTGACTTCTCTCTCAAATTGCCCCCGAATAATTTTCCATATCCAATAAGTTCTGGGACTTAGAATATTTTAATTGTGTATGTTTCCCTCTTATTATGATGTGCTTTTAGCAATTTGCATAGATGTGCCCCTTTTCACCACAAAAATTCTAAAAGGCACAATAACAGCAACAGCTAATATTTATTGAGGGCTCGCCAGTATTTATTGAGCGCTTACTATATACTGGTTCCTCTGCAAAGCATTTTACCTGGCAGAATTCTCTGGCACGTACTATTAGCCCTTCGTCTTACAGATGAGAAAAGTGATTTGCGCAGATGAAATTGTGCAAGCGAGGGCGTAGATTGCCTAAGGTTACATGGTGAGCAAGAAGCTGACCTAGGATTCCAGCCAGCCAGCCTGACCTCAGAGCCCCCAAGAGTGACTTTGTTTAAGCAGTACTATGATGTGGGGAAAGACATGAAATTAAAGCTGACAGAGATCATTCAGATAATGTGATAGAGATGGGGAGACAAGGTGGCAGAGTGGAAAACACTCTTATCAAAATGGTGCAGCTGCCCTCGTGGTCCAACCGAGAGCCGCCGTGTGTTTATGGAGAGAGGCTTGGTATTTGCTAGAATTTCTGATTCCTCAAGACAGCTAGAAATCCAAATGTTGTGTGTGTCAGTTTTCCCATTAGAAAAGTTGTTCTAATTAAAAATGAAAACAAACAAGCAAGCAAAAAAAGCATGGTGCTAGCAATCAGAGATATCTGCATGCATGATGTGATCCATAGGATTCTAGTTGGAAGCTTCTCGTGTAAAAGAATGTGCCATTCTGGGAGAGAGCAGCCTGACCTGGTACCAAACTTAGAGTGCATGTCTGCGTGTTCCTACACTGCTCCCACTTTTGATTACATCACAAATATATTTGATGAAAGTAACCCAATTCTTCAAAAATACAAAAATACTTCTTCCCCTCTCTACTGTTCTTTCCAGTTTAGATTGCTTCTTTCCTGACCTTAGGTTAAATTGCTTCTACTATGTGATATATATAAAATAATACAGGCAATGTATGGGAAAGACATGAAGCAGAGCAATTAAATATCCAACAATGAACTCACACCGTAATTTAAGTGATGGAACTTTACAGAAAACATTTAAGCTACTCATGCAGTGTTCATTTTAGGCTTCCCCAGGATCCACCGAATCTACTGTACATCACGTACTGAGTTTAGTATTTCTTATTTCCTAGTTATGTAAAACCAGTTTTATTATCTGTTTATGCCTCGAACACGATAAACTGTCTATTTTTATTACTATTTATGCTTTATAAAAGTTTTATCCTTCATGCAGACTTCTGTATTGTTTATTTTGCTCTGTGCGATGTTCCTAAAATACATTGATTTTGTTATCACCATAACATTAATTTTCACTTCTGAATATTATTCTCCTGTGTGAGTATACGAAAAATTTTATTAGTCTATAATTTTGGTGATTGACATTTATTTTATTTCCACATTTTATTTGTACCCTCTTGCTAGGAATATTTGCATACCTGTTTCCTGGTGTCCACGTGCAAGAATTTTATTCGGATATGTTCTTAGCAATGAAAGTGCTGAATCTTAAGATTACTCAGTGCACTTATCAGTAACTTAGGGTTACTCAGAGACTGGTGCACAGATCAACAATATCCTTATTACCTGAGTACTCATATAAATGTGAGTTTCATCCCAGATCTCCTGAGTCAGAATGTACATTTTAACCAGATCCAGGATGCCAGGATAGGCTAGGTTTCCTAAGACAATATATTTTATGTTATAAAATATTTCTATTATATTTATATTTTATTATATTTATATATATAAAGAAATTATATCATATTATTTATGCAACATAATAGTTCCGGGAGGAACATTATCTACAAAAGCCTTTTTACTGAGAAAATTCACTCCGATTACTTTGTATATTTTGCCATCAAGATGTAAAAGAGGTCATCCGCATTTTTGCTGTTATTGAGTCTTTTAACTGGTACCATTGGATACTATTAAGTAAATGTAAAACATTTTTCCCAATTGGCCATTATATTTAGATGATATCTTGATCCATGTTTCCAGCCAAACCTGGTCTGTCTCTCACATTAGCCCAAATGAAAAACATATAAAGGAGACTAACTTCATTTTCCTTTTGACACATTTTTGTGTTTTTCCCAGCATATATCCCTTGGTTATCAATAAAGCTAATTTTCTTAAAAACAAAACGAAACTTTGAGAGAGTTAGATTGCTATCAATTTTAACTTACGCATGGGAAAACTGAGACATAGAAATGTTTATATTGATCCAGGGTCACAAAAGTACCCACTGACTGATCAGAAGTGAGAACTTAAATCTTATTATTTGTAGTATGTTCTCTTACTAAGATAACATGTTTTTCATTTGTTAAATCATGTTTATACTTAGTATACGATAATAATTATTAGAATATAAGGTATAAATGAGCTTGAGATAGTTCTCCCACATATTAAACGCTAAACAATCAGACATGGGGGGATGAATCTGAAACCAATATAACCTACTAATTTGTGAACTAAAACACATTTGTAGTGATGTATTTGCATTGTGGATATTGAAACAAATAAAAAAAAATGCTCTCAGAAAATTAATGTAAACTCTATCTGCTAATATAAAAGTACATATTAGGTAGAAAAAGAGAAGGGAAGAAAGTGATTTTTATTACTGAATATTTCTGTCATTTCTCTTATCAAAGTTATTAATTATAAAGAATAGAACACTTGTATATTCATATCCAAATGTATCAACCTGACATATTGAACTACCATGATTTTTGAGATTTGATCAAAATGTATATTTGTTTCACTCTGTGTCACTAAAATATATTTCAGTACTGGGGCACCTGGGTGCCTCAGTGGGTTAAGCATCTGACTTCTGGCTTTGGCTCAGGCCATGATCTCAGGGTCATGAGATGGAGCCCTAAGCTGGGCTCCCTGCTCAGTGGGGCGTCTGGTTGAAGATTCCCTCCCTCTCCCCCTCTGTCCCTCCCTCCTCTCTTAAATAAATAAATAAATAAATCCTTAAAAAATGTATAGTTCAATACAATTTACTTATTGATATCTATAGAACAAAAATCAGGAGATGAGATTACTCTTCCAATACTCACTCTTGGAAATAAATAGCTATATGGTTACTTTAACATAAAAACAAAAACAAAAACAAAATGAAACAAAACCACCAAACTAACAGTTATGTACTGTAAAATGTCCAATCATGGATATGAATAATTTCTTAATTTTCATCCTAAAGGAAATCATCTTCCCTTCTCCCACCAGTTGCCACTGCCTTTGCTTTTCTATAACTCTCTCCCATACTCTCAGGTTCGGGGATAGGGGGGAAGAGGGGAGTAAGAAGGCAAAAAAGAATGTTTTTCTTTCAAATGAGGTCTTATTATGACTTTCTGTGCTCTACCCTATGAGATATGTTAAAATTGACACTTGTTTGTCCTTTGTGAAGTTCTTCCAACACTCAGTTCCTGGATATTTGTGATTTCTCATTTTACCCAGTGGTTTCCCAGAACTCTATTCCACATAGACCTCTCCCTGTTGGAGACCCATCAGTCTCTGAAGATTCTTCTAGGGCAGAAATAAAAACAGGTCTGTGAAGCTCTCTCTCCCACATCTGGTTCAGGACAGGACTCACACATCCATTACTCTGACAAACTCTTGGAGTATAGGTTCATCCCTGCCTCCTGCAGCCACTTCTCCTTTGCCTGCCTCATTTGTCCCCTTGATTTCTAAGATGAGGGCCAGACCACTGTCCAATGTATCCCCTACTCTAAGAGATCTGCAACTCTCCAAGGAGTGTGTCAGACTCCCCTCTCCCTAGGATGAGCAGAAGAGGGAAGAACCCCTCCAGGAGGACAAGTGAACTTTCAATAAAGCAGCACCTTTCTTTCTTCAAAAAATAAAAAAAATAAAAAAAATAAAAATAAAACTCTTACACAAGTCCTCTTCTGGTCCAAACTCTGCCCCTTTTATATCTTCCTTAGGTGAGGATCTCAGTAGATCTGAGGCAAGTTGTTTGAAGGATATTTTGAAAATCTAAATCTTGCTCTTGCATTTTATTTTGGTGACCAGTATCTGTCATGCTGAGGTTGGCATGCTAAGTTGTCAGAAACACCAACTCTTCAATTCCACATTCTTTTCCTATACATAAAATCTCCATTTGATAAGCTTTCTCAACTTTGTAAAAATCCATTTTAACCTTGGAAGGGAAAATGAGAGAAGAGATTAAGGGATAGAGAAATTAGCATTGACTGAACACTTGTCATGTCTCAGGTGTTAAGAATGTTCCCAATTTGTGCATGTCTTCTTCAGCTGTTCCAGCCATCCAGAGAAGGAGACTTTATTATCCCCATTGTCTCTCCCTAATGAGTAAACCAAGACTCAGAGTATGTTATTTGCACAGGGTGACACTGCTAATGAGTAGGAAAGCAAAGATTGGACACCTCCATCTGAGTGACTCCTAAGTCTGAGATCAATGATATCTCATTTATCTCATTTTTTTCTTTAGAATAAAAATAATTTAAACTGTTTCCCATCACCACTCCCCTCCCACCCCAAGGATGTGCTCTGGAACCAATTAACTGGGCTCAAATCCAAGCTTCCACCATGACCATGGGTGAATTACTTAGCTTCTCTGTGCCTCAGTTCCTCATTTGTAAAAATAGGAAGAATAATAATAATGATACTGGCATCACAGTTTTAAATAGTTGCCTTTAAAAATAATTTCACCAGCTTTGCTGGAAAGCAGGTCAGCAGAGCTCCTCATGCTGTCATGATGGAATCTGATCCAATCATAGAGTTTTTATGAGAATTAAATAGGTTGATATTTATATATTTAATAAAATAGTAGAAGAAAAGATTAGGAAAAGATCACTAGACTTTGAGTTAAGATCCATGACATCTGAATTGAAGTCCTTTTTTCACTAACTGTGTGACCTTGGGAGAATCCCCTAAAAGACCTTTGTGTTCTTTTTTTTTTTTTAATTTATTTATTTGACAGGGAGATCACAAGTAGGCAGAGAGGCAGGCAGAGAGAGAGGGGGAAGCAGGCTCTCCGCCCAGCAGAGAGCCCGATGCGGGGCTCGATCCCAGAACCCCGAGATCATGACCCGAGCTGAAGACAGAGGGTTTAACCCACTGAGCCACCCAGGTGCCCCAAGACCTTTGTGTTCTCATCTATAAAAAATATTTGTTACCCTCATGGGAGTAACACATCCCATTTTCCCATTTTATTAGGACAATGTCAACTCCTGAATATACGCTCTATAGAGTGAGCGTCCTGCATGCAATCAAAATGCAAGATCAAGCTATAGGACCCCACCCCACTGCTGAGATTTCCTGTCATCCCAGTGCTGTACTATCTTTTCCATTCATGTCTTCCCAGATAGGGTCTCAGTAAAAGGACAAAAAGTCACAAAGGACATGAGCTCCTGGAGAGCCTTCTTATACACTGAGTTCTATAAATGATGTGGCTATAAAAGAAGACTGAAATAATCCTGGCTGAGTATTAATTTAGCTATGGCCATATACAGTGCATTTTCAAGTATAGGAAGGAAAGGCATCCTATTGTCATCTATGAGTGTGTTAGAACTTTCTTGCATCAATTAGGAGACACATGGTAGGTTTAAAAGACAAGCTTTATGAGACTGCTCCTGAAATTAAAAATCTGGAAAAAATAACTATTTCAACACATTTACCTTAGGGAATGGTGATACTGTTCTATAGGATAGTCCTTGATATTGTTTCAAAATTAATTTTAGAACTTCTTCTAGTTTTATTGATCAGAAGCTAGAGTTGCTTCTTAAACTTTGTTAAAGTTTGGAGATTCAGAGAAATCTTGTGGATTTAGGTTCACCAAGGGACCAAGGAATATCTCTGCAGGGCAGAAAGATGGTGGAGAACCACACTTTATTAGCAAGACCTTCATTTGTCATTCACCAACTTTAGAACTTTTGGAGTCCTTCTTCTTTTTCAGAATTTTTTTTTTTTTTTTTACTTCATGTTATAATTAGTGATATATCTGTCATCAGACTGTGATTGCTTCTAGCCAAAAACTCTTCCCTCTGAGTTTTTCAGCACCAGTAAACACTATGTCTTTCACGAGGGATAAATTTAAATGTGTATCACATAAATAAAAGTACATTATATTTCTATGTGTGTATATATATACATATATATATACACATATATTCATTCTAAGATATTACCTACTTATTTTCCATTGACCCTAATATACGTTTTAGTTCATATCCTTCCAGTTTTTTGCAGAATAGATTGAGCTCTATTTAAAACACACACACACACTCTCTCTCTCTGTTACAGCTATATCCCCAGGAATTAATTAATCAAATCAAATAAATCAAAGTCCATGGAGACCAGAAAAAACTATAAATTTATTCAATTTTAGTCTCTAATTAATATTTATAAATCTATTATTATATTTGATTACAAAGTCCTTTAAAATCTATTAATTGTAACAAGTAAAGCTTTATGCTCAGTAGCATTGATGGGCTGAATGTACATTATGATCATTAAACAGTACAAATTCCCAGAAAATTGATTGTGTACCTATTAGGAAAAATAACGTCTAACTAAAGCCAAGGTTTCCAAATTGATTTTTTTAAAACAAAATTGTCCATATCAAGCACCATTTCCCTCCAATAGATTTGCTGCCCATGATGGTAGAACCTACATGCAAAAGACAAGAATAAAAACTTACGGGAAAGCAACAATGAGAAAATTCTTTTAAAAGAATCCTGTTTACAATCCTGTGGTTACTAAGTCTTGCCAATAATTGATTTTGGGCTTAAATCTCACAAGAATGAACAGTTTTTAGCAATTCTTGAAATTCTTAGTGTTTTCAAGGAAGCAAGTGCGATCAGTGGATGGGAGTCACCTGAATCAGAGGAATGATTATTCTTTACAGTAGGAGAGCTGAGAGGAGCTTGATACTATTTGAATGCTTCCTAAACCCTATTTGAACACATCTCAAATTGAATTCACTAATTTCCTCCAGAAATGCACTCTTCTTTTTATGTTTCTTGTCTCCTTCAATACATTACTTTCCTTCTAATCACTGAAGCTTGACAGTCCTGAATTAGCGCTGATTCCTTCTTTCTCGTCACCAGCCACACGTAATGGATCAATTATACTCCGAAAACTCTTCCACGCCTTGCTATTCTTACAGCCACTGACCCAGGCCTTTGTCATCTTTCTTCTCCTGCAATAATCTTCTAACTGGCCATCCCCTCGCAACTCCTATTTTCTACAATACCACTGGATTTATCTTTCTAAAACGCTAATGTGCTTACATTGCTTTCCAGGTTAAAAAAAAATAATAATAGTGGACTCTTTGAAAGCACAGGTGTCTCACGATAACAATCTGTCTACCAGTGGGTGCGTCTGGCCAATAGGCATGTTGTTTTTGGTCCACGGTTTTAAAAAACAAAACAAAAACAAATGTCATTGGCCGATATTTAATAATTTGGAGAATTAACATCTGATATTCACTGCTTTTCCTGAAAAAGAGAAACTGGCAGCACTGGGTTGACATTCTCCTACCCAGCTGATCTGTGGTCCCTGCACCACCCTCCCAATGTGAGGTTTCTCCATTTCCCCGTAGTCCTCACTACTTCCTATTGTCACCACATCTCAACGATGAGAGAGGGTCCCTCACACATCACTTGTCACGACACTTTTATTCTAATTTCTCTTATAGGCAACCCACTTCCTCCACTGTATTCTAACACCCATCTTCTTTAGCATAGTATTCAAGACCCGTATAAGCAGGGTTCATTTTCCTATTCTCATGTTTCTCTTCCTCTATCTCCCACTTTATACTTCAATCATATCAAGCTGCTCCCTGCTCCTAGGACAGGTCCAAGCCAGAGATCTAGAGTGCAGAGTAGACTCAGAAAGTCCGGGCCAAATCTATTTCTTACTTTTATTTGTCAGAACTTTCTGTGCCTTGGGTTTTTCATTTATAAGCTAGAGATAGTAGTGCCTTCCTCAAATGTTTACAGTGATGATTGAAAGAGTTAATGCATGTGAATACAAACTTTAACATCTGATAAATGTTCAGCGAATGTTTGTGATTGTTGATTTTCCACCAAAATTTTCCGCATTCTTTATTTTACCACCTAAATATCTAGCTGAGTGTTGTACAAATATTAACTCTTCAGAAAAAGTTTGTGACTTAAACAAAAATGAAATTCATGAGTTTTTCTTTGCTGAATCAAGTAATTATGAGCTGAATTAATCTTAAAAAGCATCATGTGCAACCCATTTACTGGAAAAGTTAAAAAAAAACTAATGTGGAAATAAAATAATTTTTCTAAGAACAATTAATGTGGCAGAACAAGGACCAGACTGCCAACACTGCGACCCTGAGCTTATGCCTCCTGTTTCCTTTGATAGATCCAGAGAACAGCTACATTCAAATGCACTGGGGTCACAGAGACAGGGCTCCCAAGGTAAGTATCTACCAGGGTCATACTGTGATCACATAGCCACTGCCACTAAACCATACATAAGGGTGAAGATGGCAGCAGCTGCCATATGGCTGGAGACTACAATTTTTAAAATTCAGTACTCTTTTGTGTGGAAGATTCAGTAAGTCATCCTTCTTATATTATCTCATATCACCTCATTATCACTATCTCATCCCTGAGCACTGCCATGGAGTATGCATACAAAAAATATTTGCTGAATGAATAATTAAGTACAGTCATATACCTAAGGCCATATAGACACATGGAACCACTATTTCAATCTATAACATTTTGAGATTCCTTATTGGCATCCTTCACTTCAATACACCTCATGATGGATGGCTTCTCATTACTAATCCATGCAGGTTTTCTCCAATTCTACTGAACCACTTACATTTCATTCAGCATCTCTTACAACCCTGACCCTACATGCTCTTCCTTCATACCTAGAAGTGTTTTTTTCTGATTCTTGTTCATTTTTTTTTAAATAGAACTGAAGCGTCGCATCCCCTTCTACCTCGTCTCTTGGGTTGAGTGCCTTAAGTCTTTGGCCCCAGAGCCAGCCCCATCTGCATACCTTTCATATGTCACCCCTTATACTCTGCTTGTATCTCCACACACAGAATATGGGCTCCTTGGTAGCAAGGAAGTTGTCACACTGTGTTTTGTGCCCCCAGTACCTAGCAGAGTTATCAGGATATTATCAATACTCAGTGGATATTTGTGGCATGAATGTGTGGAATGAAAGACACAAAAGCTTCAAGGAGTAGAACTTGGAACTACAGAGATGATCATAAGATAGAATCAACAAATTGCCAGACTAATATAACAACTTATTGTCCAGGACCCATGGTTGCTCGCTACTAACACTCACCCTCTTGTCTACACTCCATGCTGGCCCCCACAGACAGAAATGATGAATTCCCAGTAGATCTGTTTTACCTGTGCTCTAGGCTACTTCTTCCACTTTTTGTTATAAACTTAGTTTGCCACTATTCCCAATTTTCTTTTTTCTAGCTCTGGGCATTGTTTCAAGACCTAAAACTTTCAATTTAAGTAGATGTGTATAGTTTTTTCTGCAAACGAAGAGCCAGCATACGGCAACAAGAGGAGGTATTTCAACAGTAGTTGGTCACAAAATAGATGTAATCTTGAGACCACATCAATATCATCAGGCGCTCTTCTAGGCATAGGTTGAAAAATGCACCTGTGTGGGAGATTTGGATTCAGAAGCCTAGAAGGTACAAGTTTAGAGGATCTGTGAAGAATGAAAAATTTAAAATAAATTGGAACATCAGGGTTTGAGAATGAAACCTATTTCTTTGGAGAAGGGAGGGGGGTATGTTTTTTATTTCCAGCCTCAGACTATCTCATAAGAAAGCAAACCCAAGACTAGGTGAGAATTGTGTGGCTTCCTTCTGTCAAAACATATTGCTACTTATAGGCTTAGGGATGCTGCCAATAAAACATTTCTTCAACCCTCGAGGTTCTACAAGAATAGACTCTTGGATAAGATTATTGTTAACAGCACAAGTGTTGATATAGCCACAAGTTAATAGCTACTGGCAAACAGCAGCCTTTTTTGTTCTGTATGAATAGTTCTTCCTCCACTGGTCTGCCAAACTAAGCACATTTGGTGTGTTTTCAAAGTGGCAAACAGGAGGTCAATTCATTAATCATTCTCAAATAGTGGGAAACAGAGACTCCTGTCTTGGAAACCGCTGGAAATGTAGTCCTTTCTGTTTTTAGTTTTAAGCTAGTAGGTGATTTTTCCCCCCTAAAAATTCCTTCCTTCCTTTTCTTGCTTCCTTGAGGGCTTGTACACATCTCACTTCTTTATGTTAGAGTTCAAATAACTGCATCACCTTAAGTAAACAATCGAGTGGGATTGAGAGAAAAGAGAGCATATTTTTAAATTACACTCTATTCACATATAGTGTATGAAATACTTGATTAAAATATGTCTTTCCAAACTATCCTGCATTAAGAAAGCTTACTTCTCAAATGAAAGAAAGAAAGAAAGAAAGAAAGAAAGAAAGAAAGAAAGAAAGAAAGAGAAAGAAAGGGAAAGAAAGAGAAAGGCAGGCCACTTGTCTAGGTGCACTGGTACACTCAATACTTGGTAGCCACTTACACATTTTAGGAGATTGGGATGTAAATGAACATAGCTAAAAACTGCCCCCTGGTCTTTGAGCTTATCTGGCAAGCATGGGCTTTGGTGGCAGAATGAACTAGGTGGGAGGTCTGGCTCTAACTCTTGGTATGAGATGATGGGCAACTTCCGTAATTTCTTGACGCTTTGCCTTCCTTTTCTCTAAAATGCATAATTGTAGAACCTACCTCCTGGGCAGTTGTGAAGCTAAATTTGATAATATATGTAAAGTATCTTAGGACAGGAAGGAAATCTCTTCATAATCTTCTCTCTCTTCTCTACCCCCAGTCCTGTTCCTTCCCTTATTATTCTTTTTCTTCCTCTTCCTTCTCTTCTTCCTCTACTTCTCCTCACTCCTTCCTCCACTGTTTTCATTCCCCATACTTGAAACTTACTTGTCCCTTTACTCTACTTACTTATATTAATTTCACTAGGAAACAATGCATATTTTAATTTATTGGGGGCTCTAAACACTGAAAAGCATAGGGCTTCTTCTTCTAGCCTGAATGCTATTTTCATTGAAAATAAACAATGTTTTTTAATGACTTTCCTGAAGCTTCTAACGGGAAAGGTCTCTGATTTTGGATGACACTGATGCAGCTGGCTCTTTTGTTTGATGGAGAAGATCATATAGCTGAGCGTCTACTATAATACTGGATGGAACACAAGAGGCTTTCCTCTCTGCTCTCCAGATCTCTGTAAATGTCCTGTTTGTTTTGAAGGTCAGAGAGAGTTGGGGCAGTAATTGAATGCAGAGCTTATAATGCTTGCCTACTTAGATTTGAGGCTTCCAAAGCTGGTCAGGCAACAGCACTCTGATATTTTGTTTGCTTTCATGTGAAAATATACTCAAACATTTAAGCGATTTTGAGCCTCCACAATATGTGGTCTTCTCTTCCTTTATAAGCGTCTTCCTCTTCAACCCAATCTTTGCTCTGAGTGTCCAGTTTTCCTGCTGTCCACAGCCTTCTTTATCCTTTTACCTGAACCCCCATGGTCCCTATCTAATTCTAAACACAGTCATTTTTTCAAACAAAAAAACCAAACCAAACCAAACCATTTGAAGAAAACGGTTTTCTTCATTTAAGTCTATTCCATTCCAGTGTTCTCTCCTGAAAATATCTGCTTTTTCAAATTTCTTTGACTCCTCTCTCCTTATATATTTGATGCATGGACACATTTCTCAAAGTGTAATTCTGGCTTGTTTTAATAGTTTTGTTTTGTTTTGTTTTGTTTTCCCCCCAAGAAGAAACTGATATTTTTTCTTGGTTTTGTTAGGCTTAGTTACTGGACTAAATGATCCAAGTCAGGCCTGGCCCAGATACTAAGGAAATTACTATTCCCCTTTCTCCAGGGGCCATTATACATACAAGGTGTGGCCTATATGCTAAGCAGGAACTTGTCCCCACAGAGACCTGACAGGTCCATAGGAGGCCCCAATGTCCTTTCTCATTCTTCAACTGACCTTAGATTTCTCCAAACTTTTCTTATATTTGCAATTAGTTATTTTTCAGACATAATGACTTTCTTTCTTTTCTTACCATTGCTTTGTAATGCTCTTATCTTCCCAAATCTATCACTTGCTTTTTTATTTCTTATGAATACTCATGGCTTATGTTTCTCAGAAAGTCAGGTAATGAGAAAACCACTTAAGATCCACAAAAATAAGCATGAAAAGAGTGGCAAACAATGAGTACAGCTCAGTCTAGAAATGAAAAAGGACTCTTTGGGTGCCTCAATTGATTAAGCATCTGATTCTTGATTTCAGCTCAGGTCATAATCTCAGGATAGTGAGATCGAGCCCCACGTTGGGTTCTGAACTCAGTGGGAAGTCTACTTGAGATCTCTCTGCTCTCCCCATGAGTGTGCTCTCTCTCTTTCAAATAAATAAATAAATTTTAAAAAAATATAAATTTAATTTAAAAAAAGAAAAAGGACTCTTTGATGACACCAAACACACTTGGAGCTGACCTCTAGTCAAATGTCCATCTCTCTGCCTAGCCCTTACCCACCACCAGGCACAGAGTGGGAGCTTTATATCTGACCAGTGGATGACTGGATGGATTCCTTTTCTATTCTTAAAATCAGATCCAGACACAGTCACAGAAGGATGTTTGGCATGCCTGTGATGATTTCATATTGGGGCAAGACTGGTTGACTTGGGCCAAAGATGTTAAGGGATGTTTCTATACTTACAAATTGAATTATGTACAACTTTCTATATAATAGTTTTCAGACACTTTCATACATTAAGAGTAACACTTTAATGATTAGGTTAAAAAAAAAAATGTGTCCACACAATGTTAAGGAATTTCAGATGTAGTTTCCATGAGAACTGGCAGGTGAAGCAGCATGTCCAGCACTGGAAGCTTCATCCCATAGATGCTGGTTCTTTTTTAACGCAATGATGCTGGTTCAGATACCCTGGATTTTTGGCTCTCACACTTACTGGTTGCAGAAACTTGAGTAAGACCTTTAACTACTTAGGGTCTTAGTTTAGCCATCCATACCATGGTAAGTACAGAAAACTACCTAAACTAGATTATTTATTTGAAAAGTCCTTTGCATACAAATTATTAATTTATTGAGTTATGGGTTAGTATATGTAAAGCACTTAGAACAATGCCTGGTAAATAGTAAACTCCTATTAGCCTTTGTCATTATTATTAGTAGTCTTATTAACATTACTGAGTCAGCTCCATGTTTGCTTTGCCGCACACAAGCAAAGTATGCTTTGTAAATAGTTGCTGATCAATAATTAAGAAGAGTACCATTTCAAGAAATAAGCACATGACTTTATTCTTCTGGGTCATAGTAATTACATAATGTTTTTGCAGAGATTGGTTTTCATTTCTTATTTTTGTCATTACTTGTAGAGATCAACATAGCCCACATTTATACCCCAACACTTTCTTCCAAAGAATAGAAAATAGCTCCTAAACTCACTGCACTCTAGAAAATGCACAGAGACTATATTTTCCATGAGAAATACATTTTCTGGGTTCTTCACATGTTTTCTAATAGCTGTGTCAGAAATAACTGCCAGACTTAAGGACATTCTTGAAGTGGTACAGTAGGGGATGAAACCGGAATGAAAGTCTCCAAGTGTTGTTGCTTGTGTGTGGTCCTTCCTCTCCCTTGGGCCCCACCCTTCTCCTACACAAGATGTGCCAACTGCATTTTACCAAGGAGAAAGAATCTCGAGGGTGGCATTTTTCTCCGCAAAATGTGAGGAAAAGCATGCCTATGAGAGAAGAGTTTCAGGACTGTTATAGTGGGTGATGGGGAGTGATGATGATTTTTATCTTTTTATGGTAAATTTTTCAGAAGCATCTCTCCATTCTGGTATTTAACCAAAGTGGGTGGTAGTGGTAAGAAAGGGTAGCTGCACTCATTCAGCCATTCATCAAACATTTACTGAGAATTCATTATGGAGTAGCAATACAGTACAGCACTGTGGCAGGGGTGGGGAGGGAGAATGCTACAAAGTCCCTTCCCTTAAAGATAATGGGGAAAAGCAGAGCTATATAACTGAAGCACAATAGGTACATTTTTTAAATGTATGGTATGAGGGGAATGCAGAAGAATAGTTCCCGGGTAAGGCAAGGTTTATGTGCAGAAGAAGCAAAGTACTTTTAATCAAAAGAACAGCAAATGCCAAGATGAAAAGACTGAAGTAACATAGTTCTCAGGGAGTGAATAGTAGAAACTAAAGGAGGCTGCCCACAGAAGTAGCTCAGGAGACAGGGCTGAACTGACAGAGAATAGCCCACTGTGAAGGAGTTTGTCTACCATGCTAAGTTGAAAGTTATTAATAGTGCACAATGGGAAACAATTAAAAACTTTTAAATAAGAAAAAGAGTTAATCTGTTTTGCATCTTAGAAACATGAGTCCAGCAACAGTTTTAAATTTGGGTTTCCTGTGTGTGTGTGTTTGTATGTGTTGGGGTAGGGGGCTGGGTAGAGTTGAGATGGGGTGACCCAATGGGAGGGTATAATGATATTTCTACTGAGAAATGGTACAGCCCTGAACTATGATAAGACACAGAGGATGTAAATAATAAGATGATATGGAGTGCAAAAAGAGAGTTAAGAGAGCACCTGACAAATTCCTAGAAACATAAAACTTACCAAGACTAAATAGAAAATCTGAATACAACTATAATGAGATTGAATCAGTAGTAAAAAGATCTCTGGGTAAAGAATATTCTGGATCTGATGTCTTCACTGATGAATTCTACCAAATATTTAAAGAATTACTACCAATACTTCTCAAACTTTCCCAAACTCCTTTTATGAGGCCAGCATTACCCTAACATCAAGCCAGACAGACACTACAAGAAAAGAAAACTACAGACTCATATCCCTTATGGGCATATATACAAAAATCCTCAAAAAAACGCTAGCAGATCAAATAGAGCAGCATATTAAAAAGGCGATATGCCATGACCAAATGAGATTCATTCCTGAATGCAAGGATGGTTCAATGTATGAAAATAGATTAGTGTAATACACCACATTAACAGAATGAATGGGAAAACAAACAAACTAAAACATGATCATCTCTATTAGTGCAGAGAAAACATTTGGAGAAATTTAACATCCTTTTATGATGAAAATACTCCACACATTAGGAATTGAAGAAGGCTATCTCAGTGTAATAAAAATCATATGTGAAAAACCCACATCAAACAACATACTTAATGGTAAAAGTCTGAAAGCTTTTCCTCTAAGATCAGGAACAAAACAAAGATCCTTACTTTCACCACTTCTATTGAACATAGTACTGGAAGTCCCAGTCAGAGCAATTACAAAAGAAAAAGAAATAAAGATACCCAAATTGGAAAGGAAGAAGAAAATTGTCTTGGTTCACAGATGATATAATATTACAGGCAGAAATCCCTAATGATACCACACATACACACACACATACACACAAAACTGTGGGAATTAATAACTGAATTTAACAAAGCAACAGGATAAAATGTCAACTCACAAAAATCAGTTGCATTCCTATACACTAATAATGAACAACCTGAAAAGGAGACTAAAGAAACAATTCTGTTTACAATAGCATCAAAGAGAGGAAGATACTTAGGAACTAATTAACAGAGGAGGTGAAAGACTGGTACAACGAAAACTATAAAACATTGTTGGAAGAAATTAATGAGTTTTTTCCCATAAGATTTTCTCTCTCTCTCTCTCTCTCCCTCTACCTACCTACCTACCTATTTATTTTAGGGAGAAAGCATATGTGTGAAGGAGGAGAAGGGCAGAGGGGGAGGGAGAGAGACACGCAGACTTTGGACAGAGTACGGAACCTGTACTACTGGGGTTTGATCTCATGACCCTGGGATCATGACCTGAGCGAAAACCAAGATGAATGCTTAACTTACTGAGCCATCCAAGTGCCCCAATTATAGTGACTTTTTAAAAATTTTATTTATTTATTTTTTATTTTTTTTTAAGATTTTATTTATTTGACAGAGAGAGAGCACAAGTAGGCAGAACAGTAGTCAGAGAGAGAGGGAGAAGTAGGCTCTCCACTGAGCAGGGAGCCCCATGTGGGTCTGGATACCAGGACCCTGGGATCATGACTGAGCCCAAGGCAGATGCTTAACTGACTGAGCCACCCAGTGCCCCATAATGACTTTTTTAAAATAGGAATAGAAAAACCCATCCTAAAATGCATATCACTCTCAAGGGACCCAAAGTTGTCAAGATAACCTTGAAAAAGAATAACAAATCTGGAGGCCCCACTCACCCTAATTTCAAAATTTACCACGAAGCTAAAATAGTCAAAACAGAAAGCATAAATATCAGCAAAGTAAAAAGGCAAATCACAAAATGGGAGGAAGTATTTTCAAATCATATATCTTGTAAAGGATTAATATCCAAAATGAATAGGGAGCTCCTAAAATTCAACAGGGAAACAAACAATCTGATCAAAAATTGCCCAAGGATTGAATAGATGTATCTCCAAAGAAGATATGCAAATGGCCAGTAAATACATGAAAATATTCTCAACATCACTGATCATTAGGGAAATGCAAGTCAAATCTAGGTGCAATACCACTTCATACCCAGTAGGATGGCTATTATAAAACAACAATCACAACCACCACAACAGAAAATAAGTATTGGCAAGAATGGGGAGAAATTGGAACCCTTGTACACCACCGATGGGAATGTAGAGTAGCATAGCCATTAGAGAAAACAGTATGGCTGTTCCTCAAAAAATTAAAAATAGAATTACCATATGATCCAGCAGTTCTACTTCTAGGTATATACCAAAAAAATTGAAAGCAAGATCTCAAAGAAATATTTGTACACCAATGTTCATAACAGCATTATTCACAATAGCTGAGAGATGGAAGCAACCCACAGCTCCATCAACAGATAAATAGATAAGCAAAATATGTACAAACCTTATTCAACCTTAAAAGGAAGGGAATTCTGCCCATGCTTCAACATGGATAAAACTTGAGGACATTATACTGAGTGAAATAAACCAGTCGCAAGAAGATAAATACTGTATGATTCCACCTACATAAGATACTTAGAGGAGTCCAAATTATAGAGACAGACAACAGAATCATAGTTGCCAGATGCTGGGAGGGGGGCTTAAATGGGGAGTTATTGTTTAATGGGTATAGAGTTCTAGTTTTACAAGATGAAAAGAGCTGATGATGGTTGGTAGTAATATTTACACAAGATTATGAATGTATTTAATATGATTGAGCTGTACGTTTAAAAACACTTAAGATGATAAATGTAATGTTGTGTTTATTTTACCACAATAAAAAAAATTGGAAAAAATAAAGAATGATGACCTGGATTCTGACCTTCACTCTTAGGTAGGTGGTAATGCTCACCATCTGATACAGAGAGGATAAGCTGGTTTGAGAGATAGTATCTTCAATTTGCTCTTGTTTGA
This sequence comes from Potos flavus, assembly GCA_028534135.1. Taxonomy (NCBI): domain Eukaryota; kingdom Metazoa; phylum Chordata; class Mammalia; order Carnivora; family Procyonidae; genus Potos; species Potos flavus. Next base: position 111,520,078 of record CM052896.1, on the reverse strand, counting down.
GAAAACACTACAGTTTGAGAAACACTGGAAAGTTCATGAAAACAGTCAGCAGACTGGAGTTCATAGGAAGGTTTTTTTTTTTTCTGAATATTGAGTTATCTGAATGGACATAAATGAACCAATCTATGTGTTCAGAATATTGCCGTGGTAAGAAGGATCGAGGGATAAATGAAGTTACAATGTAGGCAATGCAGAGCAAAGGGGAAAAAATAGACCCTCGTGCTATATTGTCTGATTTCAATTTCCATCCGCATAATTTATCAGCTATTTAACCTCGAGAAAATTATTTAACCTCTCTGAGTCCCTGAATTCTTATCTGTAAAATGGGTCAACAGCAGTATCTACCTTATAGCATTATTATAAAATTTGAATAAATTAATAACTGTAAAGTACTTAGACCACCAGGTGACACAGTGTTAGTATTATTAGAGATTATGATAATGAATGAGAAACACCAGGAAATGTTTGCATTGGGAGAAAAAAAGAACACTAAGAAGAGAATCCTGGAGACCTTCAGCATCTAAAAGTAGAAGAATGAGCTGACAGAAATGTATAAAAGAGAAAGACAGAGAGGAAGAACAAAAAGACCCAGAGTTAATTGTGTTACGAAGCTAATGGAGCCGACATTCTTTGGTAGTGTTGAAAATGGGCTGATGCTAAAAAAAAAAAAAAAAAGAAAAAAAAAGAAAATGGGCTGATGCTGACATATAGTTCACATATGATTAAAACTCAGGAGTGCCCCTGGATTTGTCAACATTGGTATTTTCACTGGGATGCTCGGATTTTCAGTAAGGTGGCCAAGATGAGAGGACTGGGGATGAATAGTGAAAAAGGATGTGAAAATACTTGTTATGTGGTGCTCGCTCAAGAAGTTTGACAATGTGAGGAAGGAGAAAGGGAAAAGTATAATTGGAGGGACACACAATGCTAAGAGGTTATTTTTGTTATTATTATTGACAATCTTTGTTGTTTTTAATATGGGAGAGTCATAATATGCTTATAAAGCAAGCAGAAAATAAGCTTGAAAATACACAAAAGAAAAGAAATGTATCAAACTAGTTCCTGATAAGAAAGAAATGAGAATTTTTTTTGCTCTCAGTGACACCAGAAAAAATGCCTGGGATATCTGCTTTCCCTGAACTATCCAACATGACTTCCTGCAAGGTCCTAACAGTCTATAGTTTGAGCTTTATGTTCTCTTATGAGCAGACACTAAACTGAGGGGAATCTATACACTCTGCCTGTCCTTGTAGCCCTATGGTTTTAGTCTGTGCTGTCTAATACAGTAGCCATGAGCCATCTGTGGCTATTTCAATTAAATTTTGAATTAAATTAAAAACTCAATTTCTCAGTTGCACTAACCCCATTTCAAGACCACGTGTGACCTGTGGTTCCTGTGTTAGGAAGCATAGATACAGAATACTTTCCTTATCACAGAAAATTCCTTTGCATAGTGCTGTCCTAGGAGATGAAATAAACCCCATTTCTCTCTGGGGTTTCTCACAGAAAGAGAACATCTTGATGCATCATCCTGTTCACCTTGAACTCTGTGAGCCTGGTCCTCAATAGCTTGCTCCCCACTGTGCTCATTGTCTTTTATTAGTTCTCTCTGTGGAATCACTTTGTCTTTTAACCTCTAAGGGCACCCCAGGGTAGCACTGGTCCTTTTGAAATCCTCTTCATTTGCCACAGGGCCCTCTCTTGAAGAGTTTGGTAAACAGTCTCAGCCATTGACTGTGGAAACACTATGTCAATCTGTCCCCTTCTTCCTTGAGCCCTATACTCTATCCCAGCAGGCGTCCACCCCTCCTGCACAATCTCACCCTGTGCTCCTTCCATTGTGAGTCAAAGTCTTTGCAGTAAAGCAGCTCAGCATGTGGATTTTGGATTCCCCTGGATCAGCTGCCGCAGCATTCCACCTGTGTAATATGGACCATATTGGGCACCTCGTAGATAGTCACTTAGCTCACCAGTGAGTGGGTTTTATGAGGATTGCATGACCCAGATTTGTCACATTCTTAGTGTAATACATGCCAAATTATACACTGTCATTCCTGCCTTCCTCCCTTCCCTTCCCTTTCCCTCTCCTCCCCCTCGCCCCCGTCCTCCCTCTCCCTCTCTCTCTCTCTCTCCACTCTCTCTCTTTCCTGTCAGGATTATGTCAGAGGTTATATTTGATTACAAGTCCAGAACCCCTGAGTAAGCAATAGCTTAAGGGCACACTGCTTTGCTATTCTCTGTACAACACAGAAGCTGGTGGGAGACAGAGGCTGGCATGGCCCACTAGCTGAACGACACGGTTATGATTTACTGGCCTTTCCCTCCTGCTGGCATGAATACTGCTGTCATGAAGCCTGTGATTCACGCTGAAGAAAGAGGAAGACCCAGTGCTTGTCTAAACAGGAAAAAATTTCCCCAGAAATCCCTGAGGAATCTGGAAGGTTGGCTTTCTGCCGGCCTGCCTTCACCGCAGAGAAAGGCAGGGAACATGGGTGAGAGTGGAGTGGAGGGAGACGACTTGTACATTCCTCCGCAGGGTAAGAGATAAGTTCCCGTGTGTCCAGTTTTCTTCCCGTGGCCCCTGTGACTTCATTTAATAGAAATTCTTATCATTTTTTTAGACGTGTCTAAATGGCCACAGAAATTCAAGAATCCCTTCTCCCAGTTGCTTTGTGACCCTCCCTCCCCCGCCCTGTATTTTGTGCATTCACCATGTGGGCTCAAAGATACAGAACTGACAACTGGATTTCAGGTATGCTTCCATCTGAATGTGATCTTTATCCAAGTCCCTGGACTTAACAGCCCCTCAGGTCTTCTTAAAAAATGCACTTAGTAGCCATGGGTTTAGTTTCTCTCCGCAGTTCTGACTTGGCATCCTCGAGTCCGCAGACTTTCCTGTTGGAGTCAGAATAGGCTTTTTAACATAGAGCATGATGCAATGACGTAAAAAGCTCGTGTCATAAACAGAGGATCCATACATTCCATTTTGTAGTGATTTGTCTTCTTTAAATCTTTTCCCATTTTTCATATCTGTGGTGTCCATTTTCAGACTAAGACCTGTATATGACTGCTTTTAGTATTTACTTGGACACACATAGCACATTAGTTGATGTGTGTGTATCATATCCGGGAGATGGTGAATATTCCTGACTATTTTTAACCTTTTCACATTTTATGCGTTTACTTATTCCCACAATTCCTTTGGCATTTAAAAAGAAGAAAATATTAAGGAAAAAATGTATAGCTCAGAGAGTGTTTGATACATTAAATGCTTTCTAACTTGGAGATCCTGGGAGTAATATCAAAACTTACAGTCCACAAATAGTTTCATTGTAATGTTGAACATAAACATCACCCATAAAGTCAAGACTCCTGAGGAAGGCACTCTGAAAAATGTTCAAAGACCTACCATATTTTTAACTAAGCAGTACCAATGCTAAAGTTACAAACATCTGTTTAGAACAATTTTCCATTAAGGACTGTTCTTTTACAAGGAAATATCTGAAGAAAATGTCACGTGTTTACTATTACATCATGCTACAGACTTTCTACACCTCTGTAAAGCCCAAGGTTATAGGAGCTCAAAACCCCCCAATAAACTGCCACTAAGAAGCCACTCCATTTCACACTGTGGACATTCCTGAGGGCTGTGTTCAAAGAAGGACCTCTCAGCCAGACTCACACAATGGAAAATTTTTTTAACACAGTTTTAAAATAAAAGCTGTATTTTGTAGGTCTCCACTAAACAATCTGTTGGGGGCAAGGGAAAACAAAGCAAATCAAATCCAAATAAAGCAAAGACAACTCCAAGACAAATATGATTCACAAAGCAAGTGGGAAGGGGAATGATTCTCAGAACCATGAGTCACATATGTTAGGGCTTGTGTTTATTCTTTGCAAGGTTCCAAAAGGAGAATTACTCTAGAGCACGATATTATGCACCCAACAAAAACATGTATTGGACATGAGGGCAGTGTCCCTTTCAGTGGAGTATTGGGTTTTTGAGAGAAAAACCATCTAACCAGTGCTATAAGCAAAGTAGAGAATGGGTAAGTTTAGGAGAAAAAAAACCCAGATTTGGAGTTCTGATTCTGGCACTTTATGTGGCCACTGGTGTCACTTAAACTGTCTAAAATCTCAGTTTCATTAATTAAAAAATCCGCTGTGATATGTCAATCATGGGATTATTCCATTCTGAGACACAAATGCTGGCAGATGCTTACAGAAGTGCTTTGTGAAATGTAAACACTGAAATGATTGTTTTGTGATTGTTTTTAAACAAATTGTACAGGAAAATAAAAGTTTTTGAATAACAACAACAAAAAATATTGCTATTGTATTTAAACTTTAATTTAAATAAATGAACAAACATTAAATATCTTAAGCAGATAGAAATATTAACTAAAATTTTAAGATATTTACCACAAAATTTCAAATACTGACAGTTTCCCAATGACCAAAAAGTCATCTACTTCTTCAGTATTCCCATGTATGGCCCATTACAACTCAAAATAATTTTCTTTTTTTGTTTGTTTCATACAGTGTCTAAATCAGGGGCTACCCATGTTACAGATTTTCAGCCTTCTACTCTACAAAATTCCCAAACTTCCTCTTCATCTACTATTATTTGATAACCTATGGATAGAAGGTACTTGAGAGGCTGGGGTGGGAACTCAGCCCATTGGCTTCCCATCATTAGGCTTTCATCAAGAACACTCCTTTTTAATACAACAGAAAAGTACTTCAAAGAAACTAAAGATTATGAATAAAAAGGAAGTCACTGCTTTCCATGTTAAGACTCTATCACCTCTAACTGGATTTCTTTCCAAAAATTCTGCTGTCATGAGGTCACATATATTGTTATTCCAAAAAGGGATGACTCTGCTAATTTACCACATTTATTTTAATGCAGTGACTAGTCCTGTGAGGTATATCTGACTTGATGCTTTCCTGTAATCAAGTGTGTGCTGTCCCATACTCTAGCCGCCAGGCATAAATGGCTCTTTAAATTAAATTTTAAATTAAGTAAAATTAAGTAAAATTTAAAACTCACTCCTTCAGTCACACTATCAATATTTCATGTGTTCAGCAGCCATTCATATGTGCCTGGAGGGATGCCATATTGGTTACTGTTACAGAACATTTTCTTCAGTACAGAAAGTTCTACTGGGCAGTGCTTGACCAGCTTCTTTCCACTTGGCCCATGATGACTTTATCCTAAAAATGAATAAAGAAAATAATTATGAAAAAAAAATCATTCATAGTAACAAAGTTCAGATCTGGGAAGAACAGGAAAAACTACAGGTTTGGACCAGATTTCTGCCTTCCTCCAGAGGAGATCAGGTTATTCATAGCTCCAAGGTAAAACAATGTGGGGCCAGAAATACAGGTGACTGATTCAAATTCATAGGGAAATGGTGTCAGACAGGGGACTCGAACTCGAGTCCCCTTTTCTTACTGTGATCTTTCTTTTATAATTCTACACTGACCCTTCTCCATTCATCATGCACACTTAAAAGACAAAATCCAACAGGATTCAATTTTATTGACTTTGTTGATAATTTCTTGTAAAATTTAAAGTCGGCAAGAGCATGCCTGTAAAAACACATTCATAATAAAGCCATAAGCAAAAATACCACCTCAGTATCATATATGATCCATGAAAAAGTAATTGTTAAAATTAGCATGTGCCTTATGTTCTACACACAGCAACACATACCTTAAGCAGATAATTTCACTAACACACATTTCAATAACATATGTGACATAAATTAGCATTATTATGCCGATTTCATAGATGAAGAAATGGAAACTTAAAGATGTCAGGTAGCATCACGCCTAAGACCCCAACACTAGAAAGAAGCAAACATTCTAAAATTTAAATCCAGATGTGTTTGACTGTAAAAACCCATTTCCCCAGTCAGTGCACCCCATAGATAATCCCTGTGAAAAGTGAGCTGGGGAAAATATTCTTTATGTTTTTATCATCTCTAACACTGCATAAGGCTTTTTGTGTATGTGTGTGTGTGCATGAGTGTGTGTGAGAGAGAGAGAACAATATTTTTTATACTGGTATTATATTTCTGCTCAAATTCCCAATCTGACTGACTTATTCCAGGGGAATTAATTCATATGATAAAGATAATCAAAAAGGAACTTAAGGTAAAGATATAAAAGAACAAAAATTTATCATTTCATTAAGCAGAGATTTATCAAATATAAAAAGCAAACAGTTCCTGCCTGCTGTCCCTGCTCTATCTTGCTCTCTTTTTCCATTTTTCTCCATCTCTCTTACTTATACTCATTCTGAGAAAGTTCAGTTTATAAGTGTGGGTCATATTTACATCCAGCAGGAGAGATTTGTCTTATGAATGGGAGTGTGAATGTGATACTCTTTTTTTCAGTCCAAAACAAAACAATGGAAACAAATTTATTGAGTGTTTCTTACGTTATAGAAATCGTGTCAGGGTTTAGCTATACAAAAGATAAATTCAGCAGCATCTGTGGACTAAGGGGCATATTGAGTTTGGAAAATAAATGATGAATTTAAACAATCCCAAGCCAAATGATAACAACATGGCAAAAACCCTCGAAATAAAAGGCTTTCTGGGACAAGTGTCTGTTGAGATTACGATCTCAACATAGATGATCATGCTACTTATTAAAATAAATACTCGTTCTATTGAAAGGGTTGCTGGTAGTAACAGGAATAAAATGAGGGTTCATTTCTAATATGTGCCTCATTCTAGCCTGTTGCATTCTGGGTAAATGGGGAATCTGCTTAGAATGGACGTGCTTTTTCACTTCACCATCTCTTTCTTACATCTACTAACAAATGATGAGTTTTCTCTTAGAACATGAATGATCCAACTCCTACCTCATCTTATTTTGAAACCCATAATGAAATAGATACATATGTTAGCAAGTGTCCGAACATATCATTATTCACAGTAGGAAAATGTAAACATAGCATTACGGAAATATGAAGAACTTTGCATATTAATGAAATTCTTTTATATTCAATGTCCGCAGGCTGAAAAGTTGTCTCTAGCTTCATTGATTCAAGCAACAAATGGGGCATATGATCTGGAGAAATGTGTCCATCAGTATCCTTCTTTCTAGACCAACCGTAAGCTGAGCATGTCAGTACTGGTTTCCAGATGACCACCAAAAGAACTCATTCCTCTGGAGCTGTGTTTCATACTGCCATATCTTTGAATTGATCAAATGCCGAGAGACTTGATGCTTTCAAACCATGTGGGAGCCATACATTGGTAGAGAGAGATAGAGACCTTCTTTCAGCAGCTGATTAGCAGCCTTTGTAATAGCCTCGCGCAGTTCATGCTCAGAGAAAAAATCAAGAGCTAACACCGCTGCTAAACACTTTATTTTTGTGTTTTACCTATTAGCTTTTCATAAGCCTGTATTACAACCAAATTTTAACACCAAGTATACAATATTAAATATTAATTTGAAAGAAGTTGAGAGAAATCATATTACACCTTCTAGTACATTTAATTTAAAATGCTAAAAGCAAATCTTTTTCCTATATACCGTGTTCGCCTTTTTGGAAATAGGAACATACAAACTGATTTTCATTTTTATTAAGTGACTACCTATAACTGGGCAAGTCTCAGAGAGTTAGGAAGTAAAACTCACATACCATGGGAAATGGATAAGTTCTTATTACTCAGTAACTTATTTTCCCAAGGCTTGCTAATCATTTCACTCAAAAACCAATTGAATCTTTTTTAAATATAATCTTCCCCTGCAATATTTCATGGATTAAAAAAAATTAGTTCTCAATTATAGTCTAAGAAAGAAGAAGCAGCATTGAAAATCAGTTAAAGTCATAGCCACATTTTTCAAAAATGGGGGGGGACACTATAAGCAAGCACTGTCATTCCATTTTATTATTTATTTGTTTTTATTTTCTTTTACCTCAGCACTTTGGTTGATAATATGCTTTATTGTTTTTTTTTTTTCCCCAGCAATCCTTGGGAGATGTAATCATATAGATTTCCCTTCCTTCCTTCCTTCCTTCCTTCCTTCCTTCCTTCCGTCTTTCTTTTTTTGTAGAAGACTGTAGGAGAAGTGACAATAGTCACTATTTCAGTTGACAGGAGGGAAGTGATGAAGAGGCAATGCTTCAAAATCCATACACAGTAGATCCAAGGGAGGCTTTAAATTGCTGTCTCTGAGTAGCCTGGTCACACAGAATATAATCATGTTAGTTGTTTCGTTCAAAACCCTCAAACCTTTGGCACACAGACACAACTTCCTACTGCTTCGATTGACCACTCAAAATCCCATCCCCTGTCCTTTCCAGCTCTCCAACCAGCCAATCATGCAGCAACCACTAGTATGTTCAAATATTATGACCTGGTGAGCTAACAGTATCTTTACAGTCATTTGAAATAATCATGTCATTAGGTTAATGATCCTTAGAAGTTTAAATGACCTAGGTTGCCTTAATCTTTGGAATAACTTGGTAGTAAAGATCACTCTCTATTAGTTAATGCGTTTATTTGGCCATAGTGTGGACCTTCCCCATCCCCCCTAATTTTACAATGTCGAAAAGAAAACTGAATTTATGTCATAAGTGATCTATTTGAATTTAAATAACCAAAACGATTTATTCATGTTATTTAACATCAACAAATGTTTATTGATCATCTTTATCAGAATATTAAGTTTCTACCAACTAAGTAAATACTGATAAATGAATATTACAATGATAAATCCATGTAAGGCTAGAGTAATTGCTAGAAGCTCCTTGTTGAGTTAATCTTAGATCATAGTTTGATTTTAAATATGGCCTCAAAACTAAGCTCTGTTATAACCCCTATACTAAATGATATTTTTTTGAAGAGAGTATATTCAAATGCATACGTACGAAATTCATATGTATGAATTAAAGTCACATTGGAAATGTTTTAGTCATTATGAAATTTTATGTTACAAAATTTCTCACTTTTCGCATTAGAGTGGCTTTGATTCAAGTTTTCATCGCATTTGCAAAACTCTCCTAACTTCTGTCTTTTAAATTTTTTCCCTGTAAATCCCCTTTTCATGACAACACATTGCAACAGAGTGGGCTACCTAAGCTCAATTTAATTTTATCCCTCTGTTTTAAATTCTCTGTTGTGTGTAACAAAGTCCAAGCCCCTTAGCCTGGCCCACAAGACTACTAATATCTGCTCTCTTCTCTGCCTCAAGTTTTACCATTTGCCAGCTCACATAGCTGAACAGTTACATTCTTACATACACAAACATACACATGTACACGTTATGTATGCACACAGCACGTTTACGTGCACATGCACAAGCACCTGCATGCACACACAATAGATGCAGCCACTCTGACAACTATTAAACCCACCTAATGGAGCTGCCTATTTCAACAGCAACGATCTGAGCCAATGCAGAAGCCCGCAGGTGGGGAGCAGCCTTTCTGGTTTATTTTCTGTGAGTTTTTGGTAACCAAAAGTGACCTCCTGGCTGATGAAGCTTCCTAGAAGGCTTTTTTGTTTGTTTTTGTTTTCCTTTTAATGCATCATGGAGAATGAAATAGAGGAATCTAAGGAGTGGGAAAGGCTAATAGAGAATTAATTTCATGGGAATATTAAAGATCAACTTACTTCCTTAATTCGTACTTCAATTTGGTGAAGCTGTGAGAAGAGGTGGTTTTTTTCTTTGTTTCCGTAAGGCTTTCTCAGCTAAATACAACATGTTAACATGGGATGACTTTTCAGAATCTTCCGGAGAGAGTGAGAGGACCTTTCTTCTCTCATTTATCTCTTCAGCCTCTTTTCAGTGACTTTATAATTAGACATAATTTAATTGAGTAGGGGTTAATTTGATAAGTATTAACTTATTTATGTACATAGATATTTATTTAAGATTGTGTAAGGGTCAGAATGTTCATTAGTTTATTTATATAAAAATATGTGGGGGATTATAACTGCTTTGCAGAATATATTCTAAAAAGTCAAATGTTATTGATCTGTTGATATATTCAAATGCTAGCTATGAAGAAAAGATAATTGAAATAAAGCAGGCACCATATCTTAGGCCTTAGGCTTAAATTATTCTTAGGTGTATAAAATAATCAATTCTTTTATTTTTTTCTTTCAAAAGTCAACTTACTTCCTTTTGTACTAGGAAATCTAACATAAAACAAGATGCAGTGTTTCAAGCTATAGAAATTTCAAGGTATTCATTCCTAAGATTTTGCTTGTTTCTTGTATCAAACAAAATCTTAGGAATGAGCACCTTGAAATTTTTATTTTAGGATCTCTAATTAAGCATTCAGATTTAGCAATGATTTTCTTGGGCCTTTATTTAAAAAATTATTTTAGAGACATTCTCTAAAATTCATGTCTGCATATACTCATCTGAGGATAGTGACATTTCTTTTCACTATTTCTATATGTATTTCTCTTATACCTTAGCTGTTTTCTATTCTTGCTTCAAACTTCTCATTTCACATCCTCCATGGTCCCAGTCATGCAGCAGTGAAATCAGGGCTCTTCTTGGAACACAAGGAGTAATTTGCAAGCTAGGCAATTTTCAATGAAATGTGGAGATGGGAAGAATCCACATCAGGACATACTTGCAAAACAATTTCAAAATTAACAAGTTTAAGAATTTATAATTTTAATACAGGTGACAAAGCTACATATGAGAAATAAATTTTTAAAAGAGTGACATCTCTATTCTAAATTGGTTGACTAATTGTGGGGCAGTTGTGCAACTATTAATTTGTACCCTTGAAAAGGTTTGGAAAACTCTCCTCTACAAGAGATATTAGCTTTACCGGTAGGAGGAGAGGCACCAACTCACATCAGGCCAGAAATGTCCATCTTGCCCTGTTCCAAAGCCTGGTTCCAGGATGAGAACTTTATCCAGATTAAAAAAAAAGGTCTCAAATTCTTGTTATTCCATATGGCCGTATTGGAGTAGTTTGACTTTGTGCTTAAACCAAAATGCTTCAAAGGATTGTGGTTGTAGTTGTAGGTTTCCAAGGCAATGAGAATCCCAAAAAAGTCAAGAAAGGCATTCACCAAAAGTCTTATAATATCTTCTACCCTTTTGAAATCAGTTTTTTTTTCCTCTGAAAGAGAAAGGAGATTGATTTTACATTATGTGTGTCTGTAGGTGTGCGTGTGTGTGTGTGTGGGTGTCAATTTTAAGGACAAGATAGTGTTTATGATCCATTTAGACATTGACATGGATGGAATAAAAGCTGGAAAGTGAATAGGTTGGTCTAGGAGAGGGAATGAGAACTACAACCACCAAAGAAACATTTCCTATCCATTCCCATTTGCCAACTGCTAATGCCAAGCATTTTGAGAGTCAGGAACCCCAGATTTGTTTTTTCTTGTGGAAATTCCCATCTGGATTCCAGAAGAGAACTTAGGAATAAAAAAATGTTCATATGCAATATGCAAATTATGCAAGTATTAATGTTTCTATACCACCCAGTCACTTTTGTTGATGGTATACAGACATTGCTACTTAAAACCTCTTTTTAGACAGTCCAGTGAAATAACATCTCCAAACAAACTTTCATCGATTATACTAATACCAGTCGATAGCATTAACAGTTGTTTGTATAGTATACATTTAGACTTCCAAAATAAAATAGATCTGTAAACATTTTTTTTTTTTTTTAGATCTGTAAACATTTTTACTTAGGAGAAATCTAGCTGCCTTAATCAAGAGATTAAAAGAGTAATATTTCTGATATATATATATATATATATATATATTTGCTTCTCCTGATTATTTCTTCTTTGTTTGTTTTAATTTTGGAAAGCCAAATTTGTAGCCCTTTATTACTACAAACAACCTTACAACTAGCTAAGAAAAGTCTTAAATTTTGTAGGAAGTATTAATATGCATTCAATGCTAGAAAATACTTTCTGTACTTACCTTGTTGGAAGACATGGGAAAAATGGAAGATACATTGGGGATGTATCTTCAATTCAGTGAATATTTGTTCAACAAACTTTTCCTTTTTTTAAAATATATTTTTAAATTACTTATTTCACCCATCCAGATATAATTTAAATAACAAATTTGGAGTTTAAAAACTATTTACTCTTTAAAAAATGCAAAAAATTTTAAAAATTAAAAAATATCTGCTCTAGAAAGAAATTTATGTTTTTAGTATCATTGATAAATCTCAAGTGGATTTTCTTTTCAAGAAAAATAGAAATTAATCACTACGCCAAAATTATTTACAATTTAAGTCTTCCCATCCATCACTAAATTCTATACCTGAAACAAACTTTATTTCTGATAAAAATATAAATTATAGTTATTTTTCACATATGAAAAATAGTATCAAGACAAATTCATATATCTTTAAAATATCTAATGCTTCAGCAAATTAATATGAATAATAAGTACTCATGGAGCTAACCTACAAATAGAGAAAAATAGAAGAAAATTATTCAAAAAGGAGAAAAACTGTTATGAAAACATTGCTGAATGAAAAAAAGTGTAGTAACAAGAAAATACCATATTTCATTATCAAACATTCAGCATATTTTTGAAAAGTTGATAACCCATAATGGCAAAGAAAGGTACTATCACATATTTCTGGTAGTGATGTAAATTCTATGGACCTATCTGGAAAGTAATTTGAAGTAGTCACTAAAAGCTTAAAAAGAGATTCATACCCTTTAAATCAGTAAATGTATTTCTAAGAACTGCATTGAAGAAATGGCTAGAAATGTGAATAAAGATTTATGTAAGAATACATTCTTAATAGAATTATAGTTGTAAAATTTTAGAAACATAATAAACATCCAATAGTGGATAATGACTAATAAATTATCGTGCATCCATATGATGTGTGGTTGGTAGTAAAAAGAATTTTTAAAAAATAATTTAAAAATTAAGCTTGACACTTCTATCTTCACAGTTGAAGGCAGTCTCTGAAAGCAAACTGCCACATATGTGCTCTTTCATAAGTCATTGATAGATGACAGATGATAGGTAGATAGATACATAGATACATAGATAGAAAGAGAGAGAAACACACAACACAGACAGATTCCAGAATGCAATACTTTTCCTGAGGAAGAATATGAAATAATAGTCACAGTTTGATGAAAGAATATTATTTCCGGAGAGAATTCCTGAAGGGAGGGAACTATTTGCACAAGAGGGCAAAGGGGGTTTCTTAAAGGAAAGGAATAGAAATTCCAAATTCCCTTCCAGGATTCCAAGATCATGGATTTGCTATCTATTGTTTCATTAAAAAAAAGAAAAAAGTAAAGCATCCCAAAATATAGCAGCAAAAACCTACCACCTTTTAGCTGCTCACAATGCTCTGGTAGCAATTTGGGCTGGGATGATCTGGATGGATCTTCTGCTGGTCTCACCTGGCTGTAGTCAGGTGGGGACCTGGCTACTACTGGGTGGTTAGGATAACCTCATACACAAATCTGGACTTGGGGCTCTCTGTCAGCTGTACCTTTCTCTATATATGGTCTCTCATTACCAAGAATGCAAGCTCAAATTTCTTCATGTAATAGATTGAAACAGCGTATGTCTCATATGCTCATATCAAAATTAAAAATACAAAGCTTCCTGAGGCTTTGCTCAGAAGGCATGAAACATTGTTTCATATTTATTTGGCCAAAGCAAGTCATAGCGCCAGCTCACATTTTCAGGGAGGAGAAATAGAGTCCATCTTGATGGAAGAGTCACAGAATCATATTGCAAAGGCCATGCATGCAGGGACAGAAGGAAATATTGCACCTATCTTGACAATCTGCCATAAAAATCATAATACCTGTGTTGCTAGACTAGAATCGTATTGATGAAGTAACATTGGCTGGAGAAAAATTCCTCATTGTTTGGGAGAAGACCAGACTGGTAATCAAGCCACATCATTCTTTTAGAAGAGGTAGTTTCATATTACCTGAACACAAAGCATCATAATCATAGAAGGAATGTTCTCATTCCTTCATCACTCAGGCTTATGCCCTTGTGAACGGACACAGTACTGGGCAGAGCACAGAAGTAGAGGAAAACGGGGCTCTGGTTGACTGGGACTGTGAATAGCCATGCCTTTGTGAGGTTGCCCCATGCATTCTATAATGCAAGCACCTGCTTCCTGATTTGATCCTATAGTTCAAAGAGTTATTATGCTTTTTTTCAAGCTGGCCCCATAAATCTAAGCCAACTGATACATTTGGGGGGCAGATTATGCTCTGTAATATGGAAGAAAGTTGGCTATACTAGCGCTCAAGATAGAGAGGCTGTTGCAAACTTGTTTGAAGGAAGACATACTGAAATCACAGGGTAAATGTAAAAGCTTATATTTTATTTTTGATGTAAGGGATTCAAAAAATGATTCTAACATTATACCCCTTTTTGGGGTGGAGCCCTTCTGTGAAATATGATGCTCCCATTCTACTCTTATTACGAGTGGGAAAGCTTAGGCAGTGAGGAATTAGCTCACTTTGCTGAGGTCACATAACTCATGAGGGAGGTGGGAGAATTTGAACACATGCGGGCTCTGAGTCTAGAGCCTGCACTCTCTGAAATATGTTATTTTTGGAGATGAATTTGACAAGGAATGATGATTGATCAAATATTGGCCAGAACATGAAGGAGGGTGAATTGTCAAGATGAATACGCCAAGATGGAAGGGAACCAGGTTGGGAGGAGAAGGACATGTTGAGTTTGAGATGCCTTTAAGACATTGATGTGGGCATCAGGAACCCAGAATTTGACACCAGTGAAGTTTTCTTACAAAACCACAAATGTTACATATTTGAATGCCAAAGAAAACTTTGGAATGATTTAGTAATATATCTGGGTTAATCAGAGTTGAACATGTATTTTTTAAGTGCTTAACTTACTTAGGCTTCAAGTTGAACAATTTGTGGAGTTAAACAAGCTCACTTGTATCATTTGGTCCTTTCTTCAAAGTAGATTCAGTTAAGGAAGAAGCCAAAACTGCTATATAAATCCTTTCAGTGTGAGGTCTGTGCTGTAATCTGAGTGCTTTTACTTTAGTGGAATTTCAATGTATCCAGTGTGTCCTATTCCCAACATGTACATCCTTGCCTTCTAATTCTGTCACAACCTCTTGCAAGCTATCCAGTGTACCATGTTGAATTATCAAGGGACAGGGAATCCCTTTAAAGATTAGGGACTCCGTGGGTGCTACTGCCTGACAAAAAGCTATCTGAAAAAGAACTGAAAGCATAGCATCCTGCTGACTTTGTAGACAATGTTAGAGAATGAGGAGTTGGCCACCACCATAAACTATGAATTAAAATTTTCTATCTAAAAAATAAATAAATAAATAAATAAATAAATAAATAAATAAATAAATAAAATTTTCTATCTTAACCCTTACACATATCCCAGAGTTGAATTATACTTTGTTCATTATGAGTGCCTTGCATGGGAATACCCCTACAACATTCATACTGAAATATTTGAGATACTGCGGTCTAACTTAGGGCTTATGTGGGAAAAAGTAACAGGGAAACAGCTTTGGGGTTT
Organism: Potos flavus; assembly: GCA_028534135.1. Lineage (NCBI taxonomy): Eukaryota > Metazoa > Chordata > Mammalia > Carnivora > Procyonidae > Potos > Potos flavus. Next base: position 111,504,541 of record CM052896.1, on the reverse strand, counting down.
TAAGATTATTTGGGAGGGTCAAGAAAGGATTGCATTAATTATTTTGTTTTCCTCAACATTTTAATTTCCTTCATCGATACCTTTTCAAGTCTGACTTGAAGTAAAAGAACCAGGTGAAGTGTTTGAAAGGCCTCATTGAATACAAAACAAAATAAAACACAAACAAAAAAGTGAAAAACAAAACTCTCACAAAACTCTAATATATGTAATATATTACATGATTATTTATGTTACATGTAATATATAAATATTCATATATTATATAAATATATAATGTATATTGTATATATTATATTATATATGTATATATTATACCCACTCTTTAATCTTTTCACTAACCTCCCTGTACAGGTGCTGATTCCTGATACATTCCTTGTACTCCAAACTCCATCTCGACATCTGCTTCAAAGACGTCTACCAGGAACAATATCATATACTGAGGCCCAGTATATAATTCCAATCAAATAAAGCTTTGATGCTAAATGCTAAAAAAAAAAAAAATAATAATAATAATAATAAAGAAGAAACTGCTGTGGCTAAATCAGAGTGTGGGGCTTCTGCCCTCCCCAGTAAACTGTGACAAGCAGGTACCAAGTTTGGAAACCCTTTCTCCATTCCAATCTCCTCCTGACAACTAGAAGCAGAGGTCTAGAGGGCATCAGTCACCCACACTTATGCTGAGCATATGGATAGGGGCTGAGCTCTTGCTCTTTATTCCATTTTCGTACTTTAGGGCTGCTCGTGGGTCAAGCACATGTAATCTCTCAAATTCACTCAAATTTTAAATCAAAATGATATACAATGAATGGAATGTGATAAAGAACATTCAAAATTTGCAATAAATGTTTTGATTCATTCCTTAAATCCACTTCTCAAAGTCACGTCTACTTCAATTCCAATGTTAGCTTCCTTAATGGATTTTTGAAGAGAAGTTTTGTAAATTAGATGAAAGCACACTAGCTCTGTCAAAGAACAAGGCTTAGTCTGGTTAAGTAATCTCTCTTGCAACTTAATAAAACCCATTATGATGGGACTTTTGGTGTCAACGAAAATGAAATTCTCTCAGCGTTTGTAACTGACCAGCGGGTCTTTCAGATGAGCACGTATCCTTGATTAAAGGATTTAGGCCATGCTATGAGCTAAGTCCAGGGTGGCTGAGGTTTGCAGCTCAAATGCTCTGGCTCAGTGAGATTGAGGATTTAAACTATTCCAATCCAAAGCAAATTATGTATGGTCTGCCTAATGCAGCAATTTTTAACTGAGGGTGATTTTGCTCCCAGGATACATTTGGCAATTTCTGGAGATATTTTGGTTGTCACAACTGGTGGGTGCTAATGGAATCTAGTGGGTAGAAGCCAGGGTTGTTGCTAAACATGCTACCATGCAAGAGAACAGACCCCACAACAAACAGTCATCTGACTGAAAATGCTAATAACATAGCTGTTGAGAAACACTGTTTTAATACCATAGCCCTCAACAGAACTGGCAAATGACACTAGAATGAGGCTCAGACTAGGAAACCCTAAAGTGACGTTTGCTGTCATGAGTGAGTTCCTCTGACAGAGGTTCAAAGGAGCATTTTGACATGATAACTGGGCTTGATTGCTTAGATCTTAATGTCCCTAGCCTCAACTTGGCTAATTAGCTAGAACTCTTGCTCATACAAATGGGTGTTCCATGAGCACAATGGGAGAGAGAGGTTGACACCATGATGAAATGAGGCTTGTCAAATTTGTTGTAATTAAAAACAGCTCAGATGTCTGTCCCCTGTTGAAATCTAAATGCTGTTAAAAGGAATATCTATCTGATAAATAAAAACTGCACCAAAAATTCACTACTTTATGCTTTTCGGAATGACTAAACCTAAGCATTAACTTTTAAAAATTGCCTCTTAGTTTCTTTCAGATCTAGTATGTTTCATTAGACCCTTTACATATTGTTCCCCATTTTATTAGCTGGAAAGAACATTCCACTTTGGCAACATGAGAAGTGACATTTTGAATCCATTTTTATATTCTTCTTCCTATTGAAGATTCAACAAAATACAAAGTTACTGTTAGAAAATCATTCATACCCAGATCCTTCTAAATTGTGTATCCTCAGAGTCTTCTAGAAAATGGACTTGTGTCTTCTAGATACAAAGTATGAATAACTATTGTGATGTCGAAGGTGAGAAGGGAGATATGAAATCAGAAAAGACCATCATCTAATGCAACGTGGTAAAAAAAAAGCTGCTAAAAGCAGTGATATTTGAACTGAATTTAGAAAGCTAAATTAATAAGGTAGAACAAGAAAGGGAGGTTGTGTGAATAAGGAGGAATGGATATAACTCAGCATGTAAGGAAATGCTATAAGGTAGCTATTTCAACAAAAAAATTCCAGCTATATTTTTATTTGGGCTAGTGTTCCAACTTGGATTCAAGTAGAGAAATCGTATAGCCTTATCATTGCTCTTGGCTCCTATTAAAAAAAAGAAAAAATCATGTGCCTCCCCTCTTTCGATTCTCCCAGGCAAAATTCTGTTAACACTGAAGAAACTTTTGCTTTTCTGCTGACTTCTTTTTATATAAAGCAGGGTGAAATGAATTTGAACAATATTTAAGAGGTTTCAAATTAATAGAAACTAAGGTTCATTTCTGAATTAAAGCTAAACATTCTTATCTGTTCACAAAATTTTCAAATATATTAATCTTTTGAAATGAACTCAGAGAAAAACACTCTATTCACTGAACTAAACAACCAGAACCACAGCATATTCTTACAGAAGACCTTCTCCTTAATATTAAGGAGCCACCTAGGAGCTGTTTATTTGCTTCCCTTAGAGCCACCCAGCTGTTACTTCCATTTGTGGTCTTAGTGCTAATTGCATAATGTCCCTAATTTATACCCGCTGGTAGATCTGATCACCACATTACCTGGAGGGTAAGCTTTAATTAGAGAAATTTCTGAACAAATTGTCTAAAGAGCTTGTTTAGCATGATTAAATGCAAGAGGGTTTTTCTCCCTCTTTTATTTTTAAGAATGAACACTTACTTTATACTAAAACTTTGCAGATAAAAAGCAACATTGGTTCTAATTAAGGCCTATCAAATGAGCAGCAGCATTACCCAAGAAAACCAATTGAATTCGATTGTGTGCAGCTGAAATATATATGACTCGATGCTACATTAATTCAACAGCTTTTGGCATTTCTACTTTGCCTGTCAGAACTAACAAGGTGAAACGGCAAACCGATTGAAAAAGGATAAACTGAAAAGATGATACACTGATGTGCGATGCTAATTCAGCTGTGGCTTATGAAAAGCGATTAGGATCGCATGCATTCTCACCTGCACATCTCCCAGCACTCGAACAAGCCAACATTAAATTAAACCTTCCATATTGCTAATAGGTAGCAAGATACCCTATGAATTAATATGCAATCATTTCACATTCAACTGAAGTGCAAATGAGATAAATATCATAATAGGATCAACAAACTTTGAGAATCCAAAAAACAATTAAGGTCAACTTCACTGTTTAGGCGGAATACTTTGGCTAAATGTCAATGTCATAATGAAATGCAATAAAATGTATTTAGCTAGGAGAGTTTAGAAAGCTCAGTCACTTCTTTATCAGCCTATGTGAAAAGTGTATTATTCTTAATCATCAGCCATTTTTTTGATGCCTCCTCTGCTGGATCTCTGTTAGAAAATGCATTAAGTTTAGAAATTGTATTCACTGTTTGAATACACAAGCAGGACATAGTAAAGTGTGATTGATTATCTGATTCTTTTGAGTAAACCTTTGAAAAGGACTTTTTTTTTTGGTATCCGTATCATCAACTTTCTTAGTGAATATTAGCACTGGCTGCACATTAAAATCACTTTTTAAAAATGCCAAATCCTCACCCTAGACGAACTAAATCTGATTGTCTAGAGGTTTGTTGTAGACATAAGAATTTTTGGATGATGTTCTTCATACTTCTGATGTACAATGACAGTTGTAAACCATCAAAAGATATAATCATTGATTAAATTGAAATTTAGGGGCACCCTGGTGGCTTAGTCGATTAATTGCCTTGGGCTCAGGTCATGATCCCAGGGTCTTGGGATTGAGCCCTGAATCAAGCAAGCTCCCTGCTCTCTGCTCAGCAGGGAGTCTGTTTCTCCCTCTCCCTCTGCCCCTGCTCTGGCTCTCTCTTTCTCTCTAATAAATAAAATATTTTAAAAAATAAAATAGGGTGCCTGGGTGGCTCAGTCATTAAGTGTCTGCCTTCGGCTCAGGTCCTGATCCCAGGGTCGTGGGATCGAGCCCCACATCAGGCTCCCTGCTCAGCGGGAAGCCTGCTTCTCCCTCTCCCACTCCCCCTGCTTGTGTTCCCTCTCTCGCTGTGTCTCTCTCTGTCAAATAAATAAATAAAATCTTTAAAAAATAATAAAATAATAAAAATAAAAATAAAATAAATTGCAATTTAAAGAGTAATCTTTATTTCTTTTTAAAGATTTATTTCTTTCTTTTAGAGGGGGAGGGGCAGAGAGAAAGGAAGAGAATCTTCAAGCAGACTAACCCATGAGATCATGACCCAAACCAAAACCAAGAGTTGGCCACTCAACTGACTGAGCCACCCAAGTGTCCCTAAATAGTAATCTTTAATTGGAACTCTGGATGGAAAGCTAAAGGACCAAGGTTATCATCCCATCTTAGCTGCTATTTTATGAGGTGATCTCAAGCAAATCACTTAACTTCTTCTGGATCCAATGACGAGGTAATCTCTATGTTTTTACTTAATCTAAGGAATTAACTTACTTTTATTTTCATCATATGTCCTTTACCACTAATGCACAGTGACCAAAAGAATAGAATATATAATTTTCATGTACTTTTGTGTCTCTTGTCATTAAGATACAATCTGTTCTGAAGTAAGGGGCAGGTAAAGAGAATCCTATCTCCTGACCAGCTACCAGGTCAATTACTGTGCCTGAGGAGAAGCTCGGGAGTCCCTAATGCAGCCTCTGCCTTTGCCAGTAAATGGCCTCCTGCCTTGTCCATCATGGAAACATTAAGGGTATCAGTGATGTTGCAGTTCTGTGCACCTGGGGGTGTAAAAGGACAAATCAATTTAGAATAAACTAGACACATATGGAAATTAAGTGCATAAATAAATTCTTATTCATAATCTGAGCACTCATCGACTCACTCACAGACTCACCAGTGGTTTGATGAATTCGGTGACTCATTCATTCATTCATGCAATGCTTAACTCACTCATTCATTAAACAACTTTGTACTTGCCAGGTAGCAGCGTAGACAGTACACCTACAGCATCAGAGCTCCCCAGCGGGACTGAGCCCCAGCTGCCCCTAATAGTAATCACTCATTTATATCACATTCCTTTCACTGGTTTCTTTTTCTTTCTTTTTTTCTTTTTTCTTTTTTCTTTTTTTGTTACTTCTCAGCTTTCCCCAGATGAATGAACATCAATTCTAGGCCCTTTGGAGGACTACTGGAAAAAAGAAACTATCTCTCCTCTGGAGTTGCTCCTAAAATGGGACAGTCATGCTAAGCAGCAAGCAGGCATTATGTCACCAGGAAGAAAGAGCCTCCTGAAATGGAGTCAAAAAAGAGGAAAGCCACACAACAGAAAAAGCAAAACTGACTCTATATAATCCAACTGTACCTGGAGCTACAACTTGTACTTTTCATGGGCATGAGCCAATACATTTCCTTGTTTGGCTTAAATAAGTTGATTTATCATTTGCAAATAAAAGAGATGTGATTAATACTACCTTAATATCTTGTTCCTCAAAAAATTACATCTTTACCATTCCTTGCTTTTTTTAAAATTTATTCACTCATTCTTCAATTCATTCATTCTAACAAGAGATAGGTTTAATACAAGATAATGACTTCCTTTAGCACTTATCTGAATAATACAGCAGATCTTAAGATGTTCAATTGGTCAGCTCAGGCTGCCATAACAAAATATTATAGACCATGTGGCTTAAACAATAGAAAATCATTTCCCAGTTCTAGAGGCTAAGAAGTCCAAGATCAAGGTCCTGGCTCATTAAGTTCATGGTCAGAGCCCTCCTTCTGGCTTGCAGATAGCGGCTTTCTCACCATGTGCTCACATGGCCTTTCTTCGGTGAGTGTGTGTGAAAAGAGATCTCTCTTCCTCTTCCTATATGCCCACCAAGCCCATCATGATTTCCTTACCCTCACGACCTCATTTAATCCTAATTACCTCCCAAAGATCCTGTCTTCAAATATCATCACATTGGGGCTTCAAAACATGAATTTTGAGTGAACACAAGCATTTAGTCCATAACACATATTTAGATTACATCAAATATAGGATGAATTTTTTAAGCTCAATTTTAAAATTTCTGTATGTGTGCATCACATGATTTATGCTTTTTTTTAAACATTCTGTCCTCCCCCTATGAAAAGATAAATGGTCAAGAAACTGTCTTATTTAAAAGAAATTAGGATATCTGGGCTCTTCCTGTATATCTAAAATTAGCTTATCTAATAAATCAGAGTAAATAAATCTTTGGATTTTTTGCATCTTTTATAGATTATTAATATAGATGCAATTGCAAGAGGTATGCAATTTTATGTTATTTTTTTCATTTTATATCATAAGATTTTTTTTAAATTTTAAGATCTTGTCTTGGTAGTCATTTAAAAAAATTCAAATCTGGTTGACGTACCACTGAACTGATGTGTCAGAGCTGACATCCTTAAGTTATTTTTGAATTTTTCCACAATTACAACCTTTTAGTGTTCAGAGTTGTTCATGTTCAAGGCTATTTGTTTTGTATTACTAATCAAAATATTATGAGCTTATTTGAAGGATATATTTATTCTAAAATGGTAAACTGGTTTATAGTGCAACGAAAAATTTATGTTGTTCTTTATATCCTTATATCCTTACCAGCTCTGGGTGTTATTTGTAAGATTTGCTGACTATTAAACAATACATATTCATAGTCAATGATGGAAAGAACATAGAAACATATAAAGAACTAAGTAAAAATTGACCATAATTTCATTATCTTTATACTTTCTCTTACTGTTTTTTATAAATTTGCTTTTATGAAATTGGTATCAGACTGAATATGTAATATTGACTTTATTTTTTTAAATAACAGTATACCAGGAGCTCTATTAAATCAATTACTTTAAAATCTATCATTAAACTACTACAATTATTAAATTTTGTCATTATGACTGCTACCAAATTAAAAAACTTTTATTGCTTAAAGGCTGTTTCTAGTTTTAGCTCTCACAAATGTTGCAATGAGAATTTTTTAATGTACATTTTTAGCAACATATTTCGATTATTTATAATAAATTTTTAGTATTAAATTATTCTAATATTAATACTTATTTCTTGATATATCAAATAGAAATTATCATTCAGAAAATCTTACTATTCATCTTTACTTGGAAAATTGCAATCAACTCAAGAGCTGGAAGAAGACAGGAAGAAACATACTAACAGCCATTAAATAGAACACATATATACACACATATTAAAATGACTTCCTAAAAAGTCTTAAATTAATACTTTTTTTATTTTTGTTATAAGCCCCAAAATTACAAGAACATTTGGACACAGCAAAATCATGAAAAATAAACAACAGTAGTCATCAAAACAAAGTGTGTCATATGTGCCTAATTATTTACCCAATAATCAGATTTAGTGGTCATATTAGAACAAGCCATGAAATTTTAGATAGAGCATTTGGTAGAATTTCACACACAAATTAACATGAAAATATTTCATATGACAAGATGTCAAATCAAATTGTGTTAAATTAGTCTTCCATTAATTAAAACAGAGCCACTTTCATGGCTAAGCCACTAACTAGATATTTCATTGCATAATGATCTCTTTTTTTTAAATTCATTCTTTGCTAACAAAAACTATATACAAACAATTCCAGGCCCTATTTAAAAGTCCCTAAAAAGACACCCAGGATTAATGGGAGAACCAGTTGAGATTATTTTAGATGCAAGTGACAAACACACCATTCAGATTTCATGTAAGTGAGAACTCTAGGGATGTTGCCAAACACATAGGTGCTCCTGCATCCAAGGGTTCACTTGATGTCATTGGAACCTCTTCTCTCTTTTCCTCTCTCTCCTCAGCCCACCCTCCCTCTCTTTCTCTCTTTCTCTCTCTGTGCTCTAATCTCCTTAGTTTAAGCTTCATTCTTTTTTTTTCTTTTTCCCTTGTAAGCTTCATTCTTAAGAGAGTTTTGTTGTTGTTTGTTGTTGTTACTGTTTTTCCAGCAATAATGAAAGAGACAGCTATTGACCATCTTCATGTAGACCTTGGTACTCACTGTCTCAGTGAGAAAAGACATAGGGCTTCTTCAGCAATAGCTGTGGCAAGTAATGACTCTGGTTGGCCCAGCTGGGGTACACCAAACCCTATCTCCATCTCTGTGTATTCTTGTCAGGCACCTCTGAGTTATCCCCTAACATCCCAAAGGAGGCGAGGTAAGGGGAAGAAAGTGGCAAGACTACCCCTTAACACATAGATTGAGATGATGGTTTCTAAAAGAAAAAAAAAAAGTTTATCCTTCCAGGAGAAGTGCAAAAGAATGAAACCATGAAAGCATGCATCCCTACACAGATGATTGGATGACAGCAGAAAGGGTATTTGGGAGATTTTGGCTGGACCAGTAAATGATCCTCGCAGCCAAAGGCTGAGCTCATATCTATATTATTTTTAAAGTAATTGTTTAAAAAGTATTTACTTTTACTCCTACAGTATATAATTAGCCATCCATGAATTTGACATTTTAGTCAGAGGAGACTTGGGGGTGTGCACCTGCTTAAGAAATGTCTAGGAAACTTGCTGAATGTTCTTGACCCCAAGGGCAAGTTAGCAGAAAACAATGTAATTGATGGGCTCTTCTGGAAGCCAACTACAGGAGCAGTGGGCCCTGAAGAGGTACAAAGGAGTCCAAAGCAGTCAGGCTCACGAGATCAACCTCAAGTAGATCATTATTGTCTGACTGCTGAATTTAGATCACAGTCACTTTGGAGGAGAAAAAAAAAAGACTTGAAAAAACAAAAGTTGAGAATAACTTGCTGAATCCGATTGGCTGTTTTTCTGGAGAACACTAATACATTTAACTAGAATTAAGAGGAGTTTCAAGGAAGTGATTGTAAGCCATATTTTATTACTTTCCTGGGAATGAGAGCTCAAGTTTATCTAATGCAAATCACTCAGTAATTCATAAGAAATCACCCGGACAATGAAAGAGAAAATAAGAAATTACAAGAAAATATAAGAAATCTAAAAACAGTTTCTCGTAATTAACTCAAGAGAAAAACATAAGCAAAGCAGACAAAGCAGGAAATGCTAGGTATTCAGGAGAGTTGACAGGTGACCTTAGCTGTGAGTAGGACAGGCCTGCTAAGCTGGTGGAGGGACTATTAAAGCAACTTGTCAGTGACCCCTTCAAACACATAGAACCTAAAGTGCCAACCCTTTTAAAATACTTAAGATGGTTTCTTCCTACAGAAACGACATCTATAACAGAGGCACCTAACTTTCTGTAAGGTTTTAGGCTTCACATGCCCATAGGCCCCTGTCACAACTCTGCTCATAGAACATGAAATCAGCCAAAGAAAATATGGAAACGAATGACAATGGCCATGTGCCAGTAAAACTTTATTTACAAAAAACAATCAGCCATCCTCCAGGCCATCAGTTTGCTGACCCCTGAATGATGTTAAGACAAAAGTTAGAAACGTCTGTACAGGAGAGCGAGAAAATAGTCTGATAAAGAGGAGCTGGGATTCAGGGCAAAAGGTGGCATGTCTGTCTGTCTGTTTGATGTACCCACATGTCCGAGCCTTTTAATGTCTTTAAGGTAATTTTTCATCAATATTTAAAATTATATTTAATTAGCTCAACTTAGTAATTTTTGTCAGCTTACCAGTATTTAAAGCACAATGTTACATACATTTTTAGTTAAAGAGGATTAGCTAGACTTCGACAGTAATAAGTTTCAAGCCTCTCTCTCAAATTTTTCTTTTCTGTCTCATCCTCCCCGACAGCAAACCTAGAAAATACTTTTCAATAAAAAGTCACTTTTCCCTATATTTCAGATGCCGCAGATTTGCATTATTCAGCTGATGTTTCCACCTCTTCCTTCCTTCCTTTCTTTCTTTCTTTTTTATTTGTACAGGATGACAAAGAAGCAAAAAATAGACCTTTCTGGGAAACGAGGTGTAAGAAGGTTGAGTGGCAAAGAGATCAATGTAATTTTCCCTAGAGCTTCCCAGGCAAAGCACAGAAAATGCAGATAAGTGGCTTTGCTTGTCAGGGAATGATTCAGGTTGTTTCTACACAATGCTATCACAGCTGGGAACACTGGCTTGATTTTTTTTTCCCACATACTCAAGTAACTACTTTGACAAATTTTCCCACTCAATTGACCTTTGTTAGAAGTTGTAAAGATGCAACCTGAAGCACTTAGTTTTTGATCCGTTGCTTTTGTCCAAACGATGGCAAACAATTTAACTAAGCGCTTCATTTATTCTATTTGTCCCCTGTGGCTCGTTTTCATTTAGATGTTACAATGTGTTCTACAGGATTCCTTCTCTCTCTTCCAACTGCTACTTCCTCCAAATAGCCTCTCTTGAGATCCGTCATGACTCCGTGTTAGCCACATAAATTCTTTTATATCCCACTTTATTTTGTTGTTGTTGATTTTCTATTTTTTCTAAGTGCAAAACATCTGAATAATTAAACCTACTTTCTAGGACTGCCCTTCTATTCAGTTTCCTCAATAGTTTTGAAGGTCTTGCCAGATTAAAATGTGTAGGTTATTTGGGATACTGGTGGTTATGCTGAACTTTGCAGATTTAAAAAGTCTATGAATTTTTGCTACTTAAGGAAGAATATAGTTTAAACTTTCTAAAGTATTATTGAGACATTACTTAAATTTTCCATAAAAAGGGTTTAATCTTATTTATGAGCAGTATTATTTTTTCAAATGTTAAATTATTATAAATTAATATACTGTAGGTATATGGTCAACCACAGTAACATTTTCCCCAGCTACTACATATGGAAAAAGAATTTTCCTAAAATATGTATTTGCCTTTTCCACTGGTCCCCTTATTAGCAAGCAGATAATCAATCTCCTTCCTTGTAGTATCATTTTGTAGGTTAATTAAAGAGCTAGTAGCCTTATTCGAAGTCATTATTTTAGAATGCCATCTGAATCTCCCTATTCATCTCTTTCCTTCCCTTTGTGATTTAGATATAATCCATCCTCATATTTATCTTTTAATGATGTGTTTATGGGCTTCTATACTTTTTAAATGGTGAACTTTTCAAAAGCCAGGGTCATGTTTATTAATTTTTGAACTTTTGATGCCTAGAACTGCTCCTGGCAATCAGGGGGTAATTAAGTCCCAAATATATGTCTAGTACAGTGCATTGGTCAGAGTATTGTATAACATTTCCCAGTCTTTGGGGACAGGTACTAGAATTTGGTCATTGGGCTACAATGTAACCTTCTGTTTAGGATACAGATAGGTAAATGGGAGAAAAGAAGGTATTTCTGTAATGGAAAGGTGCTCATTAGTTGCCATATTGCCATTTGAGATGCTGGGGTTGCCTTAGCTTTATTATTTATTATTTGTTATTTATTATTTCTATGCAAATGAGAAACTGTTCAAATCTTGATCCACTCCACTGCAAGTTGTCAGAGGAGAGCTATAGGTTGAAGGGTTTCTTTTTTTTTTTAAATATTTTATTTATTTATTTGTCAGAGAGAGCACAAGCAGAGGGAGCAGCAGGCAGAGCGGGCAGAGGAAGAAGCAGGCTCCCCGCTGAGCAAGGAGCCCGATACGGGACTCGATCCCAGGACCCTGGGATCATGACCCGAGCTGAAGGCAGTGGCTTAACTGACTGAACCACCCAGGCATCCTGGTTGAAGGGTTTCTTAACCAGCCTACCATTTACTTAATTCTTGGATACATATAGTGTGAGCTTAATTATCTTGAGACCTTTCAAAGGATGCTCACAATCTGATGGAAAACAGCTACTGCTGTACATAACTGACATTTTGGATTGGAAAGAATGCAATTCATATTAGTACTGCATATTTTGTCAACAGATTTACTTACTTTTTAAGGTTTTATTTTACTTCTAGTTAGTTAACATACAGTGTTATATTAGTTTTCACTATATTTCACAATATAGTGATTCAACAATTCTATACATCACCCAGTGTTCATCACTACAAGTGTCCTCTTTAATCCTCATCACCTATTACTGGCTAGTTAGGAGGGAATATATCTTGGTTGTGAAGAGCATAGGATCAGACAGTCTGAGTTCTGAGTTCATATCCTAAATCTTACTCTTACCGTGTATGTACCTACTGGGCACTGAGTCATCTAAATCAATACCTAGATGATATGGTGTTGTCAAGATTCGATGTGATATAATCACCAAATATACATTGAGTGCTCCATGTGGATTCAAAGGAACACAAAAAGATAGACAAGGTCTTTCTCATCAGAGAGTCTGCATCCTACTGACCCTGTAGAGTTAATGCATCTAAAGACTGAAGACGGTGCCAGACACAAAGCAATTATTTTGCTGTGACTAGTGTAAATGATTAACCACCCTGTCTTTCAGCCATGTGTTATAGATCACTTTTATATCACAGGTCCCAGATAGTCAATAGAAATCTACATCGCTAATGTTTTGTACTATTTTCTGAAAGGGGGTGTGGCCAGAGGCTGAAAACATCTAGGATTTTAGGCCCAGGAGGGACTTAAATTGCCAGAAAATATTAGAAAACTCAACCCGCATCCTTTTAACTTACTGACAAGTTTTTTCCCTTACTCTGTCTACCTTCCATCTGTACATCCCCTCAGCAGGTCGTCACCAACCATGACTAAGAGGGCACCCACCACTGAGTTTCTGGTGAAGAGCAACGTGATTCCATACCACAAGTCGGAAGAAGCGTGTGAGCCAAGGTGTGGTATTGCACTTTCCCGGACCATAGCTTTTATTTATTTGGCAAAGAGATTCAGTTTGCATTTTTGAGGATGATGAGAAGCAGTACTTAACTTCATAACCTTGTTTCATATTCTTTCTCTTAATGGTTCTAACAGGACAATTGATATGCATGTTGCCTGATTGAAAAGAGGCTTTATTTGACCCAAACATGAAGTCTGACATCCAGTACTCTCCTAATATCCAAGTCACAAACAATTAAATGTCTAGGATGTGTACCTTACTAAAAAAATGTAGTAGCTTTTTATTGTTAAATAATCTGTAGCCTACTAAAAAATAAACTAGAATGTCATTTTCTGATTTTTATAGAGGGACAAAGTTTTATTTGGACTTTTAGGATTTTCCAGTAGAGCTGGAATAATTATAGAATAGATTTTGGAAGTAATATATTCAGGTATAAAATAATGCAATGTGCAATAATTCAACTTGATAAATGGGTTAATTGTAATAATGCTTGGTATATAGATCTTTTTCCACCAAGACTTTTGAAATTTAGAAAAAACTCCTAATATTTATGTTTGTCACTTAAAGAATTTAAGGGGATCATTAATATTCAGAAACACATACTAAGTTCCTTGAGGGGAGATAATTTAGTGGCTGTAAAATAAACATTGGCATTGGGACTCGCCAAACTGAGTTTAAATCTGGCTCTGCCACTTACTTGTTATGTGGTTTTAGATAAATGATTTAATCTCGATTTATCATATCTGAAAAATAGGGATAATGATACTGAATGCTTTAGTAATACAATAAAGTGTACTTTATTGTACACAATAAAGTGTTCCACAAAGATAATGGAGAACAAGGAAATTAGACTGCATGTAACCACTGAGAAGATTTTTTAAAAATAACAGAATACCTCCATCCCTAGTGCCAAAGATTCTGATGTAATTGATCTTGGGTGAGGCTGAGAAGACAGTGTTTGTTGTTTGTTTGTTTGTTTGTTTAAGTCCATACAGAGAGAGTCCCTATCCTGTATGGAGTGGGCATCATAGTAGATGATATAGATGATATAAACAAAGAATTAAATTGAATATGAGATTTGGAGTCAGACGGACTCGTTAAGACTTATATTGTCCTTGGAAATAACTCAATTTCCCCCAGTCTCAATTTCCACAGGTATAAAGTAAGCACTGAAGTGAATGTATTTAACTTAGCACAGTGTTTTAGGACTGCTGGATAGTAGCTGTGTCCTAAATAATATTATTCTGTATGATTTAAAAACTGTTGTTGCTTCTAGTTTTGCCTCAAAAAAGATGCTACAGCTCTGATTCTCTGGGTCTACAAATATCTAATCACCCAGCTGTAATATTTAAAGATGAATAATATAACTCTCAAAGGTTAAGAAAAATCACATTTCTATCTCATCAGTATTGGGGGAAAATAGTCTACTCTTCTTTCCCATACCAACTCACTACTACTGTTACTGTCTACACATCTTTCTATGAAATATATCCATTAGTCATGGAATTTTAGGTATTCAGAATTAATCTGTATTTCAGTATACAAATGTAGCTGAGCAGTGTCTTTTTAAAATTTTATTTTTAATGCCCATTGTGCATATTTTAGAGTTTTACCTTATATCTTGTTGTATGTAAGGATGTGTCAGAAATGTTGGTAAGCTTGGAGAAAAAATGACCCAACAAATGCCTTCATCGATATCAATGTAATTCAAGTTCTACTTTATTTCAGCCTAATACTTAGAAACCTAGGGGCCACCCTTACAGGCCCTTGGTTCTTAATTAAAATATCATGTTGTCTAGAGGAAAAATCTACTTTTCCATGTTTTTCTCTTTTTGTACAGAGTTCCAGAACATTAAGATTATAGCTCTCGGACTAAGATTTTAACCTTATAAGCAGAAGATGATTTTCACCATATCAAATATGGTATTTATCATTTTTGGCAGGTTCCAATTGCAAATGAAATTTCCCGGAATATTATGAAAGAAAGACATTGGCATATAAAATGCCTCTGATTCATAGCACAAGACCTCTGTTTCAAAATAGTCTTGTGAGACAATTTGGCTTAATTCTTATTTTTCTCTTTATTTTATATCTTAATGTAGTTAAAATAAACAATTTAATTTGAGCAATCAATTAAAAATTAGGGACAGGTCTACTCTGTATGAAGACAGAATTAGGGATAACAATTCCTCAGTTCTTGGCCTTTTTCAGCTTCTTTGAGTTTGAACCAAGTCAGAACACATGTACAAATACTAAAAGATTCTTCTTTATTATGAAAATATAAGATATGATTATGGAATATGAAGCTTATTCCCAAAGTTATACATAAAATTCAGAATTGTAATTCACCATCAAGTGAGCCAAGAAACAGTCCTCCACCCTTGTCTGAGAAATCAAGTTCTGCTGACCTTAATTTCGTAACAGTGGAAGTTAGATTCACCAGGTAGGGGTTGACCAATCATTTCACCCAAAGACCCACTTTTATTTTATTCTCTCCTATTCTTTATTCTTTCCTAAACTATTTTTGGAGAGAGGATTATTCTTCCTTGAATGCCATTGACCAAATGACTATGATCTTGTTTGATCTCATTAAATCTAGGATGAGCTCTGTACTCTGTGCCATCTGATCCTAAACCATTTATTTAGTCTCAGCATTTAGCCCACGTGATTTTCACTTGAGCTAGATGCCCTGAATGTGCTCCATGCATTCTTATCTCCTGCCATTGCATATATCCTTCCCCTCGTTTGGAACAGTCCTCTTCCTGCGTTCTACCTAAGCAAACCAGTCAAAATGCCAGATATTCCACACGGCCTCTTCTGATCATGAACTGTTATAAATTTTCTTGTCCTCTTATTTTTTTTTTTTAATTTTTCTTGTCCTTTTAATTAATCTTTACTGTTTTATTAGTCCATACTGTCATATTGTTTCAGGTGTCTCCTTTGTTTCTCTTCAGTTACATTGAAAATTACATGAGAATAGACCTAGCAATGCTTTTTCTACTAAACTCACAAAAACACAAATCTTTCCTATTTAAACAAACTTTTATCAAGCACTTCCAGGTACTTTTCTAGACATACAGGATGCATCAGAGAACAAAGTGTGGCCATCTGTAAATATGTAAGAATTGCTGCTTTCTTTTTAGAGTTTGCTAAATTTTAGAAGTATGATGGATTTAGCTAAGTTTTAATAGGCGAGTAATTATGACACACCCAATGAAGTATTCAGTTCATTATTAGTGATTCTTATCAGTTTGGCTTGTTGTTAGAAACCGCTGGAGGGAAGGGGGAAATAAAAGTAATAGTTACAGAACAACACACATTTATGTAGTCCTTTTCATTTAAACACCACAATAAATCCTGAAAGGTACTTAACCTCTCAGAGATTGCCTTTTAGTAAAGTAAAAAGATAAATGGATCGGAGTGGAGATGGCCTACCAGAAAACTCTTGGTCTGTCTTCCCATATCATTTAAAGTATTTTCTTATTCAGAGGTAAATGACATCTATGCCTTCTGAAGCCAGTTCTGGTTATCTGGAATATCTAATATGAGGAAGGGGTTTTGATTCAAGTATCTCTCAAATTACCCTTTTAATCAGTTGGCCACATTTTCGATTGAACATTGGTATATTGTTTTCCAACAATTCTATCATTCTCTGGTACCTACTGGGAATCTGACATTTTCATTCAATTCTGACACTACTCAGAGCAGACTCCAGAGGTTAAGGGTGAATTTGATCCCACAAGACTGCTCTTATTTCAAATACCAGCCACAGATGGGATCCCCAGGCTACCTGTATTTCTGCCTGACTGACTATAAATTCTGAAGTTTCCATGACCCACTCACATTTTCCAGGAGTGATAATTCACTAGAATGACTCATAGAACTCAGGAAAGCTCTATGTTTACAATTACGGTTTTATTAAGAAGGGTACAACTCAGGAACTGCCAACAGGAAGAAATTTGTAGGACAAGACATGAAAATGTGGGCAGGTGTGGGGACATACAGAGCTTCTATGCCCTCTCATGGCGTTCTACCCTCCCAGCACATTAATGTATTCACCAACTTAGAAACCCCTCAAACTTCTTTGTTCAAAAGCTTCTATTGAAGTTTCATGATGTTAGCATGATTGATTGAATCGTTGACCATTAGTGACTATACTCAGTCTCCAGAGTTCTCCCTTCCTCAGAGTCAGGGCTGATAGTTTTAACCTTCTAATCAGGTGGTTGGGTTTTCTGGCAACCAACCCCCGTCGTAAAGGTTTCTTGGGGCCCACCAAGGGTCATTCATTAGCATAATCCCAGGTATGGTCAAAAGGGATTCATTATGAATAAAAAAAAGATACTCCTGTCACTCAAGGAATTCCAAGGGTATTAGGAGATATGTGCCAGGAACTGGGACAAAGACCAAACACATATTTTTTTTTTTTATCATACTACAATGGGAAATACCAAGGAGTTTATAAACCAATAACTGAGCCTCTCTCTTAGAGGTTTTAATTTTAGGGGCGCCTGGGTGGCTCAGTGGGTTAAAGCCTCTGCCTTCGGCTCATGTCATGATCTCAGGGTCCTGGGATCGAGCCCCGCATCGGGCTCTCTGCTCAGCAAGGGAGACTGTTTCCCCCTCTCTCTCTCTGCCTGCCTCTCTGCCTACTTGTGATCTCTCTCTCTCTGTCAAATAAATAAATAAAATCTTTAAAAAAAAAAAAGGTTTTGATTTTATTGGTCTGGGGTGAAGCCCCACCATGGGCATTTTTTTTTTTTTTTTTTTTATGTTCAGTTAGGCAGCATATAGTACATCAAAAGCTTTTGTTGTAGCTTTCAATGATTCATTAGTTGTGTATAACACCTAGTGTTCATCCCAACATGTGCCCTCCTTAATACCCATCCCCTCACCCCCTTCCCTTCTGGAACCTTCAGTTTGTTTCCCAGAGTCCAGAGTCTCTCATGGTTCATCTCCCTTTCTGATTTCTTCCCATTCATTTTTCCCTCCCTTCCCCTGTGGTCCTCTGCTCTATTCCTTATGTTCCACATGAGTTAAGCCATATTATAATTGTCTTTCTCTGCTTGACTTATTTCACTTAGCATAACCCCCTCCAGTTCCATCCATTTCAATGCAAATGGTGGGTAGTCATCCTTTCTGATGGCTGAGTAATAGTCCATTGTATATATGTACATCTTCTTTACCCATTCATCTGTTGAAGGGCATCTCAGTTCCTTCCACAGTTTGGCTATTATAGATATTGCTGCTGTGAACATTGGGGTGCATGTGTCCCTTCTTTTTACTGCATACATATCTTTGGGGTAAATACTTAGTAGTGCAATCACTGGGTCTTAGGGTAGCTCTATTTTTAACATCTTGAGGAACCTCCATACTTTTTTCCAGAGTGGCTGTACCAGCTTGCATTCCCACCAACAGTATAAGAGGGCTCCCCTTTCTCCACAACCTCGCCAGTACTTGTTTTTTCCCATCTTGTTAATTTTGGCCATTTTAACTAGTGTAAGGTGGTATCTCATTGTGGTTTTGATTAGTTTTTCCCTGATGGCTAGTGATGTTGAACATTTTTTCATGTGTCTGTTAGCCATTTAAATGTCTTCTTTGGAGATATTTCTTTTCATGTCTTCTGCTCATTTCTTGACTGAATTATTTGTTTTTTGGGTGTTGAGTTTGATAAGTTCTTTATAGATTTTGGATATCAGCCCTTTATACAAAATATCATTTGAAATTATCTTCTCCCATTTCATGGATTTCCTTTTAGTTTTGTTGATTGTTTCCTTTGCTGTGCAAAAGCTTTATATCTTGATGAAGTCCCAAAAGTTCATTTTTTCTTTTGTTTCCCTTGCCTTTAGAGATGTGTCTTAAAAGAAGTTGCTGTGGTCAATGTCAAAAGGGTTACTGCTTATCTTCTCCTCTAGGATTTTCCTTCATGGGCATTTTTTAAAAGATTTCCAGGTAATTCTAATGTACACTTGGAGTTGAAAACTATTCTTATACAAGGGGGGAGTGGGAGTATTAAATATTTGATAGGCACAGGGATGCCTAGGTGGCTCAGTCGGTTAAGCGGCTGCCTTCAGCTCAGATCATGATCCCAGGGTCCTGGGATCGAGACCCGCATGGGGCTCCTTGCTCAGCGGGGAGCCTGCTTCTGCCTTTGCCTGCTGTTCTCCTTGCTTGTGCTCGCTCTCTTGCTCTCTCTCTCTCTCTGACAAATAAATAAACAAAATCTTTAAAAAAAAGAATAAACCTATTAAATAAATAAATAAATAAATAAATAAATATTTGATAGTCAATTGTCAAATATTTGTTGAACTGTGGTCCATGTGCTATGCTAAATGCTTAGGAGATAACATTGAGTAGACCAGACACATTCCTTTTCATACAGAGCTTATAGTCCAATAGGAAAGTCTGAAATTGCATACATACAGCAAGTATGATGGAGCTCAGAAGGTGAGTTACAAAGTGCTATAAAACCATATAGCCAGGGGCCCTGGAACAATGGGGAAGTAAGGGGTAAGGCCAGGGAGGCTTCTTTAAGAAAGACACTGATGAGAAATCTGAAAGAATGAATAAGAGTTAGTCAAAGAAAAGCAAGAGGATTATTTTTCTTGGCACTCACTTCTCAAAGTGAGGTTCAAGGGAATAGTAGCATCAGCATTACCTAGGAGTTGTTAAAAATACAGAATATCAAGCCCACTGAATCAGAATCTACATTGTTCCCAGAGGAGCCCTATACAAAATCAAGTTTGAGAAGTACAGCTCTTGGCAACTCCCCAAAAGGAACTGCTTCTAAATTCCTCAATGAGATCCCTAAGGCAGCTTTGCTTCCTGTCCTTAAGAGAACTAATCATACAAATATTCCTATAATTCCATAAGCTACCTTAGGAATTTTCCAATAAAATTATTTTTGCTTAAACTTGTAAGATTCATATTCTGTTGTCTCTAAGACATGTACCCTAAGTAATACACAGAGATTCCATTCCCAAACTGCTAGGAAAAAATGACTGAAACCCAAATTATGCCTCATATTTTTAATCCAATATTCAATAATATATTTCTAAGATTTCAAACATAATCAGAAATATTGTTCCTTTCCCTCATAATTTAACACATAAATAGTTTAAAGCCTATTAGTTTTGAGCAGATACTCAGAATTTTGTGCTTTTGGTTGGCTAAATGATTTCTATCTTTTTCTCAAATGTTTAGTTTATGGAACTGTGTTAATTACCTATTGTTGCACAACACACACCAAAAGCAATAGCTTAGGACAATAATAAACACTTACTATGACCCATGTGATAGTTGTTGGCCAAGACCAGAGTGATTTAGTTGCATCATTTTTGCCCAGGGTACCTCCTGAGATTGCAGTCAAGATGTTGACTAGGAAACTGCAGTCATTTGAAGGCTTGCCCGACGTTGGAGGATCTGATTCCAAAAAGGCTCATACCTGTGGCTGACACAGCAGTGCTAGCCGTTGGTAGGAGGCCTTCGTTATTCACTACATGGACTTCTCCATAGATGCGCTTGAATATTTTCATGTCATGGGAGCTGGGAAGTAATCCATGTGATCGAGGCAGAAGATACAACATCTTTCATGAGCTAACCTTGGAAGTCATTCTCTGTCATTTCCACAACATCCTCTTGGTTACCAGTTCAGCCCTATTCAATGGGGATGAGGGAAACCCTTCGAGGTGTGACTACCAGAGGGGAGAATCATTGGGATAATCCTAGAGACTAACTAACACAAAGTCCATATTTCATACAGTTTCACGTTTCTGCTTCCAACTATTTTTTTAAATAATAGGAACCAAATGTAATAACATATCAAACATCTTCCAAAGATAGTGACTTCCTTGAAACTGACAGTTGGCAACATTATATGATGGATATTTTAATGTATATAATAATAATGCTAATAATATAATATCTGATACTAACACATAACACTTAATATATGGCATACACTGTTCTACGGGCTTTCTATATGTAAATGAAATTAATCTTCACAACAAATCTATAAAGCACGTACTATTTTTCTCCCTATTTTCTAGAGGGGAAGTTAAGTCACAGGAAGATTAAGTAAGCAATGTTGTTACTGTCTCTCTTAACTCCCTATATTAATACACCAAACTACAATGGGTGGTAGAAACAAGTTGGTAATGAGTAACAGTGAGGGCTGAATATGGACTGAGGCTCATTTTTGTTAACTGAGATTCAGTGTTAGAGGGCAAGGTGTTGCAGGTATGAGAAATTAAAAAAACAAAACAAACCATAGTTTTAGCCTTCAGGATACATGAAATGTAACCAATTAAAGAGGAAAATATTGTAAACATTGCTATTTCATGTCATTTTTTTTTAAAGATTTTATTTATTTATTTGACAGAGAGAGATCACCAGTAGGCAGAGAGGGAGGCAGAGAAAGAGGGGGGAAGCAGGCTCCCTGCCGAGCAGAGAGCCCGATGTGGGGCTCGATCCCAGGACCCTGAGATCATGACCTGAGCCTAAGGCAGAGGCTTTAACCCACTGAGCCACCCAGGAGCCCCTCATGTCATTTTTAAATATTCAACAAATCATGCTACATGTTTTTAGATTAGTTTATTCAACGAACATAATTGAATACCTACTGTATGCTACGTACTATTGAAGGAAATGTGAAAGAGCACTAAACCAACCAAACAAAAATTCCTGCCTACAAAGAATTTATATTCTAATAGGAAAGAGATGAATATTAAGGCAGATAAATTAGTAAACTATATGATAGATTATATATTGATAAGAGCTGAGAATAAAGAACTAAGTGAAGGAAAGGGATACGACATGTCAATGTGGGGAAAGGGAGGTGACAGAAATCCAGGGAAGATTTTACTGAACAGGTGACTATTTTTTTAAAAGGCTTATTTACTATAAATAAGGGGCTGGTATCCAGAATCTTTAAAGAACTTCTCAAACTCAACACTCAAAAAACAAATAATCAAGTAAAAAAATGGGCAGAAAAGATGAACAGACACTTCTCCAAAGAAGATATATGAATGGCTAACAGACACATGAAAAAATGTTCAATATCATTAGCCATCAGGGAAATTCAAATCAAAACCACATTGCGATACCACCATACACCAATTAGAATGGCAAAAATTGACAAGGCAGGAAACAACAAATGTTAGAGAAGATGTGGAGAAAGGGGAACCCTCTTACACTGTTAGTGAGAATGCAAGTTGGTGTAGTCATTTTGGAAAACAGTATGAAGATTCCTCAAAAAGTTAAAAATAGAGTTACCCTATGACCCAGCAATTGCACTACTGGGTATTTACCCCCAAAGATACAGACATAGTGAAAAGAAGGGGCATA
>CM052896.1:111445563-111481690 GCA_028534135.1 Potos flavus | reverse complement strand
TCAGATTCCATATATCTGATGGCATGAGCTGATGGAAAGAAAGCTGATATACAGGCTTCTCTATGTCCTTCTAGGAAAGACCCATCAATGTGTATCATTCATATATGTTTCTCTTTGGGATCCCAACGAACCTGCCTAGCTGGACTGGTTTCATATTCATTAGATTTATAATGAGAAAAACAACAACCACAACAAAGAGCTTTGACTGCCAGGGACAAGTCACTCTCACAGGAGAACTATTGCCATGCTTAGCAGATAAAGACAATACTTAGGTGAAGGAAAATTCTGTTAACAACACAAAAAAATAAGAGTTTCTGCACATGAATGGTTAGCCTGTCTGTATAAACCTTAGCCGTCCACAAGGATTCTTCCTTGAGGATTCTGGAAAGCAGCCGTTGCACTACGGACCACTGGGGTTACATAGAAATAAAGACTATTGCGTATGCCAGCAAGAGGAAAACTGCTTCAGTGGTTCCAAATCTTTTTAATCACCATCTTCTTCAGGAGAATGTCTGCAACATATGGATATATATTTATTGTTTAATACTATACAGATATAAGTGTCAAATATATTAAGCACATTATAGTGTATACAAAACTAGAAATTAAGACTATTAAAAGAACATGAACAAATAAATTCAAATAGAAATGCTTGAATGCCTCAAAATTAGTGGTCAGCCAGCATGTCACTTGGGGTGTATACAATCCATTTTAGGGATCTCTGATCTATATAAATAAACACCATAATACAGGTGTTTAGTGCTTAAAGATAGTTTCTTCCCACCAGTGGCAATCTACATAGAAGTGCCAAGAAAGGATGTACCATAAATGGTAGGTGTGGGTCCTTCTATCTTTGTTTACTTCCTCACCAGTCAAAGTAGTAGTCAGCTGTACCAGTAAAACAGAAGAAAGTATATAACACTACTGTCCTATTGCGCCTCTCCCTTAATAACATTTATTCAGTTTAAATGGACACATTGTAGAAGGATTTTAGAGGGATATTTTCTCAACTCTTCTAATTCTTAATTAGTGGAGCAATTTGCACACTTTTTGTTACAAAAGACATCGACAACCTGTTTGAAGGTGTCTTTCACAAAAACCCTATTTCCGAATCGTATAATATGTTCCATACTAATTGATTCATTTTTAAAAATGAGGCAAAATAGGTGACTTATGACCTTAGGCCTATGATCACACTGGCCTCCCCTTTGGATTTTATATTTTATTTTATTTGGTTTTTGGCACGTGAAGTTTTATGATTTTTTTTTCCATCGTAATTTTTTGGTTGTTTTTACTGATACGAAACACTAGCCATAATCTGACCACATCTATTTTTCCAAAGGACTCTGCATGGTCTCAGTTGGTGAGTCACCTCTAGATGCCGAACAGCAATTCTGATAAATCAGTCTTCAGTAACAGCATTTTTGCCCACAAAGAGGGAACTGAACCCACGGGGGATGCAAAGCCCCTCCTTAACCTAGTCTTTTCCAAGCCTTACAGAATATTTCTCATTTGAGCCTCCACCAAAGAAGCATATCACTATTCACACATTCGTGGAAGAGGTGATTTTTAACTTCCATCTGATGGGACAGTTCAGGGAAGTCAGAATGGAAAAGACAGTTGGGTATTTGATATAACAAGAAATATGGCCACAGACGTATCATTAGCCATTAGCTTTTGGTATTGGCAATTCTATAAAATGCACTTTCTATCTCATAGTGCCATGACTAATTTAATTTAAGTCAGACTGGAAGACTATTTTCAGGTGAAATAAAACCAATTCTTTGCAATAACATTTCATCGCAGTGTACTCACATAATTTAGTATTTATTTCAAACTCAATTTACCAAACAGCACAGATACAAAAGTTAATGCTATACCGATACTTTACAGTCAGCACTGAATAAGTGCCTTTGACAAATATATGTCCTACTTGTCTTTTTAACATCAACACTGACAGTTTGTAAAGTAGCGAAGGTAATATAATAGCAACACCTTCACATTCGTATAGATATCAGTGGAAGTAGAAAAGAAAACAAGTTTGATGTTTGTGAACTTTGCTCCCTAGTACCTTACTCAGGTTTTCCATGAAGTTGGTGAAACACTAGTGTTTAAAACAGACCCATTTGTCTGCAAAGAACAGACGCACTCAAATTAGCAGAAGAAACATGGATTATTTAAGGCTACAGACAGATATAATCTAGGTGAAGCTGAATAGCCTGGTTTGAGGAAAGGCAGGGCCTGTGGTAGAATACAGCAAAGAATTTTCACTCTGGAACTTTGCTGTTACATTGATTCAGCTACTTATCTGCTCCATACTATCAGTTTCTAGTCATCAAATTCAGTTTGTCCTTCTAGTCGATACTCTATACAGAGGAAATCTGATTTACTCAGCTCCTATTTCACAGCCTGCTGCTGAGTACCCACTGCATCATGGGCCATTAAGTAAATGGGATTGCACAAAACAGAGCACAAGGTGAAATGTCAGGTATAGGATAAAGTTGAGGATGGCGGAAGCAGAAGTTGGTGCAGCTAGAACATCTAGTTTCTAGAACCAACCATCTAGTAGGCTGGATCCAGCCAAGGATTCAATTTCACCTGTATCCATGATTTTAGGTTCTAACCTCCTTGGGGAAAAACACACCAACATGCTCACCCCCTTGACTTTCCTAGCGAGCCCAGTTGTCTGCTCCCAGTCCTAAACTGTCTCCAGGCACTCATTCTTCTTGTTGCCACCTTGAATATATTCGATGCACACAATTAATGGTCCTTGTCATTGTCAGCTTCTCTTATACATATTTTCCTGGAGCGATTGATTTTGGCTAACCACTTCACTATGTCATTGAAATACAGATGTTTACAGCTTATCAACCTAGAGAAGTTATTCTCAGGAAAGGAGAGATCTGTTTCCCAGGGGACATTTAATGATGTGTAAAGATATTTTTCCTTGTCACATATTTTCCTTGAGTGAGTGCTACTGATCTTTAATGAGTGGAGGCCAGGGATGCTGGCAAACATTCTACGGTACAGAGGACAGCCCAATCCCCACAAAGGAAAATTATCCAGCCCCAAATGTCAATAGTGCTGAGGTTGAGAATCCCTGGTTTAGAGGCATTCTGAGACTCACATCCCAGAAGAACATATGTGCAGACTAATTTTTGAACAGACTAGTCTCTGAGTTAGAGCAAATCTTATGACCTGAAGCAGACCCCTACTATGAACATCCACTCTCGCAGGATCAGCTGTCCAATGTGCCTGTCAGCCTATGCTGCATTCCTTGCCTATATACGAAGATTCTGGCATATATACATGCACAGACTCTGATGAATTGGGGAAGTCTTTCTCTTGCCTTTTGCTCTTCCAAAGGTCAGTGCGTAAAGCAGACCACCCAATTCTACATCTCCTGGACACCTTCCCCACCCCGCCCCGCCCCATTGCATTCACATGAGCGGAGAGGCCTGAATGCAAATAGGACTCCTCAATGCCCAGTTAAGAGCTTACAGATCAAGCTCTCATTAATCCTTAGCTACTTTAGTGACTTTAGGGAGGCTTACTCAACTTGATCTTCACAAGTGCTTGGAATTCAAATGAAGGGGTTGATCAATCTAGAGAGGAGCTAACACTGTTTTCTGGATGTTTGCTATAAGCCAGACCCTGTGTTGCCTTGGAGTAAATTGTGAAGTTGAAACATGCACCCTTTCACGGATTAGATAATTGTGTCTCTCGAACAAAATTTGTGTCCACGTTTGTGGATGTAATCTTCCCCTGATGCCAATAGTGACACACCATTGCAAGCTATCTTTGGTGCTCACTAAGTACTGAACATGTGAATATTTCTCAACTCTTTATTCTCCCCCAATACATACAAGGAACATATTCACATTCCCGCACTCCCATTAGTTACATTAAAGTGGCTGTGTGTAAATGATGTGCAGTGGGTTGTATTCAAATACGCACTGAATGGAAGGAAAAAGAAGAGAGGGTTGAGAGAATTTGACAAACTCTTCCAAGTGTGTCTGATTCCCCAGACCTCCAATTGAAAGTGACTGCTATGTACATTCTTACCACTATCTCAATTCCAGCAAAGCATTTACTAGATTCCAAAACATCTTGAAGGTTGTTTCTGCCTCAATTCCTAGTGTATCTTCTGTTCATAAGTTTTTCTAAAATTGAAATTATAACAGCAAAATCATGGCCAGTGATTTTGAGTGTTTATTAGGTATGAAGCACTCTTGAAATGTCTGTATCTATGCGGTAGCTACTGGTACTTTCCCCATAATGCAGCTGAAACTGAGCTACTAGAAGGTCTTATAAGGCTGGACCCTGGCAGACTGCCTCTAGACCCTGAGCCACCGTATTTCTATCCAAATCTCTTCAACTCTATTTTGATTCCCCTTTATGAATCCAGTTAGCTATACGTCTCAGGGATCTGCTCCTCAATTCATAGCATTATTTCATACATTTTGAAATTTTATTGTATCCTTGCTTATGGTGTGGTTGTGTTGCACATTTGAATTTGTCCACAGGTGTTGGAAGGTGTGATCTTTGAAGGTACGCTCCCCTATGCTCACCTCACCTTTCTTTATCTTTCTAGTCCTTCTACCACCATCCTGATCGCCAGCAGATATTCAAAACTGAGTTGCTTGTATTCAGGAACAAATCATCATATCAAATTCAGAAGGACAAAGAATAGTTTTAACTACGTTCCAGAAGAGATAATATTTTTACTGTTGAATTTTCTGACATTAAAGATCTGAGGAACTCTATTGTCATCCAGAATCCACCAACAGGAGCAGTGAACGCGGACAGTCCAGGTGTCATAGGGAAGAGACAGACGCACTGTTTGGTGGTCAGGCCAGATGCAAGAAGCCTTTCCCATAGGCACTCTGATTCACACCACGAACTCTTCACCTTTCACCCTGCTCCTCCAGATTTTTCCCTCTTCTTATAGTCATAACCATCATTGAGAGGGGACAATTTTGGAGGATTTTGTCAAAGATAGCAGAACCAAACCCCCTTTGCCATCTGCTCTGTATCTGCTCTGTTCCTACAACAATTAATGTTACTTTTTTTGTTATCATGTTTTATGCTCCAAAATATTTTGCTGAAATTCCTTCCCAAGATTTCCTGTTTATGAAGATGGCATATGGCATATATATTTCATTCTTGGAATAGCTTTATTTCTATGTAAGAATATAAAATATAATATATAAATATATATAATATATATAATATGAACATATATAATATATAATATGAATATATATAATATATAAATAGCATTATTCCAAGAATGGAATATATATTTCATTCATATATATATTTCATATATATATTTGATATATATTCACATATATATTTCACGAATATATATTCAATATTCAAATATATATTTCATGAATTCCAAGGCTTTATTCCAAGAAAATTAATATATTTATTAAAACCTAAAAGTGTTTTTAAATCATCCTTATAAAGGAATATATTTGTTAGATTTGTGCTCATGTGTGTCTGTTGGTATCATGTTAAATACATGTTTGGTTACCAATAAATATGTGACTTATGAATACTAGTGACAGTAAGAAACCAAAACTTGATCTCCACAAATTATACGTGTGATATGTTCTCCACACACATTCATTGTGTCCTTGTTTAGTTAATGTTTCCATAGAGTTTCTTCCGGAAACTAAGCAGCCCATGTTAAAAGTTTCAGATTGCACAGTAAAAAGTCCTCTATCCACCTTAATGACAAGATATACTTGAACAAGATGGAGTCCTGATGTAACTTATAATTTACTTAGTTAATGACAGGGAGCAAAAATAATCCAACCAATGTGATGTTTTGTAACAAAAAGAAATGTTGCAAATATAATCAAATAGCTAGAAGATGAAGCAGCTGTATAACCAAGGTTGTAGAGGGCCGAATACAGAACTTTGGCTCTCAGTGTTGGACACCATATGCAAATTTTATAGCTCGCTCTTCCTGAGTAAGAAATTTTGTGCATGATTTAAATGTCATAAACATTTTACAAGTCTTTCCTAGCAGCAGATTTCCTGTTCTGGGAGTTAAAGGGCAAGTGTAAACCTGAGAACATGCTCTACATATGGATGACAGACATAAAAACACACAGAATGACCTTTACGAACATATCAGGCTGACCATGTCTATCCTGAAGAAAGAAACTGCCAGATTGAATCCACATTTGGATGGAGTCACTGATATTTAAAATCTGTAGCTCTGAAAATATAGTGGTCTCTTTTATAACTATGTGGGCAATTGTCTCAGATTCTGTGAGTTACCTCAACTTTTTACCATTCAGAATTTCTTCTCTCTCTTTTTTTTTATTCCTAACTCAGAAATACAATAAGACACACAGTTTATCTAGACAGAAGAAATTCTTCTCTAATTAGTTTCTAATGCATTGCATTAATGTGGTTAATTTTATAAATTGATTATGGTCTGCACAACATAACTGCAGAGCCAGAAGTTTAAAATAAGTTGCCAGCCTTCTAATGACATGATCAAGTTTATATTACCCGACTACTGGTTTGTAAAACAAGGAAGAGGGAGAGTACACGTGAGAAGGACCATACCTGGAGGGATGTGGTAGGAAGAGAAGACTGAATGATGGATGGGCAGCAGATTATGTTTGCTTCTTAGTTTTGCCTAGGGCCAGATAGAGGTATAAATATCAAATGAGTGTATTTTCAATTTTGCCTTCCTTTTGTCTGCCAGCCTAAAAGAAACTTTCCGAATGGTTTATTTATCCACAGAGTAAAAGGCTGGCTCTGTAAGCCATAAACATAGACACAAAAGTTTAAAACCTGAGAAAGGAATCTGGACCTTTTTTTTTTTTTTCCCCCGCTCCTCTAATTCAGATGGTGTTCTAGACTGGTTTATTAGCAACACTAGTTTGATCCACTTAGGAAAATTAAAAGCTGCCAGTTAACAAATCTTGATATGCCAGGACAAAATCCAACCTATTTGACAGGCATTCTTGTGTTTGCTGGTGCTTTTCCTGATGTCCTGGAAATATCATTCTCAAATTGGAATTGGAGAAAACAGCAGAAAACACAGAGCCTGAAAATGAGGCCCATGACCTCATCTCTGCACTATTTCAAATACCTGGAAATTATGTTTCATTTGGGTGGCTGATATTTTGAGTGATCTTGTTGCCTTCCACTGATGCTAAAGTAGGGGGTCGGCAGAAAAAAGAAAGCTGCTCTATATTGCTCATTGGTTATACATTCAGAAATCTCATCCATAAAAGAATGTTTTCTCTGTTTCAGATCGAGCCTAAAGAATGTAAATCTTAAACATGCCGGATCTTGAGAATTAAGCTCTTACATATTTGGATACTCAAGGTATTTATTTTTGTAAGAAACATTTTACAAGGCTCCTTTTTAACGTCTGATCCAGTAGCACAGCCTTATGTATATTGAGAAGACATAAGCCTAAGAGAAGGATTGTTCCAGCACACTAAATGAATTAAGATCATCAGACATGCCCCAAGACCACTGTGGAATCTAATATTTAACATCAGGAAAGTTTATTTTTCTATGTATCCTTCTTCTTACAGTAATTCTTCCAATTACTGTATATTCTAGCTCTGCCACTTCATGTAACATTATGTAAAGAATTCTCTATTAAAGTCATGGCAATAAACTCTAGTGCTTCTGGTCCACCCTGCATGGGATACACACCCTACACATGTTATTCATGTGTGCATTTCATCTGTGGTTGCTGTCATTGGGGCTAGATAACAAATATAAGAGCATGAAAAGTAATGTGATGCAGAAAATATTATTATTATTATTTTATCTGGATTTCTAATCCGGCTTGCAAGAATGTTTTTCATGTCTGGCGAAAAAGGAGACTGTGATCCTATCGTTGAACAATCTTGTTAATAGCAAACATCAAGGAAAGTAATTTGTCTGTTTTGATAACTTGGTTGAGGGAATTTTAGAAACTACTCTGAAAATTAGCTGTAATCTGCTTAAAAAAAAAAAGTTGTGATGATACTGGAGAAAGGAATTTTCCCACTGGGTATGGCTACTGGTTTAAGCACAATTGTATAATATTTTGAAATTGCATTCTCTCAAAAGTCTAAGTAAAATATTAAGTATGTGGATTTATCAGAATACTGAAGCTTATTGTTTCTGTGCTGGGTCGAACTTTATTTCGTTTTCTGCACCTAACCCTGAACTTCTTCAGATCTTATTAGTATGACATTCATTCTTGCATATCCTCTTTGTCTTGCTGGTTGATTTTTTTTTTTTAAACAATATGTTTTGTTTTATTTTCCAGGTTAGAAGACTGCAAGAGGGGCTATCTTATTATAGATCTCTATAAAAAAATATATATTACTAGGCACCCATAACACCTGAGACCAAATCTATTTTAACATCCTATTTTTCACATTGGACAACACAGTGCTCCTTCTGTTTATTTCTTGATTGTGAACCACCTATTGATTCCCAGTGTTTTCCTTGGACCTCCCGTATAGTAAGTAGTCCATACATGTTTATCAGATTGAATTACTGCCGAGTTTTTATTCACTTAGTGGTATACACATCAGTATAAAAAGAATTCCAGTAGTCCCATGCATTTTAAATTTATACCAGTTACTATTTTTAGGTAGTAACTTATTTAACTGGTCAAAACTGGTCTAATCTTAACTAATAGTCTTCTAAACTATTCATAGCATTTGTTTCTCAAGATTAGTGAGGATTTGTTACTTTATTTATTTTCATTTTTTTCTTACTTTAAATTGTAGTCTTCATCCACTCTATAATTTATGCCAAAAGAGACAATGAAGTAATATCAATATTCAGTTATTCAAATATGAATTTTGAACAGAGTGCGATGGTTTGCCATATACTACAAAGACCTTTCTTTGAAACTAAATTAATTACATTAATTAAATTTTTAAACTGAATTAAATGCTCATATAAAGAAATGTATGGGTAAACTAAGTTGCCTATTACTCACATGATCCCTTATTTCTCAGTTCCACTTAATTAGGTATTTTTTTTCACTACCTTTCTTTCTTGAGCTCCTAGAAGTAGCATATGTGTATGCTGACACAATCGGCAATAAAAAAATTAAAAATGAAATAAATTGGCTGAATATGCCTGAGTTTATAAAGTGGAAAAAAAGCCTATGTTGATAACGTTTATTCGACTGAATACTATAAATTTTTATTTGATGAGACTTTATATCAGTAAGAAGAGAGCATCTTTCCCTGGAATATACATAGAGAATCAATAATAAGTTATGATTCATGATAATATCCTGGAAGTAATTATCTACTACAAAGGTAAAATCTTGGTTAAATACACACACACACACACACACACACACATATTAGTGTTTGATGTATAAAATAAGCGCCATTGAATTTTATGTCTTTGCCTCCATATTGAGTTGTTTTCCTACTAAGTACTGGTGGTACCCCTCACTCGGATTCTGGGAGCTGACTCTTATAGTTATGCTATAAAGATGATACTTTATGAGCTTGATATAATGCATGCAGTAAGCCTTAGGTGTATTGGGACCATGCTAAATTCATTATTTTTTCACTACTGCATGGCAAGATGCATTTTAGTTCTCATCCTAGTTATTTATGTCTTAAAATTAGATGTGATCTTTTCAAAGAAGTACAGTGAGATATTGAGGGAAAAGGACCAGATGTAACATTTTTCAGCTTTCCATTTGTGCACTGTGTTCTGGGGCCCGGGGATCTCAGCAACACAATTAAGGCTGTATTGATCTACCCCTGTCATTACATTGTAGACAGACCAACTGGGGGTTTGCAGTTTACACATTTATGTGACTTCACCTGGTTTCGGGTTGTTTTTAAGTGAATCTAGAGTTTCAAAAGGGTGTCAGATTGACACTCTCTGAGGTCCTCCAGGCTTCTGTGAAATAGTAGTAAAGGAAGTGCCTGGCTGGAGCTTCCCCACATGGTTCTAAGCACTAACAGGCAAGACAGCAGAAAGGCAAAGGACCAGTCCCCGAGGGCAGAGCATGGCCGCAGCACCTTCCAGAACCCCTTATTCGTCTTTGCAGATGGTAATGCAAACTGCCTTTTTCTTAGTTTTTACTCTTCACCAGACTGTGCTAAAGTGCCTTGTATTCATGGTTGCTTTTTACTCCTCGCAGTAACTCTAAATGGTATGCACTGTGATCCTCATCTTGCAGATGAGGAAACTGAGGCTCAGATGAGTAAACAATGTGTTTTCTGATGCAAAGCTACCAAAGGACAAAGCTGGTATTCACATCTAGCTCTGCGCCAAAAAGCTAACCCTATCATCCATTAAAGGCCAAGTTCACTGTTCCCTAAATATAGCTAGCACTTGATCCAGCCTGTTTCTCTGAGATTCCAAGCCATTTTATTCCTTTAATAAATAGGCCACATTACCATAGCAGCCTTGGTCTGAGCATGTTTGCTAGGTCTACTCTTGAAAGCTTAGTTTTCATATTTTTAATTTCAGTTGGCTATAAGCAAGAGGGTCTCAACCCAAGGAAATGTCTTAGTCTTTCCTCCACTGTGGACCATGGGGATTGATGGTCAGCCTTTATAAACACCAAAAATCAAAGTTTGGATTCCTTGTCATTTTTTAAAAAGAATTATTGGGTCGCCTGGGTGGCTCAGTCAGTTAAGTGTCTGAATCTTGGTTTTGGGTCAGGTCCTCAGGTCGTGATCTCAGGGTCGTGAGATCAGCCCTGAGTCAGCCTCCACTCTCATCTCAGAGTCTGCTTGAGATTCTTTTGCCCTCTACTCCTCACCCTGCTCTTGCACTCTCTCTCTCAAATAAATTAAATAGATTGATTAATTAATTAAAAATTTTTCTGTAAGATTTAATAGAAAGGTTATAGTATAATTAGAATACAAAGATGGGTCAGTGGAAGGCAATGCTGTTCAGCTATCTAGAGAGTTCTCTGGGGCCTTCCCAAAACACCCCTTCTCCTGCCATAGTTACCGTCATCTATACCCAGTTCCTTCTCTGGTAAATGCCACCAGAGAAGACAATTATGGAGAGCAGGCTATTGGCCATATTCAGGAATCAGAACAGTCACAGTTTGAATCCCGACTTTACGCTCTCAGGCTCTGGGTTTTCCAATAATTAACGTAACCTCTTTAAGCCTCAGTTACCTTGTCTTTAAATAGGAATGATAATTATATGCTAGTGTCAGCTCTTTCTTTTGGGATCTCAAGTTTGTAACTGCAACAAAACTGTAGGCACTGCCATTTGAGAAGAGCCGCCTTTCCCTACATTGTCAATATAAGCATGTGAAGCAGTTGCTTCTCTGATTACTATTGGTAAGGAAGCGGTGAGAGGAAGTCAGTGGGTGGCTAGACTTCAAGTAAAGACAAAAGTCTGGAATTTTCTGAACCCTTGGTTGTTGTCATAAGTGGTTGATTGGGGGTGTGAGCATGCTAGGAATTGAGCTCATCGGGAACACAGATGACCTTTAGCCCCTTGTTCTTGGTCCTACGGACCATTTGTACCAGCAATGAGAAATGCTCAATGTCAAACACAGGTCTGCTGTTCTTGAGATCGGTGCTGACACAGACCACTTAGGGCTCTTGAGCAATTCGTTCTAAAGACATATCTAGACATAAGATTCATCCCCAGAGTAAAATAACTTTCTTGAGGGGTGCTTTTGAGGTAACACATTCAATTCAGTTAGGCATTCTGCCAAGCAGGTACATGCTAATTCCTCGCTTATAGAAGGGTGGGGCCCAGTTATCAAATACCTGCAAATTATAACTTGCTCATAAGCAGACCCTGTTACCAGCTGAGTGAAGCTTTCCCTGTACATTCCTTTTTGTCATTCACAGCAAATCTCCTTCCCTGAGGCTTCTCCTGTCAACCCAGTCTCTGGAGAACTGCCCAACTATCAACACCCACATTTATCCTAGCACCTTTGTTCTCAAAACGAACACTCTCTTTGAAGACAATAAAGATTCAAATTCAAATGTCATCATAAATCATTAAAAAAGTAAAAGAAGTAAGTCCATGTGAATATAAACAGTTATCAAAAAAGCAAGAGGCAACAACGTATACTTTTTTCCAGACAAAAAACAGTGATTAAATGCAAAGATTTTCATGAGGTGCTCTAATTTCGGTGAACTGGGCCAGAAGATGCATGAGAGGATTAACATTACCCCCAAAGAGTTGAGATGAGTCGTTCTTAACTCCTATTTATCTTCACATGATGCCCAAAATCCAATTGTATTGGTTTCCTGTTTCTGCTGTACCACTTTATCACAAACTTCACAGCCGAAAACCATACAAGTTTATTACCTTACAATTCTAGAGGTAAGAAATCCAAAAATCAAGGTGTTGGCAGGACGGAATTCTTTCTGGAAGCTCTAGGGGAGAATCCATTTCCTTGCCTTTTCCAGCTCCTAGAGGTTGCCCACATCCTGGGTGCTTGGCCCCTTCCTTCCTCTCCAAAGCTCATCAGTACAACCTCCAATTCTTGTCATTGTAGCTCATCTTTCTGTAATCCTCTTGCCTGCCTCTCCTAAGGACTCTGTGATTACATGAAGTCCACTTGGATGATACAAGATGCTCTCACCACAAGTTCCTTAACCTAATCATATTTACAAAGTCCCTTTTATCATGTAAGGTGACATAGTCCCAGGTCCAGGGATCAGGATGTGGACATCTCTGGAGGGCCATTATTGTGCCTACCATACTAAGCAACTGATAACTATCAAGCACTTACAAGTCATTCCTTCCTTCCGTTTAAAAGAATTGCTTATCTCTTCATAATGTGAGGAATCTGTTAGGTTTTCTTGACAAAAAAAAAAAAATGCATAAGACTTTGCTCCTGCCCGTAACAATAAGAAAATTATCTAGGACCTGTTAAACTCTTTGTATGTGCCAGACATTTAATTCTAGGCTTTTAATTCTTTTAATCTCCCATTAAGTCTATGATGTTGGCTCTATTCCTTCTCCCATTGTAGAGCTGAAAAACCCGAGTCACTAAGAAGTAATTTCCCTATTTAAACTGGTAGTAAGAGGTAAAACCAGCATCTCAACCCAGGCAGCGTGTCCCTGAGCCTGTCATTTACCTAGTCTGCTGCTATCCAGTCCTCTTTACTGTTTAATATCTCTACTCCTTGTCGGTATAAATCATTCATACTTCAGCTAATTTTAAGAGCAGTTCCTGGCACATCGTACATAATCTGTAAATATAATGAAGGCAATGATGATGATGACGATGATGACAGTGGTTATAATAATGATGACTTGAAGAACAAATTGGCTGCCTTCATTAGGGAAAGGGTTGGCTAAGGAAAGGTTGAGTTTAATGTTCACTTACTCGTTAACGCTGCCGGGGATACTACATCCAAATATAGAAGGGTCAAATGAAGGGGAGTTCCAGAAGACAGTTTCTGATGAGGAAGAAGGAGAGTAGCCCAGTTCGCAGTTCCCATTTTTATCTGAAGTCCCTGCTATTTGCTCCTGGAATGAAACCGCCTAGTTGTCCTATGGCTTCCCTAATTATCAACTAATTAAGGAAATGATGGATAACTACTGCCTCTTTCCAATAGTCTAAGATAGGTGGGCCAGGGCCCTACGCAAAGGGGTGTGACGAATACATAGCCTGGCATCTGCCATTAGCAACATAATCTCAGCTCCCAGCGCAGTAAACCCAGCCAATCTTTTAAATTTGCCTTGTGATTAGATTTACTCTAAATTATGCCCCCTCTCAGATGTCCAAATTCAGGAAATTCTACATCTCACACTTGAGCTAAATATATTGAAGAACACAAATTAACATCTCAGTTTATTAGCAGCAACAGAAGGAAATCTCCACAAATTCAAACTCAATCATGATAATTGGATTTCTATTTACCATCCTGGGAGGTATTGTTTTACTAACAGGAAAGGAAAGAAAGTCATTTTGGTTGCTACCATAACACAGTGGACCTCCACAGAGATCAGTCCCAACATTTTGCTTACTTTCGTTATTTTGTTCATTTTCTCAACCTCCCCTGCCCCCACCACTCTATCTCTCCAATGGTTCTGGATTTTAATCCTGAGTTTTATTTCAAGCATATGATTACATCAGCTTTCTTTTTTCTATATTAGTTTTCATTCGTTAGTCTACTAAAGTGAATAATATTTAAGCCTTTGAACAAAGGTATTGAATCAAACCTAACTCTAACCACTTATAGACCAAATGATGCTGAAAAATCACTTTATCTAAAAAGATTTCCAGATCAAATACATGCTGGACGACCACATGGACAATCATTAGTATAGTGGTGCAAGGCTTATATCAGAAAACCTTAAAGTTTATAACACCTAGTTTGAAAGATTGGGGACACAACTCTAAAAATCTTTCAAGCAAATTTGGCATTCATTCACTCAACCCTTATGTCATAAGTGATTATTATTAGTGGCAGCATGCCATCGGAGTGGATACGTCTATGTTAGAAGTGCAGGTGAGGACAGAGAATGACAGAGAAGCCACATAATGTCACATAAGACCTAGTTTTTGATATGTAATTTTAAAGAGGGATGAGTGAGTGGGGGAAAGGAAAGGAAAAGAAATTCTAGCCCAATGAAACATCAGGAATGAAAGAGTGGGGAAAAAAAGGGGGGTCGGCAAGGATTTCGAGAGTTGTGAATTTAGGGACTTCCTTCGGGAGATAAGGGGATGCTATACCCAGGAAACTCATTAGACATGAGAGTGAAAGCAAGATAAAAGGGTTCTGCCCTTGTTGATCCTTGGCTTTTTGCATTCTAGAGATGTAATGAGCAGCAATAGGAAAATCAGTGGATTAGTTTCCCTTTGCCGCTGCAACAAAATTATCATTAACTTGGTAGCTTTAAACAATACAGATTTATCTTGCAGTTCTGAAGTTCTCAAGTAAAATATGACACAGTCTCAGTCTTCACTGGGCTAGAACCAGGTGTGGGCAGGACTGTATTTCTATCTGGAGGCTCAGGAGGAGAACACTTCCCCTTGCCTTTTGAAGCATTTAGAAGCTGCCTGTTCCCTTGGCTTATAGCTCCCTTCCTCTATGTTCAGAGTCAGCAAAATTTTCCCAAATCCTTCTCACAGCCTCACTTCTTTGGTTTTCCTCTTCTGCCTCCCTCTTCTAAAGATCTATTTGATTATATTGGCCTCTCAGATAATCTCCCTATTTTAAGATCAGCTGATTAGCAACCTTAATTCCATTTGCAAACTTAATTCCCCTTTGCCATATTCTAGAAGCTATTCATGCATTCCATGGATTAGGACAGGGGCATCGGGGTTAGGGGAAGGCAGCGGCATTATTCTGCCTACCAATCAGGAAAGGTGCTGATATGAAAGAATGATAATGAGATAGACTTTGAACATTCTGAGTTTATAATACTTGGTGTATGTTTAGTGGGGGAAATCTATAAAAATTCATGATTTTAAAAGCCTGGGCTGTTAGCTGATTACCAACTCAATGTGAGCCAATAGTTTATTCGGGAAACACCATAGGCTTCCGGAATGACGTTGACCACGTTCTGCCAGCATAACCAATATGTATGAGACACTGGGCTAAGCCATTTTCATAAATTAATCACACTGTAATTCACAAGGACCAACTTTTTTCTTTAAAAAATGGGGACACTAAGGCTTAGTATTCAAGTTCAGCTTGTCCCAGGCAGAAGAAGAAAATGTCTGATTCCAAAGTACTTAAGTTAAAGTTATTTCTTTTCCTTGTCTGAAGGAAAATCAGCAAGCAAATTAGAATGACCAACCCCAGGAATTATGCAAGAGTAGTGCATTGTTAAACTATTTATTTTTTTTACAAAAGTATCTTTCTGCAAAACAAAACAAAACAGCAAACGAACAAAACAATACCTAAACTAAGAAGGTACAGAATTACTTTTAAAAATATTACTAAGAGCTTACGTTTATTGAATTCTCAGTATCAGGCCAGGGACTGAATGGCAGGCACTCTTCCAAAGAGGGATATAATGAATGTCTTTTTCTGCTATTTCACCAAGAAAAGAGATGTGAGCACTGCTCTTGTTATTTCCATTTGCCTCCTCATGCTAGTACCAAGCAACACTTCGTCTCCTATTACGATGGAGAGCTGGCCATGAACCTATCCTGGGCCAGCTCTTCCATCTGTGAGTTAGAGCTTATTCACCCACCTATTCAAGGCCTCTGCTCCCACTAATGGGAGCACTGTCTCTCCTGCAGCATTTGCTTTTTCCTCTTTGCTGAATCATTCCTATTAGCAAAAAACATATGCTCTATGTTCTCCCATCTTAACAAACACTTGTGATTGCATTGCCCCCTCCATCTTATTCGGCTCCACGCTGAGACAAAACTGTTTTAAAGAATAATCTATACACTCTGTGTACAGTTCGGCTCCTCTGATTGCTCCCTTTCAAATGCCGCCACCCCAATCAGACCAGTGCCCCTACTCTGCCCCTACCAAACTGCCCTTGTGAAGGTCACCTATGACTAGGGTGACTGTACAGGTTAACACTCAAAGTGGAACACATTTGAGAGTGAACAGGATGCCATTAATAATTATGTCAGGATAATGGGCAAATATCCAGGTGGCCCATTGGTAAACTCTGTGTCTTAGTGTTCAGTAGGAGCAGCTGCTGAGATAGAGAGTCCCAGGTAGAGGGTTCATGGGGGAGTACACATGTAAGAAAGTAAGAAAAACAGGATTAGGCAGAAGGGGAAGCTGATTGACCATGTGAGTATAAGTGAGGCTCAGCCCATCCCATAAGAAAGTTCTGAAGCTGGACTGGATGTTTATAGAGATCCCAAATTAAGGTGAAGGGGTCAGCCTTTAGTCCCCACATTAGAGAGAACTGGTGCTTAACATTGGGTGAGGAAATTACCTATATAAGCTATGTAAGGACAATTCCACTGAGAGATGCAGTTATAAGCAACAAGCAGCTGATATTCCCAGTGGCTAGATGCTCATGTCAGCCCTAAAGAGGGGCTCTGGGAGGCACACCTTATTATCTACTATACTAGGATGTAGTTTCATCCTGCCAGTGTTGGTCATGTTGCTAAATCCAATAATCAAGTGTTAGTTCTCATCTTATGGGATCTATTAGCCACCTTGGACATAGGTGAGCAATCCTTCTTTCTTGAAATACATTATGTTCTTATCTTCCAGATATCACTTCCCCGGGTTTTCCTATTCTTTCACAAGGCTTTTCTCCTCAGTCTCCTGGTCTCATGCCTCTTAATTTCTTTGATTAGTGACCTCTGGTGTGACATAGAACTGTCTTTTCTCACTAGACTAGCTCCCCAGGTCAGGGTCTGCATCAGTGACTGGAAGGACAAATCCTGACCATCGCCTTTTGCTGTATATAAAGTTTTATTGGAACACAGTCACACTTACTCATTTCCTCTATGACTGCTTTTGTGCTACAACCACAAATGCATAGTTGTGACAGAGACCAATGGTCCATGAAGCCAAAAAAATTTCCTATCTTGTCTTTTGCAGAGAAAGTTTGGCTGGCTCTTGCCCTAGAGGATCTGATCTTATCTCTGAGAAGAGAGTGTCTCCTTCAGTTGTTTGCAAATGTCACCTTTAAGGAGAGTTTCCTTCTGTCCTCACCACATACACATACATCATACATTCATTGTATCTCTTTCCAGTTTTAGCTTTTCTTTCTTATCACTATCTGTATTAGTCAGGGTTCTCCAGAGAAACAGAACCAATAGGATGTGTATAGATATATATAGAGAGAGTGTGTGGGAGAGAGAGACTTATTTTAAGGAATTGGCTTGTGGAATTATGGAGGATGGCAAGTCCAAAATCTTCAGGGTGGGCTGGCAGGCTGAAGATCCAGGGAAGAGCCAATATTGCAGTTCAAGTCCAAAGGCCATCTGCTACAGAATTCCTTCCTGCTTGGGGAAGTTAGACTTTTGTTCTATTTAGGTCTTCAGCTGATTGGATGAGGTACAAACACATTATAAAGGATGATCTACTCTATTCAAAGTTCACTGATTTAAATGTTAATTTCATCCAGAAATATCCTCACAGAAACCTCCAGAGTAATGTTTGACCAAATATCTAGACACCATTGTTCAGCCCAGTGAACACATAAATTAACCGCTACATTATCTAATGTATTTATATGTTTTATTATTTTCTCCCACCTCTAACCTAATAATGAGTTCCATGTGGAAGAGATTTTTGTTTTCTTCACTGCCACACATCCCTAGCACCTAGAGTGGTTGCCAAGCACATAGTTGATATTCAATATATATTTGTTGATTAAACAAATGGTTTTCGATACCATATATATGACTTCAAGTTTATATATTTAGCCTAGACCTTGCCCTGAACTCAAGTAAGTATATACAAAGACCTTACATGCATTTCTTCTTGAATTTATAAGGAACCTCAATATAACATGCTCAAAACTCAACTCATGATCTTTCTCCTGACACCTCTCCGTCTCACACCCCCATCACCTTCAGTGAGTCCTTCCCTGAGCTCTCTGTTTAAAACAGCACATCTTCTTCTCCTCTTTCTCTGCTTGGCTTCACTCAGTCATACTTACCATGATCTAATGGGCTGTCTATGATATGCATTTACTCATTTGTAGCCCGTAACTCATCAAAAAAGTTAATTAAAGACATAGATGTCTTTCTTTTTTCTTTCTTGTCCTTCCCTTTTAATTTTTTTTTTTTTTAATTTTTAAAAAATGTTTTGCAGTTTATTGCTATGTCGCCAGTCTCTGAAACAATGCTTGGTGCATCTTATATCCATATATATGTCAAATCCTAATACATAAAATGAACAAAAAGGTTGTTACTCTAGTTAAAGAGAATGTGGATGCATAGAAATGGGGCCACACTGTCACCCACCTGTCCCCAAAAATCTTGGCAGAACCAGAGACACTTCAGTATATTCTGATCCCCAGGCCCATTGGAAGCCCCACCATTCAATATATAAAGCCTATTTCAATGCACCCATATTCTACATTAAACAAATTTTTGCTGTAAAATTTGACTTTGAAAGTAGTTGACTGTAAGTAGCTACGTAAAGTTGATTCTGACTTCTCATCAATCATAGTCTTTTTTTTCTGAAAATGTTTAAAGAATGAGGAAATTCTAGCCTATAAAACTATTTTCAGTTATAATGATACAGTCAGAGATACTAAATTCAAAATTTAATATAGTTGATAAAACTGCCTTGTAAAGTAGGCACTTAATAAAATATTTGTTAATGTCAAGCCAATTTTATCATTTTTGTATTTTTGAGCCAATATGTTTCTTTTTCAGAGTTTTTTGTTGGCCTCTGGCAGTTAGGTATAAAACACCTTGCCCAGAATCATATTCAAAATCCACTTGTGTGTCAGGAGTCTGGGAAAGTAAGTTGGAGTCAGCATGCAAAGACCTTTTAATATCAGCGTTGCTCTCCCAGACCCGCTCCCGGACATTAACGGTACATGGTGGCAGTGACGGGCCATATCTGCATGAGGCAGACTCCACAGGCAATCCTTGGGCCAGAGATAACCACTGGGTTGGCTGGGATTTCCTCAATGGAGCACTGCAATCAGGGCTATTTCTAACCGACTCTCTGTCCTTCCCTCTCTTTTTTCTCAAGTGTCAGACCTACAATGGTCAAGAGGTTGTCTTGTCTACTCCTGCACCCTCCACCTGTATCTTTCAGAGGCCTTGCCTCAATACATTCCCAGTGCTTCTGTCCCTGGGTGTCTGCTTCCTGCAGGACCCAGCTGTTAGAGAGGCGTGAGCTTGGAAGTCATCATAAACTCGACAGTAATGCCTATTCAAACTGGTTCCTTGATCTTTCCCATGCAAACTTTGCAGGCAGGTAATCTCCAACTTAGGCTGGAGATGTTGCTACTAATACATGCTCCATTTATTCAGGCCTTGACTCATATCCTATTTTCTGTCTTCCCTGATTCCATGCATTCACATCCTAGTATCTCAAAATTCAGTTCAATCCTACAGACTTTGTGAATACCAAGCAGATTTATAAAATCTCTAGAATTTTATTGCATTTAGATAACCTCATAGTCTCTCTCTTAAATATTTCAATAGTTTATTTAATTTTAATAATCTCGAGGTCAATTAATAAATCTTTTACACACCTTTCCAGCTAGTAGATTTCTGGGTATATAGTAGATTTAATATTTTTGTTGTTGGTGGTGGTGATTCAGACCTGCTTTGAAAATAATTGAAATAGGCTAGTGTAATAGCAACTACTATCAGATGTAAAAGTAAAGAGCTGGACCTCAGGGCTTATAAGGAAGAAGTCATGTTTCTAATTAAATTTCAGACTTGATAGGAGGTTGTACTGTGATTCAGTGATAATGAGAAGTTGGGACACCAAGAGGAAGTGTAATATAGAAGTGGCTTTATTATATAGATCACATAAGATGTGTGTGTGTGTGTGTGTGTGTGTGTGTGTGTGTATAATCACTTACAACCTTCTCCAAAGTGGTTTTATTAACTGTTCTACTAATGCAAACTACTCTCTTGAGGAAGGGAGAAACACAAATAGTCTCTGCCTTACATTTTTTCAAAGTCATGATTTATTTAATGAGTTTGAAATAGGATCGTTTTCAGGAAGTAATCTTGACAAACATATGCTTATCTCCTTTTGACAGCAACAATAAACTGAGAGTCAAGAAAGCAAGGATTAGAGTTTGTGAGTTAGGTGTGTGTGTGGCTGTACAAGCCTGGGTCTGCCAGCTTCCGCCCATGAACTAAAAATGACTTAGCTGGGGAAAGTGGATGCAAAACCATGAAAGAAATCCGAGGACTCTCTTTCATGACTCCTATTTGTGTTCTGGAGGGCCTATGACTCAATAAGACAGCACTTACTGGACTCATGGGAAAGAAAACAGACGGTGTTTGAAAACCTGGCACCCAACATTATGAGAGCCGGCTCTTCTCCCGGAAACTGACAAGGCAGGACTTGGGAGTCTTGGAGCCCTGAGCTCTCTCAAGAAGATCATGACCCAGGAAGAACACATACACATTTCAGGGCAATGGGTTAGGTGCTTCGCTTCCTGCTGGTTGATTGTTCTGTCTCTTTTCATATTGAGAACCAAGCCCCAAGGAAAAGAAAATTTATGAAAGAGATTGTTCTGCCTATTCATAATTGTAACATTATGCCAATTCATAAAAATTTAGTATAAAGTCTCTTTTGGAAATCTTTTTTTAAGTCACTATAATCTTTTTGTTTGGCAAAGCCAGTTCACTGGCAATAAGGAAAAATGACATTTCTTACCACTCTAACTAATTATTTATTTATTTTTAATGTGGTCCTTTGGCTTCACATTTTCAGAACCTGTTACTGACAAGG
Organism: Potos flavus; assembly: GCA_028534135.1. Classification (NCBI taxonomy): domain Eukaryota; kingdom Metazoa; phylum Chordata; class Mammalia; order Carnivora; family Procyonidae; genus Potos; species Potos flavus. Next base: position 111,460,361 of record CM052896.1, on the reverse strand, counting down.
ATCTGCTACTCAAACAGAATATTTTTTTTTAATAGGGATTTCGATCAAAAATAAATAATAGAATTACTCTTTAAAATAATCTTATTTACATAAGTGTATATAAAATTTCATCATCCAAATATCTTATTTTTATGTTATCGACAAGAAATGGAACTTTTTGGATCTTGACTATAATCTTAGTGGGCTCAATTCATAACAATAACATAATAGTACTGATTCAATTCTCTCTTTTCTTTACCCAGATAACAGTCATTAATTCAGGGCTTAGGTTTAAGTAGGAATAAGAGAATTCAAGATACATCTTTATGGGGGCACCTGGGTGGCTCAGTCGTTAAGCGGCTGCCTTAGGCTCAGGTCATGATCCCGGGGTCCTGGGATCGAACCCGGCATCAGGCTCCCTGCTCAGCAGGAGGCCTGCTTCTCCCTCTCCCACTCCCTCTGCTTGTGTTCCTTCTCTCACTGTGTCTCTCTCTGTCAAGTAAATAAATAAAATCTTTAAAAAAAAATACATCTTTATGATCTCTGCAATGACTGATAATGTTTACTTGGGAATTATTGTCAGGATGCATATGAAACATACTGGTGGAAAGTAGAGACTTTCCAACTATCTCTGAGGAGTTCCAAAGTCAAGTCCAGCAAACAAGGGTCCACACCCCTCTGTTTGTAGAAAGCAGAAATGAAAGCATTCTTACCATTCATGAAGAGTTTTCCCTTAGAGACTGTTTCACAAAAGCAGTTATAGACACATTAAGTAAATTTTGCCCCACCTTCTGAAAGAAACTGGTTGTGTGTGCTCTTTTGCTTTACTAGAATTTATGGTGATTGAATTAGGTCCTTTGTAGGTTTCATAAGTCATGTATTTTTTATGTTTTATGTCTATCCTTCAATTTCTAGTGTCATCTTATATTTCTAAGTACTTAAAATTCTAAATCTGAACCAGTATCATCAGTTCTACCTACTTTGAACTAATATTCCAGAATAAATAATCAATTAGGTATCTGAAAATGTAGCAGAAATCAGAAAAGAGTGTTGTTTAAAAATCACAAAAGCTGGGGTGCTTGGGTGGCTCAGTTAGTTAAGTGTTTGCCTTAGGTTCAGGTCATGATTTCAGGGTCCTGGGATTGAGCCCAGAGTCTAGCTCTCTGCTGAAAGGGGTCAGCTTGTCCTTCTTCTTCTGACCCTCCTCCCCGCTACTGCTCTCAATCTCTCTCTCTCAAATAAATAAATAAAATCTTTAAAAAAAAATCACAAAAGCTTCTATAAAATGTCCTGCTCCAGTAATAAATACAGAGCAAAATAATGCATGCCATGTGTAATCTTTGAGAAATGTATCCTAGGTGATGATTAAGAAACAATTCCATTTTACTACAGTAGTTGACAAACATGCTTTACTTTAAAATAAAATAAAAACATCATATTGCAATGATATCTCTCAGAACATGAACTTCTTGGAAAATTTAGCAATGTAAGTTTTACTGAGCAAATATTATGACTACAATAATTAGGATGCAACAAAAACTTAAATTGAGGCCAAAATAAAAAGGAATGTAGTTTTCTAGAGTATTCAGATCCTAGAGGTAGGGAGCGTTAGATCCTAGTACACAGCTTCGAGAAAAGGAAACAAAGAGCATGTGTGGCATGTGACCTGAGGGTCACGGCACCCTTCTGCTTCGGTCAACCCAAACAGCTCCCAAAGTCTTGGCCAGAAGGCGAGCCATGCTACAGGTTAACTCAAATAGCACTTTCAGAATTTTGATAGATCTGCCAAAGTAAGCTGTCAATTAGCATTTATGAGAGTCACACAAGTATTTCTACTACTGTATTCCATTCCCCTAAAAGGTGTTAATTCATTCAGGGTACTGGGTAGGACAATTCAAGTATTATCTGGTAAAAGAGATCCATCTTTTAATCCTTTCTAAATGATTCACCAAACCGGCCTTGGTAATTCTAGTTTAATAGACATAAGTGGCTTAAGCTTCGTTTCTCTTAAAGGTATCCTTAAACATAGGTCTCAAACATAATAGTACAGTAACATCCTTGTTCCCAGAGTACATTTGGGAGATGATGTAAGACCCAGGGGCATATGTGTAGGGAGGATAAAGGAGGAAAAAGACATCTCCTAATGGTTCTTTAAATTCAGTGTGTGACACAAAATCACCCAGGGTGCTTAAGAATGCAGAATCTTGTGTCTGGCACCCAGTAATTCTGATTCAGAATTCAGCGTCAAGGATAGCATTAGGTTTAGGAATCTGAATCTCTAACAAGGACTTTTGGTAACTCTAATGCCAGGGGTCTGGGGGCCATCCCTGGAAGAGTTCAGCTTTACGCAAATGAGAGCTTTTGATCTCTTACCTAACCCCAGCTTCCTTTTAAAAATAACCTTTGAGTTAGAGAAGCTATAAAGTGATCCTGATGTTCTTGAAGACAGTAGGTAGTTGACTCATCTTCTGTCCCATGGGCACTAATTGACATTTATCCTCAGCACGCTAACTTCCAAAGCACACGTATTTAATGACAGCATGAGCCTGTGGTTATAAGCTTCATAAATGGAACTATACACAGCAGTGGTGGCCTTTTATTTATATACTCATTTCAAAGGGAAGTCAGAGCAGTTAGCTGTGTGCAGTCTATTTACTAAACAGAGTTTAAACGATGGGCGTAGACGGAGATTCTTTCAGCTTAATGTCTATCAGATGATTACAAAAATTTCCAGCTTAACTTCCTGCTCACAACATACCGAGCAAAATGGTAATACCTGTAAAATAATGAGGGTATAGCCTGTGCTTAATTTATTCCAAACATTGCAAGATTTTCACATTAGCATTAATGGCTTGCTTGTAGTGGAACCCTAGAGGCCACATAAAATAATAGGAGGCTCAAAAGTTGTAGCTAAAAAGGAAGTGTTAAAAAAAAAAAAGAATTGTGCACACTGTTTGTGGTGTGCTCCACCAAAAGATTGTGGTTCAATGTTCACATTGTTCTCTCCAGACAGTACTAATTTGTTTCCAATTAAAAGAAAATGGATTGCAAATGACTTCACAGAGCAGCTCGGTCAAAGAAATAAGGCTTGGTTTATAATGATGCCTCAGGAGCAGTGCTCCTGCTGCAGGGCACAGATCGAGGCCTCATTGAAAGAGTAGCTGTGTCTAAAGAGAAGAGTTTGAGTTACTCTGGTCCTGGAATTTATTGTGCTGCTTAAGCTAATTAGCATTCTCTATTTAGGTAGTTTGCAGAAGCTTATAGCTCTTTGTGGAGAGTAGAGATTAATAAACTAGCATCGCAATTTATTTTGAGTAATTGTTAATGTTTACCCTCATTTTTAATAGTATAAAGCTTTTTAACCCCCTGTCATGGGAAGGTAATTGTTTCCTTATGATCTTTATCTCTTTGATATCTGGACAATGAGCTATGAATCAAGCGTCTGATGAAGTAAGGGAGACAGGGAGAAAGGAAGTGTTCTCATTGATAAAAAGACACTGAAGAATTGTGACCCCCTCTAACCCCTGACAAGTAAAAGTTGGGAAATGTTTCTAATTCCTGTGTTTGCATCAAAGTTCAGGAAGCAACAGACATATGGATATTACCAAAAGGAAAGGGAAATGCTCATGCAATTCAAAAATGAAGACACATATACAAAAGTTTGGCTCACCTACATTCTCTTCACCTCCCTTATACAGTTGGTAGGAACTGGGACATTGACAATTGATAATTAGAATCACAGAATTCTTATATTCTTTCTCTAGAGAAAATATGGATCTCTAAGATATGATGGTTGTCTATGTGGACTTAATTAGCCTTGTGCATTAGAAACTACTGGTCAAATAATGTCTTTGAAATAAGTGAATTGTTTCTAATAACAATCCATTGAACTGGATCAAACACTGGAATGCAATGAACTCAAATTAACTATTCCCTAGAGCTCTGATTTGTTACCAGTGAGGACTACTCACAGCTAAAGAAACAAATCCCAATTCAAATTTGTTTAAACAAAACAAAAGAGATTATTACAACGAAAAGGTTTATTTTGGGGAGAAAGAGAACTCTACTTGACTTATCAAAGTTTCAATGAATAAGGATCTTCAGCTCCTGAATCTTTGAAGTTGGTTAAAATAATAATAATAAAAAAGTTAACAAAAAGCTAAAAAAAAAAAAACCCTGATGTATATTGAACAACCACACATACATCTCAATATTGTTTTAAAATAATTTTTCTAAAAGTTATGTTGGTTTAGAGAAAAATATATTTAAAACTTGGTAAGTGGCATATCTTGTCCATATTATGTAGGAGAAGGGACCTGCCCAAGGCCTGTTTACTATTGTTTAAAATGTCACTTTAGTGAGGTTACATCCTGACATGCAGATTTTTATCCAGTAGAGATCCAAAAAAATTTTTGTCTAGTAAAAAGTTAGTCCCAAAGTCATAGCTTATTGCCCTATAGGACAAAAATCAATTTTGTACCTAATTTATTAATCTTACGGTAATGTTCCTCTATTAAATTGGCTATAAATGCCTAGATCCACAAAAACTCTTTAAACCGATCTTAGTATCTTATTGGTTTCCTCATTAACTGAAGAGTTGAATAAAATCTTCTGCAAGGGTGCATGCTTCCTTTTACACTTACATAGGAGTCTTGATTTTACATTGTTGTCTGTACTGTTTTCCAGGTAAAATTGATACTATGTGGCACAATATGTACACACAGCCAGTAGAAGGGCGGATAGAAGACCTTACTGGCAACACAAGGAAACCAGATGTATAATGAATTTAAAATAAAATGGGGACTCCTGGGTGGCTCAGTTGGTAAAGCCTCTGCCTTTGGCTCAGGTCATGATCCCAGGGTCCTGGGATCCAGTCCTCCGTTGGGCTCCTTGCTCAGAAGGGAGCCGGCTTCTCCCTCTGCCTGCTGCTCCTCCTGCTTGTGCTCTCTCTCTCTGACAAATAAATAAAATCTTAAAAATAAACAAAATAAAATGAAGAAGTGTAATAAATTCTATGGAGTATACCCTCTATGCCCGGCAGTATTCTAAGTACTGTGTAAGGCTGATGCCTTACACATCTACAAACTCAACTCAGGGATACAAATACCTTTCCTGACTCTAGAAATATTTTGTCAGCCACGTCAAAATAAACAGTGATCAGCTTCCATAAGCACACTAGTTCTCCAGAATTAAGACTATCTCTCCCGAGTTGGGAAGCAGGCCCCTTGGGGTGTTTGAACTATAGTTTAGTGCACAGCTGTCTGTTCGGTATCTTCTATATCCTATATCTGCTGGTAACACAAGGAGGGAGTGAGTCTGCCGGTCCTCACTGGCCGATAGCAATTTAAGGACGATAGCAATTTAAAATGTTACCCTCTCACCTTCTACATTTTCCCTGGCCTCAGTCAGTCCATAACCGAATCCATTTATTTAATAATTTTATGTGTGAAAGAAAGAAATATAGTCATTGCAGTTTTAAAATAGGAATGTAGGAGAGTGAAATAACTTCCCTAGGGCTGCCACTTCCCCAGCAAAAACCAAATCAAGATTAGACCTCAGACTTTCTCAGTTTTAAACCTGCTTTCTGTAGAGAAATTACCGTGACAGTGCTTTACACCCAGAAGGCTATCGGTAGTCTCGCTAAAGGTTCAGCATTAGTGGAGCCGTTATTTTCAAAACTTGTAGGAGGAGCACCGTTTTCCGGGTTCTGCTGAAGTAACAGGCAGCTCTTGCAAAAGGTGCCACGGGGAATAGATGGACAGACAAAACTGCAATGAGAAAGTCGAGGGCATATTCAAGAAGAGTTGTTAAGAATGATGCTGGATTAGAGACATGGAAAAATGTCCGTGATTCAGTTTAGACTGAAAGCATAAAGAGCCTTTCAAAAAGATCCTCTTATTTATTTATTTATTTATTTATTTATTTATTTATTTATTTAACTTGTGGTGCTAGGTTTTGCTCACCGATTATTCCTGTGCATCCTGGGGGAAGGCTGCCAGAATACTTAGCACCGGGGTTTCTGGGTTAAAGAAAAAAACAAAAAACAAAAACCTTCAGTTTTCTGATTGATCCTCTGGTTTATTTTTTCTTCTCTTTTTTGGTGCTTCTGTACCCCTACCGTGCACAGTGGGAGGTCGAAATGGAGCCTGAGGAGAGGAAACAAACAATCTTGGTGTCCTTTGAATTCCGAAGGAAGACCTAGAGTAATTTACAAATGTGGGCCTGAGGATAGTAGCAGGGTTTTTTTGTTTTTTTAGGTTGCTTTTTAAATATCACTATTAGTACATTGTAATATTTTGAACTTTTATAAAAACATTTCCATAGACGAAAGCATCATTTGTCAGTTTGGGAAACAGCATTCGTACATACTGAGGTCAGAATTGAATAAAAGCTTTTCATTTGAGAGAAAAATGGACAGCTTCTATTCTCTCCTGCATTTAACTGAACAAGAGACTGAGATCCGCAAAGGTCCTAGCTGAACTGATTGCATTGCCTTCTTCATGGCCAAGGGAATGCTCAAAATGAGATCCTTCTCTTTTCACCACAGGACAGTACGTGAATTTTTCGCTGTGTGGTTGAAAATAAACAAAGGCTCTTAAGTGGATGCTTCAGAATAGAAGCACAGACATTTAGGAAAGTTCTGCTTTCTTCACGATGATGAAATATGTTACTACTCTTTACGTTTTGATAGGTAAATCTTCAGAACTTTATGTGAACATGGCTCGTGACAAAGATCAGACTTAAATATTGTCAAAGATAAGTTGAACTTGTTTTTTTCCACAGATTATAATATAAGTTAACGTCTTAGAGTCCCTGAACCTCCATGTGTGTAATTCTCCAGGTGATAAAATGAACCAGTTTTCCTTCAGATTCTTTTTTTCCACAAGGAATATTCTATGAGAATCTTTTGTTATTGCTAGACAAAACTGTTTGGGGCAAAAGAAACAGAATGAACCCTTCAGTGGGTTCAATGAGTGGGGCTAGTACTCATAGTAGTATTCAGTTTTGGAGAAATTGTAGAAGAAATGAAGAAAGTCATTCTATTACTTAGATTCTGGTGGGGGCGGTGGGAAACTAGAATGTAAGGGAAGGCACAAAGGGAAAAGGCTGGGAAATGAGAGAGGGTTGTGCCATATTAGAGCAGCTCAAAAGAGAAAAACAAAGGAGGAATCGTGTTCTGGGTTAAATGGTGACCCTCCCCACTCCAAAAGATAAGTCCATATTTCTAATCTCTGGAATCTACTAGTGTTACTTTATATGATCCAAGGTGGGATTAAGTTAAGGCTCATGAGAGAAAGAGCTTTATCCTAGTTTATCTGGGTGGCTTTAAATGGAATAAGGTGTATCTTTTTAAGAAAGATACAAAGGAGAGAAGACAAAAGGAAAAGGCAATGTGGCCACAAGCCAAAGAATGCCTGGAGGCACCAGAGGCTGAAATAGGCAAGGGAAGTTTTCTCTCCTAGAGCGTCTGAAGAGACTGTGGCTGGGCCAGCACTTTGATTTTGTTGCAGGATTTCTTTTCCTTTCTTTTCCAAGGTTCTTGGTCATACCACCGCTTTGAAGAATAAAGAGGTAGAGCAGATGAAGAGTGGTGGGCAGCAAAGCAAAGTTTATTGATCCCTAGTAGTATAGAGCTCCCAAAGAGGGTAGGGACCCAATAGGGTTGCTGCCAGAATTTCTAAATCCGGGGGATTTTGTGGGTTTGCTGGCAGGCTGTTTTTTTTTTTTTTTTTTTTTAAGATTTTATTTATTTATTTGACAGAGACACAGCGAGAGAGAAGCAGGGGGAGTGGGAGAGGGAGAAACAGGCTTCCCATGGAGAAGGGAGCCGGATATGGGGCTCGATCTCAAGACCCTGGGAGGCGCTCAAGAACTGAGTCACCCAGGAGCCCTGATGACAGGCTGTTTTAATCTGATTAACCCTCCAGTGGTGTAAAATCCTTTTAAGGGTAATTTCCTTTTAGGGCTGGGGGTGGGGGGTGGGGGTAGGTGCTTGTCCCTACCTGTCTTTGTTCGGACTATCCCTTCATTAATTTCAGACTTTTGGCCTCCAGAACTGAGAGAATGAATGAATTTCTGTGTTTTGAAGCCATGCAGTTTGTAGTAACTTGCTGTAACAATCACAGGAAACTAATACAGACTGGAAGAAATTCGAAAATCTGTATTCTACTCTTCTTTGGTCTCAATGTTTTGTCTTGTCTTTTTTTTCCTCTAAAAATATTGAACACCTCAGTATTCTGGGCGTGACCATGGAAAGGGATCAGAATTTGTCATGCCAAAATATGCCTGTCTAGCATAAGGATTATTTTAGCCTGATTATTTTGAAGAAATATCAGACACAGAAATTCTGAAAGTTATGCTTTTGTTAGAGGCATTTACATTTATAAGGGAAATCCCCATTGGCAAAGGCATCTCTATCTCCCTCCTTATCAGGATGATTGAATCTCTAGAAACTCTTCTGGATGGAGAAGTCAATAACCGAGATCTACATAACAATCTTGGTTAATGAGCCTTACCTGAAAACCCTCCCTAAGGCTCCTACTCCTAATATTTTCTTTTGTCTTTAGCTGGAGATGCTATTTAAGGTGGTGGTTTGGGCTACTTAGAGGAGTTACTCAGTTTTCCATGTACATAGGAGGTGTACATTTTATTAAACTTGTTCGTTTTTCTCCTGTTAATCTGTGTTTTATTAGAGGTGGGTCTCAGCCAAGAACCTAGAATAATAAGGGGAAAATTATTTTTTTCTCCAATACACCATGTTCTGGGGGATTTATGTCTTCTGGTAATAGCCAGAATCTGATATGATTATAGTTTGCATGTGGGTTGAGTGTGATGGTGAGAAGAGTATAAATAAGAAGAGTAGCAGCAGCAACAATAATAATATTTATTGAGTACTTCTCTATCAGTTTGGTCCTAGCAAGGAACAGAATTTGTGTCAAATTGTTCAAACTAAGAAACTTTAATGACTGCACTACTGCCAGAGGCATGATCAGGGTTAGAGAAACAAAAAGCAGACAAATGAGGGATGAGGCTATAGTTGGAGACAACCAACTGCAAGCAACAATTGCCATCCGTAAGGTTGAAAGGACACAGAGAGGAAAGAGTGTTGAAAGAGCCCAGGACGACTAGACCCATGGAGGAAGGACTTCCTGTAAGGGGCTAATGCAAGAAGAAACACTACTGTGTGTCTCATCTACTCTCAATACTTTGCTACAATACTGCTTCATCCCTGATACCACATATGTGGGTTTTCCACACATTAAGGATTCTGTGACGCCAGCTGGACATTCTTTAATTTAACTCAATTCTAACACTATTTACTTTCAGATAACGTCTGATCCTACCGGTGGAGGGCTCAGCCCCCCGAGACTGCCTCTTTCTTCCCACTTGAGATGCCAATCTCAAGTCCAGGTTGTTACCTGTGCTTCTCACTGATGGGCCATGAATCAGAGATCCCCACAACCCTCTCTTCAGGCTCTATTAATTTGCTAGAGTGGCTCACAGTACAGGAAACCAGTTCATGTGCTAGATTACCAGTTTATTATAAAAGAATATAACTCAGGAAGAGCTACGTGGAAGAGATGAATAGGACAAGGTATGGGGAAAGCTGGAGGAGCTTCCACACTGTCTCTGGGTATGCTGCTACTCTCCGAATTTCCACATGCTCACCAACACAGTGTAGCAGAAAAGTGAAGCGACCGAGGAAACTCAGGTGGCACCCGGAGCACGGGGAGAACACAGCTTTATTACGCCGGCGGGCCCAGTGGGATAATTCCCGGAAGACTGAGCAACCGACAGGGTTAGGGGTGAGTTTTTATGGACACAGGTGATGGGGGATGGTATCAGGAAATTTTCGCGGTCTTTTCAGCACCTTTTGGCTCCCCTTTACATGGGAGTATAATCTACACGGGAACTCTCGGGAGAGGGCTGAATCTCGGGAGAGTGCTACATCATCCCAGGGGGCTTGTTGCTTTTCATAACCAGGACTGACGGCCGGCCGTGTGATCTTTTCTTCCATAGGGCAAAAGAAGTGCATCAGACAGGAAGGGGCTGGGGCCCAGGGAGGGGGTCTCTATCTGCCTCAACAGAAGCTCTCTGGACCCCAACCTTCTGAATTTTTATGGAGGCTTCATTACATAGACATGATTGATTAAATCATTAAGATTGGTCCTCTATCTCCAGGGTCAGGGGGTGGGAAAGAAAGTTCCAGGGGCACCTGGGTGGCTCAGTCAGTTAAGCATCTGGCTCTTGATTTCAGCTCAGGTCATGATCTCACATTCCTGGGATTGAACCCTGCATCAGGTTCCATGCTCAGCATGAAGTCTGCTTGAGATTCTCGCTCCCTCTCCCTCTGCCCCATTCAAGCTCTCTAAATAAATAAATAAATAAAATCTTTAAAAAAAAAAAAAAAGAAAGAAAGAAAGTTCCAATTCTCCAATCACATGGTTGATTCTCCTGGTATCCAGCCCCCACCCTTCGGTGACCTAGGAACTTTCCAAAAGTCACCTAATTGACATAAAATCAGATGTGGTTGAAAAGGGCTGGTGATTCATAAAGAGGGACACCTTTATCTCTCTCATCACTTAGAAAATTCCAAAGGTTTTAGGAATTCTGTGCCAGGAATGGGGTGACAATTGAATATACATTTATTATTATAAATCACAATATCAATCAATCAATCACAATATCATAAAGGTATATTTTTGGGGAAATGCAGCTATTGAAAGAAATGTAACACCAAAGCAGGAAGTAAGTGGAAAGGAAATATTTCAACCTCTCTCTTCCTGGCCTCTGAGCTGGCCCACAAAGGAGCCTGGATGGCATCCCTCATAGTGGTTGGGCTCCCCGGGCACAGAGCCGGGAAAAGAGGGGCAAAGAGGGAGAGCGTGAAAACGGAGAACTGGCTCCCTGCTTTGAACCAGATGTGTAATAAGCCCCTTAGAAAATTTTGCTCTAACCCTTATAATAACCCCAAAGATCTGCATTATTAGTCCCATGTTTAGTTGAATGCTAAAGCTTAGAGGAGATCATTTATCCAGGTGACTTAATCTTGTGTGCATTCCTCCTGGCTTCATCTCCTCTTCCAAGCTGGCATACTCTGCAACAGAGGACACTCCCGTTCCTGGTCCCTGCACTGACCCTTTGCTCTGCACGGCACACCCTTCCCTTTCCTGAAGTCTCTGTGGCTGCCTCCTCCTCATCAAGTTCTGTTCAAGTGTCATCTTGTCAGCCAACCTACCCTACCACCCTTCATCCCCATTTCCTTTGCTTTATGGCCCTTGACTCCACGTCTCAGGGGGTATTTACTCGAGGGCCATCTGTTAACCAGCAGGTGTTTCAGTACCTCACACACAGGTGCTCAGTACGCGTCATTGAATGAGTGGTAATGGGGCAGGTTCAGCCTCTGAGCCTGTGTATGTGTGATCCTGAAGTCCATTTTCCTTCTGTGGGAATGGAATCTCCGTGCAACATGCCCTCCACTGAATTAGTGGAAACCATAGGAACAGCAGTAATAGCAAAGCACCATATTTAAAAAGGTGAGCGGTTGTTGGAGCACCTGGGTGGCTCAGTCGTTAAGCCTCTGCCTTCGGCTCAGGTCATGATCCCAGGGTGCTGGGATCGAGCCCCACATCGGGCTCCCTGTTCAGCAGAAAGCCTGCTTCTCCCTCTCCCATTCCCCCTGCTTAGCTTCCCTCTCTCGCTCTGTCTCTCTCTGTCAAATAAATAAAATCTTTAAAAAAAAAAAAATGGGTGAGCGGTATCCATCATCAGGATAATATAAGAAGGAAGAGCAAGAGCATTTGGATATAAATGAAAAAAGTCCAAAAGATTGACTAGAATTTTGTTTCATCAGCTCCCACACACACATACACACACACACACCCTTATCATCACTCCCCACGGGCTCTCCTTCCTTTTCCCGAGGAAAAGCTGACATGTGTGCACCAGATTCCACACATTCATATCCGGACCAAGCAGAGAAGCAGATGACGTCTCCCCACTGTGTCCCCAGATGGGGGCGTTGACACTGTTCAGAGCTGTGGATGCAGATCTTCCAGCAGCACTGAGGTGCCTGCAAGGCCTCTCCCCGAAGCACTTCTCACTTCCAATTCCACAGAAAGAAAAGCCGCCTGGGGATGTCAACCCAAGTGCTGCTATAAATAACAGTACCGAGACAGGGGGTTCGTGTCATACTGGAATCGTTCTCCACTGATTGCTTGCCTTTCCCCTCTTCGGCCCTATTTGGGATACTTGTCACATAAAACGTCACGTAGCACATAATAGAACTAACAACATTTGCCAAAGAGCGCTCTTAGCTTAAAGGGGAAGGAATCTGTTTTCCCTTATTCTCTTTAAGAAAGCTAAAGATTTTAGCCTTCAAAATGGTAGATGTGGCCACACTGGAGACGTGGACACGGGTTCTTCCATGTGCCAGCTGACCAGACCGCTAATTTGTGGAGGAAAGGGAGGGTTTTAGAAGTTAAGCGTCAAACAAAGACTTCAACTTTCTGCGATCATTTCTCAGTGCCTGAATGCTTTAATAATTACATTTAATAGTTACTAAATAATAAGCACCATAGTCATAGAAGCTAGGGTGGGAAGGAGAAAGAGTTTTTGCCTTCCCAACCTTGACTTTCCTTAGGTAGAGCTCCAGTTCCTTGGATGGCAGGCTCAGACGCTTGCCTTGCTGGGACTGTTTTGTCAGGAGGCAGTCTTTCCCCTTTCATTGAATTTCTTCTGACATTTCTGCCTCCCTCCCTTTCTTCTTTCTTTCCTTCTTTCCTTCCTTCCTCCCTTTCTTCCCTCTCTCTCTTTTCTTTCTTCTTTCTTCTTTCTTTCTTCTTTTCTTTCTTTTAAGAGTTTATTTATTTATTTGACACAGAGCGGGAGTGAGAGAGCGAGCGAGAGCACAAGCTGGGAGAGCAGCAGGCAGAGGGAGAAGCAGGTTTCCTGCTGAGCAAGGAGCTCGATGCGGGGCTCCATCCCAGGACCTTGGAACTATGACCTGAGTTGAAAGCAGACACTTAACCATTGGAGGCACCTGGGTGCCCCATGACATTTCTTATATTACTTTTTGTTGAAAATCTTCTCCTCCTTAGGGGGCAAGTTGGCCTCCTCCTTGGAATCTCACTGCCACCCTGGTATATAATCACTGAGCACCCTGCAGTCCACACCACACCCTCATTGGAGGCATCCGTGACTCTCTCAGTAATCCTCAGTTTGCAAGTATAGCACTTTGGGCACCAGAAGAAGAAACTCATGCCCAGCCTGACTCAGAGTATGGCACTTTTTTTTTCCTTTTTTACACATAACTGTGTGCATGCCAGAGCCAGTCTCGGTGTTGGTGGTGGACGTCCCTGCTCCTTCTTCTTCTCTGTGCATGGGGTAGGGCTTTGTTTTGTTCCTGCTTGCAGCTCTGGTGCCACATATCTGCCAGGATCCCTCTAGTTCTATGCAGCCGCAAGGACTCATTTGTTCTGCATTCTCTCTCAATAATATTTGCAGTACTGACACAGCATTATCAGGTCCCTAAGAATGATGCAGACTGGCAAAGTTTATCCCCATGCCTTTGTTGGCTGTCCCTTTTGTACCATTGAGCTCTGAAGTTTCTTCTTCCCAATGTAATGCTCAACTTTTCTTCTGCCCCTTTTCCCTTTTATGACTTAAACATTTACTTCTTTTTTAATGATGGAAGCTAAAAACTCTGTCTCGTAGAAGAAAAAAAAAAGCTCTATTCAAGTAATAACAATTTTGTTTATTATTTTAGAAGCAAAGAAATTCTGGCATTGTAATTAAATTATTAAACTTGGAAAACAGTATTGTGCAGACAGGGCGATTTTGAGGGTGGATTCTGCATTTAGAGAGCCCGAGTTTGAACCATGGATCACCACTTACTGGCTGTTTAACTTTTAGTATTTACTTTGCCTCTCTAAAACTTGGTATCTCATGTAACAAATGGGGTGCCAATAATGTTTTTTTAAGGCATTATATTATTAGCAAGAAGTCCATGAGCCCTTAGCACAATGATTTGCATGTAGTAAGTACTCAATGGGTATTAGCAGTTATTTTTAAGAATTTTAGGTTTGCATTATAATTGAAATATGAACTTCAAAATAAGAACTCACAGTCACATTTCTGAAAGTTTGCAAACTGTGATACCAAGAAGGGGTTTCATCTGTCTTTGAATATAGAAAGCACATTTAGTGTTCAAAAATTCTGTACCTCACTCTGAACATTATCATTGTATTATTTCCATCTAAAATGTAAGCATGCTGAGAAGAATCATATCAGTTTATGATGCAGGTTCTGACACAAGCATTTCTAATATTTCCTGATGCCACTATACCCACATTAAGGCTGTGAATCATGTAACTGCATTTAAACTGGGCAGATTCCACTAAGGATAGGGCACAAATGGAAATAAAGCACAATTTTTCATTCCATATTCATTCTTAAATCCTACTAATGTCAGTAAGAATTATGTATGATACAAAAAAAGAGAGAGAAAATAGATTATTTCAGTCCTTTGCTCTGTTTGTACCTTGTAGTATTAGATTTCTCTCCTTTGAATAGCCTTCTTTAAGCACACAGTAGGTGTTCAATATATGCTCATTAGATAGTCATCTACTGTGCCTAAATGAATGCTGGTTATACATCCTTTAGACTCTGACCATCATTATCTCTACCCAGTCAAATATATGAAGGTGGCAATGAAACAAAGCCATTCTTCACATCTCCTGCATTCTGTTTTGATTTCTGGCCCAATCTATAGTACATTACCCCCTCCTCTCCCCACCACACACACACACACACACACA
>CM052896.1:111421798-111445063 GCA_028534135.1 Potos flavus | reverse complement strand
AAAAAAAAAAAAAGAATACACTCAGCTTATAGATTTTATTGTTTCTTATCACACAGAGGAATTAAGTTATTGGTTTATAGATGCACATCTTCCAGTTTTTATTTTTAAATTTTTGTGGACCTAGAAGCCGAAGCACTGTTTGGCAGGGCGTATAGTTAATATATACGTGCTGACTTGAATAAAGAAAGCATAATTTAATATGTCATGTCTCCTCATTGTTCTCTAGCACATATTTATTGTGCCAACAACTTTAGTCCAACAAATGTAGTATCCTTGAGGGTCTGTTGATATAGAATATAATCAATATATGACTTTTTCCCTCTAGAATCACTACAGAATTGGAAATACACATAAATTAATGATACATCTATGTTACTAAGGAGTGAATCATATAAGAGGGTAAATATGACTTAATCTCAAAAACATTATTTACATTTTTTTGTGTTCTCTTATCCATCTCATATTTTTTTTTTTTTAATCCCTGTTAAAGAATCAGATAAATGTTAGGAATGCATTTATACCAAAGGACCCATCTGGCCTGTTGGAAATGGAAGTTTAAAAGCAGCTTTTTCTGGAACTTTAATTTGCTTAAAAGAATCAATATGATAATACAAGATACTTGGGCTTTAGGAACTGAGTTTTTCGAACTTCATCATTCTCATTCTCAAATTTATTAGTGGAGGGAGGCTTGTGATTGAATTTCACCCGTAAAGATTATAATGGAACACATGAAAATTTGTAAAAGTTGAGTTTTTAACATCTTACAAAACAAAGTAAAATATTGTTTTTATTCTTGCTAATGCTAGAGAGAATCCATTGTGGTATAATGCAATTTAGAATTTGGGTAGCAAGTATCCCTAAACAACTATCCCCTTTGTTGGTTTGACCTTGAATTTAAGTATTCTGTACTCTTTTCATTTGACATTGTTTAAAAAAAAGCTAGTCAAGTGAGGAATAAAATGAGCAAGTTAAAGAAATCCAGTATTATGGATTGATTATGTTCCTTTTCAAAATTTTTTGCATAAAGGTGCAGAACACAAATCTTTTTAAAATATATACTGATCATTCTACAATGTTGTAAAAATAAAGTTTTTGAAGTTCCAGTGTTTTTGTTGTGATGGGAATTAAATGCCTTATTTCTAATTCTAGTACTTTTGTTCACCTGCATAAGGATTTGTTCC
This sequence comes from Potos flavus, assembly GCA_028534135.1. Classification (NCBI taxonomy): domain Eukaryota; kingdom Metazoa; phylum Chordata; class Mammalia; order Carnivora; family Procyonidae; genus Potos; species Potos flavus. Next base: position 111,443,882 of record CM052896.1, on the reverse strand, counting down.
CTCCTTCCTACATTCCATGAGTATAAGCATTAAGTGTTATTTATGCTAACAGACTGACAACACATTTTCCAAGTTCAGGTTGTAAGAACAATCATTTTTCTCTTCACCGGGGAAAGATAGCTGGCTTACTAAGTATCTTCTTCTGATTTTATTTTGGTTTTTCACGTAGAAAAAAATGTATGATTTAAACAATTAATTCATTGATTTAATAATGATTTCCCCTTCCTTATGCTGGTGTTTTCCAGTACAGGAAAAAAATTTTAAAGCATTTATAATATATTCTTGAATAGGATTTAATTTTCTCAGGCAAATCATAGAAAGTTATCAACACTTAGATAAAATATAAAAAGTTAATTTGTAAAGCATGGTAAAGCACTTTACAGTGCTTTTTTGTAAAACACTTTACAAAAGTTTGGTTGGCTTTCAGGGAACTAATTGTATCACTAAGACAACTTGATACATCCTTACAGTGGAAATTTATATTATACTAGGTATTTATGAGATATGGGGTATGGACATCTGAATTTTATCTGAAAAGTTTCATATACTGAGGTTCCATGAGGATTCTAGATTAGAGTAGCCAAATTTAGAGGGAAAAAAAGGAAATGTAGGACTCCTACTTAAATTTGAATGTCAGATAAACAACAAATACTTTTTTAGTTTAAGTATGTCTTATGCAATATTTGGAAAATACTTATATTTAAAAATATTTAATATTTTTTTCTCTTTCAAATATTCCTATTTTGTAGGCCCCATATCTTCATTTGTTACTTTTTCCTCCTTCATTTTGCTAAAAAAAAAACCTACTCAATGTTTCCTATGAAAAAAAGCACTGAAAAGTAAATATTTTTACTTTTTCTATGTCTGAATGTGCCATTAGTCTACTTAATTATCCATATTTGTTTAATAATTGATTTAGATTGAAATTTCTCGGTTGAAAGTCATTCTCCTAGACTTTAACGGCATTACCCGTTGTCTTCTTAATTCCAAAATTGCTGCTGTCCAAAGCTGTTATGATTTTGTCATTGAGTTTAAAACACCTGTATGTAAATATCTCATGAGCCCTTGATCTTGAAAAAAGTTGAACATTCAAATTTTATAGTCATCCATTTGGAAAAGATAGTTAGAACCATGAAAATACAGAGTTACTAAGGTGTAAAGTTGAGTATGAACTTTGGTGGAATTCTTATAGATATGGTCAAGGGTATCTGAGGAAGAAAGAAGAGAAGAGCAATAAAATAAAAGAACCAAATTATTGGCCTTGAAACAGACAAAGAAGGGAAAAGTTTCAAAAAGGTAAGTGTTGTCAGCAGCATCACCAAATGAGCATTTAATGTATTCTGTCACCAGTAAGATATTAATAACACCATTGATAGTAATTGGGATAATATTGTGAATTGAAGGTCTCTGTAAAGAATCTGAAACATCCCTGTACTGAGCCTCAAAAGGATTGAACTATAGCTACTAAATTCCTGGATGCCCTTGGGCAAATCATAAATCTCTGATCTGCTGCTGCTGATCTGTAATCTGAGAAGATTGCACTCCATGACTTCAGATGTCTCTTTGATTTCTAACATTGTATGTCTTGCATTTTGTGCATCTGAGGTGTATTCACATGCAGGAGCACATTTGAGTCTTTAAACAGTCCTACAAGGACATGCAACAGGAAGGTCTTCCTTTACTTTCTTATATTATCCATCCTTCCCTTTCTTAATCATTTTGTGGATAACAGAGCAAATAAACTGAGTCAAATAGATTGTTTTGCAACAAAGCCATATTTAGAACCCAGGGGTCTCATCCGGGCTAGTCATAGATGCTTTTCACTATTCGACATGAGGAGTCTGGTACACAACATATCAATATACCTTCGGAGTGAATTCATCAAAGTTTCTACCAAAGCCTAAATGTGCATCCATTGATTCTCAAAGTGTTGTTCATGATTTCATGAGACCAGGAAAAACTTTTTTTTTTTTAAAGATTTTATTTATTTGACAGAGAGAGACACAGTGAGTGAGGGAACACTAGGGGGAAGGAGAGAGGGAGAAGCAGGCTTCCTGCTGAGCAGGGAGCCAGATGCGCAGGGAGCCCAATGCAGGGCTCGATCCCAGCACCCTGGGATCATGACCTGAGCCGAAGGCAGACCCTTAACGACTGAGCCACCCAGGCGCCCCCCAGGAAAAACTTTTAATAGAGTGATGTGAACTGCCAAAGCCCTGTCTTCCGGGTTTACAGTCAAATGATGAACAAGATTGACAGAGTGCTTAACTTAATTGACAAAAGGTATAGTTTGTATCAAGCTGCTCAGTTTTCACTTACTGTTCCTCCTTTTTAATTAGAAATTGCTAGATTAATTTTAGCATTATCAGTTGAGTTGACTGTGGCTTTGTTAACCCCAGAGAACACAGTGATGCATACTCTTCGATTCCAAAGTATTTCTGCCTATAATCTTCCAATATCTAAATATTAAGATGTGTATACATTGTGGTTCAAATGTGAATCCTACATAGAGCTATTGCAAAAGCAGATAGATAGAAAGCATGTTGACCTTTTATTTTCTTTTTAGAGACTAGAGTAAACATTTTTATCATTGAGTTGCATTCCACCATATTCTACTTTGAATATTTTTTGGATTTATGCAAATCAAAATGTTTTGTTCTTTATGGCACATAGAAATGCTAGGAACTTCAGGCAGCCATAGCTTTACTTGTCAATCAATACAGAAACGTGTTGGAGAATAAAATATCAAACAACAGTGAGTTGCCATTGTACTTTTGATGGAAGACCATCTTATTTTTGTTCTTGTTTAAGTTAGATTAAGCCAGTTGTACTGAAAATAATAAAAATCTAATCATTGACCATTAATTTATACAGACTCATTCAAATATTGTATGTATTTTTTTATTTAAGATTTCGATTTACTAGTGTCTAATGTGAGTTTATAAGATAAGCAACACATGATAGTAGCAGACAGTAGAACATTCTTGGTTGTTATATCCCACTGCTCCTTACATCCAAATGTAAAATGTCAGCAACCAAACTCTGTATATGTTCTAAGAGTCAAATCTTTCTCTGGCCCAAAGCAGACAACTCCATTTGCTTATAGACTCAGCTAACCAATTATAATTTATCAGATTCTTCCAAATCTAGATTACTGGGGAATAGCAGAAATTGAGCCCTTCTACTGGGGCACTATTCAGCATTATGGAGAGATAAAACTAAAAAAAAAAAAAAAAAAACCAACAGTTTACCTATATAGCAAAAGAATAGAGCAATGCCTTTGTCTTACATTTAGAACCTTTTACTATAATTAACAACTTATTTTCCATACCCCATCCCAACTTCCAAAATAAAAATAAAGCACAGAGACCTTTTAGTCTTAATAAAATCCTACTTTGTAGGCTGACATATTATATCATAAGAGTTTATGGGAAAGAATGAGAGCTTTTCAATTTTCTGTTACTAGACATTTGGTTTACTTTATTCTAGTAAGCAGACTATGGGCTAAATGTTCATTGACCATCAACCATGACATTGACCTCTAGATCAGAGAGAAGATCAGCATGTAGAGAAGTTCCAAATCTTATGTACATCATCTTACATATTGAGCAAATAAGGAGCTCATTCATCTTCTCAGAAGTCCATAGCTACAGTATTTCTCCGTATCTTCACTGGGTTCACCTGAAATAAAAAGGCCTTTGTATTTAATATATTTTTGTTTTATTTTGTTTTAATTGATCAGGCTCTTTGGAGCTCAAAAATTGTGGTATTTCATTTCTTTGTTTACATCCAAGAACATGATGAATACATTGACTTCCAAATTCTTTGGTTCCTGAAAAAGGAACGCGTACACGTAATAAAAGAGGTAATTGAATAAATAAGTAAACTGCATAAATTGTAAAGTTATTCCTTCTGATCATTTTTCTTGCTTCATTTGAACACATCCCACATCTCTATTTAAAATAATTAGTGGGATTGTGTTAGATGTCTGTGATCGATTGTTATTAGCAGTGATGTTTCATCACATAAGAGTTTCTACTAAGGATATTTATTACAAACTGCCATTCAGTTTCAAAACTCTAAAATGACTCACTTACATGCTTTTATTGATCAAATGAGTTATATGTAGCATATTTCAACATCAGTAATGCCTTATATTTTGTGAGAGTTTTGCAGTTTATAAAGCATTTTTATGTGCATTAACTCATCAGATCGATGCTGACATATCTCACATCTTTAGCAGATATGGAATTCCTTTTAACACAAAAGTTGAAAATAGGGTGTGAAGTTGAATTCAGAAACCAAGAAGGGAAAATCTGGCAGGAGATTTTCTAGAATAAATGCAGAGTCAGCTGCAGCTGAAGGGCAGATAAAATGGGAAGGACCTAGTCCAAGAACTAACACGAGAACCAGAATCTAAGGTGTCATCTGAGGGCAAAACTGACAATGTTCAAAGATGAGGCAAGGCCGACTCTCCCACGCATTAGCCACAGGACTCGGGACCGCCAGCTTAAACTGCTGAGACCTCAGTGTCTTCATCTGCAGATGTCAGTGGTAACAATCATGTTTATCTCATAGACTTGCTCTCATTGTGCTTGCGGAAAGAGTAATTAAAAAAAATAATAACCACTGGCATTAAAGTTTCTCTGGAAAGACTGACCAGGCTATAGAGAAAGTCCTTCAGCAGCTGCTTTCATGCTAGCTGATGGAGTCCTCAAAGAATGATCTGGAATCAGATGGCCAAACAAGAGAGAGCTCCATGGCTTTGAAAGTGACCTTCTTTGGGGATAAAGGTTAAAGATAAGAGAGAAGAGCAGAGGTTAAAGAGGAAAGAGGAAGGATAAGGACCACAGCAAGGCTGAGCCTGAAGAAAAAGGCACCCCTGAGATACTTGGGTGGCAATACTGTGAAGAATTTCTAGAAAATGATGTAAAATATTAGATTTTAAACTATTCATGGTCCAGCGATTTAAAGCTCTTATGTTGTCCCTCTCTCAGGAATCTGATATACACATTTCTGTTTATAGAGGTGTTCTATTTGGGACATAAAGGAGTCAGACGGATTTTCACTATGGGTTTATACATGCAAACACTGGAATAATATATTAGCAAAGTAATTTTCAGCTAGTCATGAGTTTGAGGGAGAAAAGCTCCTCTAAGAATTTTATAGTTGTTCCCAAAGATGCTGTGTCATCTACTGGAAGTAGGATGAGTTTTAACATAAGACTAATTTTGACTCAGAGTTACCTTAGTGAGTGTCTTGTTTAATTGATATCAATGATATAAAGTTTTTTTTACTACCTCTGGCATATAAAACAATGATAGTGATCATCATAATAATTTTATAATCGAGAAGTGATTTCTCTATACTGAAAGCATTTTGTTTTGCAGAAAATTAAGGTTGTAACCATTCTGAAGAGTCAGGTCCCCAAAACTAACATTTAATATTCATGACATCTCTGTAATATAGATATTTTGTGCCTATGTTTTATAAAATAAAGTGATTCTTCGGAATCCCAGATCTTAGGTAGCAGAACCAACTAGACTGAGGTCTCCTAATTCTTCTTGTATGTTAGGTATATCCTCAAAAATATCTCATAATGAATAGGTTATTATATTCATTGTTAGAAGCTAAAGAGCTTCTTGAGTTGACTGGCTTTGTTAACCCCAGAGAATACAGTGATGCATACTCTTTGATTCCAAAATATTTCTGCCTATAATCTTCCAATATCTAAATGTCATAATAGTGTAGGAATTTAGCTATTTAACCAATATAAAGACAAGTATGGGGGTGCCTGGGTGGCTTAGCGGGTTAAAGCCTCTGCCTTCGGCTCAGGTCATGATCTCAGGGTCCTGGCATCCAGCCCCACATCGGGCTCTCTGCTCAGCGGGGACCCTGCTTCCCCCTCTCTCTCGGCCTGCCTCTCTGCCTACTTTGCCTCTTTGTCAAATAAATAAATAAAATCTAAAAAAAATAAAAAATAAAATAAAGGCAAGTATGCTGTAGTTTTATTTGCACTGATACAGAAATATAAAATAAAGCCAATGTTTAACAATCAGACAAAAACTTTCACATTACTAGTTAACCACAGGTTAATTAAAAAAAAGAAAAAATGAAGCCAGTTAGGTGGTAGCCAAAATCCACATTCACAGTGATGTTTATATTGGTGAGAGGTTCTGAGAATATTTGCTTGTATATTCTCATGTCTTAGGGAAAGAGGATTCTCTGTGGCTTTTATTGTACTTCCTTTTTTAAAAAACATTAAATTTCCTCAAATTGGTTAGATTGCCTCATTAAAGTACTGGAACTTCAGGTTCTCTAAGGGTCATTCAGTCCTACCAATGTATCATTATTAAACTAGTATCTAAGAGAATGTTGGATAATTTTTCAGTTATTTACTTCTTTAAAAAAGGAAAACATGAAATTCAAACATGAATTCAAATGTTTATTTTCAAAAAATTAGCTTAAAAAATCACGTATTGTTTGAGGACTAATGAAAACAAAAATAACTTAATTAGAAGCATAGAATGCTATTCAAGTGGCTCTCATGTATGTAGTTATACTACATAAAATTGCCTTTCATTTCAGCCATCATTTCGTTCATCTAAATTTGTTATTATTTTTTGTTTGTAGGATTTATGAATTTAATCTTTCTTCCAACTGTGAGTTTAGGACCTTTCTATTAAACTCACTGTCTCGGCTCAAAATTGGCATGATATTCCCATGTTATTTTGCATTCAAGACTTGCAGGAACCAGACTGCATTAAAAAGTGCATAGTGGTGTAAAACTAAGACATAATTATGCTGCTAATAATGGTGCATGCAATAACACTATTAACGGTATATGCATGATAGCATTTGGAAGCAACACTCCAGATGTGAAAAAGCAGATAGCATGACTCTTTAACCTTGTGATGATTAGCAAGTCAGAGGACTAAATCTTTCACAAGCTGCCAGCTCTGCTCTTTAAATGGAGAGCCATTGACATGGCATCAACAAGTGATGACTGTGGTTTTTGCTTTCTACTGGGAAGGATGAAAAGGTTGTGCTTAGCTTGTTGATTAAGTCAACAAAGAAACCTGCCTCTTAGAATTCAAAACACTCAAATACAAGCCATCTCACACTCATCCCTAAATATCCAGAATCACTTCTTTGTGGAGGAAAAAAGAGTATATGGGCTTTTTTTTAAAACATAAAGTAATGATTAAGTGGAATAGGGAAACACTATTTTGACAAATAATAGACTAGATGCTTAATTTTGATGCTTTTTGCAATAAGCCACATTCACATTATAATTTTTGTTTCCATGTTCTCTGTTACGCTGGATTCTAGAGTGTTAAATGAGGCTGATGTAGACTAATTTCCCTGCAGGGGTTTGTGGCTTTGGCTAAATTTCCAATGAGACATACTTTATCTGATTACATGTATTTCTTTTGCATTTAAAGAAAACATGGAATCTTTTACTTCCTGTTTTGTCTTACTGCAACACTCTGAACAGCCATAGAAGGCCTACTTAGAGTGGGCTGGTTGTGATGCATGTGAGTTAATACTCGTAATCATAGGCGTTCTGAGACTTCTCAGCATAAGATGAAATTATTAAGGTTGATTTGAAATGAAAATCATGAAAAATATTTTAAGTACACTGCATGATTTCTCAGAATTGAGAATAAAGCGAGTTTGTAAGTTCCAAAACCTACTGGAAAAAAAAAAAATAAAGGAGAATATACCTTTTAACTGTTACCCTAAAATAATTATAATGATAACTACAAAAATTACAAAATCTCAGCTCTCTGTATTCATTGCATATAAGACATAAAGGAGGCTGAATTTCTGGTGAGGTTGGAGTTTACCTACTTTGTAGACAAAAAAAAAAAAAGAGAGAGAGAGAGAGAGAAAAGGAAAAAAAATAAATATTTGAGATTTTCTAAAATGTATTATGTACCATTCCTATTTCTTAATTTATATTTATTATTGCATTCTGCTATAATACCATTAAGGCTTGTATGCTGCTTTTATCCCTGGTTCAGGCATTCAAAAACCATTTTAGTTAAATGCATTGCCTTTAGCACTGGGGATATAATGGTGACCCAGGTAACATGGATTCACCTTCATGATCCTACAGTCTAGTAGGAGGATGGATAGTAATCATATAAATTTAGTAATCACATATCTTTAGTATTCACATATATGATTAATAACAAAGAAACAAAAAGGTTTGATTTCTCTGTTTTTGAAATAGCTTGTCCATTATTCACATTTTTCTGTTTCTTTTCTTTTTTTTTTCTCCTGCCTACGGTGCGTCTTTTTCCTCCGAATTTTAAGATGGGATTCTTCTGCACTTAGACAAGCATAGTAGACAAAGGTTCTAGGCAGGTTTTGCTAGGCAATAAAAGTAAAACATAAACGCGATCGTGTTACTGTCATACATAAGAACACTCAAGAGTTTTCCATTATTCTCAGTATATATTCAAAATTCTTAATGTAGATCATAAGGGCTTTCACGATGTGGGCCCCGCTTCTTTTTCCAGATTCAGTTTTCAACATTTCTTATATTCTGTGCTTCCATTTTACTGACTTGCTTTCATCCACTGGTGTGCTTTGCTCTCTTGTCATTTAACGATCTTTGACCATCATCTTCTTTTGCTGAAATTCTTCTATTGTTCCACATCTGTATCCTCTCCTAACCTTACAAGTTCCCTCTTCTCTTTCCTGACTTTCTGGTTCCTTTATCCTTCATATCCTCAGATCACAATCTTAATGTCACGTTTTTCATAAAGCCTTTGAGTCAGCCCCCATTGTTCATGTCCACTTAGTGGGTCCTCCTGTGGGTTTCCTTGCACCTTATTACTAAGCTCTCATGGTCTCTTTAACTTATACAGCACTGTTTCTACTACTAGATTGAAAGTTATATGGAGAGAAGTACCAAATCTTGTTCAAAGACCTACCTCCGTCCTTTGCCATGTGCTTAGCAATAATGGCACTCTGTAACTGCTTATAGGATTGAAATGTCAGAAAATCTCAGATGATATTCTCTTATTTATATTTTCCACTGCCAAGCAGGAGTGAATATTCAATTAATATTTATTGAATGTACAAATATGCAAGTCTACTGAGAGTAAGGATCTTTGGGAGTTCTCTTTGAATAATTCATAAGAAATTTGGTGCCTATTCTTTTGTGATGGTCAGCAACTTAAGTACATTTCTTGTATATCTCTGCATTCCAGGCTGTGTTGTATTATAGATGGGGAAGAAAGGGGATATAGGAAAAAAACAATTTTTTTCATATTTACTAATGACACATATTTGATGTATGTTTTTGCAAAGGTTAAGCTCGTGTAATCTTCAGAATAGCCCTGTGAGGTAGGAACTCAGTTTTACAGGTGAAGACATTAGGGTCCAGTTAGATTAAATGGCATATCTGGGATTCTTATCCATTTTCTCTCACTAAAAATGAGAACCTCTTTCTGCTATGTCAAACTGCTGGCTGTGTTTCTTAAAGACAAAGCTATTGTAGAACATTGTAGAACTGGCAACAGTGGGGGTTATTTTCCATTAAGAAGGTTGGTGATCAGAGAATAGTCTTAGGAACAAAATTTAATGATGTATATGAGTGTACCCTGGTTGTCTTAGTCAGTTCATATTGCTATAACAAAATACCAGACTGGATGGCTTATAAACAAAAATAAGTCTTACAGTTCTGATGACTGGGTAGTCCAGGATCAAGGTGCCAGCAAATTTGGTATCTGGAGAGGGCCCGTTTCCTGATTCACCCATGACAGTTTTCTCATTATAACCTCACATGACAAAAGGGAGCAAGGGAATTCTCTGTGGTCTCCTCTATAAGGATAATAATCCCATTCATTAGGGCCCTGCTCTCATGACTTAATCACCTCCCCAATGTCTCACTCCCAAATATCATCTTATTAGGAGTCAGAATTCAACACACAGATTTTGAGGAGACACAAACACTGAGTCTATGGCCATGGTCATTTGAGAAGCTGTGATGGAGATTGCTCATGATGGGTAACACAGGAGTAGGGAATTTTCCCAACCTATCACAACATGAAAAGAGCACTAGGTTCAGAGTTGGAAAACCTAAATTCCAGTCTCAGTTGTACATGTTCTAGTAAATTCCATAAGCTCCTCTCTGTAGTTTCTTCAACAATTATTATTAATGATCTTATGATGTGTGTGTGTGTGTGTGTGTGTGTGTGTGTGTGTTTGTGTGTGTGGTCCAAGTGAATTCCTGGTAGGTAGGAGCTGAAGGGAACTCATGTGAGTATTGTCTGGCCCCTATATCATGCCTAATTTCTATTGAATGAAGTAAAATGTGCCGATTACATAGGAAGGTGTTCCGATCCCAGGTTTCTACTCGGAGAAGCAGAGAAACTGTGAGTTAAGTGACTTTGTTAAAGTCCAGAGCCTTCACCAGGGCAGGATGCGTTCCCCAATAAATTATGCATGCTTTCCCAAGATTTCCCCACTGTACTTTAAAAAAAATAAAATAAAACAAAAAAATGGTTTCTAGGCGGATACATTAAGAAAATAAATGCATTTTATTTGGGACAGAAATAATAAAAGCATAGTTGGTTTGTATTTCATCACTTGGGGATATGGATGTTTTAAAGACTTTGCCAGCTGAGAAAGGAAGGAAGGTAAGAAGGAATGAAGGAAGGAAGGAAGGAAGGAAAGAAGGAAGGAAGGAAGGAAGGAAGGAAGGAAGGAAGGAAGGAAGGAAGGAAGGAAGGAAAGGTGGAAGAAAAAAGGAAAGAAAGAAGAAAAGAAAGAAAGTAAGCATTACATTCAAACAATCAACCACAGTTGCTTGCATTGGCATCCTGAAAATAACTAGTAATCGAACAAGTACTCTTAGTATATTCAGAGTCCTCTTTGGGCATTGTAGGAACATTAGATATCAAAACTGATAGAGCAGAAAGAAAGTTACCTTTCTAGATAAAAGGGTCCCACAGTCCTGTATCTCAATCTTTTGGATGCAAAGCAGAGTAAGGAAAGAATCTTATTTTCTTTAAAAAAAAAAAAAAAAAAAAAAAAAAATCATGCTGTATTTGAACATCTTCAAAACTACTAAAGAATTCCAGCATTCTTTTATGGCAGCTGGATATGAAGGCTAAAATAAAAATAACCACTAACCTGCAAACTCAGAAGGCCTTTTTTACTAGATTTTGAAAAATCTTTCAATAGATTTTCTATGAATGCCGGGCGTGAGTAAGCAGAGGGCAACAAGTTTCACTCCCTCTGTGCAACATGCTTGGTTTTATTTCATTCAATGGTAGAAATGAAATGACAGAAGCTAGAGCAATATGGGTTTCCCGATACCTTGTTTCATCAGAGACGAATATGTTCAGTTAACAATAAGAAAGGCATGGATATTTTGCACACTAGAAATGCCGTGGCCCAAGGCTGCTGTGCCGGACACATCATCGCCACAGGCTTAGAGTACATTGGAAGGAGAAAAGCGTTGGCAAAGGAATGTTGCAGCAGGATAGGGTTCTCTTATCGGTGGCTTCTTCATTCCTTACCTGATTTTACTGCTACTCGATACCCAATAATAAAGACTTTAAAACTTTTAAAGCTACTGGAATACTGATACTTAGATTTTTCTGCCATTCTCAAGACCTTTCTGTGTCTAAACTTGCAAAGTATGGCATTGGGATTTTGGAAGCTTTTTTTGCCACCCTTCTGCCATCCTCTCGTGAAGGTTTTCAGTCTTATCCAAAGTGAGTGGTTATTTTTGGTATCAACCCTCTCTTTCCAAAGTAACTTTCCAAAGATTTTAAATGTAAATGAATCACATGGGTTGACATAAGCATATAGATTACATTTTTGTCCAAAATAAATAACACAAATGAGATTAAAGGATGAAAGTGTTTGGTTTACATTTACTGTGGATGACATCTGGTCCAAAATGCTTAAAACTAATCCCAGCCACAAGCCATCTGACAAATTCTCACAAGTTCTTCTCTCTTAATTCAAAATTTCCCTTTATTGGCACAAACTTTGGAAACAACTCTTTGGAATGAATTTCTATGAACGGTTTGGCGTGTTTGTGAATGGTGTCTAGTGAATGGGGAAACTATATGAGTATAATACACTGCACCTGTTACGAACAGGCTTAAAAATATCACCAAGAACAGCATGTGATATAAAAAGGCAATTTTACTGAATAGGGCTGAATCTGGATAAGAGATATTAATATTTACAATAAGGAAAACCTGAATCAAGCAGGTGTTAGTATATTAAATGGAGCTAATTCATCCACGTCTAGCAATAGATCATCTTGGTAATGTATCAATTCAGATAAAATGGGATCTTTCCTAAGTCCAGAAACCAATTAATGCCCTATAGTTGGATTTCAGATCTAATATTGCCAAATAATTCTGGTAGCATTTGTAAACAAATGAGAATAGTTAACTTTTATTTCTTTTTTTTTAAGATTTTATTTATTTATTTGACGGAGAGAGAAAGATGACAAGTAGGCAGAGAGGTAGGCAGAGAGAGGAGGAAGCAGGCTCCCTGCTGAGCAGAGAGCCCAATGCGGGGCTGGATCCCAGGACCCTGAGATCATGACCTGAGCCGAAGGCAGAGGCTTTAACCCACTGAGCCACCCAGGAGGCTTTAACCCACTGAGCCACCCAGGTGCCCCAACTTTTATTCAATTAGATAGGTGATTGACATTATTCCACAGGAAATGAATATATTAGCGGGATTCTGCCTCATAGCTATGTTGCATGGTATCTTCTTTATTGTTCTAAATTAAAGACGTGATGAAGATGCATTCTATTGAAACCTTAAAAGCTTTTTATACAATACAGCATTTATCTCTTATAGATATTTAAGTGCAACTCTGAAAGGAAAATGATTTACTTGTGGACAATTTCACTGTGTCCTAGTTGATCCTGATTTCTAAATGTTCTTCCGATCACTGCCCTTCTCTTCATCACTTCCACTGTATGAACTCAGGCTTTGAGTCATTTCAAAAAGATTACACCAATAGCTTTCCTTTTCAAGTCTACCAAAATACTCTTTCTGAAATCAAATCATGTCCCTCCCTGTATTATATCCTTCAATGGCTCCTCCAGTGTCTCTGGGGTAATATTTGGACTTTTTACCCTTTGGTTTTTGGACTATAATATTCCCCCAAAGACTCTATATTCTAATCCCAACAACCTGTGAAGAACTTGTGAATATGTATTCAGACAAAAGAAAAAAAAAAGACTTGACAGGGGCGCCTGGGTGGCTCAGTGGGTTAAAGCTTCTGCCTTTGGCTCAGGTCATGATCTCAGGGTCCTGGGATCGAGCCCCGCATCGGGCTCTCTGCTCAGCAGGGAGCCTGCTTCCTCCTCTCTCTCTGCCTGCCTCTCTGCCTACTTGTGATCTCTCTGTCAAAAAAAAAAAAGAAAAAGACGTGACAATGAGACATGAGACCAGAGTTTGAAGTGATACACTTTAAAGATGGAGGAGGAAAGAAACAGACTCCAAGGAATGCAGGAGGCTTCTAAAAGCTGAAAAAGGCAAGGAAATAAATTTTCTTCTGAAACCTTCAGAAAGAATGAAGCCTAGCTTACACCTTGATTTTAGACTTCTGACCTCTAGAACTGTAAAATCACAAATTCATGTAGTTTTAAGCCACTAATTTGGGAGTAATTTGTTGCAGCGTCAATAGGAAACTAATACAATGCCTAAGGGCTGGTGCATAAAAGTGCTTGATAAATAATTAATATAGAAATTAATGTGAAAGTGAATTAATATTCATAAAGTCTTGTTTCTTTATGTGTTTTGCATCCATTGTCGTGTATCGGATGGTAATCCTGTGACTAGGATTACAGTGGTATAGACTTCCATCATTAGGAAAATATGCTTCCAAATTGCAATGTGAATGTTTGCTATGGAAACTCTGTATTATTTATTCTCCACCAAGGTGTACAAAGCATATCAGTGCAGTGCTGTGGTTAAGAATGCACCCTTTGGAGTCAGTCTTCCCGAATTCAAATCCTGACTCCACTGCTAATTGGCTATATGACACTACACGAGCTTTTTAACCAAATTGTATCTCAGTTTCCTTATCTACTTAATTCCTATTTAAGGATTTTGTAAGGATTAAATGAAATAAATATATAAAGAACATGGTCATGTGTCTGGCCTATGTTAAGTACTTAATAAATTTTAACCATTATCATTATTGTTGTTGTTATTATTATACATTAGGATTTGTTCTACAAGACTCTCATTACATATATAAATATATTGAAACCTTTTGGTTGTCAAAAGTGTTAAGAGCTCACTTGGACTTATTCAGCAAACACTCCAACTGGGTTTGCTTTCACGTAATGTCTTGGCAGTTGCTTGTATGTAAGTCATATTCTGATATATTTTTTTAAGGAATAAAAGGTATATCATTTTAGCTTTTACAATTTACCAGTTGCATGCAGCAAAACAAAAAAAATATTTTCTCAGTAATGTATTTATAGTTTTGTTTGTTTGAATTATTCAAAGAAAAATTTGAGTAAATACTGAACCTAGCATTCACATCTAGCCTTATTATCTCTGACCAAACATATTGACAATGCAGGATTTTTAAATAAGTAACTGACTCTTTAAATGGAAAACACAACCCTTGAAAAATTACAAAGATTTCCAGCAAGGAACTTTCTATAGACAGCTTTTCTTTTTATGAATACTGTGAGACAATATTTTTATTATCGTTTTGACCTAGTGTTTATGAGTTTGGAGCTTGGCAGTTTTCCTGACTTTTGTTTTGATTCTGATTGAAAACCTGGAATTCATCTGCTTTACACGAATTATTCTATTCAAATACAGCGGGCTCTACAATGTTTGATTTTACTAGCTTAGGTCATTCATAGTGCTGCCGGTGGTGCTGTGCATGGCAACGTAAAATGAACATACGAATAATTTTTACTAAGCTAAGGCATTGAGAATGAAATGGAAACCATCATATATATTACTCAGGTTCAGTTGGTTAAAGAAGACTTCATAAAAAGAGCTTGAGAAAAAAAAAAAAAAGAGCTTGAGGTTGTCTGTTCTACTTTGTTTTGTTTTTCTTTCATAAAATACTTTAAAGAAGTACATCAGAAGCTCTATTACATATGGATATTTTATGCATGCATACTGATATCCTTGTTAAAAAGTGACTATTCTCTTGACCACATTGTCAAATAAGAAGTAGCTGTATCTAAAGTCTCCATATTTTTCTAGAATAAAATCTTTTTTTAAACATGCATGCAAGACAGGTAGGTCTGATATTTGATATAATATCATATTTGCAATGGCTACTAGATCTTTATATCTATCTGTTTATTAGTAGTTTATTATTCCCAAATATTTTTATCAACACATTTACTTATTTCTTATTGATTCATTCATTTAATCAGTCAATTGTTGATTGAACAATTTGATTGAAAAATTTGCAGGCACTATTTTTTCCAGCTTCACACCAGATATTAGCTATATACAGACATGATATACAACCCTGAACTCAGAGATTAGGATGCAATATATAGTTTCCTTTTTACTTCATTACAAAAAAAATTGTCATTGCCAAATTCTGCTTTTGCTGCACTGAGTCAGTGTGGGTTCAAGAAAACCATTTAGGAAAAATTTAAATTAGAGTAATTTTGGGTTTTGTGATCTATTGGAGATCAAATTATGAACAACATTTCATCTCTTCTAAATTGTGAGAAAATATTTATATTAAAAAAAAGCCAAGATGTTTAAAGAAGCAAATATTTTTCCAGTTATCACATTAATCAGCTTGAAATATATTTTGTTCATACTTTTTACTTTTCTCAGCATGAAAATATTCAGTGTCCCATTATTTCATAGAAGATAAATCAATTAAATTCAGTAAACATTTATGTATATGCTATGTGCAAGGCATTGTGCTAAGTGTTACATGCCAAAGCTCATAAATCATAGCAGAACTTACAATGCACACACAAAGATTTGATAGAAGTAGCATAAAAATGCTCTTTGTTTTCAAATTATTTTTGACTGGGAGAATCTGGAAAAGCATCTTAGTAACATGGGCCACTCTGGATAATTAGCATTTTGGTGTTGGAGATAAACAAGTGTAGTAGATGGTAGTAGATGGTATTATAGTAAAAACATTCACTGCCTCTCCCTGATAGGACAGTCTGTGGAGAATACCACTTCTAAGCCCATTGGTCAGATTTCATCAAATAACTTGCTCTAGTTAATAAAGCGTACACCATTTTCAAGGAGAAGCTTTTTTCTTTTTTAATGAAGATTTATTTATTTGAGAGAAAAATAAATTTATTTATTTATTTATTTATTTATTTGAGAGAAAAAACATGCATGCACGGGGCAGGGGGTGGGGAAGTGATAGAGAATCTCAAGCAGACTCCCCAGTGAGTGTGGAGCCCACTGCGGGGCTCGATTCCAAGACCCTGAGATCATGACCTCAGCCAGAAGCAAGAGTCGGATGCTCAACCGACTGAACCACCTGGGCATCTCTCCAAGGAGAAGCTTTAAGAGTCAACACATGGTTCCACTATCTTTCTTTTCCTTCTGCCAAGAGACTGTTTGCTCTAGATAGTAGTTGATCCATTAGTCTTGTTCTGAAGATGAAGTGAACATGAAGTAAAACCACAGACAAAACATGATTAGCATGAATGCGAATGGGAAATAAATCTTTATTGTTTTAAGCCACTAGGATTTGGAGCTCTTTGTTACTAGAACAGAAATGTAGTTTAAACTAACTCATATAGAGACAGGACATTCTGGATGATGGCACCAAACACACACAAGGCATAAAGGCAGAAAATTAGGCAGGGGTTGTAAGTGGCTACAGAAATAATACATTTGCTTTGAAGGCAAAGTGAATAAGGGAAGATGTGCACAGAAATGCAATTTGTATCGGTATTGTAGAGGGCCTTCTGATCTTGGATGCTAGAATTTGTAGTAGCTAACACCTAACTTAAAATACCAGATGTTTTGATTGGAAAGATGGCTTATTGGAACTGTATTTAAGGGACCATTCCTTTAACAGTTGAATATAGGAGACATTGGAGTAGAGAGGGATGAGCAGTAGAGAGGGATGAGCAGTAGAGGTTTGGAAAGACCATTCATTGGCTAAATTTACTGATCATCAACAAACTAAAAAGAGAAAGAAGATGACAAACTGATTGATTTTGGGGGCCTGGATTACTGGGAGCTTGGTAGACCCTTTAGTGGAAATAACTAAGCTGGGAAAGAAAGAGTTTCTAAGAGGAGGATAAGATTAGGAACCAGTTATTATGAACTTAGAATACAAATATGATGGAGAGACAGAAATGTCCAATGGACATCTGGAAATCTAGGTTTGGAACGGAAGAGAGATCCTGCCTCTAAAAATAGTGACTTGAAAGTTGAAACTTTAGGCAATATGAAATTCCTGAGGTAGATATTTGAGGTAGAGGTTTGCAGTTAAAATTTTGGTGGGTTAGGATGGTATGGGGAAGAAGTCTATCTAAAAAGTTGTCAGAGAAGCAAAAGGAAAACCTGGACAATGGAAAATAGGCTCATTTCTGTTCACCTGTCATTTGGGAAGCCAAGTGATAGAGCTTAAAGAACATGGCTTGCTACCATGTGGGTTCTGACATTCACTACCTTGTGATCTCAATGAGATATTTTACTTCTTACTCAGTTTCGTCATCTGTAAAATGGAGAAAATAAATTGCACCTTGGTTGAGATTGGGGAGAATTAAGTGGCATGACTTCTTGAAGCATATCTCACTGTGCTTGGCACATAGAAGGGACCCACTGCTAGTTCCCATCTCTAGAATTATTATCCAGAACTGCCCTATGTCAACCTACTGTACCAAAAGCAATCTAGTGATCTCACATATATATCTGAATCTGGTTGAAATCCCTTTATAAGACTCAGGTCAAATCTCATCTGCCCTACAAGATATTTCCAGATATCCTAACCTCCTCCAAATGCCGCATCATATATTGTTTTAGTCATGAGGCTCAGGATTTATCCTTTATGTCCTGATTTCTTTCCAGACTACAAGTTACTTGAGAACAGATACATACATTTTGATTTCCAGTATCTTTCACAGTGTTCCACTTGCAGAGGGAACTTAAAAAATAAATATCTGTATTGATATTTTTAATAAACTGGAAGTTCTCTCATCTGACCCAAAGGGGACGTGTAGTTAAAAAAAAAAAAAAAAGAAAAAGAAAAACTGTTACAGGTGAAACTTACATAAAATGTAGCATGTAGGGGGCATCCAGTTGTCTCAGTTGGTTAAGTAGCTGAATCTTGGTTTTGGCTCAGGTCATGATCTCGGGGTCCTGGGATCAAGCGCCACATGGGGCTCTGTGCTGAGCAGAGGATCTACTTCAGGATTCTGTCTTCCTTTGCCTGTCGCCCCACTCGCTTACTCTCTTTCTCTAAAATACATAAATAAACTTAAAAAAAAATGTAACATGTAGACCTTACAAGTTATCTCAACTTTAAAGAACATATGCAGAGCATATCAAAAAGATAGGCTTGGGCAAATAAACCCTAGCATGGGTGTTATTAATCTCCCCAGTGTGGTGCCTAATAGTGCCGGCTGACTTTGAGCAGCTAGGACTGAAGTATATGGAGATGACATCTTCCATGTCACTTGGGCTCCTAACTTCAGCATGGCTATTGACTCCTCACTTTTTCCTAAGCTCTGCCACATACCCAGTCGTCACAAGCTTCTTTATTTTCCAAGTTAGCTTTCATTATCCTAATATAGAAACTTGTTACCTAACTCTAAGACCACCACCACTGCAAAGTGACTGGTCTCCCCAGTTCCAGTATCTCCTTTTTCATTGTCAACACTGAGGCTTTTTAAACCTTTAAGTATTAGAGTTTATGCATAGTTCTAGCTCTTCATCATCTTTCCTGCTTTGAGAACTGGCCCTGATACACTAACATGGTATCTACTGTGTAATTTTGAAGTTGGAATCTGAGATGGTAATTGTTCAAGTGTGGACTCCTGACCCAAGCTGGGGCTACCAAGTAACCTCCCCAACATATTCAAAATTAGACAAAGACCTCAAAATAGTGAGTCACTGGTGGTTGTCATTTTTCATGAATCCTTTCTTGATGAGAAGTTGCACCAATGCATACCTTCACCAGAGATGACCAAACCTATCTAGTTCCTATTCATTCCCAGGCTTAGTTGTTCAAATCTTCTTTTTTCCCCCTTAAGGTAGCTAGAGCCAGTGTCTGTTATTTGCAAATGAAAGAATATTAAGCATTTATTATACTGAATAATAGTAGCATAATTTTAGTTATGTTATTCTCAACAAGAGTATTAAATGATTTGCTGTTATCTAGTTTTAAGATTTCAGATTCTTAGCCTGAATAGTGAGAACTTCCATCCTCTTTTTAAAGTATATGGTGACCTTATTCCCTTCACTCTCCTTCACACATTTCCTATATCATTACCATGTGTTAGTCCAATACGACCACATAGAAATGTTGCTAAGAGTGTGGGTTTTGGCGTTGCACTGCTTAAATCCAAACCTTGGTTTTCCAACTTACTGAGTGACCTTTATAAGCCACTTAAATTTCCTGTTTTACTTTCTTAACCTGTAAAATAGGGATGATAATGATGGTACATATTCATCCTGTCATTATAAGGATAAAGTAGTTAATATTCACAAATAGCTTAGATTAATCCTAGTACAACATTCAAGATTTAATAGATGTTACTAGGATTATTATTTGTTGTTCCTGAATTATATTTGGTATGTTACCAATCTCTGAATTACCTCCCATTACTCCTTATTTTCACAAAACTTAGTAATATCTGTTGAATAAACCCAGACACCTCCAAATGACACCTCCAAAGAATCTCCCCAAGGCCCTGAAGCTAAGGGAACTTCCTTCCGAGTTATTCCCATCGCACATCGTTTTAGTGTACCCTCATCTCCTACCCCAGAACCATGCCCACATTCTACCTTGTTTCATTGGTATACATGCATATGCCTTATTTTTGGCTAATATAAACTCAGAGGAAACCATCTGTATGAGTGAAGTGTCTTATATTCTCCATGCTTAGCATAATGCACAAATTTAGTCTCAAAATAAATGTTTGCTAAGAAAATAACAAGAACTATTTCATATTTTACCCTCATTCTCACCATGTAAGAAAAAAAAAGTGTATAAATAGCATCCATTTTTGACAGAGGAAGGAAATGGTTTGCTCAAATATATCCAGTGATTTGGTAACAGACTAGGGGTTGGAGATAAGGTGCTGATGCCATCTCCCAGTCCATTTTGCTCTAACTCATTCCATTTCTGAGCTTGGCCTTCTGGCCAGCCAACAGCAGATATACTTAGACGGTGAGGAATTGAGAAAGCAGCAGTTAATTGTGATTGGTATTCACCCTTGAGTATAAATTTGCAATTTAAGTGTGAATTAGAATACACTCTTCAGAAGACTTTGGAGAATGAGGTATTCTGGAAAGAGGAAGTGAAAATAACTTTGCTTTTTTTTCTTCATGGAGAAAGCTCAAGTGGTTGTTCCTCCTTAGCCCTGCTTTCTACAGCGCCCCAAGTTTGGACATGTGGTGAAGGGCATGGTCACATCAATGGGAGATCAACAGAAGCTGTGCCGATTGGTACAGCTGTGCCCATTAGTGTAGTTGCTTAGTAACTTGGCGGCAAAGAGATTCGCAGGTCAAACCTGAAACTCAGGAACAGGATGATAAGGGGGATGCACAATCTGTACCCACTCTACATTCGAATTGCTGAAATACTTTCCTTTGCTGAGCACTAAAATCAGTCCAATTTAATAAGAAAATCACTAAATTTAAGATCTCTTTGGCTCCTCAGCTGATGCTTCTTCTAATAAAACTTCTCCGTGTTTGTTTTGGGCAAAACAAAAGTCTGAAAGGAGTACTCCATTCTATCTATTGCATTTGATTTAAATATTACCAAGGATATGTTTTGAAATAACAGGAAATATGATATATACATATCTCACTGATCCCGGAATACAGGCATGGTTTAAAAAAAGAGGAAATTAAAACAATTAAGCTAAGGGCTGAATAAAATTTATAATCTCATTAAATATAAGTAAACAGACTATCATGTTGAACTTCGCCCTTCATTGGCCCACTTCAACAGGAAGATGACTTACTTCTCCAGGGTCGTCTGTTCTTTTTCTTTTTTTTTTTTCAGGGTCTGTTATTCTTATTAATTGAGTTGCTGGAAATTTTTCCTTTTAGAGTTCCACTAACTTTATGTAAAAATAGGATTTTAAAATCTTTCTCTTACCTTTCTTTTTCATAATCCCCAATTTATTGTGACAAAAAATCATCATACTGGGGAATCTCTTTGCTGATGGCATTTTATAGGTCACTTTTTCTGTTATGAATGCAAGAACATTAGCTGTACAATTGTGTAAACAATGAGAAGGTTGAGATCATTTTGTTGTGACAGAGCCCTGACTTGCTCCTTAAATTATGATTGAACACTTTCATATTTCACATTACTGTGGAATACCATTACAGTGTGGTAGTCATTTCTAACTGATACATTGGAACTCCCCAATTCTTGGGTAGAGGGGCTCCTGAGAGAGGAAAGAAGGGACATTTGACTAGAGCAGATACAGAGCAGGGAAACTATGAAGGATATAAAGATTCTACCTCTTGTTCACCTACTGCTGTACCTCCTCAGGGTTCTGTTTCCTAGTTCACCTTAAGTTAGAATCAGTCACCTCCACAGTATCTAGCCTTGGATAAGAATCTAATTTCTTCCTTCCTACCTTGCAACAGCGCTTTATAAGGATAATCATTTGCATTCTCATTGAATAAACAGTTTTATGATTACCAGCTTTAACTGTCACCCTAAAATCAAGATACAATATATAGATGTGGAGAAAATGTAACACAAAGGTCCTAAGCCTAAGGAGTGTCAAACAGAAATGATATATTTAATTCACTAAATTTCATCAAAAAGATGTATGTGTCATGATCACAGTTATGTCCATGTTCCTTGGAAAATTACTTGGTGCATAATTACAGATAACAATTTGGCATGTGGTCTATGGCAAGATAA
>CM052896.1:111366798-111416798 GCA_028534135.1 Potos flavus | reverse complement strand
TGTGTTCTTTATATAGCACCAAACTGCTTCCATCCTTGAAGAAGTGTCTGCTGTCATTGTTACAAGGATTCTGTTGTTGATATTAGAAAGAACAGTTGGAGTCAGAGGAAACAATATAGATTTTAATAACTACCTATTATCTCATTTTTAAAAAATATACATAAAACTAATTATGATTTTGAGCACAGCATGGGCAATGTGTTTAAAAAAAGTGGACAAGTGAAATAACAGCATCATTCTTCCATACTGCATTTTGCTTACTTACATACCTAACCCTAGTTTCTTAAATGACTAAACTCTGCAAATTAAACAAAAGAAAGAAAAAACCCATAAGGCTAATTGAGATGTGGTGTTCACTTCCACAGTCCAAGGGAAATGTGTCTTGGTTGCCAATTCCCAAGTAATTCCTCACTTCTATAAATTTTAGGACAGCTAACTTCCTGTCCTGGGAAGATAGAACTTGCTCTTGAGGTCCTAGCTCATTTGTAAGGTATTTCCAGAACGGAGTAAAAGTTGTGCCAAGTGTTGCAAATCTTACATAATCTGTGCCAGGAGACCCTCAAATGATTTCATTTACAAGCACATAAAACTTACTGTAATCTGAACTGCAGTTCTGGAAGGAAGGGATCAGGGTGCCATTCACTCTACTAGAGATGCTGCTCTGGTATGGCTTCCTTAAGTTTTAGTTTGCTGGCTGCATTTGCCAAGACTTTTTCCTTTTTTCTCTTTTTACTTGAAAAAGAGTCATTCGCAATGTTTAATCAAGATGACACAACTGACTATCCTATCATCCTTCAATTGCCATGGAAAATAACCTTTAAATGTCTCTATCGTAGTTTGATTTACCATAAATTAGGCAAAAGAATGAAAAAAGGTTCATGTCGATTGAAGAAAAGAATAAAGAAATTATTAACATATTATGGATTAAGAATCTGATTGTCCTGGAAGGAATAAAACAAGAAAGGTAGATTTTAATAAAACAGGACAGACGTATTAAAATAAGACTATTTTATTCAATGGTTGAATCAATTTTCTGAGAGAAATTAAAATACCATTTTAGACATCTTTTATGTGTCACTTTATAGCCTCTTAGCCTTGCAGCCTTTGTTCTAGCTGCCACTGAGATGATCAGATCTCTGATTAACTATACACAAACACAACCTGATTATATCTCTATTCAAATACTTCTCCCCTCAAACCTGGATAGGGTGATCAACTTGTCCTGGTTTGCCCTGGACTCTCTTCCTTTTGGCACTTCCTCAAATTCTCTCATTCTGGGAAAATCTTCAGTCTTGGGCACACCAGATCAGTTTGTCACCTAACCGGACCCCACAAGGCTTGGGTCACCATGGGAAGCCAATTTAGTGTTCATCTATTTGCAACCTGCAAGTGTGGGGGGTTAAGATTCCTTGGGGTGAACATTTGTCCAGTGGAAGTTGGGAGCTGATGGATAGATCTTTCCTTTTCTCTCTGGGGCTGATTGTCCTGGCATCATGTATATATGGGTTCTCAGAGGACTGTACAAGATGGGATTAAGCAATTACTTGCATGTACCAGCAGCTACCTGGCATTGATTTTCCCTTTTTTCCCACTTGACTATCTTGCTTCTTACTTCCATTCCCTGGGTTTTCACAACAGGATAAAGTAATTGCACAGAAGACTATTGCCTCAGGCTTCTCTTTTAGTGAACACAGGCTACAAAAGGCACACAGAAGTGAATCCAGAAGATAAACCTTCAGCATCAGACTTGGGGACTGGATTACTCACAGAGGTAAGCACTTCACTGCTGGGGGGAATACAGTATCTGTAAGCCCCAACATGCATGCCAGTTATCTAGGTTGTCATCTATGGTGAGTTAGAATAAGGTTCAGGAGGAAGGTGAGACACCGGATAAGTGGCCGCAGTGGTACTTGGAATACAGGAGGACAATAATAATAGTAAGGATCACAGAGTGAGCTGGTCTCTATTAACTGCATTAGCAATAATCATAGGTTCAGAGCAGTCAGTTGTCAGCTCGTGCTCTGCTGTGAAAGCTAATATTCCTCTACGGCAGCTTTAAGGACATTTTTATCTCCTGCAGTTGCTGGGTACACGATGTTAAAAATCAAGATCTGGATATAATTTTTATGGGAGGCAGAGTTGCAAAAGAAATTGAATGCCCATACTTGACAAATCGTCTGTGCCAAAGTCAGGAATCAGAGGAGTGGTTGATATGGAAAATCTTGAAACCTAGATGCTCTTAAATCCTCTGGGCTGACATTCAGTTCCTTTTCCTTGGCAGAGGAGAGCAGCCTGCCCTTACTTTGAGGCTTCCCTTGAAGCTGTTGACTTGTAGGATTAAGCTTGCCCATCTCAAGACCTACCCTTGTTATTCTGTCCCTCTTTGACATCAGTCTGCTAACCAGCATTAGGTCTTAGCACAGCACAGGCAGGAAAATATATTTTCTGCTCCAGAAGGAAATTACTTATATGCAAAAGGAATTGTAGGTTCTGGCTAATATGTGCCAGATAGAACCAAAACAGGTAGAGTAGTGGTTGAAAACCACTGTTTTGGGAACCAAAAGAAGTAGAGGAGTGGATGAAAACCCAGGGGTAGGAAGGAAAAAATAAGCCTGGATAGGGGAGAATGCATTGTCATAGAGAAACTCATTCATGGCTGGAGATTCAATATACTGGCAAAAATACCTAATAGTCTGTGGGAGTAGCTACTCAAAGCTTGGACCCAATGATGGCTGCCCCCAAAAGTGAGATAGACCAATGGGAACATTCTTGGTATAAGACTGAGAAAGTAGTCAGAGGCTGAGAAGGGCAGTAATGTTAGAATGGATTTGTCATTTAAGACTTGAGAATATTCTACTCATTTATATTCTACAGATGATACCCCTCCATCTCCCATCACTAAGGCAGTAAGTAATTTACCGCTGGGGTGTATTCTTGTGAAGCTCCATGGCGGCTCTTCTCCGTAGGCTAAAGTGAAGTGAAATTAAGAGATGCCACCACGGAACTAGGCTGATCATTCTTACCATCCACTCCAAGATTGTATTTCCTATGCAGCTTATCTAGGATGGGGGTTCTCATTTCTAGTAGGCTCCTGCTTCAGTGGGGAAACATGAGAAAGCCTCCACTGAGCTGGAAGCTGGGACTGCCACATGGCCACCTGGGGATTCTCATGCCAGTGGCCTCTCATCAGGCAAACAATACTGTGACTTGGCTCTCAGTGATGATCAATTCTGATTACCATAAGGGACTATAGTTGCTGTCATGCAATGGGCACGTCCACCACAGATACCTGTGGTATCTGTCGGTGTTTCTGAGCCCAATGACAAGGATAAAGAGGCAAATGTAGCAGCCATCCCATGACAAAGGCAAGGCTTATGAGGAATCATAACCCTTAGGGATGAATCACTGTGTCACACTATCAGGTAAGCAACTCAGACAAGACAAAGTGCTGGCTGAGGGTGAGATAAATCTAGAATGGATGGCAGAGAAAGAAGAAATAAAAACCTCTAATTAATGCCTGTGGACCAGCTTCAGAAGTGGAGATTTTGGACTATTACCTTTCTTCGCTAAGTTTTTTCAAAGATTGCTCTTTGCTACTGCCTTAAAGAAGATACTGTGGTAGATTGGACTTGTAGGTCACTCCTTAGAAAAGAAGTGAGGACATCCCTTTTTCACAAAAAATAGAGGCCATGGTTTATTATGGGAGGGCTATATATACTCTGACCTGACCAGAATGAATGGCTAGGAGGACTCAGAAGAGAATGCTGGGGCTCTAGAACTCCTACTAAACCAGCAGAGCACAATTTTCTCTGGGGCAGGGGTCACACTGTGGAGCAGACATTGTTGATGTCTCATAGCCACATCCTCTGAGCCCACCTCAGTTCACCTGCTTCTGTGGATATTCTAGCATGTTGACAGATTCCCAATTCCTGGCTGGTTGCTCTCTTTTCTGTCAAATGACCTTCTTCAGTGCCGCTGCAGCTGTGCACAGAGATAACCCAGAAGGTCAGGGTAGTTTGCACTTAAAGGACATTTCCACTAATGGGGAATGAAATTTGGTGGATGAACTACTCAGCCCCTCAGCCTCCAACCGGGTCTGTTCCACATGGCTTTTCCAAGCATGCTCAAGTACAATGACACCCACGTGCCCACAGTGGTAACTTACTCACAAAGGCACAGTTGACCTGCCTCTCTCCCTCCTCTGATTCATACCACTTCATTACTTAGGTTTGTTTTTGGAACAACCCAAATTAAGACGTGTGTGGTTTGTCTAAACTCTAATCCACAATAGTAGGTACTCTGTTCTTGATGATAATAATGGTCATTAACATTTATTTATCAATTTTATCTGTGTCAGAAACTGAGATGTTTTATATGCATTATTCTATATAATTCCCATGAAAACACTGTGAGCTAGATTCCATTAAGATCCTCGTTTCAGAAATGAAGAAGCTAAGCTTA
Source organism: Potos flavus (assembly GCA_028534135.1). Classification (NCBI taxonomy): domain Eukaryota; kingdom Metazoa; phylum Chordata; class Mammalia; order Carnivora; family Procyonidae; genus Potos; species Potos flavus. The sequence goes on along the minus strand of CM052896.1, from coordinate 111,412,337 downwards.
AAGAATCTGTAGCTCTACTAAAAAATTATATGAGTGAAAGAGTGTGATATCTCACGCTAATACTCACTTTCAATAAGGAGTAGGTTGACTTGCCTTTAGGGTCTAAAGGAAATAGGTATTTTTCATCATATGCATATTGCCAGTGAGGAAACAAGCTCAGAGAGTCTTAGTTAATTACCGAGGCGCTTGTACTGGAGGGCATATTGAAGGCTCCAGGACAAGATCTTGCCATTGCCCCATGCTGCAGTCTCAGCCACTCTATTTACTCAAAAAGACCAGCCTTACTACCACATTTTTATTGTTTTGTTTTTTTTCTCAATATATGTACATGGTAAAAAAAAAAAAAAAAAAACGGTTAAAACTATAAAAGGATATGAGGGCATCTGGGTGGCCCAGTCCGTTAAGCATTGAACTCTTGGTTTCGGCTCAGGTCGTGATCTCAGGGGCATGGGATCAAGCCGCACACCAGCCTTTGCACCCAGTGCAGAGTCTGCTTCAGATTCTCTCTCCCTCTCCCTCCCACTGTCTCTTTCTCAAATAAATAAATAAAAACTTAAAAAAAAAACTATAAAAGGGTATGAAATTTTTAAAAAATGTAAATATTCTAATGTTATCCTCTTTTTAGAGGCCATAATATATATTTTTAAAGATTTTATTTATTTATTTGACAGAGAGACACAGTGAGAGAGGGAACACAAGCAGGGAGAGTGAGAGAGGGAGAAGCAGGCTTCCCGCTAAGCAGGGAGCCCAGTGTGGGGCTCAATCTCAGGACCCTGGAATCATGACCTGAGCCGAAGGCAGACGCTTAACTTACTGAGCCACCCAGGTGCCCCTGGAGGCCACAATAGTTAACTTGTATTGGGTCCTTCCAGAAAATTTCCATATACATATATATGTATAGCCTTACATATTATGCATACTTTTTTTTTAAACTAACAATCTTCAAGATTTTTCTTTTAGCAGCAGCTGTGGCACTTCTACCTGTCTGTTTTAATGGCTTCATAATACTCCACTCTACAGAGGTGCTATATTTTAATTAAGCCTCCTGCCGATGTTCATTTTTTGCTTTTCAGCCTTTTGCTATTGCAAACAATGCTGCAATAAACATCCTGAACATATTCTTTTGAGCATGTGCATGAGCATATCAGTGGGATCATTTCCTGGGAAGTAATAGCAGATGATCAAAGGGTATTTCCATTTTTTTCAATTAATTACCAGTTGATGTATTAAACACACTCATTCCCAGGGACCATTTCTGTGACTAATAGATTGTGACAGCATTTCCTTCTTCAAAGAGGACAGAGGGACATTTTCAGGTGGCAACGGTTTGCAGGCCATTTGCAGATAAGCACTGCTTCTGGGGATGATGGCTCGTTGACCCTGGCTCAGTTCCTGTCGGTCCCCTGCTCATTGTTTCTTTTTGAGCTCCCCCTGAGCTGACCCAGGTGCAGGAGGCCATCACGTAAACAGACATTCCAAATACCACAGCATCTCTGTAGGGTGCAGGGGACCACTGCCAAGGACGAGATTAGTCCAGGAACTGGACACATTCTTGCTGGAGGAACGCTTGACCTTAAATCCACAGCTTAGCACGTGGTTAAAAATTCGAATATCCGATTTGTGTTGAGAGAGGGACTCTGAAAGCAGGCTGGGAGAATTTCTTCTCTCCAGACACCCTCTAATTAAAGCAAACAAAAACAAAATTTGGCAAGTTTCAATAGATTTCTTGGAATGTTCAGAACGGATTGGTGAAAATAAACAAACAAATAAATAAATTACATTCAAAAAGTTTTGACACTTAAAAATACAGTAGTACAGGTTTTTGACTTTGGATTTATGTACAAGACAAAAATCAGTGCACATGTCTCCCTCAGTTTCTCCTGTCTGTCAGTCTATCTCTGTCACTGACTCTGTCTCTGCCTCTGTCTCTCTCTCTCATCTCTCTTAAACTCAGTGCCCTCATGCCCAAACAGGTTTGAAATCCCAAGGCTTGTTTACGTGCCCCTTTCCTCTCTGACACTTTGCCACAGGCTGTAGGTGAAATCATTTGCAGAAACGTCCCACTCCTTCCCTTCCCTGGGCCCATTTTTGTAAGCTCTTCAAAAAATCCAAAATGAAGCTCTTCAAGAATTATAAAACTCTCCCTCGACCTTCTCTTTTTCAGTTACTAGCTCCTATTCCACAACCATCCCGGAGGCTGCCAGACAGCCCACTCCTAAATCCACTAATGAGCTAGTAGCCATTTATTCTGGTGAATTACTCTCTTATGTAAGTGAAGTTTTCTAAATTGCCTTTACTGGGTTGGAGTCTCTTTTGTTACTGTTGCAGTTGCTTCCTCTCCTTGAAACACACACTCATTTGATCTCTGGCTACTGATGAATACCTACATTTCTGCAAGGATCAAGTGTGAACTGGGCAGAAGGACAGGTACTGTGCAAGTATCCCCCACGCCCCGATGCCAGTGCACCTCTGACACTCCTCCTTGCGCAGCTGCCACCACAATTCTGCCAAAGTGTCTCTGGGCTGAAATACAGCCCCAGCTAGACACTGCCAGTTCTAAGGCCGCTTAGGAATTCAGAGGACTGTCTGTGACATAGACAAAGCTGCATTTCCTTCAAGGGGTCTGGATGACTTGAACTTGGCAAAAACATCTGCATGCTGACATGCCTCTGTTAGGATTCCAGCCCTCAGGTGACAGTCTTAAAAGTTTAGATTAAAATAGAATACTACAGGTATTCAATTGTAACACCAAAGCATGCTCTTACAGAGGCTTACTGCCTAGATACATTCCTTGTCCGTTAATTTAGGTGTTTACTAAACGTTTCTTATGTTCTGCAAGTCATGTGGCAGGTGCTTGGGATACAGAGGGGCTTCTGCTTTTCAGCACTTAGCGGACCTAACCTGGAACTGAAATTTAAATCTGGTGCTTGAAGTTCATTGCAAGGAAATTTGGGTATAAACTTTGAAAAGAGATAAGCCACGGTAAGAATGACTATAAATACCAAATTATATTTGGCATATGCCATCTTAGTCTTAAACAATTGAGAAAACACTATGCATGCATGCATTCACATAGCTTGTATGTTTTTAAAATTATTCCAGATTGATGTCACATCATGGTGCTACACAAGTCACCTCAAATCTCTGGAGTTGTTGCTATAATTGATCGACTTGTCAAGGTGGAAAATGAAATAACTCACAGTTGCTGAAAGGAAAATACTCTTAAAATACTTTTCAAGCTTGTGATGGGGCCATCCACTGACTTGGTGAGGACCAGGCTGGTGGGATTGTGCAGACAGGAGCTGTGTCAGCACCACTGGCATTGGGCTTCTTTTTCTAAAAACTCGGAGGCTCAGAAGTCATTAATAACTTCAACTTTCAAGTGTGTCATTCCAGTTCTTCACAAATAGGGTCACTGTTGCTAACCAAAATAAAACAATGTGAAAACAAATGAAACAAAGACAGGAAATTTCCTTGCCTATGCCCTCAGGGAAAATGAGCTCAGGAAAAGAAAAGAGAAATGCAGAGCTATAGCACTCATCTAAAAACATTGCTCATCTTCTTTTCCTCTCTCAGCTTCAAAAGTATCCTGTGGCACTCTACAATCCTTGATATGAAAGGGAGAGGGGAAGCAGTGTCTAAAAATAACATAAAATAGGAGCGCCTGGGTGGCTCAGTGGTTTAAGACTCTGCCTTCGGCTCGGATCATGATCTCAGGGTCCTGGGATCGAGCCCTGCGTTGGACTCTCTGCTCAGCGGGGAGCCTGCTTCCCCCTCTCTCTTGGCCTGCCTCTCTGCCTTGTGATCTCTCTCCTCTCTGTCAAATAAATAAATAAATAAAATCTTTAAAAAAAATAAAAATAACATAAAATAGATTACCAAGAATAGTTAAGAAAAAAAATATGGAACTCTAAAATAAATGAACAAAAACTAGATACTTGCCTTCTCCTCTCACCCCGAATTTACAAGCCCTTGGGTGATACTTCAGTGCTTGGGGGCCCTCTAATTTCTTTGTGTGGAATTGGGCAGGCATTTGCCATTGGAGACCTGCTGTCAGCCAATCAGGGTGAGCAATCCAGGCTGCTTTGATGTAACATAAGTTAGAGAGTAGCAGGTGGCCTTCCCTGCTGTTTATAGTGGGGCTTGGGGAGTTGTGTCAGATGTAGCAGCTCCTCTTTATCTGCATGGAATCTGTGTAAGTCACAAAAGAACAGATGGAAAAATAGTCACATAGCCCTGTTCACCTCTTAGAAGCAGCTCATAAACCTTCGTACAATACCCGCCCTGTTTCAAAACACAACCATGGGGGGGTTAGTCACCCAACTGCTACAGGGTAATCATTTTGTTTACGAAAACATCTAAATACATGAATTAGGCAAAGAAAACAAAAACAGCAAATGGTTTAAATGGTCACAGCTGCTATCTATGTGTATTTTACCATTATATTCCAGATTTAGGTTAAGTAAGCACAGAGAAATTAGAAATTATCTCTCATCTACCAGTTCTAAATATCTGTAGAACCTCTTAGTGATGTCAAATGATGCCAGTGGTTTACCATGTATGTTTATTTGTTGTTGTTTCAGTAGAATTATGAAATTACCTGTCAATTTTTTTTCCCCTGAAAACTCTAAATAATTTTCTAGGAATCGACAGCATGTAATTTCACATTGGAAACCATCAAAGAAAAAAGGCTGAAAAATTGATTGAGAAAGTAGTTCACTTGAATTTTACATAATTGTAGGGAATATTTTACTACTTGAATCTGCGTTGTTTGCTTAAGATAGTATACTTTCATATATATATTGAGAATTTAGCCAGGGATTAGAAAGAGGATAAAAAGATTGGTTCTAAAAGATACAATGGCATGAACGAAAGCACCAAATACAAGGAAGAATAGGGCATGATGTGAATGACACTGCAGTGTTTTAGGGTGTGATTTGTAAGACAAGGCATTGAAGGAGATGAAGCTATAGGTTAGCTAGGTCTTGACCACAATGGATTTGAAAGGTCTAATGACAAAACACAGGCTTTGACATGGATATGATCAAAGTTTATTACTAAATGTTGACTTTATTTATAACCTTAAAATCAGTAGAAATAATACATTTAAAAATATTAATTGTTCAAAGACCCAGAGGACAGAAGTTGCCCATTAGACTACATTGATATTCAGAAATGAAACAATTTCTATTTTCTTACAAATCACTATGAAGTGCAGGAATGTTGTTACAGAAAATCCTCATTGCACAGTGATGAACTTATAAAACAGGTACTACAAAGGCTTGAAAACAATGTAATAATGAAGTTCAATTTGGGTCGAAATCAATGCCCTAACAAGTGTGTTCCAAGGGTCTTCTTTTCCGTAAATTCCAAGAGGTCCGAAAGCACATAGGAATTGTTTCTAGATCTCCTTAAATGACTTCTCTATAAGTTCATGTCTGGGGAGACATAAATATATTAGACGAGTAGTTCTCAATCTTGGGCAATTTTTCCTTCCAGGCGACACTCGGTAATGTCTAGAGACATTTCTGTTGGCACAATTGGTGGGAGAGAGTGTTATTGACATCTAGTGGGTAGAGGCCAAGGACGTTGCTAAACAGGACATCCTCCAACAACAAATAATATCTGGCCAAAAATGTTAATAGCTTTAAAATTGAGACCCTTGTTTTAGATATCTCAAGCATTTGACCATATTCCCTATTCTCAAGAGAATGAGACTCCAAAATTTTGTCATGTCTAATATATAAACTTGGACATATGAGAGAGAAGTTAAGTTGTTGTTCTTAAGGTCACCAAATATATGAGCTTCTCATGAAATGAATTCTTCAAACAGAATCTACAGAATTCTAATGTTTGTGGTTTTATTTTTTAGGATTTATTTCTTTTGGGAAGTTGTTAATGCAAAAAACTGCCGTATTAAACTAAATTAAGCTTGAAATTAAAGTGCTAGTTTCCATAAAATTCAAACAAATAGCTCTCCCCTTTTAAATCTTTGTTTTGAGTTCAAGATTGGTCAAATCATTTCATCGGAGTTAGTGTGAAGCAATTAAACACTGTATTTCCAGATAGTCATAATAAAATACCTTTTATATCAAAATAGCAATGAGGATGGGACCAGACTCTCATTATTTGAGATTAAAAGTATATAAATAATTGATGTTTTGTTTTGTTTTATCTGTTTTGTTGTTGTTGTTTTGGTAGTCAGATGTGTTTTCCTGGGGCAACATTAGGAATACTTATTTTGTTAGTTCCCTGCAATGCAAAGTTAGAAGGAAAATTTTAAAATGAAAATTTCTTTCCCTTTAAGCATTCATTCACTTTTGATAATGTCTGTTGATTAAAACTCTCTTTTGTCACAGTGAAGATTACTACAAAGAAACTTAGTCATTCCCTATTTCTATTGCAAGATTGTACTTAAGATTGCTTTTATTTTTTGTTCATTATGCCAAAAAGTTAAAAAAAAAAAAAAGACAGGAATCTATATTTTCTGTTCATATAAAATGGTGTCCAGTAACCTGGGAAGGACCAAATCAACTATCAGAATTTATCATCAAAGATCATATGAGCTAAAATAATATAGCAATGGCATTTTGGATTATCTCTTTTACTCTTTTTTTGGTGAATTTCTGATGTCCACTCTACTCCTCCATTCAGACTTCTAATTGCATCTCTCAGATTTAATCCTGAATTTTGATCATCTGAAAATGCCTCATTGAAGCAATATTGAATACCTAAAAAGTGAAGAACTCTTCCTAATATTTGTTTGCTAGGGTTTTACAAATATGGCTGTCTTTAAATATATAGCTATGTGCAAATAGGATGGTTACCCTAGAATCCTTGAAAGTTGATTATCCTTAAAACTTAATTATCCTTTCAATCCTTAAAACTTGGCTTATTAGTTTCACAAGTTGATCCCAGGGGAGAAAAAAGAGATTTTTCTGGACATATAATATTTGGAAAACCAGTCCAGTTTATCATTCTCTTGCAGGGTCCCAATACACATTGTAAAAGGTAACCAACAAAGACCAGCTTGGTTTTATTTATCCCAGCATGTCTCAAAGCTATTAACATCTAGTGAATCTAATGTTCCAAGCAGCAAATTTTAGGAAAAAAGTAGTATAGCGTATCTGCTCTTATACTTCTACTTGATTTTTGTTTTGGTCTAATTGCATCTTAAGTCTCGTTCTCTAACTACTATCTACTTTCTTTTCAGCACTTCCTTCGGTGGTGTGAACAGGACAGGATGTTAAAGAAAGATATTTCTTTTTTTTTTTTTTAAGACTTTATTTACCTGACAGAGAGAGAAACAGAGAGAGAGGGAACACAACCTGGGGAGTGGAAGAGGGAGAAGCAGGCTTCCTGCCAAGCAGGGAGCCTGATGTGGGGCTCAATCTCGGGACCCTGGGATCATGACCTGAGCTGAAGGCAGACGCTTAACGACTGAGCCACCCAGGTGTTCCAAAGAAAGATATTTCTCTAGTATTTTCTATAAATGGCTTAGTGAGAATAGGTCCCTGTTGAGTTTTTGTTTGTTTGTTTTTACTACCCCAGAACTCATATCTTGAAGCAAAAATAATTAGGAATAATAAATAATAATAATAATGAGAAATAAGCACACACAAAAACATCATCTAACACAACATTTCATCTACTTTTGTTTTTTTAAAAAAAACACCACATTTAAGATCTGAGTTGCATGTCTTTTTTGAGAACATAGCACACCTTCCTCCAAATATAGGGAGCATTTGTTGAGCACATTTGTGACCAAACTCAGTATTCACTTATAGTCACATCATTGTCCTTGGTGGATGAAGACGATGCTTTTTAATTTTGTTCAAACTTGATTGTCAAACTTAGTACTTCCTCAGTTGTCTTTCTTACACATTCTTCTGAAGACTGCATTTTAGGGCTCTGCCTCTTTGTCTAAAGAAGCATTTTGGAGAATTGAGTTTCACAGGGGAAAATCAAGAATAGGAATCGTTCTAAATCCAAACCCTATAACCCTGCTATCTACTTTGCTTCCATTGGAAATGGATGAACCTGTTCAGCTCAGAGTGTAAATTGGCATGAACCTTCATCTGAAATGCATTAAAGTTAGAGGAGACTGGATGATTTTTAAAAATGTATCATTATTCATATTCAATGCTTCCTCTGCACTTCTGTGTACCATCTGGTCCTGATGGTTGAAGTGCCAAAATACCATAAGGAAAGTTGTTTTTTGTGGTATTTCCAGTCCAACCAGAATCAGAAAGTACCAGAAATCTCTTGAGAAAAGCTGTTGTCATAGGACACAAAGCCCAGTTTGTCAAACCAAAGAGTTTAAGAAGAGGAGCTAAAATAAAGCTACCATCCAAATTTAAAAATACTGAACAAAAGGAGGTTGTTTTGGGTTTGGGGTTTACCAGATATCTTGTACAATAATAATAAAAAATAACCCTACCAACTCTTCATAAATGTATCCTATTTCTTTATAAACTACAATTCCCTTTTTACTCCTTAATTTGTTTCTCTCTATTCTGCATATACATTGATTTTTAAGGAGAATATTTGTGGACAACTGAAGTCATGAAATTCCCAGGAAAAAATGATTAAGGAAAGGAAGCATTGAATGAATGACACCAAATGTAAAAGTCTTTATAGATTACATGTAATATGTACAAAAATACCTGATCTGATTTTATTTATGAGCCCTTTGACGTCGAAAGAATTCTTTTGCATGACTTTCTACTTCTATATAGGACATCACAGCTTGTCAAATACAGGGAATCTTGAATCTTAAAAGACTCAATCTGTGCTGTAAACTTACTGCCCAGAAGGTTTAGAGTGGGCTGTTAAACTTGGCAAGATTTCTACTTCCATTCAATCCCCAAACCTTCTGAGATTTATTTGACACTGAGTTTTATTCAGCTTAATTTAGTTGAATAAAAAAAAACAAACAAAAAAAAACAACTCTAAGTAAGAGAATAGTTTAAATGATGATACTATCGTATGACAATTAGTGTGTTAAGGAGAGAAAATTAGCATACATATTTTTTAAGTAGGCTCCACACCCAGAATATAGCCCAACTCGGGGCTTAAACTCATGACCCTGAGATCAAGTCCTGAGCTGAGATCCAGAGTCAGACACTTAACCGCCTGAGCCACCCAGGCGCCCCAGCATACATATTTTCTACTAAGGAAGTGTCTTATAATGCATAGAACATAAGCTTTTGTGTCAGATAGAGATTCCAATCTTGTTTCTACACCTGTCAGTTATGATCTAGGGATACTAACTATTCTGATCTTAAGTTTCCTTACCTAAAAATAGAAAATCAATTATTTTACCAGCTATTGAATATAAAGTCTTATAGCATAGCAGGTGCTCAGCCTGCTCACCAATGCTAGCTGTATGTGAGGATCATAAAATGATAGACAGCTGCAGGGCAGATGCTTAAAAGGCTGGCTATTACAAACGCATATTGCGATTTCCACTGAAGTTCTTGATTACCCATTGAAAGAGGAAAGGATAACTCTGAGATTGTTACTCATATAAGCTTGGGAGGTAATGATGATATTTTTCCATTATGGATATTACATACTCAGTTCCCATAGGCAATGTTCTGAAATTTTTTATTGCATGAAATAGTAGTGCCTCAAGAGAGGTGTGGTCTGACCTATGATATTCTGAATCCATGTAAAAATACATCTCTTATACAGGTATTATTGGGTCATTAGCTATACTCTTGACCAAGTCCCAAAGAGAATCTTCTCCTGAAGACAACTAAGGAAAGTCCTAACAATTCCAGCCAATTTTTAACTGAAAATAAAATTTCTATCTTTGAATTTTAGGTCCGTATTATCTGTGTCTGGGATGTGTACTAGATAATAACGCAGTTTGCTAGAAGATGATGTCTAAGGCAAGTAGTTCAACTAGTTATTTTTTCTTGGGTCATTCACTCTCTGTTTTTATAGTCCCAAGGAAAGCATGATAAAAGCATGAATGTATTGACATACTCGAGAGCTGGTCCTTAAAACTAAAGCTTTTGGGTTCCAAAGCAGTGGGATCTAATCTCCCAGGTTCTTACTATCTTGGTTCTAATTCCTTCGGTTTACGTAATTTAACTTATCTGCTTTCTTACTCCCTTGAATCACTTGAGTTGAATTGAATCACTTAAATCGTTCACATTCCCTTGAAACCATTTTTTCTTTATATCATTCCCACATAACCCACTTAGAAGAGCAATTAAGGTGTCATTCTATGAAACTCCAAAGGAGTGTCAAAAACTGCCTTTTGGAGAACTTTGCCTGAACTTTTCCCTTTCAGCATTGTGCAGTGTAGCAGCTGGCACTTGCTTTCTTAACTCCTGTCACCCAGCACTGGGGTTCATTGCCCAAGCAAAACTAATATGAGTGGTGGTTTTTTTTTTTTCCTTAATGATAAAACATGTATACTGTTTCTGCCTTGAGCCTTGAGACCCTGTCCTATTAGGAATGCAATCTGTCAAGAAAACCAAAGTGCATCCAAAGAGAACTCCATTGTCTCTGTGTTATGTTACAATACTTTTATTAGATGCTGACATTCCCGAGACAGCACCTGCTGCGTGGCTTTGGGCGGCTGGCCAGAAATGAAAGGGAAAAGCAATGTGTGGTTTAAATCCAAACAGTGCAGGCTTGCATTGCTGTAATGAATACGAGGGACTGAACAGTTGGGAGGGTTGAGGGAATCTCAGTCTGTAGACACTTAAGTTCAGAGTGTGTGTGAATGGCCCATCATTGTCAGAAATGTATAGACAAGCAGATAGAAGAAATGTTTTCTGTTGGTGGTGTTTTTTGTTTGTTTGTTTGTTTGTTTTACCGAGTACGTATATTTGACATAACGTTGTATGTTTTCTCCCCTATGTTTTTGGGGAGATGGGGCTTTAGAAATTTGGAGAAGCACTTATAGCTAGTGGTTTCAAGTATAGACTCCTACTAGTATAAAACAAGTACTAAAATGTTGGTATTTCTGAAACTTTGCAATGAATAAACACAATAATGCAAAAAATTTTAAATATATATGTAATTCTAATTAACGGGCTAACATAGATTTTTTTCCATAGAGAAATGTCTTGATTTTTTTTAATGCTCCCCTTCATCAGGTTTTGTTGCAAACATTGTAGAATATACAGAAGTTAATACCTCTTGAATTTAGAGTTGTTTTTGAGATGACCAGATGGTCATATTCCATAAATTTAACTCACTGTTCTCTTTAGACTCCTCAATGCACATGGTGAGGAAACGAAAAAAAAAAAAAAAAAAAAAGGTGAGCTAGAAAACCAATCCAGTGATGATGACAGTAGGTAAAATTGTAAACTGTTATTTCTTGATAATTAACTAAACTTAAGAGAAAGAATACCTGCTTGGGAAAATCAATGGCATCTATTAAAAGAAAAAAACTACAAATCCAATTAAGCAATGCTCTTTTCATTAAAGCAAGGCTTAATTCAGTGGAAACCATTGTTCAGAAATTAGACACTAAAGTCATTCTTTTTTCTTCTTTTTTTCCTATCTAAGTTGATGGTGTGTTGCTGTTGACTTTCTGGTTAAAGGCTTCACTAAAAAGGCTTCTTGGCCTTTTCTCCATATATCTGATGACCTTAGAAAGTGATGACTTTATAGGATGTGACCACAGGGCTCACACTACTGTGAGGTAAGTGCAGAGCTCCCAAAAGTCCCAGTGGGGGAGCAGAAAGCACCATCATTCAGAAAGAGTTACGGGGTCCCCTTGAACATGATCCATAACATTACTTTTCAGACTCAAGTGAAAATTTAACTTGTTTTAGGCAAATTATTGAATATTTTTTAGTCCCTACACACTTGTTTCTTGGTTTTTGTGTGTGCATGTGTGTTTGTGATTTTATGGAGGGACAGAGACTTTGTGCAATTTGAACACGCAAACTTCATTATATTCTGTTTTGCATAACTTACCCTTTCTCCTCAATAGGTCAGGACTAAGGTTATGGAAAAAGCAGGATCTCATCATGAATGTAGAATTCGGAGCACTCTAATGCTGTGTTTCATTTCTTCTGGGAATTCTTATCAATCTGATGGGTTTGTTTATGGAGCTGAGTTAGAGTCTTAAAAGCCTCTATATGCTTTACTGAAATGTGGAGTGCTTCTAAACTTTAAAATCAATTGTATCGATTCAATTATAGAACATAAGTGAAGACTAATGGTTTTCATGTTCATTAACTGCTAATTTACATAAGATAGAAGATGTTAATATGGTCTCAGAGTCTTTGTGGGAAACCATTTTAGTTGAGCTAGAGAAAATGGGACTTCCATTTTCATTTGCAATGAATCAATGTTCCAAAAATTAAAATATACAATTTTCAGCTTAAATTCCATGATTTTCTCATCTTCTCTGTTGCCTAAAAGAATTTGTGAACTCTGAGTCAAATCAGTGTTACCTCTTTATTAGCTACTCAGTTATATATACACATATATACTGTTCTCTTAAGTTTTACCAGAAGTTAAAAACAATTGGCAACAAGTTGTGATTTTTCTGAAGTGCAGAAAAGTCAAACAACCAAAATCAGGACTTAAGATAAAGGCAAATCTTGAAATATTTCCAATTTGAATTGCATTCAAATAAATCCTGAATATTTCAGTTTTTTTTCTGTGAATTAATGGTTGCTTTGTTTCTGATTTTTTTTACCCTTTATTGAATTCCAGCAATGATATTAATGTGATCTGCAAATAGAAATAATGCTTTTTGGAGAAGGAACACATAAGCCTATGGACAGATTGGCCTGGGAATTAGAAGAATCTTGAATGATTTCAGTTCTAGATGTGATTTTCTTCCAATGTGTTTATATACTTTGGAAAACAAGATAGGAATTATCCCCATCCTCTAAGTCAGTGTTTGTTTGGAAAGTGCTATATAGTTGCTTTGTAAATCATATTCCTTTTTTATTTCAACATTTCCATTATTCTTATTATTGTTGATGTAGACATGTGGTAGTATTTTTTCCAAGTAAAATTTTGTTTATGGAATAGTTTCATATATACTTCAGAATGGTTCCTAAACAAATTTGGATTTAAAGTAAAACTCCCACAGTTTTGGTGACTGGGGGCTCTTTAAACATTCTGAGACTTAAAATTCACACCTATAAAATGAGAACAATATTTCTACATCTTGTTTTATTTGGGGGAGGCTTATATAAGATAATATTTGTAAATAAACTAGTTCAATAACTGATATATAAAAGGCGTTTAATAAATAATGGGATCTTATTTTTTACCCTACTTGTACCTGCTTTTGCCCTGAACTCTGGTGTTCCCTATCTCAGGCATTTTCCCCTCCATGGGAAGACAAGTGCTTTCTCTTACTTTCTATTTTGGTTTCATTCTATTCTCTGAAATACTTAGGATTAGGTTTGAATACATAAGATACAATACTATTCAATGGAATTATAACATATAGCAAGGCGTAAAATAACGAGCTAGAAATGAATCCATCTAAAAATGGCAGTTGGGAGTGAAATAAACATTCTCTATAAGGCTTCAGTTATAGGAAGGAAAAAAAAAGGGGGGACAAAACAAAGTTCACTCTTTAAGTCCCATGTATTATATTTGACTTTAAAGGAAATTGAAATTTTAAATATCCCATGATAAATAGAGTAACCCAGTTCTTTACTTGTTCAAAAACCATCTCATCCATTATAATATTAATATACAGAAAGCTCTACACTTTCATATTTTTTAGTGTTTATATGATTCTCCTTTGCCAACTCTCACACAATTGCTTTGATAGATTATAATCAAGCTGCTTAAAACCATTTGAGCTCATTACTTACAGACACAAGTTTGCTGTCTGAAAATAAACCCTAATGTCAAATAATAAAAACATATTAACTTTGTTCACTTTGTTTTTGATATGCATGATCAGAGTCAAGCTGAGAAAGGTCACATTTTCAAGTCTCCAATACATTTTTCACATAAGAATATTCTGATTGGAGAGGTTTCTGGGGAATGGAGAGATATCCTAAGGACCAAGGAAATTAAGTAAAAGGATTCAAGAAAGGACTATGGGTACATAGAATGGTATGGGAAACTTCCAAAACTGACAGGAAAAAAAAAAACAAAAAACAAAACAAGAACAGAGAAAATTAAATGAGGTGAAAGTATATATATGGCATATTTATTATGGGTATATTTAGGTAAAGAGGTAAGGAGTATTGCTGAAATGCATGATAGTAAATGATGCAGTTGAAGAAAGAAGTTTCTCTATTATTATTGCTAGCCCTGTGACCGTTTTCCTACTTCTACTAGTTGCTGCTATGCTAGCTAACCACAACTACCACCAGCACCTCATGCATTTTGTCTTTGACACCTCTGAATAAGACTTTGAGGTAGGTATTATCACCTTAATTTGTTGATGAAGAAGTGACGACTTAGAGAAATAAAGCAGGGGTGCCTGGGTGGCTCAGTTGGTTGAACGTCTGACTTCAGCTCAGGTCATGATCTTGGGGTCCTAGGATCAAACCCTTCATGGGGTTCCCTGCTCAGTGGGAAGTCTGTTTCTCCCTCTCTCTCTGCTTCTTTCCCCCTCCCCCAATTCGTGTTCTCTCTTTTTCCCTCTCAAATAAATAAATAAAATCTTAAAAAAAAAAAGAAAGAAAACAGTCATCCAAGATAATGCAATTATGTGGTTATTTTCATACAGGTTTCTTTGAGCTCAGAAGCTCATATTCTTAAAGGAGAGAATGAGAGAGAGAGAAAGAGAGAGAGAGAGAATATAATTAGGGGAAAAGTACAAATTGGGATTTTAGGCTTAAGTTCAATGGCACATAGCAGATAATCCAAAATAACAGTGCTTAAGAGTAGAAGGGATTATTCTTTCACATAAAAGAACTATAACAATAGATAATCCATTGTCAACAAGCAACCTCATTCTATAGTTGTTTTTTTTTTTAAGATTTTATTTATTTATTTGACAGAGAGAGAGATCACAAGTAGGCAGAGAGGCAGGCAGAGAGAGAGGGGGAAGCAGGCTCCCCGCTGAGCAGAGAGCCCGATGCGGGGCTCGATCCCAGGACCCTGAGATCATGACCTGAGCCAAAGGCAGAGGCTTTAACCCACTGAGCCACCCAGGCGCCCCTCATTCTATAGTTTTATTTCTTTTAAGTATGTGGCTTTTATCCTCAAGACTGACTCCTGGTACAAGTAGAATAAAATAAAACAAAAAGCCTCTCTAGGGAAAACAGAAATTTATATTGAAAAAGAAATAAAGTTAAAGTATATTACTTGGCTCAGCAGTGGACAATATTTATATAGTTAGAATAGTACAGACACCAAATATTGATTTAATCAAAGATTGTGATTTAAAGATTTTTTTTTTTTTTTAACAGAGAGAGAGAGATCACAAGCAGGCAGAGAGGCAGGCAAAGAAAGAGGGGGAAGCAGGCTCCCCGCTGAGCAGAGAGCCCGATGCAGGCGCGATTCCAGGACCCTGAGATCATGACCTGAGCCGAAGGCAGAGGCTTTAACCCACTGAGCCACCCAGGCGCCCCGAAAATTGTGATTTAAATATTAGGAGGTTAGTGTGTGTGTGTGCGTGCGTGTGTGTGCGTGCGTGCATGCACGCAGGATGCATGCGCGCGCACACACGTTTGAGTGTTTTATTTATTTATTTTTAAAGTTGTTTATTTATTTGAGAGAGCGAGAGAAAGAGAGAGCACCAGCGAGGGGAGTGGCAGAGGGAGAGAGAGAAGCAGACTTCCCACTGAGCACGGAATCTCACACAGGGCTGGATCCCAGGACCCTGAGGTCATGACCTGAGTTGAAGTCAGTCGCTTACCTGACTGGGCCTCCCAGGTGCCACTATGGTGTTTTAAAAATAGCTATCTCTTCTAATAATTTTGAGAGATAAATCAAGAAACAACATCAGTGTAACAGTGTAATAAGCATAGCATTGAGGAATATGGAAGTAAATACTAGAAGAAACAGCTGTGAGAGTTGAAAGTAGATGGCTCTAGGCAGCAGTACCATAATAAGAGTTGAAAGAGAGAAATAGATTAGTTTTTCAACATAAGCCTTTCTTGCTTTTTTAAACAATAAAAGTAATATTTTTAATAGAACCATGCTCATTATCTAAATATCATAAAAATATCTTTAAGTACCAAATGGGCATAAACTCACAGTCTAGAAATGAACATTATTTACTTTTTTAGTGTATTATCTTCCAAATTTGCACTATGAATTCTTTTCACATAGTTCATTCATTCATTTACCCATTATTACAAAGCATCAAGTGCGTGCCAAACATTGGGATGAACATTAGAGACAAAGATGATTAAAACACTCTAACCTCAAATGGATCACATTTTATGATGGGAGGTGGCAACCAAAGTAGATCACACAACAAGGGAACAAATGCGGTCAAAAAGATATAAAAAGGAAAAGAGAAAATATCAAACTGGAAAACCCCAAAGTATGTGGGGATTAAATCATACACTTCGAAACAACACATGGATCAAAGAAGAAATGTCAAGAGAAATTAAAAAAATATTTTGAACTAAACCAAAACGCGACCAATCAAAATGTGTAGGACACAGTGAAAGCAGTTCTCAGAAGGAAATTTATAGCATTGAATGCATACATTAGGAAAGAAGAAGAAGGGATGGCTGGGTGGCTCAGTCAGTTAAGCATCTGCTTTCAGCTCAGGTCATGATCATGTGGGATCCAGTCCCAGTCTGGCTCCTTGCACAGCCAGGAGCCTGCTTCTTCCTCTCCCAGCCGCTCCCCCTGCTTATGCTCTTTCTCTCTCACTCTCTCTCTCTAACAAATAAATAAATAAAATCTTAAAAAAAAAAAAAAGAAAGAAAGATCTAAAATCAATAATCTAAGTTTCCACCTTATAAAACTAGAAAAGGAAGAGCCATGTAAATCCAAAGGAAGCAGAAGAGAAGACATAATAAGAATTAGAGCCAAATCAATGAAACTGAAAACAGGAAATCAATAGGAGAAATCAATAAAACCAAATGCTGATTTCTTAAAAAGATCAATAAAATTGATAAGCCTCCTGTCGGTGTAATTAAAAAGAGAGAGAGAGAGAATGGACACAATTTAATCGTATAAATTTATCTAAATTAATTTTTATTAATGGCTGTGTTTAATGGCTGGCTCACAAAATCCCTAAAAATTTAATAATCATTACTCATGAGCTCATAAGAGCTGGCGCCAGCACACCCCTGGTTGTCTTACGAGGCACTAACACTTCCTGGAAAAGGTGAAACCTCAGGTGAGTCCTAACAGGTAAGTAGGAATCAGCTGCCAAATGGACTTGCACATGGAAAGGAAGATAACACATTAAAGCGCAAGGGGCATATAATGATGAGGGGAGCGTGATGTGTGAATGGAAATATAAGCAGTTCTGTGTTTGAGGTTGAGATGAAATTCTCAGAAAGCAAGGGCCATGATAGGAAAGATCCTGCAAACTACATTAAGGAACTTGGAATTTATTCTGCAGGCCACAGGGGATTGCTGAAGGATTTAAAGGAGAGGAGTGAATTACTCAGATTTATGGCTACAGCATGATCTTCTGACAAATCCTTGTAGAATGAATTGAGAGGGAACAAGACTCAAGACACATAAGCCAATTAGGAGGCTGTTACCATGGTTTGGGGAAGTGATGATATGAGCTGATTCAAGACAGTCGTACTTAAGAAGAAGAGGTGACAGATTCCAGAAATATTTAGGAAGTAAAATCAGCAGAATGGGTGATTGATTAAAAGTGGGCAGGGATGAGAGAGAGGGATATCAGGGATGGCTTCCAGGTTTCTAGCTCAGCTTATGAATTTTGGGGCCATGGCCAAGAAATGGAGTCAAGGAGGAAGATTAGATTTCTGAGGTATGCTGACTAACTTTGAGTTGATAGGTGGAATGTCTATGTGGAATATCTTGCAGGTCTAGACGAAGATAAAATTTAGAATATCAATACTACATAGGTGGTAGTTACAAACTTAGCAGTGGCTGAACTCTAGAAAGAAAAGTGGAGGGCAGTCAGGGATACAGAATGAAGCAAACCCTCGAGATATATCTGCTTCTAAAGGATTGGCAGAGGACCTACGGCCAGCTCTGGAAACAGGACTGAGCAGAAAGGTAGGAAGCAAATGGGAGAACGTGAAGCATGCAGTCTAGGAAGAGAGATCATTAAAAAAAGCAAGGATTGGGAAATAATGTCAATAATGTCACACGAAATGCAGTTGCCATTTTTCTTTGTCTAAAATTAAAATATTTTTCTCATGTTATAAAATATGTTATAAATGGCATCTCAACTGGTGTTTCTACTCTCAGAAAATTTTAGTGCACAAATCATATGGAACTCCTTTGGAATGGTGAAAAAACAGAGAAATAAAAAAGGAAGAAACATAATATTTTCATTCCACTTCCCAGAGTTAATAACTGTGAACGTTACAATTTTATTGATACAGGACTTTTCTGTATGTGTGTGTATGTATATACACATGTAAATTAATATATATTTCATTGATAAGGAAATGCACTGTACTTCTTGTAAAATAGTATGAATAATGACCACAATATTCAGCATGTAGCTATAATTCCTATAATCAATATCTATTATCGGAAACTTTAAATTACTATCATTATTCTCATCTATTGTAACAATTGCTATGCTAAACATCTTTGTACTTAAAACTTTTGTAATTTGTCTTTTTTTTTTCCTTTTAGAAACATACTCCAAATGTAAAATTAACTGAGTTAATGGGTATGAACACTTTTAAGGATTGTGATATATTTTGTCTATGTGCTTTCCAGAAGTTAGAACTGATTAGATTTCCACCAGTTCCCCAATTTTATCTGTATTTTAAAATGGTTTCCAAAGATTGTTCACTTAGAATGATAAACAGATTTAATTTAATTTAATTTAATTTAATTAATTTATTTATTTTTTGATAAACAGATTTTAAAGCCAAACATTTTTCACATCGAGTTATGAACTAGATATAAAACTGGAATGAACTAAGAGGAGCAGATTTTCACAGCTCTGTACTTGTAGCCTCTGTGACTGAGTCATTATCCTGTGCCTTGCTCCTGCTACTGTGCTTATATTCAAATTGCTGTGTGTACCATTGTTCACACAGTCTTCTTCCCTCTCTGCCCCTTGTCCAAATTGTAAATTTCTTAGTTATTTCTGAAAGCTTCAATACCCGTTATGCAATGCACAAGGTAACATTCAGTTATATACTTTCTTGGACAGGGTGTTCATTTACTTTTCTTTCTTGGGCTGCAATATCCTGAAGGTAAAGACAATGTCCTCATTGTCATCCATGAAACATGGTGCTGTTCTTGCATGGCATTGAATGGGTACTCAGGAAATACAGAGAATAGCACAAAATCATAACCCTACTGTCTTTGTACTAACTAGCTAATTGCATGTCCTAACAAAACATAGAAGTTGACTGAAAATAATTTATAAATGTTTCAAAACCTGTTACACATATTTTTTAATTGGATAGCTTTCTGAATGATTTTAGAAAGGGAAGGTGTAACTTATGATGCACGTGTCTTCTATATCGTAGAGGGGAAGGAAATAGTTGGGTAGAGAAAAGGACAGATCTGGATAACTTATTTTACTGTACAAAAGCTATGTTAAAGAAATATTACTTGTGTTGCTTTACACCAAAGCTGGAGGGCACCTGGGTGGCTCAATCAGTTAAGCGACTGACTCTTGATCTCAGCTCAGGTCTTGATCTCAGAGTTGTGAACTCAAGCCCTACGTTGGGCTCCATGCTGGGTATGAAGCCTACTTAAAAATAAACAAACAAACAATTAAATAAATAAATAAACCAAAGCTGGTAGGAGAAAGATTGACCTAGAACTTAAATGGGCTGACTTTCTGGCTAATGCTAGTGTTATGCCACCTTTAAGACTACACATTTAGGGGCACCTGGGTGGCTCAGTGGGTTAAAGCCTCTGCCTTCGGCTCAGGTCGTGATCTCAGGGCCCTGGGATCAAGCCCTGCGTAGGGCTCTCTGCTCAGCAGGGAACCTGCTTCCCCTTTCTCTATCTGCCTCTCTGCCTACTTGTGATCTCTCTCTCTCTGTCAAATAAATAAATAAAATCTTAAAAAAAAAAGACTACACATTTAAATTCTATTTATTTTCTTTTTTTAAAAAATATTTATTGATTATTTTAGAAAGAGAGCCAGAGAACAGGGGAGGGGCAGAGGAGAGGGAGAGAGAGAATCTCAAGCAGACTCCCCACTGAGCTCAGAGCCTGACAAGGGGCTCAATCCCATGAACCTGAGCTCATGAGCCAAGTGGAAATCAACAGTTGGACGCTTAACGGACTGAGCCACCCAGGCATCTCTAAAATTTATGTATTTTTTGTTCTATTTCTTCATGTACAATGTATCACAGAAATAGTTATAAAATCTATAATGTCATCTCAAATTTGAAGTATAAACATTTCAGTAACCTCACATGATCAGAGCCAGAAAGAAACTTCGTGGACTGCATATGTTTTCCATTTTTTATGATTTCTCTTACAGTAAGTTACTTCTCTATATAAATATTGATCTTGTTTTTTCTTTGTGTATTTTCTCTTTCATAAGGAACTTCTGTGAAAAATGTGACTCTTATTTAAATACCTAGGTAATATGGCTTTGGGTTATCATTAATAACTATTAGTAGCTCATGTTATTTCTTTTCAGACAATATATTACATTTGCTATGGTGTTTCTACGGTGTCTCTTTGTGTAAATAAAACCACAACGATCAGATAATCTGTTTAAAAAGGAATGTCCATAGCTTCTCCGAGTAGAGCCTAATATATGTACATATGTATGATGTTTGTGTTTGTACCTGTAAACTCTCATGTAGCGGATTATAGAATTAAAGTTGTTTTAATGATACTTTGGTGATTAGTGCTATAACTCCTCAGTCTATTGACTATGATATACGGGCTTGGGTAACTTTGTTAAACATTGGCCCATCTGTATCTTCATGCTTATATGTGCCTGTGTATATCAATATGTGTTTGTATAAGGAACTATGCACACACACACACAACATGAATTTGTAAATGTATATATGATGCAATTGAGAGGAACACTTGGGGGAATTTCTATCCCTTTACTTACCATCAAGTGATCCTATCTGACAGTTTTTAAAACCACATTAAGAAACATTTGACTTCTAAGTTTGCCACACAGAGGTATGTTTTTCTATGTTTAATTTTCTCAGCAATTAGACCGCCAGGGGAGTTGCAACAAGTGTATTCAGCTCTGCGGTTGGTGTGTGCCATCCTCTGGAGCTCCGTTCCAGCCCTCTGCTTTCTGAGCAGCGTGCACACGTGCCCGTGGGCGTCCTTGCGGAGATTAGTGTGGGGTGTATATAATTGAGTAAAATCTGGATGTCAAGGGTTTTTCAGGCTGACCTCCAACCCCAGCTCTTCCAGCAGAGAAAGACACAGCTCGCATCTCCACCTGCCTGCTTGGAGACCGTTTCCTTAATGAAGGAGCCCTTGTAATAGGAAGGACTCCTGTTTCAAGCTGCGTTCGGTTTCTTTCTTTATATCCCCAGGATGTAATTATCTCATGATAAGCACCTTTGTGTCTAATGACTTAATTAGGTAATCACATAAGTGCTGTAAGTGGTGTTTTGTGTGATGAAAATGTGTAGTATAGAGTAAATCATCAAAGTTCCCCAATGCTGGACAGGAAAGCATAAATACCCAGTCTAGGAGTTTAATTTCTCTCCCCGCCACCAGACTTCTTTTTTTTCCTTTTGAGGGAAGTGGAAGGTAGGAGAAAACCTTCTTTATACTAAACAGATGGGGGAGGGCAAAATAGTGTTTTCCTGAGCTCTGACACTTTTTAATCTGCCCTACACACGTACACACAGAGTTTAATACGGGATTGCTGCTTTTTCCCAAAATAAGGCCCATTAGCCAGAAAGCAGCAACAGCTGTTTGAGTGCTATGGGTTATTTTTTTCTTCTGCTTTCCCTTTTCTGACTGTATTCATGTATGTTATGGGTGTGGTTAGCAGGTAAAAACTGGCATTTTGGAAACCATAACATTTCCGTTTTGTTCTGGTGTTCAGAGGCACACATTCAGTGAAAGTGACTCAAGATGTTATTTTGCCAAAGGTCATTAAGTAATTTGATGTGACTTTCTCTACAAGTGTTGTACAATTTTTAGTGAAACAATAGACCCATTACTGTCTTGTTGTCTCCCTCAATTGGTTTATGTATGAAGGGTTTTGTTGCGACCTTCGACAAATGATGTTTTTAAAATGTTTACTCTGCCACAGTGTGTTAACCCAAAAACAGAATTAAGAAAAGAAAACATAGGTCAAAAAACCTGTCCTTGCAATTTTCTAACTCTCTGCTCAGGTCTCCTTATATTCAAATACTGAATGGTTATTTCCCATATATTAAATGAGAAATCACTTCAAGAAACTGGTCAAACCTTAACCTGTCCCACTGTAAATTTGGATAGTTGGATAAGATTTTAACCTATCCTTTCCAAATATTTTACATTTTTTCCCATTTCAGTTTTGCCTTTTCCAATCCCAGTAGTCTAAAATAATATTTTCTTACCCTAAAATTCTATAGCATTATCTCTACCACTGATATATCAATTTACCTCCAGTTAGTCATACTTTCATGCCTTTACTTATTTTCACTTCATAGACTTTTATAAAATGCCCATTACATTTTTTATTCTACTACCTCTTTTGTTAGATTCACTGATTTTTTTTTTAGATAAAAAATGCCATTTAATTTTTTGTTTACTGATTTATTTCATCACACAAGGTTCTAAACTTCTTAAGGGTAAAGGCCTTTAAGAGTCATGCACTATGGACAAGCATCATCGGATTTTTTTGAAAACTTGATTTTGCCAGAGACCAAACATCTGGTAGAAATATTTGTTTATTGTAATGTTACTACAAACAACAAATTTTACATTGAATATTTGTTCATTCTGGGAGAAGTCTAACAGTGGGTCCAAATGAAATGCAGCAAAACATATGGGTCAGAAACAGAGGTGTGTTTCTAAAGTCCAAGAGTTTGCAGAAAAGGACTTAGTGTCTCATAACATGAAGAGATGAGAGCAAGATGTAGACAGGGATTTACAGGGTGGAATGTAGGAGTGATGAATGCTTTTGTATGCCCAACTGAGCCAGAAGAGCAGTGATTTCTGACATAAGATGCCAGGGCATCCTCAAACACTGTAATAAAACTTTCCAATTTAGTTTCTATTGAGCCATGTCTAGGAGGGCTCATGATCTATGGCAAGTTCCTTAGCCTCAGTTTCTTCAATTGTGGTGAACATCAGAATCGCCTAGAATACTTGTTAAGCCTTTGAGCACACCAAATTTCCAGGAGCATATCTGCAATTGTTGGTTTGCTCTAATGGATTACCAGAATTGGAAAAGACCTGAGACAATGCAATCCAGGGATTTTTAAGAGGTACTGGGTATTGTCTTAAGACTGAAAACTACAAATGTGGAACCATCCTCATAGATTTAGTCTAGGTTCTCGGGAGTGAATGGATGGTGTTAAGACTCAGAAGAGAGGCATCTTTGTAGCTATGGTAGCAAAAGGGAAAGAAAGAAAACTGACTCTGAATAAGGCGATTAGAGGAGGGGTGCTTTCAGGGTGTAAAGAAGATGGCCTCCTCAAAGCCCCTAGTGAGTTATACTTGTGACCCAGCCAAGCAACTGTTAGATGGGCACACATTAGACCATCCCCAATTCCCAGTCATGTTATAGACTATTTAAACAAAGAATCCATCCTTACAGCCACAAACATGTATAACACAGAGCTGGAAGGGATACAAAGAATACTTTTTGATAATGATAGAACCAGAATTTTGTAAAAAACAAAGCAGGACTTTTGATAGAAGTGAGCAAAGCCTCTCTATATGGTAATGAACTATTCACCACTCTGACTTACCTCAGAGAGGGACCATTATCTACCTTAGGAATGCTAGAAAAGAACATTAGCATAACAGCACAATCTACCTCATGGGTGATACTCCTTCAGGTCACTTAAGAAAATAGATTTTACTGATTTCTTAAAGTTGGCTCGATGGCAATCTTTATGGATAATTTTGAAGAAGAAATGGACATATATCCAGCCTAGTTCTAAGATGCCACAGGTGATAAATATTAGATCACCATATACCCATAAAAAGAAGATTTTCTGAATTCACATGAATTGAAGAAAAGCTCTAAAATGAGAGCAGAAAAATAGGGGAGTTGGGGAGTCAGAGAACGTTTCTCTGCAGAGGTTGGGGTTCTACCCAAAAAAGAACTAAGCCCCAAATAAATGCTTATAAATTTATACAAGATACAATTAAGGTGATTAAAGAATGGTACCACTACTTAATACAATTTTATTAGCACTAATAGCATGGTGCCTAACTCCATATGTTTTGCTTGGGGATTTTTTTTTTTTTTAATTTTAAGTGAATAAATAAAGTAAAGAATATCTTTCAAATAAATGGATGAAAGATGTGTGACAGCACAATGCTTTCCTTTTAAATGACTGTTTTGTGATGTGATACACTTGAACATAAGCTCCATGTTAACTGGCACCAAGAACAGATACGTTGTCTTGTTTGGCTCTTATATGCTCAGCACAAAATTAGTACTAGAAGCAGAGAAGCAAAACAATACATTGGGGGAGGTATGGTAAGATGATGGAGAAATGGGAGGAGCTAAAGGTAGAAGTTGAGAATGTCCATGTCAGCTTCAGTCTTCATTTTATCACCTGGAAAACACATGACCTTTAATACTGTGGCTGTGAGCCAGTTGAAAACCTGAGTCACTCAAGTATTCAATATTCCAATTCACCCAAAGAAAATCAAGAGTATGAGATTGGATTCATTTTATTTCATATTTTCTGTTTGTAAGAAAACTTCTATAAGGTAATTCCATCAGGATGTTCTTCTTTAATGCCTAACTCTGATCTCTTGTGTTGTAATTGACACTCATACCCATGATTTCTGTCCCCAGTAGACAGTAAAGACAGCTGGTTGCAATTTGCAGCACTAAGATACTAACATAACCTTTGGCATAATTGGAGACCATTATTAGACTGTCTTTCAGGCTTCACTTTCCCAGGCTAAATAATTTGTGTTCTTTAGCCTTTCTTAACACTTTCATTTTTTAATCTGTGAACTATCCCCATGATTCTCTGAATGTATTCACACAAGGTATGAGACAAGGCAGGACAGGAACAGGGCTATTTCCATATGAAGCCTATGAGTCAAGCTCCCATTTCAGCCAAGAGAGCAAAGCAGGCTCAACCATAAACCTAAGAGTCTTAAGAAGGAGGAGCTGGCATGGGGAACAGAATAAACAATCGGAGCAGTCTATGGCCAGAGGAAATCAATTAGAGTGGTCTAAGGTCAGAGAGAACCAATCAAAATGGTCTAAACTCAGAGGGATCCAATCAGATTGGTGTAAGGTCAGAGAACCAATTAGAGTGGTCTAAGGTCAGAGAGAACCAATCAGATTAGTCTAAGGCCAGAGGGAACCAATCAAAGTGGTGTAAGGTTGCAGGGAGCCAATCTCAGTGGCCTCAGGTCAGAATCACGCTGCAGGGAAGTTCTGTCGTTTGAGCGTGGTGAGGTCTGTACAGCCAACTACAGAGTTTCAAAGGGTAGGAAGATGTCACACAACAGTCCGTGTACACTTGTTCAGGGCTGAAGAGCACAGCCATGTAGTCTGAATATCAAAGGATCTGGATATCCAGACCAGGTGAACTAGCCAAACTTGATTAACAAAAATGCCAGAAAACAAGAGAAACATTGTGAGCACTGAGAACACCCACAGAAGATGGAAATGCTGATACTGTGCTTCCCTTTGGGAGCTTCCTACCGCTTCCGTTGCAGGAGCCAGTTAAGACATTATACACCTGTCCTTCCCTTTTCCCTCCCACAATATAAGGTAAATACGTTTGCACAAGTAGCGAGGGTAAGACGTATGAAGAACAATTGTCAACAGGCTTTAAAAAGTACACTAATCTATTAGGAATCATTACTGAGTATGCTTTGAACAAATATCTATTGCATGTCTACCATGCACCAAATGCTAAATCATTGTTTCAGTTCTGGACTAACCCCTCAAATTAAGTCCTCCATTCATTTGTTCTGATGAGAGCAATAAATAGGTATTTTCATGGCAGAATATGAAGGAAATCAGAGGGAAATATAGGTGTCTTCCTTAACAAGATAGTTTTTCATTTATTTCTCAAATATTGTTGATTACTTTTACAGTCTCTTACTAAGTAAAACTTGGTATCTGAACTCAAGGAGCTTACAATAGGAAAGGAGCTTGCAATTAAAAGGAGCTAGTAAAATTCCACAATGCACAGAGGAATAAAATACAAGTCTTAAATAAAAGTTAATTAATGAGTCCTCAACCTCTTTTAGGCTAAATATAGACATGGAGATTTTACATGGCCAAACTGAGGACATTTTTTAAAACTTTTTGCTTAACCTTGTACCACTTAAAACGTTCTTTTACATTATTTCTCAGAAAACCTTCTGAGGCTTAGGTTTAGATAAGATAAAAGGAATGAGTTCCATGAATGAGAGACATGAGGTAAAGCTAGGTTTGCATAGTTCACATATTGCCTTCTGTATTTTAAACTTTTGTTTTAATTTTTTAAATTAAGCTATTTCTCAGAATAGCCATGAAATCAGGCAATTTTGGATCTTAATTTTTGTAGTTTTAAAAGCAATTAATCAAGTATATCACCAAAATTTTATGGGATAAAATATGGTTGTTTACTTGCATCTTCTCTTCAACAATGCTCACAAGACTATTATGTTAATAGTGGCCTTTTAAAATAAAAGTGTTTAAAATAGCACAGATGAAGAAGATGAGGAACAGTAGGGAGGAAAAAAAATAGAAATAAAAACACAGAATGTAAACAACAGGCTAAATAGCTTGAAATTTTAAATACTAGTTGTAAGACCAGACTAAAATTTTTGGTTTAATTTTACTTGGTTTGGGACCCTTTCAAATAAATAATCAAAAGTATATTAATAATATATGAATTTTAAATTGTCAAAGGTAACCTATTCTTCCTAATGAAACATGAAATTCAGAGTAATAGTGTCTGTATTTCACCCAATCCACGAAAGTTCAGAAATATTGATGCCAAGGGAAATTTCCTGTTTTCCTTTGAGTGACAGAATCAGATATCAACATTGTCATACAAACAGCCAGGTCTGGGATTAATTCCTTAGCGGACATGAACAGACACAAAAGACTTCAGAAAAGCTGTGCTTTACTCCTCTCCCCATGGTGCTGGTCTTTAAAACAAACAAACCAAAGAAAAATGAAGGAGGAGAAGGCATTCTCAAGCAGATGAAAACTAAACCAATAAAAGCCTACAAAGATTCATTTTAAAAAGGAAATGGGTAAGCTAGTCAGTAATAATACCTGTCTTCTCCATTTTCTTTAGGCCCGAGGTACTCAGTGGTAATTCCCTTGCTTAAAAGTAAGCAATTCAAGCTTATTAAAGAGCACTGTTTTATATCAAAGAAAAGGTATTAGACTTAGGTCTAATGGTCCAGTGTCCTGTATGAATTGTGGATGTAATAATTAACCTGTATTAATTTTCTTAGCCAGCCAAAGAGTTTCCAGTGTCAACATACAAAGTTACGAATTTCTCGAACAAAATTTACTACATGGACTGAGAAGTTCCACGTCTCCACACACTACCACATCCATTGAGAATCTCCCCACTCTCCACACCCCCACCCCTACGCCCAGTCCAGACCCCATCCTGGTGCAGGATGTTTGCTGCTTTGAAAGATTCCATTCCTCTTTAACTTAATTATTGTACTCTTCAAATTGTGTGTGTGCATGAATTCAGTTGCCACTTTTTTCCTTGAGAAATATGTATAAACGTTTATGTGTGTGCATGTATATATACACATATACACATGTATATACGCACAAATCATTTTACTAGACAATTATGTAACTAGAGAATGGCTGTCTTGACTAATATCCTTTCAGAAAAGGCATTGGGACCTTGACAGTTGCTACTCTAATTTCATAATTTGATGTGAAAATCTATTCCCAAGTTCTATTCAGGTCTCCCCTCAAAAAAATAAAAACCAAATATTAAATAATCAAAGATATACTTGTTGTTTTAAACACTGTTAAAATCTTATAGACTTCATTGAAATGCCAAGTTGAGGGAACCCCCTCAAAAAAACTTAACATGTGCCAGTGAATAAAGTATGACCTAATGTTTGGTTATATTTGAATTTTCGGATAGATGCTGTGTCTAAAATGATACAGATATTTTTAGGAGAGACCTACTAATAAATGGAATCTTTGATGTAGGATGATTCAATCAAATTTTAAGGCTTTCCTTTGTGATAATGTGATTACCATTTTACTTGTTAGACTCCCACACAGACCAAATTCTATAATTAAGAGAAATGATTATGAAGTCAAAGTCATCTGGACTCAAATCAGCTTAGTAGCTCTGTGACTGGGCCAATTAATTAAGGTCTCCATCCCTTTTCACATGTTTAATGCAGATAACTCTAGTACCCACCATTATGAGCTTGTTATAAAAATTAAATAAACCAGTATGTGTGAAATGCTTAGAAATGTGTCTTTTACACAGTGTTGTATAAATGTCTGCTGTTATTATTGTTATATTTAACAAATACAAAAACAAAGGTAAAAGACACAAAAAGAATATTAATAGAAGTAGTATTTATTAATTATATCAAATAATAAATGGTTGTTGCAATCATACAACCAAAGTCCCATTTTATTAAAGCAATAAATATCTTGGAATAATTTTGCGAGTCACAAATCATACCTGTGAGTGATTTGAAATAATGATAACAATATTTGTAATATTTGCCTACCTCTCCTATGCCAGGCATTGGTGATGAGATTCCTTTCTCAGGTGTTTATATCTCCTTGATCTTTGAAAAGACTCTCGTTTTGGAAGGAAGGAAGGAAGGAAGGAAGGAAGGAAGGAAGGAAGGAAGGAAGGAAGGAAGGGAGGGAGGGAGGGAGGGAGGGAGGGAGGGAGGGAGAGACAAAGGGAAGATGGAAGGAAGAAGGAAGGCAGGAAGGAAGGAAGGAGAAAAGAAGGAAAGAAAAAAAGAAAAAAAAAAGGAAGAGACCTTTATTTCTTCCAGATCTCAATGACCATATTGATAACAGAATCAAGTTTGTGCCAAGGCATTGTGGTTTTGGACAATAATTATATGATGACTCTGTGTAAGAGTGACTAGCCATAACATGTGTGCAGATGCGTGATGAGGATCTATGGGCATTCTCAGGCAGTCACCAACTTATATACCCATGGTGCCCTGATGTACTGATCATTCTCAGTCATCATCTCTTTCTGTCATCACAAACCTCACCAATACGAGGAAGCTTATTTCAACCACCGTTTTTTTGTTTTTGTTTTTTTAAGACTTATTTATTTTAGAGAGAGAGAGAACAAGTGCAAGTGGGGGAAGGGGCAGAGGGAGAGGGAAAGAATCCTTAAGCAAACTCCCCACTGAGCATAAAGCCCTACCCAGGGCTCAATCCCAGGACCCCAGGTTCACAACCCAAGCCGACATCAAGAGTTGGACACTCAATGGACAGAGCTCCCCCGGGACCTTTCAACACCGTGTTTGTTAATGTGCTTTAGTGTTTATTGGAGAGGTCAATATGTCAAAAAAAAAAAAAAGTCATGAACATACATGACTTTCATATTACATATAAGATAGTTCTTGGATTTTTTTATTTCTGAATTTCTTATATAAAGTAAAATTTCTCAATTATTATTATTTTTTTAAATTTCTCAATTATTAACACCATTTCATTGATACTACTCTCACCAGAGCTCGGTGGTATTGTAACATCATCTAGGATGATG
Organism: Potos flavus; assembly: GCA_028534135.1. Lineage (NCBI taxonomy): Eukaryota > Metazoa > Chordata > Mammalia > Carnivora > Procyonidae > Potos > Potos flavus. The sequence goes on along the minus strand of CM052896.1, from coordinate 111,382,422 downwards.
TACACAGTACATATTGTTGGGGCTACTTGTTTTTATTTTAATTCAATCTGACTTTACTAAAGTGAGCTTACATTTATTTGGACAAAAGCATCTTTCCATAAACAAATCTGATTACGTTATTCTCCTGCTTACAATTCTGGGCTAGATTATGCTCAATAACAAATAAGTTCCTAAATCTCTGTGACTGGACAAGCAAAATACGGACTTAGTTATCAGTAATGTCACAGTCTAGCATGGGTCAGAGAGCTGTCCTCTGTAGCTCGCCTTCTCCAAGCAGTGACTCATGGACCTAGATTGTTTCCGTTTAGCAATTCCACCTCTACAGCCCTTTGCTTCCAGTTGTATGGCTGGAGGAGGTGCACTTGCTCTTAATTGGCTCAGACTAGAATGATATTACTTTGGCATTCCATTTGTGAGAATTAGTGGCATGATTCTACCTATCTATACGCAATACAGAAAATTGCAAGCATATGTTGATAATCTCGAATGGTTTCTGCAGTCTTCTCAATATGAAAAAGTAAAATTCAAGTTCTTTTGTTGGGCATATGAAACAGTTTGTGATCTAGCACTGATGATCTCTTTCCAATTCAACTCTTCATTGTCCCCAATTCATGCGATGCTGCAGACACATGGAATTGTTCTGTGTTCTTAATACTGAGATGCAGGTGGTTTTGTGTTTCCTTTACTCATTTTCTGTGATAAGGGATATATTTTAGAGGAGGAATACATTGGAGAGGACTATGAGTGCTCATAACTTGTGCAAGTGCCAACTGAGCCATGGGGAGAAGCTACATTTGGAGTTGATTTCCACTTCGGATAAGCAATTGGAATAGGTAGCTGTTCCCGTTCTGTTCTAGTTATCAAATTATTATACCCCAGATCAAAATCAATCCTTTCCTTTCCTGCTCTGTGATAGTGGGATGGATGCTTTATGTGTATAGTCTTTGCAAGGAGCACAAGGTAAAGCTTACAGCAGAGGCACTGATGGAAGATCGTGGATTCCCATCTGGGTTCTGGTCTACTCCTCTTTGGTTTTATTCTTGCTTCTGCTGTACTCTTGCCAGAGGTCTTCCATTCCAGATCATGCAATCCCTCAAATAGCTTGCGGCTGGGGCTCCAGCCTGTTGATTGCCTCAGTGGTCCTCCCAGATCACACACAGTCACACCAGGCCTTGCAACATCCTGCTGGTGGGCAGAATTCCAATACCCCCAGTCCTCCTGTATGCACACCTGTGGGCCTCAGCCCGCTTGCACCCTGGAAGGATGTTTTCTACTTGCCTGTTGACTTTACTAGTTCTGGCCTCCAGAACTTCTTCAACATCTAGTGCAACTGCAAGCTCACCTTCTGCAATAAGATCTGAATCTCAGTCTTGGGAATTCCCTCCACCCCCTTTCTGCCTTCCAAGTTGTTCCTCACTTGGGTATTCTTTCTGAGCCCTCAAATATCCCTCCAAGTTGTCTTTTTTTTTCCTTTATAATTTTATGCCACTGTTACAGTTAATAGTTCTTTATATTCAGCAATTCCTGTTCAAATTGCTATGTGGTTTCTCTCTCCTGATTGGATCATGACTAATAAAATAACCACACACAGTTAAATTGGACCTCAAATTTGGATCCCTTGTTGAATAAAGCCCCTCTGAAAGATTATACAGCATTGAAATAAAATGTTATTTTTTTATTTTTTTTTAAAGATTTTATTTATTTATTTGACAGAGAGAAGAGAGATCACAAGTAGGCAGAGAGACAGGCAGAGAGAGAGGGGAAAGCAGGCTCCTTGCTGAGCAGAGAGCCTGACGTGGGGCTCGATCCCAGGACCCTGAGATCATGACCTGAGCTGAAGGCAGAGGCTTTAACTCACTGAGCCACCCAAGTGCCCTGAAATAAAACGTTATTTTGTATATAGAGGGATGTCTTTACACATGCCAAACCATGCAATTAAATGAATGAATATCTTAAAGAAATCAGCATTTTCACAGCTAGGAAAGATTGGTATAATCAATTCATACACTGAAATGGACCATCACTCAGGTATGGAATAAGGATTTGTCTAAAGCTTCTACCTGATTTTCAAGAGAAGCCCTTGAACTTTAACAGATACATAATTGGATTAAAGAAACAAATGTAAGTGCATCTTTTAACAACCAGGAAACAGAAAGAAAAAAATACACTGACATTCTTCTAAGTGCTTTAAAATCATGCACTGAATCTTAAAAGTGTTAAAGATGTTAGGATCACAAGCAAGAGATTGGAAAGCAGGGTGTGATCTTAGGATGTAGGTAGCTAGAGCTGCCCAAAGTAGTTTTTGGTGTGCGAATGTGGTGAAAGAGTGCACTCAAATGTTGACTGTGATCCTGAATAAGCAGTGGAAAGTAATTGAATGGACAATGCATGCTCTAATCCGATATTAAAAAATGAATAGCAAAAACATACATTTAATGATATTTACTCCTAGCAGATTGTGAATTTACTACACTTTGTTGTTATTGTTGGTAACTTAAAGGTAAGGAAATATGATTTTTGTTTTTTGGGACTTTTTTTGAAATATGATTTTGGAAATGGGTCATGCTTTTTTTTATCTGTGGGTTTTAACACATGTTAGTTCCACCCAGAGATGTGTTTTCCCCTCCCCCACCAGAAGTTTCCCCTGCCAAAAATTAAAAACAAAACATAACAAAAAGCTCCACTGAGCACTCTTTCCTCCTCCTGCTAATCTTTAATGATTCAACTCAGCTTCTACCTCCTTTGCAAAATCTGTGCCTGACCCACCTCTTTCTGACCTCTCCACTCCCCTCTTCTTTCCCCCACCCTCACCCCCACTGCTCCGCAGGCCTAGCTACAAACACACACCAATGAAGTAGAGTAGCTTTTTAGCCTGTTGCTCCCACAGTGCCATGTTTATTTTCGTTTAACATTTGTCACCTCCTATTATTTTAATCCATTTTACTTTTCTGTCTCATCCATTCACTGTGAACTTCACAAGGGCATATATTTTGCATCAGTTTTCTTTGCGTTGAAGAACCTGGAACAAAGCTGGCACATTAGAACTCAATGAATGTTGCATTGGATGAATGATGCAATATTCCAGACACCAAGTAAGAGGCTGAAGGTAAAATAGGGAAAATCCTTCATTAAATAATCCCCCTGGAGGTTACAGTCTAAATGTGGGATCTGTCAGGGTTAGGGTCTGTGAGAAAATCGTTCAGAATGCTTCGGGAATTACAGCTAATCCATACAGCATTTATTGTGTGTCATGTATTATTTGGTACACTTTAGCCCTATTAATTCCTTTAATATTTACAGTGATTTGACCTGAACTAAGGTAGCCTAACCCTGGGCTCAATGTGCTTAATGATCATACTGCACATCTGATCTGATGAAGGAAATGAGTATGAAGAGGGATGACATTCCTAAGGTGGCTCTTGAACTGAGATACCATGTCACATTTTGGAAACAAAAAAGATAGTAATAAATCTATCATTGTTTAATGTGTTCAGCTTTGTAAATATTTTCTTTTTTTTCTTTAAAGATTTTATTTTATTTATTTGTCAAGAGAGAGCAAGAGAGCGAGCAAGAGCAGGGAGAACAGCAGGCAGAGGCAGAAGCAGGCTTGCCCCTGAGCAAGGAGCCCGACGTGGGACTCAATCCCAGGACCCTGGAATCATGACCTGAACCGAAGGCAGACGCTTAACCGACTGAGCCACCCAGGTGTCCCTGTAAATATTTTCTTAATTATTTTTTCTATGTGAGGCAAGGTCTTATGCTGAACCAGAAGCTCAGAATTATTATTATTATTATTTTTTTAAATCGGGATAATTCTTTTCAGGAACTATTTATGTGTGCTCCAAATATTTGCCAAACATTATACTTTGCATTAAAGAATCACAAATTAATCAACATCAGTTTTGTCCTCTAAGGGCCCAACATCAAATAGGAGATTCAGATTCATTTATTGAGTACATAATTTTTTGAATGCTTTTATGTGTTAAGCACCAGAGGGATTCAGAGCTGAGATATTCTTTTGGGTTTGTGGACCCAATTCCAATATGTGTGTATGTGTGGAGGCTTTCTCCTCCCAATAAACAATTCTCAGATACCAGCAGGATGTCAATTTCGACACTATCTACCTGGAGATAGCAGCACATGATGGCTCAGACCCACGAGATTGATCCCCCCCTCCACTTTAGATGCCAATAACAAGTCCAAGTTGTTATTCGTACTCTTGACTGAATGGCTATAAATCAGAGGTTCCCGTGACACCCTCCATGGGTTCAATTAATTTGCTAGAATGGCTCACAGAACTCAGGAAATGGTTTACTCACTGGATTACTGAATTTATTACAAGGGATATTAAAGGCTACAATTCAACAACCAATGAAGAGATACATAGGGCAAAGTCTAGAACTAAGAAGCCTCTGTCCTCCTGGATCTTGGGGCCTGGCATGGTGGCACATGGAAGTATTCTGTTTTCCCAACATGGAAGTTCTCTGAGCCCCCTTCTTTTGGTTTTTTATGACGACTTCATCACACATTAAATCATTGGCCAGTGATGATTGATTCAAACTCTAGCCTCTCTCCCCTTCCCGGAAATTAGGTGGGACTGAAAGTTCCGACCCTGTATTCATGGTTGGTTCCCCTGGCAACCAGCCCTCAATCCTTAGGTGCTGTCCAAAAATCACCTCATTAATATAAACCCAGTTGTGGAGAAAAGGGGCTGGTTATGAATAACAAGACACATATTTCACCTTTATGTCTCTGAAGCATTTTTAGGAATAGAGGACAAGAGACCAAATATTATAACAAAAAGATGCTCCTGTTGCTCTCATCACTCAAGAAATCCCAAGGATTTTGGGAGCTGTGAGCCAGGAACTATGGATGAAGACCAAATGTATATAAGAAATATAATTTGGTCATCTGAATGACAATATATATATATATATATATATATTTTAAGATTTTATTTATTTATTTGACAAAGGGAGAGATCACAAGCAGGCAGAGAGGCAGGCAGAAAGAGAGGGGGAACCAGGCTCCCCACTGAGCAGAGAGCCCGATGCTGGGCTTGATCCCAGGACTCTGAGATCATGACCTGAGCCTAAGGCAGAGGCTTTAACCCACTGAGCCACCTAGGTGCTCCAACAAAATATATATTTCTTATAAATCATGATATCACAGGTATATAATCAGATGTTAACAAGTTGTGATAAAGCAACCTTATATATATACACATATATACATATATATATGTGTATATATGCATATATATATGAAGTCACATAGTCTCTAGTCAAAATAACCCTTGATACATTTCATAGCAATGTATCCCTATTTTGCTAAGGGCCTCTGACCAATTCTAACACAGTAATTCCAAATACCAAATGTATTTGAAAATTAGCAGAGTTTTAGAACATAATGAAATTCATGTAAGACAAAGCATTTAATCCTTCTTTAAAGATAACAGGTCAATAAGGATATACATTTTTAACTATGTTTTGATTGTAAATAGATAGATACCATAATATATTTCTCTTCTCTGGTTTTGCCAAGTCTAAGATTTTTGGGTCAAGATACAAAATATCAGTGCCTATGCATTTCCTGGAGTTATTGTAATAGGAAACAGCTTCAGTTCATTATATACTAGGGCAGAAACAGATTAATTAAATTATACAGAATTTTTCAAAAAGAAAAGGTCTTAGGAAATTTGGAACCATAGGAATGCTGGTTTTCCAAAAATTTGATAACTTCTGCAGAAAACTGCTTACAAATAATTAAGGACAGGTAGCTTATTGGGAAAGAGATTAATAAGTAGACTTATTAGGGGTATGTGTTATAGATGAATGATCAGTATGTTTGTATAAAGGCTGATTGAAATAAGGCTCAAGTGTAGGTTGTTTATGTTCTTTTTTTTTTTTTTTTTTTATTTATTTATTTATTTATTTATTTTTTTTTTGTTTATGTTCTTTTAAGTAAGAAGACTGGAGATAGTCAGGAGCCACTCTTGGAAAAGAAGAGAAAATTCATTCTGCTCCTCTCTCCTTAATTTGTCAAATTGAATCTTGTGTGGGGTAATGACAAATAATTTTCCCTCTACTCTTCTAGGATCTTAGTTGAGACCCCCTCCTAATAAAAGACAGACTATAACAGGAGAAAAATAAACAAGCTTAATAACATGTAAACCTCCTGTGTACATGGGAGAGAAGCCAGGAGAACTGAGTAACACCCTGAAATGGCTCAAGCCATCACCTTAAATACCAACTCCAGCTAAAGAAAAAAGAAAGACATAGAGGATGGGGGTGGGGAAAGCCAGTTATGGAAGGTTACCCAAAAGCACAGTACCCAAGGGTCTGTCTGGTTGTTATTATGCAGATTTAAGTCATTGCCTTCTTCATTGATAAGAATTTCTAGAGATTTGGTAGTCCTCCTCTTGCTGGAGTGAGGGAGACACCCTTAACAAATGGAGATTGCCTTTATAGGTGAACTGGGGGAAATCAGAGGGGGAGATGAACCAGGAGAGACCGTGGGCTCTGAGCAACAAACTGAAGGTTTTGGAGGGGAGAGGGTGGGAGGTTGGGCGAGCCTGGTGGTGGGTATTGAGGAGGGCATGTATTGCATGGAGCACTGGGTGTGGTACATGAACAATGAATCTTGTAACACTGAAAAAATAAAAAGTATTTGGGGAAAAAAGTATGTGTAAATATTTCTGACAAGAGTCACTTCTCAGTTTTCTGCACTTCTTCTGTGTCTGATGTTTCTTAAAAATAATTAGCTTAGAATAATCCTATACCAAAGAAGCAATTTTGGTGTGAACATTTTGCTTCCCTTCACCTGGAAGGTCCCTGACTCATGAAAGGCCTCAAAATATATGAAATCAATGTTGTTCCTGCCTCTTAGGAGGCTTTTACATTTATGTGATTTTAACATAATGGAAAGTACAAGGTCACCAAAACCCAGGAAATCCAGATTAGGGGCTAAAATTTTCTGAAACTTCTCATAGTATAATTTTGTAGAGCTGCAACTAAGTCAACAACTAATTCAGTTTTGGGGACTCCATGCTGGCCAAGGAAGAATGGGTTTACAGGTTCACATGGTGGGGACTGTTGGTTTATTTATCTTCCCTGCACAGAAAACCAAAAAAAGAGTTAAAGAAAGAGTAATACTCTGCTTTATAAGAGTTTCCTTAGGAAAAACCTAGAGAATTGACTTTGAGTCAATATTCTAGACTCCTATAGTTTTGAGAAGGTAAGGTTGTTTTTCAATTTACTTTTCTTCCATATGAGATCTTTTTACTGTATATATTGAATATATATCACTGGCTTCAGGCCTGTACCTTAGCCAATGACCCTTTCTGTGTTCATCATCATTAGATGCTCATGAGAAGCCATCAAGGGCATGTTGAATAACTGCTTCCTTAATTTTTTAAAAATGTTTTTAAAAGGCAGGCAAATGTACCAATTTTAGAGATGCTTAACCAATGGAGAGAACACAACAGAATTCATTCCTTTTTAAAAATATTGAGTGTTATAAGAGAAAATGTGAACCAGCCTCAAGAAATAACAAAGCAAAGAGTAGCTTCAAGTATAATACCAAAGAGCACTGGAAAGGGAGTCAAGATGATGTGGGAAACAAAGGCAGAAGAAAAATTATTAAATTTCCTTACTACTTAAACAGCCCATTGTTAAGTCCTTAAAACAGGCAGAGTGACATTCCTCTAGGAATTCAGCTGCCTTGATGTTAATACCTTGCTAAGAGTGAAAGGCAATCTTAGTCCAACCCCCAGGATCTTATAAATCTACTTTAACATATAAAAATTCCTTTGGAAACTTTATCTCTACCCTACCCCCAAGATATATATTCGCAATCCTCCCCCAAGCATATGACCCACCGATACACATCTGAAGAGTCTCACCACTAAGGTTTTATTAGATAATAATAAATCACCTCTTCCTAACAATAGCTAGCCCCCTCAAGGTCCTGGAAACCTTGCTTCCAAAATTCCTTAGAGACTTATGCTATCCCTAACCCTCTTCCAACTTGAAAGTATGTAAGGAGCCACTCTTCATGACCCCAGTGCAACTCTTTCACCACAGGTCCTGTCCCTGTGCTTTAATAAAAACTATCTTTTTGCACCAAAGACATCTAAGAATTCTTTTTTTGGCCATTGGCTTTGAACCCTTGCATCTTTCCTACATCAAAGAGATGATTACTTAAGATTGGGCTCAACATCAGGGAGCACAACTTAACCTCACTGAGTGTCTGTGAACTCCTGTATTAAGCAAAATCATTCAGAAGTGTGTCTCAACCTAGGTACTATCGTCAGTTGGGGGAAATTCTTTGTTTCAGGGGGCTGTCCTGTGCATTATAGGGTAGCTAGCAACATTCCTGGGCCCTACCCACTTGATGTTACTATAATTCCCATTTAGTTGTGACTCTCCTCAGATTTGTCAAATGTTCTGTGAGAGATAGAAATCACCACCTCTGGTTGAGAACCACTAAGTCTAACAGTCTCTAAGCCTCCTTGTAAGCTCAGAGTTTCTGTAATTCTAAATAACCGAACCCCAGCCTGAGAGCACCTGAAAACACACCTTCATATCTTTTTTTTTTTTTCTCCTCTTGGGCAAAATGACAAGAAAGTTAGCAGCACATTCCCAGGCAGAATGTTACTGAAGCTGAAGAAGACTGAAGGATATAGGGATTTTCTACAAGAATCTGCAAACAGAAAGAAAAAAAAAATGCCTTTCTAGTTGAGGTGATTTTAGTTTCTGCAGAAGAATTGGAAATGTGGACATAAATGACAAGCACCCCTGTATCTATTGACCTTCTCTGATAGTCATCAACCCTAGCAAATGCCTGAGAACTGAGAATGTCTTTTCCCTGGGCTCCCTGGAATCCAGCAAGGATTCATTAAGACCCCAGCCACCAGCTTCTACTCAGAATCTCTTTCGAAGTTCTTTACATTCAGCACCCAATCACATTTGCATACTTTTGACTTCCTCTTAGATAATTTCCCTGCTATGTCTGAGGAGAAAATCATCCTATTCTAGTTTTTCTCTCTTGTTTTTACAGCCAGGAGCTACCTTTGTATTTTTCTCTGGCTGTGAATACTGTTTCATTGTTTTCTTTTCCTTATTACCCTGATTACTTGATATATTCATGACGTTGGTACTTGAACTTTTTTTCTTTTGAACAAAGCATAAAGGAGTGAAATAACTGGATAGGGCCTTGGTAGACTGGCGAACATGATTCCTGGTTTCAGACTAGTCAATGAGCAGTTTTTGACTTATGGCAGTTTTCTCCTTTAAAAAAAGTGATGTGTTTGAACTAAAAGATCTTAGTCCGAGATCACCACACCTCTAGAAGTTCTGGCATAGCCCTGTGTTTTCATATTCTGATTGTGAACTTATAGTTAACAAACCATATATCTCAATTCTGAGTTTGTAAAGCATGGTCAATATATTACCAATTTATCTTTCCAGCCAACCCTAAGGACATGAGATTCTTGGGAGGACAGATGGTTGGGGCATTATTTTTGTCTCATTTGAAAACAAAGAGAAGGCATTCTCTTCTTTTGGGAGCATTGCTGCTTTTTTTGTTTTGTTTTGTTTGTTTGAACATTACTTTCAGTGCATAACAGTGCTGGTATTCATGAAAATGTTTTAGGATCTGTCAAGAAGACTTAGGATAGCATTGCTCTAGTGTCTCTAAAATTAATGGGATAGTAGACATTACCAGCCAATACTTGTGTGCAAATCCTACTACATTCAAACATGGAGTTGGGTCTGGAATGATTCCATGTACAGTCCATGTTGAGGACACTCCCTTTTTTTGGACAAAGACTCATTCTGTTAGTTTTAATGGTAAAATCCTTATAGTTAATCTACCTGTCTCCCATTCCAGGTAACGGAATTAATCTGTTTCATAGGAAATGGATGTGTTTCTGGGAGCCAACAAGGTTAGCCAATGGGTTCATTTTCCAGTTTTAATCATGAAATATGGGCACAGCGATTGAGGCCATCTAGTAGCATTTGGGAAGCCAAAATAATTTTTCTTTTTAGAAAGAAACCAATACCAATGCTACTGTTACTCTACCCACCCCCTCCACTGTTGAAGGTTTTAGTCATTTACCATGCTAGTAAACATATCTGAATATCCTGTAGATAAAAGTGGAAACATCAATCTGTTGAGATTGATAATCTCATTGATTATCAATATAAATTGATAATTGAGAAAATAATCCTTATTTTCGTCCCAGTGTGGGAAAATATATTTTTTTCCTCTGTTTTATCAGCAACAGAATAACCCTACCTTTCAACAATTCCTTCCCAGCACTCATTTCTCTCTACCTCCCTCTTTAATAAACAAATTCAGTGTTGAACACATGGCTTTTACGCTTCTATTAATCTTGGCAGACTGTGGGGATGCTGAAACATGCTGGTGAGTAGGAAAGAAGATGCCTTTTCATGTGGCCTTGCAATGCAAACATTTTGGGAGTGTTCAGTTTCTCTGCCACATTCGACTTATACTCCTTTTTATTGGAGCACCAATGACTTGGTTTCCATGGGGAATTGGTGCTCTACTGAAAAACTTTGGTAAATGGTAAGAACATATTTTAGGAGTTTCTGTGGGCTAAGAGAAAGAGTTTTTTTTTTTTCTTGTTTGGGAAATAGAAAACAAAACCACTTTAAAAAGGAATTAAAATGACTTGTTAATCCTTTCTATTGAAGGCTAATGGTTGTTTAGAAAACAGTTTTATATAGTCACTCAAACCAGAAATGTTCATCACCTGATACAATCCTAAGGTTGAGAGAAGGAATGAATTTGCTGGAAAAACATGAGCATTTTTTAACAAAAATTATGATAATTTTTATTAATTAGGGTAATTGTAAAATTTTTCATCCAAACTAGGATTGTTTTGAGCATGGGAAGAAGAACCAGAGATAAATATGCTGAGACAACAGGTGTAATTCAAGAGGGTCCTTGGGAAACCTGGAGATATGGCGGATCTGGAATAAGTCACCTGCTGATTAGGCAGAGGGAAAGTCCCTATTTACAGGCAGTCAGCTGAAAAGCAATCTCAAAGCGTGAGAGAATTCTTCAAGGTGAAGATAACATATATAATTTGTTCCAGTGTGCTTTTGTGTTCCAGTCATATTCTTTCTCTGAATAGTATCAAACACACAATAAAATAAATCTCTAAAGTATAACAACCTCTTAAATGTGCAGAACACTTTTCAACAGAAAGAATCACAAGGGATGTGACAAACTTAATAAACTAAAAGACCTTTTTTTTAAAAAACGATTAAATGCTGTCAAAATCTCTTTAAAATAAGCAACATCTGCTTCTGTAGAAGAATAGCATCTACTTTCCTATATATCATGTTTTTCTGTGTTAAAATGTAACCTGTAGTTAATGGTTACACAAAGTTTTAAGAAGAAAGGTTAAGAATGTAATCAGAGATAGAAACAAGTTGGGGAAATATAGAACCTAATAAGAAACCTGAGTACCCTATCCCAAATGTTCTATACAACGATAGACTAGCAAAATAAATAACCTACTTCATTTGGTACAATTTTCTTTTTAAATTCTAGTTTCATGTTCAAACATCTCATTAAGCCATAAAATATATTATCCTCTTTATTTTCTGCTTTATAAGAGAAAAACTATCCATTCACTCACTCACACATTAAACTAGTCAACCATTCATTCAAGCAGTCAATTATTTCCATAAGTATTTACTGAGTACGTACAATATGCCTGAAACCTATGAATTTAGGTACAGAATCACTCCCTTGCAATTCCAAAATCTAAAAAGTTCTGAACACCAAAAACTTTTATAACCTACATGGGGGAAAAAGCTGATGTGGCCTGAACTACGTCATGGAAAATCAACCCAGAATTGACATGAGAGTACTGTCAATTTTTATCTATCCTCCTTAGTATAAGTACCCACGTATTTTACTATAGAATTATTAATGTTTTTTATTATACACTTCTGCCCAGATCAATCTTGGTTAATATATAACACGAAGTATTTTCAATCTGAGAAATTCTGAATTCTGAATTGCCTTTGACCTCAGAAGTTTTGGGTCAGGGACTATGGATCTCTAGTGCTAATAATATTAGGAAATTGAGCTCCTAGAACTCACAAGAAGTAATATATTCCCACCTTGTAGTAGGAGAAAATAGTGGAAAGCATGCTTCATTCAAAAGTTCTCATTCAGACATGCATCCCTTGTGAGGTGTTGTCTGAGTGTGTGTGGCTAACATTGCTTTTAAGAGTCAAAAGAATCCAATTCTCTCTCTTTGAAGGGCAGTGGACCCCTACCAAGAAGACACAGCAACATCCTGTCAAGCAGCGGTGAACAGTCTCTGCCCATGTGGTCTAAAATAAAAATAATTGAAACATGGTGTTCCTGAAATTTTCAGCTTCCCTTCAGAGTCACAAAAAGGAAAAGGACAGTAAACTGGGTAGAGTTTCAAATTTCAGCCTTCCTGTTCCTTAGACATAAGCCAACTAAGGAATCTAAAATCAGAATAGAAAAAAAAAAAACAACAACACAAAAAGACTCAAGTATGATCAAGTAGAGAAAAATGTGATAGTTGATGGTCAATAAACATCATAAATGGTGCTTCATTCATACCTTATTTTCTTTCTAGAATTCTCCAACGTCTCACACCTACTAAAGGGCTTCAAGTAGCTGAGGTTGGTAATTTAATACACTAAAAGTGATCATTAGAATAAAAAAATGAACTATTCTTAAGTACATTCATTATGGTTGCATATGTCTTTGGGATTCACAAGTTACAAAAACACCCCTCCACCCCTGTCTCAAACCATTACACTACACATGAATCATCTTGTGTAATCTTGTCCATTGCTTGGTTAGTTTCTACTTCAAGTGGCAGAACAAAGAAAGGCAATGCATTTTAACAATGGCATATACAGAACCACATGAAAGCCCAAATGACATATTCAGTGGTACTATTCCAAATAAAAGACCAAAGCTGATTCACTGGGACAACCTCTTAGGTTACAAAGGTAATAGCTATGTACAGATTTATAGAACTACATCAGGGTGAAGTAAATGACTCTAAAGTTGTCTTTACAATGAATACTGCAGGAAAAGCACACATTAGTTTAAGTCATTTTGGAAAAGAAACTTTCTTACAAATGGACTACTGTAATCCTTTTTTGGATATATATTAAAGTAGCCAAAAATAAAAACAATCTAGTTTAGGAAATAAAATAATCAAGCAGCCCATTCCTGCATCTGGGTTATAATAAAGGTACATAAAGTTGAAATAAAGCAAGAAATTGTTTTCCATGTTTTCTTATTTAATCATTCTCTTAAACAATTTGAAAAAAAAAAACCCAAAACTACAGCATAAAAATCAGCTGAGATGGAAGAAAAACAAAAGGCCAAAGATTTTGACAAGACAATCCTTCATCATGGGTATTTTGATAGGATAGCTTAGACATCTTGTGTACCTATAGAAAGCAATCCAAAGAATAAGATGAACCAAACATAGCCTAGCCTGTGTTTGACATTCATGTGGATTTTAACTGACAATGTGAGGCTTCATACCTATAAGATGGCATAATTCTCCTAAGTGATAGTGTTAGTGGTGATTAGAGAATCTCATATGCAGTATTGTGGACCACTACTTTAAGTACTATGCCCAAATCATGAGAGTTCATTCTCTCTGAGGACTGCTCATCCTGCCTATAAAGTTGGGTCTATAGCAGCCATGTATATAAAGCTGATTGGGTCACTCTGAATATAGTAGATAGGTATGGACATATAACTTAAATTATCCTCCCTTGGTCTTTCTCCTAGAAAACTGGGATTGAAACTTACAGGCAGTCCATTTGTCGAGCAGAGGAGATAGCAGCCCCGGGACTATGGGATGGCAGTCTTACCAGCCAAGTGAAGGAAAACTGACTAACCCAGAGCAGGGAAGAATGAATGAAACAGGCGGACAGAGAGAAGGACAGGGCACAGTAGGTGCCATCTGGTCTCCTACTTGCTTTCCATCTCCAAGTTTAGCTACTTACCTGTCTTCATTTGCTGTAAAACATTTATGTATCCTTATAATAATTTTACTTTTTTTGAAAAATAACTTTCAATCAAGAGCCTCTCCTTTGATTATCTATGAGTCCAGATGAAGTACACATCATATTCTTGGAACTGTCTCTGCAGTCTCAGTTCATCACCTTGCCCACAGCCTATGCCAATGATTCTTTCCTAGGATGTCATAAGAAAACATTTGGTGTACTTACTTTGCTGTTTAGTCTTCCAATTTTTGGAGTTATCCACTGGGCGCACCTTTACTGATAGTAAATGCCATCATATCTTTCCTAGAGTTCATCTTGCAAATAATTACAAAATATTTGAACGAAGCGAAAAGTCCCCTTACATCTACCATAGTCAGGGAGTGGGTGAGGTGGAGGACATAAGGTAAAAGAACTCAGTTAGTTTCGCTGGTCACTTTCATACCTTTGTGATTTCTTTACTGACTGGTGTCTCAACTCTCTCCATTGCTTTTCTCATGAAAATTCAGTTCTTACTACTATAACTCAATTTATGCTCCATTAGCTGATACATTCCACCTCTTATACCTGGACACTTGCCTCCGTTTTCCTACCTCAGCCCTTTCTGCATCTCTACAGCTAAATCTATTACTAACTTCCATTTTCAATCCTTCATTCATTCATTGCAGAATTTCCTTTCTTGGGTCTGTGGCACTCATCATTATGTTCTCAGACTTTGGATCCTTTTGTTGGATTCCTGTATTTTTCATTTGAACTTATCTATATATGCTTTATTTGATCTAAGATCTAGAGTCTTCCAGGCTAATCAACTGAAAATAATATACATGTATCCCACAATTAAAATGCTTCTCTCCCACAAGGTTGGGCCAAGTAGAATTATATTACCAAATTATTTTTACTAGTTCTCTGGTGTCCTCAGTGAGATCTAATGTCCTATCGAGTCCTAGCTCTTGCTGGTTTACTTACCCTATATTCCAATTTTCTGTTACTGCATTTAAAATAGCCCCAGGGCACCTCGGTGGCACAGTTGGTTAAATGTCTGACTCTTGGTTTCAGCTCAGGTCTGATCTCAGGGTCATGAGACAGAGCCCTACGTCAGGCTCTGTGATCAGTCCAAGACTGTTTGAATTTTTCCTCTACCTCTGCCTCTGTCCCTTCCTCCAACTCTCTCTCTTTCTCTCTCTCTTAACTAACTAACTAAATCTTTAAAATAGCACTGAATCTTAATGGCTTAAAACAACAACTATTTTATCATAGCTCATGATTTTATGGGTCAGGAATTTGGGTGGGACTTTGTTGGGCAATTCTCTTTCACAAGTTTTGATTTGGTATTCAGTTTGTTGAATACCTGAGCTGGGCTGGCCCAGATGGCCCAAGGTGACGTCATTCATTTGCCTGGCACATTGATGGGGATGGCTACCTGGCTGGAAGGCTGGCCTGGGCTCCTCTCCCTCTATATGCCATTCTGGACATCCTCACGAGGTCTCTTTAGTGGACTAGTTAGATTTCCTGGTTCAGAGAATAAGCCTTCTAAAAGTTAGGTAGTAAAAACTGCCAGTTTCTTAAGGGTGAGGAC
>CM052896.1:111262468-111366298 GCA_028534135.1 Potos flavus | reverse complement strand
TTAAAAGATTTTATTTATTTATTTGACAGAGAGAGAGATCACAAGTAGGCAGAGAGGCAGGCAGAGAGAGAGGAGGAAGCAGGCTCCTTGCTGAGCAGAGAGCCCGATGTGGGGCTCCATTCCAGGACCCTGAGATCATGACCTGAGCTG
The DNA here is from genome assembly GCA_028534135.1 of Potos flavus. Taxonomy (NCBI): domain Eukaryota; kingdom Metazoa; phylum Chordata; class Mammalia; order Carnivora; family Procyonidae; genus Potos; species Potos flavus. Next base: position 111,366,148 of record CM052896.1, on the reverse strand, counting down.
AAGGCAGAGGCCTTAACCCACTGAGCCACCCAGGCGCCCCTTTCTTTCTTTCTTTCTTTCTTTCTTTCTTTCTTTCTTTCTTTCTTTCTTTCTTTCTTTCTTTCTTTCTTCTGTCTTTCTTCTTTCTTTCATTCTTTCATTCCTCCCTCCCTTCCTTCCTTCTCTCTCTCTCTCTTTCTTTCTTAGAGAGAGAGAGAGAGCACAAGTGGGGGCAGGGTGGGGGCTGAGGCAGAGAGAGAATCTTAAGCAGACTTCACGCCCAGCATGGAGTCTGGTGTGGGGCTTGATCTCACAATCTCAGATCATGACCTGAGTGTAAATCAAGAGTTGGATGCTTAACCCACTGAGCCACCCAGGCACCCCTAGACATTTATTTCTGAATCACATGAAATGAATTAAAAAATGATTAGTCAAGGACAGGCATGGGGGGTCCATATCTAGGCAATATATTATTGTTCTAACATTTTTAATATATGGTTTTGAGCCTTAAAATTATGTTATAGCTGTTGTTGCTCCAGCTATCACAATGGAGTTCCAGTCAGTAAAGCAGGAAGAGGGTGGTAAGAGGGGGCAAAAATCCTATTCATTTTCCTCTTGAGGAGACTTCCTGCATAGTCTCACCTAACAGCTTCCACTTACTACTAGTCCTCCTGCTACTACAAGAGAGGTGAGAAAGGTAGGTTTTTGGATGCATAGAAAACTAGTATAAAATCAGGATCCTGTTACTAAGGACAGAAGCAGAATGGATTTTTAAATTCATTTTAAAATCCATTTTAAAGGTAGTAAAAGTTACCAGTTTCTTAAGGGCGAGGCCTGGAACTACAAGGCATAATTTCTGTTGTATTCTATTAATGAAAGCAGTCAAAGTGCCTGTCTAAATTCAAGAGTAAGAAATATAAACCACATGCAGATGCAGAGTTGGCTTCCTCTCTTCCCTCATTTCATCTCATTTTTCATTCCGTGCTTCTGCTTTAGGATTCCACAGGGTTAGGCAAAGGTAGCTAGAAATGAGGGAAGGAGCAGAAAAAGTCATATGTGTTTTAGCACTGATGGTGTAAGCATACTAGGTGGTGGACACTTTTGTTGGTTGCTGATATATCTCCAGAGAATTCCTCTTATTGGCGTTCTTTTGACACAGAAAGACATTTTCTAGCTAGTCCATTTTAAGTGTCCCCCTCTAGAAGCTCTGCACTTTCAGCAACTGCCTATCTTCTGTTAGAGTTGGGTGTCAAGTGCCTAGATCTGTCTTCTATCTGGTTCATGGAAAACATGTCCTTTAGCCTTGCTCTTTGTGGATTGCAGTTTGCTCCTATGTAGCTCTTTCTCTGGATTTTCCATCTCTAGCCACCCTTTATAATACCTTCAACATGGAAGATGAGCAAAGGGTGGCAAAGCCAGGTTTTAATGACCAAAAAGTAGGGTGACCATACACCCTGGTTTAGTTCAAACTTAACAATAATAACGGTAATAAAATAGCAACAAAAATAATTCAGTCTTGTGCCTAAATGAGCTATCACCATACTTTGGAATGGGTAAGTATGGGGTATTTATTTTTCAGTCCAAACAATGAGACAGTAGAGAAAGTCACATTGAGGATCCTTTTACATTGAGTTATGCCAAAACTACTACTAAACTAGAGCTTTCTTCTATTCTCAAGTACCACAAATAATATATTTACTCATGAAGATCATAATAATCACCTTTCACATTAATCACTATAGAGAGAATAAAGATGATACAACTTGGAGAATAGACATTTTAAGAAAAAAAAAGATAAAGAAACAAGAGAACTTATTTTTCCTTTGTCTCTAAATCTCAGAGGTTCACCCTGATGAAATTTTTTAGAACTAAACAAGATAAACATGAACAACTCCTTTCAAAAGTTTGCTTACATTCTATTAGTCAAATTGTTTTAATTTGATGCCCCATTCCTGGAAATATCCTTTGATCATCAGCTAACCTTAGCATCATTCTTAGATTCAAATGAAAAGAAGTTCCAAAATTCTTCTACACTTTTTCAAGTTATTGAACATCCTAATATATATTTTAGGATATATATATATCCTAAAACATATGTTATATATGTTATATATATATATATATACATATATATATATAACAAAATATTTTAATTATACATAATTAAAATATTAATTGTATGTAATTAAAATATTTTACAATTTACAATTTCACTAATTTGTACTCATCTTCAAGACGGCACTCTCTTTTAGATACTTGAGTTTTTGATTTTATTTTTGCTTTATTTTTAAAGCTTTGTATTTTGAAATAATTATATAATATAATTATAAATAATTATAGACTCATAAGATTTTGCAAAAAAAGTACATACAGTTCTACAGATGCTTGCATTTTGTTGTGAACTTGATCATTGGAAAAACAATGTATTCATTTTATTTGGTGGTTAAGTAGATTCAATATTATACTTTTGATTTCATCAAAATGTTAAAAAATATTTAGAGCACTCAGATTTATGTAATTTCTGCAATAAGATCAATTTCAATTATTTAGTTATCATTAAACACCAAGCCTTTTTGCCTCATTTACCACAAACTCACCAAGAATATCAGGGATACTTGATGTTTAAGTAGGGAAAATCCTTAGGATGGAGAAGTACAATTGCAAGGGAAATTCATATTTGTAAGAAATATCTTAAAGTAAAAATTTATGAAATGTGTATATTTGTAGGTGATCAAATTCTCTAGTTTTATATAAAAGCATATTAGTAAATTATTTGAGACTTGTGGCTCTTGCCCGATATGTCAAATGCTCCATTATACCAATTTCTCAAAATAAGTCAATGAACTTAGAGCAGCTATTATTCTTCCCAATTTCGAAATGAAGTTTTAGTGGCTTAGAGAAAGTGGATGATTCATCTTTGTTTATGTAGCTGGTTCCTGGCCCAGCTCAGACCACACTCTACTACACTGCATGAACCTTTTTTTCTTGATGTGGTGCATCATAAATAAGAATTTGCTAAATAGGAGGAATTACATTGATGACTTTTGTACCTTATTATCACTAGATTTGGAGGTTATATTTGATACACAACCTCAACTGATAGAAATCTTGTTGAATATAACAATTAGTCTTTCAAAATAGCCTTGGTGAGTACTTCTATTTACATCTGTTAATCCTTTCTTAAAAGATTAATTCAACAAGCATTGAAACATATCTGGGCAGGAAAAGAGTTGATTCTCAAATAAATTTTAATTAAATCCAAATGGAAACAGGCAGGTCTTTGAACCTTCACATTTTGGCTGATTATTGTTGCAATATCGCCTGGATTTGGTTAGTGCAAGTGGTAATCAAGATCGCTGTGGTGTTGTTGCTTTCTTTAGGGTACAGCAAAAGTCTAATTGTATTATGCTTATTTTTTCCCATTGTGTGTCTTAGGCCCTTCACCCCATGGCCAATGCCTTCCTAAAGAATGGAATTTTTATGCTTCAAATCTGTTCATTTGAAGAGGAAATATAGTAATTATTTTCAATTCCTAAACATGCATGAAAGGTAATTGCTTCAACCAGTTCACCATTAGCCAACTCAGACCAAAGTGTTATAGGATGGGCCATGAGACAGTAACATTTTGGTGGCATGGGAGAAAAGATATAGTCAAATTTTTGTTCCTCAAATTCTCAGTGATTACATGTTTTGTGTGGTCTTGCAGCTAACCTCTTTTGCTCCCTAAACTGCATTCCCGATGTGTACAAAGATATCTCCCTTGACTATTCAGATCAATCAATGAGAGTACATGGACTCACAGTTACAGAAAAGCACAGTGGGTAATGCAAAGAAACAGTACATGCTTTCCAGTGTCCAAACATTTAGGTCAGTGTTTATGCAAAATCGGTGGCCCTCTTTAACCCTGTTCTGATGTAACATAATAAACAAATAGGCCTGCCTCACAGGAGAGAAGCAATGCACATGAACATAATTCATAAGTTAATTAGCACAGTCTACTGTGGCCAAGTAGTGACAGATGTGACACCTGCTTTCAGGGAAAAAATGAGAAAGAAAGAAGAACAGTAGAGGTCAGTTCCTTCTCTAGGGAGATTTGTAGTCACACACAGGCCACATTAGCTGGCATAGAAAATAGCATTTTAAATAGACCAAAGTATCTTTGAAAGGCAAATTATAAATATGAGTGTGATTAAAAACACAAACTAAATTCTCCAACCAAGTAAATGGTCAAATATATGTCCTAGAGGGAGGCATCTACACAGCAGCAGTTGTTTAGAATATTAAAATCTTTTTCATATTTAAAAAAAATCAATTGATTTGCCTATCATATCATCTAAAAGTTTTCCATAGGCTTTTTCCTTTTTTTTTTTTAAATTAAAGAGAACTATTATTAAACTGTCCAGATCTTTATACAGAGTAAAGTCAGTGGTGGAGGGAAGTGGTTTGTAGTAATATGTGAAATTTACTGTGTTTTGCCATGATATATAACATGAGTGAAAATACCACCATCTAAGAATTCTGACTTAGCCTGTTTTAAGTCAAACTGGGATGATCTATGCCCATGAATTTATGTAGTATTTGATTGAAAACAATTGCTTGTCAAGGTTGCAAGAATTCAGTGCCTGTTTGTGCAACCTGAAACACCAACCAACGAACACACATAATACTGTCACCACCCACCCATTCAAGCGTTGGCGTGTTTTCATTCCTAGGCTGAGGCAGACGTTTATGCAAAAAGCATATAGGGGAGAACTCTGCAGACCAACACGTTTGGAGGAGTGAAGAGAAGCAGGAGAGAGTGGAGACAGAAGTTGAACTCCAAAGCAGTTGCAACTGGAGAGAAGGAGAAACCTTTGCTTACACCTCTTAGAGTCCCAGGATGGATCTGAAATTTAAACTGACAAAGAGAGACTTGCACAAGAAAAGCATGCAAATTTATTTCAGTTTTTCATGACATAGGAGTCTTCATTAGTAAATAAAGAATCAAAGAAAGAGACTGATGTACTTTTATGTTAGATTTGCTGAATGGCGCACAGTCATGGGGGGATTGGACAAGTGGTAGCATGAGGTAATGACAGCAAACTGGGGGAAACTGAGCAAGGCCTGCTTGTTTGGATTCTTCTTGGTGTCCTTTTGTCTTTAGAGGGAGGGCATCTCTCACAGGAGGATTTTATAACCTGTTTCAGGGATAAAGGATGATGAGGGGAAGAAGTCATAGGGACCATTTTGCTTCTGCCATCTTCTTAAACTCCTTCTGTTTAAAATATTCAGAATGCCAAGGTGCCATATTTGGGGGTAGTATGTCCTGAGTCCCATCCCAACCTAGGCCCTAGCTAAGCTCACAATGAACTCAGACACTGCCTTGGCCATAAGAGTTGTGCCAAATTGAGAGTGATCTTTTGACTTTTTAACATCTTTATTTCCAAACATCATCCAATCATATATAGCTTTTTGTTTTTATTTTTTTTTAAGATTTTTAAATTTATTTTAGAGAACATAAACAAGAGGAACAGAGGGAGAGAAAATCTCAAGCAGACTCCATGCTAAACGCGGAGCCCCATGCAAGGCTCCATCCCATGACCCTGAGATCACCACGGGAACCAAAACCAAGAATTAATGCTCAACCGACTATGCCACCCAGGCAGCTCCACATATATCTTTTTAAAAATTATAACCTGTGAAACCTCAAACTCATTAAAATACCAAAGTCAGAGTTTTCACTTTTTTTTTTTTAAGTAAAAAGACTGAGAATTCAATGATTTATCTAGAGCAATGGTTACCCAAAAGTAATCCTTGTAATAGGCAACATCAACATCACCTGGGAACTTACCAGAAATCCAAATTCTTGGTCCCTATGCCAGAGTTTCTGATTCAATTCTGGGGTGTGGAATAGCAACCTCTGCTTTAAACAGGTCCTCCAGGAAATTCCAATATATTCTAGAGTTTGAGAACCATTGATCTGGTAGTTTTAAAACATATTTCAATAGTTGGGGAGAAATGCTATTCAGAATTTCCCAAAACTGTAGGGCTGGATTGGAATGAATGAACAAGTGGAAACACATTCATAAGTTAGATTTTGGTTTATGTGAGTTTTACTCAGTTTTATTAACTGTTTTCCTGTTTCGCCTGGTTTTTGCTATGCATGCAGGTGATATCTGGGTACCTCGTCTGAGCAATGCACCTGTGGCAAAGACCATATTTCTGGTTTGTCCATCTATGTCCTGAGTAAGTGCTGAGCAGAAGGAACATATCATTGTACATGAACTGATGGGAAGAAGTAAAGAAGAATTAAGAATGACAAGGATTTCCACTTTAGCAAGCCTCAACAAGATCAGGAAATAGCTTGTCTGGGACTTGATGGTGATCATGAAGTCAAATGTTTATCTTCTACAAATTTAAGATCATCCAAAGTGTAATTCAGGATGGGAATTTTGTTCTACAAGTTTACACCCAAACCTTTTCTTGTTGAACTGTTCTTGCCTGTTTGCCATTGGAATGAGGTTTTTTCCTAGTATTATATTGCTAGAAGAAGTGAGCTGATACTAGTCACTTAATTTCATAGAATCAAATACTGGCAAGGGGAAAATAATGCTTTCACACTGTAAAAACCTGGCCAATACTACTTTAACCAAGTGGTCAAGGTTAACATCACCTATGATAAGCCATGTTGAATGCATATACTAAATATCTTCTTCCACATGGCTGTGTCCTTCTTGTCATTCAGGACTTGTTCAAATGTGACCTTCTTAGAGATACTTTGGGCCACCTAATCCAAAGTTATCTCCTACCTAGTTCTAGTCCTTCCTTCCTTCTTCCTTCCTTCCTTCCTTCCTTCCTTCCTTTCCTCCCCTCCTTCCTTCCTTCATTCCTTCCTCCCTCCCTCTCTCTTTCTTTCTCTCTCTTTTTTTTTTTTAAAGATTATTTATTTGAGAGAAGGAGAAAACAAAGAATATGTGAGTAGGGGTAGGAGCAGAGGGAGAGGGACAGGCAGACTCCATGCCGAGCACAGAGCCCAATGTGGGACTTGATCTCACAACCCTGATTATCATGACCTGACATGAGACCAAGAGCCATGCACTTAACAGACTGAGCCACACAGGTCCCCCAACTCTAGTACTTTCAATTCAAATATCTTCTTGGGTTTTTCAAGATCTGAAATTATTCTGTTACGTGTGTGCATGTCTGTGTGTGTTTTGTTATTTACTTGTTTCCCCTGCAAATAGGAAGCACCATGAGAGTAAGCAACTTCTTTATCTCATTCGTCAACATTTGCCAAGGCTTTAGAATAGTACCTGCCATATGGTAGGCACTCAGTCAATACTCTTTTAGATAGTCTCTTTTACACCAGGGCTTGTCCTGGTCTCTTGCACGCCACATGTATAAAAGGTGGAATTTGAATTCAGTTTTATTCTAATAATCCATCATTTCTTCACCAAGCTGCCATGTCTGTAAAAATATCATCACAGTAAATAATAATAACTAACACTTTACTGACTTGCTCTGTGTTTTAGTGGTTTACATATAGTTGAATCCCACATTTATAGTTGGAATTCAGGTATTATTATTCTGGTTTTATAGATGAGGAAACAGGTCCTGAGAGAGTGATTTCCCAAATGCACAAAATCAGGAAGCTGTAGGCTATCTGAATTGGATACTCAGACACTTAGCCATTTTGTCAGTGGTATTCGGAATTTGCATCAGGATCACCTGAGGGGTCCTTCCAAACTCCAACTTTTCTGTTCCTATCTCCAGGGACTCAAAAACAGTGGGCGTCAGCTGGGGCTCAATTATCAGCATTTTAACTCACCCCAGGTTTTCAGACGGAAGTACCAAACACTGAATTTTGTTAGGTTCCTGTAGCACAGACTACTGTGCCATATGGTGACAGTGGAGAGGAGATTAAAGGATATAGGTTTTGGGAAAAATCTCTGCTGAAGTCTCAACTGCATAGAGGGAAAGGCACGGTTCAGGGGATGAGCCATAGCAGCAATCACTCCTCCCTGTGGCCTTCTGGTCAAGTTCGGATCAAGTCTGATTCTGATTAGCCTGTGGGGACAGATGAGATCAGAGCCAGAGTGGGTCTGGCTTCGGGGCATTAACGCACCTTTCTGATGGAATGAACGGCTCTTCACTCGGAAAGATGACAAGAAAGTGAATTTCTTGATGGGTGACTCTGGGCTGTAGGAATACAGGCCAAGTTTTAATCTTAGTGGAGGAGGACTTGCCTTTGACACACCTGACTTTTGACATGAATGTTTTAGCTGCTTGTACTCAGGCCTTAAATTGGAGTGAGGGAAAGGCAGGGTCTGTCATTGGCTGATGATGGATTTTCATCAGCTCATAACAAAACTGAATAGCTCAGACAGCCTGTTGAAATAAATTTAATACTATTTTGAAATAAAAAAAAGAAAGGAAAGAAAGAGTAGATTCATTTTTGGCAGCTAAATTCAATTCTGTGTGAAAGTGAAGCTAACATAATTTGAAATGTCATAAGAACCTTAAATCTCCCCCTGGATTTCTTTGCTTGCCCCATCCTCTATCTCTTTTCCTTCAAGGAGATTAGTTTCCTGTTTCCTGTGGCCTCGACCCTGTCCTGGAATGTTTCCATTTCCTCTGGACATTAATGCAAGCTACTCATGGTCAGGACACACTTGGTTATAAGTGTCTGTCCAAAATCCTCTCTTGGGATTTCATCCTGCTGCCTGGTTGGAAGGTCAGTTAAACTCAAGGGGTTCTACATTATATCAGGTCTTTCTGTGTCCGTAAAGTGGCAAAGAGCACAGCTATATAGCTGCTCATTTGGGGCAAAATTTGATCAACAAAATGCCTTTTCTATTTCCTGCTGGGTTAGTGATGATGATGTCAGTTATTTTTCTTTTGTATCAATCCAAATTCATACCCTGCATCAATGTTAAAGATAGTTGTGTGAGTTGAAGATTACTTGTATTTATTAAGATACTAAGAAAATACATATGAAATCAAAAGAAGATAAATATAACTCATAAATTCCTCCACTCAGAGAGGACCACCGCTGCTAACATTTTGGGACATCTTTCTAGTCTTTTGTTCTATGCATATATCTATATATGTACATGTATACAAGCAAAGACAGATTTTTATTCAGAAGAACCATGGTTTCTACCCTAGTTTATAATCTATCATTTTCTCTTTCTTTAAATATTATTGTACATTGTTTTTGATGATTATATATTACTCAGTTATAGATATATTATGCTATTAATTTAGCCTCTGTTTTTGGATTTTTATGTGATGTCACTATTTGCTCTCCTATTAAAAAGTCTCTATATTTTTGCTGAAGTATATGATTTTTTCCTTCCTTTCTTTAATATATACCTCCCCATTCTTCAAAATTTTGTCAGTTATTGGTTCTCAAAGTGTGGTCCCTAGACTAGAAACATCAGCATCACCAGGATATTTGCTAATAAGACAAATTACTAGGCCCACTCCAGACCTACTGAATCAGAAATTCTGTGGGTGTGGCCAAGATATACCAACTTCTCCATATGATTCTAATACATGGTAATGTGTGAGCACCGTTGGTCTAAAGTATTTGGTGTTTGGAGAGAACTCTCAGGCTAGTGGGTCCATCTGACAGCATGAGCCTGTGCAATGTAAGTCCTATCACAATGTTGAGATGGGAAGATGGGAATATACATTTTCCAGGAAAATTCAACTGTTTGCCTCAGAATTTAAATTCAGCTAACTCTGTGAATAACAGGTTTTCTGGCAGGACATTTATGGCCTTTATAAGACCCATATACAGAATGGCTGGCCTTCATTCTCTCTCAACTGAAGAGCCACACTCAGTTACTGAATTTTCTCCTTGTGTTATTTCCCCTTCCTACAAGCCAGTCTTCATTTAATACCCAAAGTTTTATTTTTGCTCTGAAAAATGATATATAACTCCTACTTGAAAACTCATCAGCCATTTCTCCTTGTCTACTGAACAAAATTTAAATTCATTGGTGTGGTATTTAGGACCTTTCCTAGCCTGGTCACTACTTAATGTTTGGATCTCATCTGTCACTATGCATCCATGTGTTTTGAGCCATAGTAGCCACTTTTGGTTCTCTGTATAAGCCTTTCTCTTTCAGGAATCCAAGTCTCAACCCTCAACTTGAAATATCCTCCTAAACATTTATCATATAGAAAAATTATATTCTTTCTTTAAAATCCACTCAAAAAGCACCTCATTTGTGAAGGCATCTCTGTTATTTCAGTTCATGATAATTATTTGAATATTACTTTATTCACACCTCAACGTGAGTCTCTCTCAGTGTTTTGTAAGTTATGTAGTGTCTTTTTCTTGCCACTTGAGTGTAGAAATCAGATACTATCTTTGTAAATCTCAATACAGTACCAAGCGCTTAATAGGTATTCAGTGATAGTTAAATGCTCCAATGAATCTTGAAAATTCAACGTTTCCAGTATGTACGGAAGATTGTATTACCATCAAACATTTAGATGCCATACAAATTTACTATTACTAAAAATACAGGAGAGAAATGATTATTAGTCCAATGAGAAATAGAATGAATAAACACTTTACCATAATAGGGCAACTTACTTAAAGTAATTTTATGTTAAAGCTAAATGGAAAATAATTTAACAACAAATGTTGATTTGGTGAATTATTTTTATCTTGTTTTATTGTTCTTTTATTCAGAGAAACACAACAAAGTAAAATTATTTTGCCTTTATAGGTTGAAATGTGAAGTTGAAGATACACAGTCTTTTTTTTTTTTTTTAAGATTTTATTTATTTATTTATTTGACAAAGAAAGACACTGCAAGAGAGGGGACACAAGCAGAGAGAGTGGGAAAGGGAGAAGCAGGCCTCGCATTGAGCAAGGAGCCCAACACGGGGCTCGATCCCAGGACACTGGGATCATGACCTGAGGTGAAGACAGACACTTAAGGACTGAGGCACCCAGGTGGCCCAAAGATACATAGTTTTATTATAAAATGGAGATTATTTTAATGGAATAATATTGTATGGTTGAAATTGGTATTTATAAATGTTCTTTGGAACTCTCTATATTCTAAAGAAGACTGGACTAGTTGGATAATGCTTTACATAGACAGATGATTTCAGCACCCACCCTAAACTAATGGTCCCACTTGCTTCTCTTTATTGTTGTTTATCAAGCTTTCATAGCCTCGTTGACCAGCTGCAGAGAGATCAGTTATACCATGCCATCAAGAAATGGTTATTTGAAAAAAAAAAAAAAATAAATGGTTATTTGAGGGCACCTGGATGGCTCAGTTGACAGAGCATGGGACTCTTGATCTTGGGTCATGAGTTCAAGCCCCACACTGGGTGTAGAGCTCACTTGAAAAAAAAAAAAAAAAGGAAGAAAGAAAGAAATGGTTATTCCATCACTTTCTTTGATGACCTGGGGGAAATGGTCAATCCTTTAGGGTCCGTTCAATCTCTTCATTGAAGACCACACATTCTACCTCTCATATTAGCCAGTGATTTGGGGCAATAGGCAGACACACAGTGGGACATGAGGCAGTTTAATGGTTTTTTTTTGTTTGTTTGTTTCTTGGTTTTTTTTTTAAGATTTTATTTATTTATTTATTTGACAGAGAGGAGAGAGATCACAAGTAGTCAGAGAGACAGGCGGGGCGGGGGGGGGGAAGCAGGCTCCCTGCTGAGCAGAGAGCCCGATGAGGGGCTCCATCCCAGGACCCTGAGACCATGACCTGAGCCAAAGGCAGAGGCTTTAACCCACTGAGCCACCCAGGTGCCCCGAGGCAGTTTAATGTTGATGGAGTTTTTTCCACATTGAATGGCCCTTCTCATGCCTCAGGACAGGGTCTTCACATGAAATGCCTGTGCCTAGCATAAGAAGGAGGGATTTCATCACAGTTGGAATACCTGGTAGGCTTCAGTAGTATGCCATCCCAATAATTATTACACAAAAAGAATTAATTTAATAACCAATATTCTAATGTTAAGCAAGACTCTCCTATATCAGATCATAATATAAGCATCCAGTAAGGCATTGGAAAAAATGGACTACTGCTCATTTTATTTTAGAAAAAGTAAACTATATAAATCCCATTTCTTCCTACCTGAACTTTGTTTGAGGATGAAATCCAAGGCTTTGTAAAGAATACAAATATGGAGTTATAGCATACATTTACTCATTCCATGCTTGCCAGGGGAGAAGGAGTGGAGGATGGGCAAAATGAGTGAAGAGAAGTGGAAATACAGGTTTCCAGTTATGGAATAAATGTTCTGGGGATAAAAGGTACAGCACAGGAAATATAGTCAATGGTATTATGATAGTGTTATGTGATAGCTACACGTGTGGTGAGCATAGCATGACACATAAACTCACTGAATCACTATGTTGTACACCTAAAACTGATAGAATATTGTTTCTCAACTGAACTTCAATAATATGTAAATGCCTGTTATTTATTCATTAAATTGTTCATTGAGAGTCTACTATGTGTCTAGCACACTTGCAAGTGCTGGGAAAACACTGGTGTGTAAATTGTTTCTATAGGGAGGAACAGATAATAAAGAAGTAAGCAAACACTGGGCACCTAGCTGGCTCAGTCAGTAGAGCATGTGACTCTTGATCGTGGGGCCAATTTGGGGATTATCAGATGTGTATGTTACTTGGGGATGGAATGGAGCCCCAATAATTTAGCTACCCTGGGACTTCTGTGACACAATATAATATGGAAGTTTACCTGGTCCTGGTGGCCTGTTTACAAAAGATTCACTACTGTTGAAACTAAGTGCATGCTACAACCCAGTAATTCTGCTCTGAAGTACATGCCCAACAGAGATGTGTATAGATGCTCACCAAGAAAATGTACTAGTAGCACAAAATCTCCAAACATTCATCAACAGTAGAATGTGATATGTGTATTTTTGTATATTTTCATAAAATGGCATAATGTACAGCACAAAGAATGAACTAACACATACAATAGTGTGAATAAGATGCACCAATATAATGTTGAGTGAAAAAGGTTAGAGTGAAAAAAGTAGATACTGTAAAACTCGTGTGTGTGTGTGTGTGTGTGTGTGTGTGTGTGTGTATGTGTGTATTGACCCTTAGAAACTAGAAAGACTTTCAAGGTGCTGTAAATACTCTGTTTACTAATCTGAATTCAGTATGCTATACAAATTACAAAAAAATATTCAGGTGAATTTAGATTGTGTATCAACATTAAGGAACTTTTTTTAGCTTTTCAGGAATTTCCAGTAAAGGGTAACATTATGCCTTTGGTAGAGGATATCAAAACTTTTGACATCAAATGGAATATATTAAAAAAATATATAGATTTTCCTGTCATGATCATCCACCCACAAATATCATACCTTGGGCTATACACGGTCTGTGTACCCAAGCTAAGGTCAGCTACAGGTCAGAGGGTCTGGCACGAGCCAATCTGTACTCCTGAACCCTCCATATTTCAGAGGGCTTTTCTTTACATGCATGTCAGTAGAATGAAATTCTAGAATCACTGAAACTGTGTTTCATAGCTTTGGCATAGAGTATACTCCAAATTCAATAAAAACCACATCTCTAGAGACTTACGAGTTACCCTGCAATAGAAAGGTGAAGCTTTGGGTAACCCAGGTCACATCAGTAAAAAACATCAAGAGACAAACCATTTACAAGGTTTTGTGTAAGGCCTTCTCTTAGAAGAATTATAAAGTCATTTTTAGTGGCTCACTCCTACGAGAAAGTAGAGCACTGACGCCCCTGTGGGAATCTCATCATACCTGATGGATATTGACTCTGTTACTTGAAAAAATAGAATTTTACAAAAATATTGCTTATATAGACAGAATCCTAGATGATTTTTCTGTGCCTTCTATAAGAACAATCCAAAATTTTTCCACCAAAATTACAGTTGCATCTTGCAATTTCTACCTTTCTTTAAAGATACAATACTAATTGTTGGAAATTTTTTTAGTTAAACAAACAAATTAATAATGATGCTTATCTCCATGGACATTATACTTAATTCCATTCCACTCCATCCAGCCCCCACTTCAACAAACGCAACAATATAAAAATATTAGTGAATAGCAAGGAAAAAAAAAACAAAACAAAACCCTAACAGGGTTTATGTATTTAACTATTGCCAAGTAAAAGACAGCATTTTAATGGATAACAGTTTCTTATACTAGGACACCGATCCAAAAGCAGTAAACAAATTATGTTTCTTGTGTTACTGGCTTTTTATATTCACAAAAGTTCCTGTAGTTTGCTGACATTATTATCAACCATTAAAAATAAAGAAACCCGCCCCCCTTCCATATGGCTAATATTTCCTTGATACCTTTGAAATTATTAACAGATTTGGTAGCTCTCTTGTATTCCTTAAATACAACTGTTGGCACATTTCAGCAAATGCTAATAGAAACTTTATTAAAAAGTCTGCCTTTAACAGTCTGCTAAAAAAAATTAAAATTAAAAAAACAACTCATCCATCAAGAACTGCCATGCTGGATGCTTCTCACAGTTTTCTTTCTAGTTTTCTCAACCACTTTGCCCTTCTCTCAACCTGGCCACTTACCAGAAATCCTGGGACCTACAAGTCAAGATTTTTCACACCGTAACACACCCAATTTTCAATCCAGTAAGTGTTAGCCAAACCCTACACTCTCACACATACTGTTGTGCCTTGATTAATCATTTGTTAATTTGAAAGCAAAGTGCTATATTTCCTAGTGGAGAAACCCAAAATAATCAGATGGCTTGCATATTGTTTTCCCTATTTTGGTCCAGGGCTGGTGGCAGTGAACAAAGCAGAAAGTCATAGTTTTGAGGAAAGGCTCTCAGTGTTAGGCCTACAACCAGCGTGCATGGCACAAAGAAGTAAAAACTTGAAAGCATTTTTAAAAGAAGTTTAGATAAAGATAAGAATTCATTCTCAGACCTGAAATGTTTAGGGCAAATCTATAATAATTTGAAATCAGATACTAATAGTGCTCTTGAATTATTATGACCATCTCAGAGAACGATTATTTGCCAGTGCCTAAGGAGGCATTATTTGGTGCTGTTGGAGTGTAGAAAGGAAGTATAGGAAAGATAGCACAATGCAACACAGAAGAAGAACATCCTATGCTAGAGATAAGATGTTGTGAAATGTCTCATGAGCAGTACTATTTGCATTTTTTTAAAAATAAAGAGCAGGTGGAAAGATTTAGGTGAAAGATTTAATGGCAATCTTTCAGATCTGTGTAGAAGTATTATTATTCTGCTCTCTCTGTTTTGGTCTATGGTGTTTTCATCAGTGTGGCATTCCCCTTCCATGAGCTATGCTCCTGGGAGCCTCTTAATCATGACCTCACCCCCTCCTCCCCAGTGATAGGTGTGGACAAGTCTCAACCAACATTACTGCCCTATCTACCAACAATATCAGCTGGTTCAAGAAGTGAGCTCAAGAACAAAATCAGGGCCTGAGGCCTTTACCTGGAAAGAAATATGGAGACTGGGGAATAAAGAAACCCTCCATCCATGGGATTGTCATGCCTGGCTTATAGCTGCTATATTCTCTACCACATGGAGAGATCTGATCTGCAGTTAAAGAAAATGAGAGAGAAGCACAAACAATCAGAAATAAGATCTGGGCAGAAGCAGCGTTCAGGCTCATCTGTTCCTTAAATTAAAGGATCTCTGAAAAGCAGTCTTTGCAAGTGGGCTGAAAACTTCAGTGATGACAGACTGTATTTCCAGAGGTAGCACATTGCGTTTTTTATAATTCCTATTGTTCTTCCATGTTATCAAACAAAAATTTCCTCCCTGTAAATTATATTTTGATCAGCTCTCCAGGATCTTTGAATGAACCATCTATCTATGGTATGACAGCCTTTTACATATTTAAAGATATCCTGCCTTCTCTGAGCCTTGTTTTCCTCAAGATAAGCATCATCACTTAGCTCCACTAAGAGAGACAAAGCTTTTTGGGACTGAGTATGGATCTGGTCCAGCAGGACAGATCCTTCGCTCCTGTGAAGATTCCTTGCCAGGTCAAAGATAACAAACAAGTAGGCAGAATTTTTGGTGCTGTTGGAGTGTGGAAGGGAAGTATAGGAAAGATAGCACAACACAACACAGAAGAACATCCTATGCTAGAGATAAAATGTTGTGAAATGTCTCATGAGCAGTATTATTTGCATTTGTTTAAAATAAAAAGTAGGTGGAATAAAATCACTGAGCAAAGATTTAAAATTTGAACAAAGTTCTGTCCTTTGCTTAGGAAGTGTTAGAGGGAGTTAGTGGGAAAAAATATTCAGTAGTAAATTAAAAATGGTAAGATGAAACTAATTTGAAAAATAGTGGTATTCAGGATCCTTAAGTTAACCAATTTACTGACAGATAATCCAATTTGTTCTAAAAACAGGTTACAGAAAAGAAATGAGATTAAATTGAGAATACTAAAACATAAAGATGAGAATTTAAACCAAAACCAAAAGTATGATTGGTTAGGGGGACATGTTTCCTTTGTATGACTGTCCCAAACTCCAATATTATGTCTACGCTGAAAGCTTCCAGGACAATTTTGTGATCTCTCACAGTTAGAGTAGTAGTTTTACAAGGTCTAATAAGTATTTCTAGTGTGGATGTAAAAAGACAATAAAATTAAATTTATTTCAATAATCATGCATTTTATAGAAGGTTAAAAGATAGGGGCACTTGAGTGGCTCAGTCATTTAAGCATTTGACTTTGGCTCAGATCATGATCTCCAGGTCCTGGGATCAAGGTTCACGTCAGGCTCCTTGCTCAGCGGGAAGTCTTCTTGTCCTTCTGCCTCTGCCCCCACTCTCCCCCGCTCATGTTCTCTCTTTCTTTCTCAAATAAATAAATAAAATCTTAAAAAAAAAAGGTTAAAAGATAAATTTTAAAAATAGAATTCATTTTAAATTATCTGGGCCAGTAGTTTAGCCTCATAAATGAGTCTCTGTGTAGTAAATCTCAAATGAACCCAACTTAATATTATTTCTGCGTTTTGTTCGAAGCCCAGTAAATGACAATTTTTATACAATTCCAAAAAATATCTGTAACATGATTTTTTTTTTCCCTTGACTTGCATATTCTCACATTCCAGTGACTGAAGAGGTTTTCTCTAGACTTCACTCTGAGGGTGTCATCTCTGTCCTAGTTTATACTATGAACCCCAAACAGTTATTTGCTTGGTAGTAAAATTTACCTTAGTACAGTGGAAGAGTGTACACCAGAGCGGAGAGCAACCCTACAATCATCCTTGAAGTCAGAAAAAATCGTGGCTTCAACTCCAAGGTTTCTAGCATACAAACACCTTCTGAGCCCTGTTTCAATATCTATATAACCAAAATTATAATTTTTATCAACAACAAAACAATCAGTTTAAAAAATTAGCAGAAGATCTGAACAGATTTTTTTCCAAAGAAGACATGCAGATGACCAACAGGTACATGAAAAGATGCTTCACATCACTAATCATCAGAGAAATGCAAATCAAAATCACCAGAAGAGATCACCCCACACCTGTCAGATTGGCTGTTATCAAAAAGATAAGAAATGACAAGTGTTGGTAAGGATGTGGAGAAAAGGGAACTCTTATTCACTGTTGGGGGGAATGTAAATTGTTGCAGCCACTATGGAAAATAGTATGAAGTTCCTCAAAGAATTGAAAATAGAACTTTCATATGATCCAGCAATTTTACTTCTGGGTATTTACCCGAAGGAAATGAAAACACTAACTCGAAAAGATATTTGCACCTTCATGTTTACTGCGGCATTATTTATAATACACAAGGCATGGGCACAACCTAAGTGTCCATTGATAGATTAATGGATGAAGAAAATGTTACACACACACACACACACACACACACACACACACAGTGGAATAAAATTCAACCGTAAGAAAGAAGAAAATCCTGCCATTTTTGACAGAATGAATGGACTTTAAGGACATTATGCTAAGTTAAATAAGTCAGACAAAGAAAGACAAATACTTTATGATCTCACGTATATACAGAATCTAGAAAAAAATCATACTGTTTGCTTTATTGTTTTGTCATGAGGTTTTATTTTTTCCAAAGCACTTAGCATGTTGTAAATACTAATCTAATAGAAACTTCTTTCATCACTATGAGAACTTGGGATACAAGTTATCTAGAGAGTGATAAATTACGATTACTAAAGTGGAAATGCATAACAAATAGAACATAATATCTATAACTTGCCTTCAGAATTTGAAGATAACATCATCCAGATACCATTTTTCTCTAAAACAATTTAAAAATCTTTTGCCTGGTCCCGCAGTTGTCCTTGGAAATATGTAGTTGAATAATATGAAGTGTCTTCCTTTGAAGAGTCTACAGTTTAGAAGCAGATGTACAAACAGTTTCAGCGTTGTGTGCTAACTGTAGTGTTAGATCTAGCTATAAGGTGCTTCAGCCCATGCAGGGAGTGCTACAGTTTCAAGTTAAGTGAGGGAAACAATCCATCTACTAAAGATTTTTGGAGGAGGTAAGGCACAGGATAGTTTTGAAGGGAGTGCAGGAACTAACCGGGAAAGAGTATTTTAGATAGAAAAAAAAAGGCTGAACAAAGGTACTGAGGCAGGTAAAATGTGACCAAGAAACTGTAAGCCCTTGATGGCACTAGACTAATAGTTTCAGAAATACAGACTTGCAAACGTTAACATTACGTGGGATTCCCATGCTTTGCCATTTTTCAGGGCAGAGAAAAAGGCAGAAAGTATTTCAATAGAATTATAAAGTCAATACACAAGATCATTATTTTGAAAATATGGCAATCCCATTAAAATCAAACAAAGGATGCCCACTATTATTTAATATTTTCATGGCCTGCCTAATACAATAAAGCAGGAAACTGAAATAATGTTTATGGTTAGTATCAGGGAAAATATAAAACTATCATTACTTGTATTAAATGAGAACTTCTTCCTGAAAAATCCAACAGAATCAAACTATTAGACCTAAGATATAAATTTGGTTTTATCTGCATAAGTAATAAACATGTAAAACTTGATGGATGTCCTATGTAACTAACAATCAGATAGTCAACATGATGTGGGAAGTTTCCATTCATAATAGGAGCAAAACCAAAAATGTTTGGAAGTCATCGTAACAAGAACTCTACCAAACTGAACAAATCTGAATATTTTTTTGCTGAGAGATGCAAAAGAAGATTTAAAAGTGGAGAGAAATACCAAGTCCACAGATGGGAAAATTAAATATGATAAGCCAATTCTTCCCTTTTTAGATTTTATGCAAATCTAGTAAAAATCATAGTGTGACTTTCTCTGAACTTGACAATATGAGTTTGCGACTCATTTAGAAAAATAATCATTGAGAGTTGCAAAGAAACATTTTAAGTATAACAACTAATTTACATTCAATTACATTATTTATAATCAGTTACATTTTTAATAAAACTATAACAATTAAAGTGTTTTAGTATTGGAACAAAAAAATACATATCAACCAAATAAAATAGTCACAAAATAGACAAACATATGAACTTATAACAAACCAGGAAGTAGATTCAGTAGGAAAACATTATTTAAAAATAACACTAATTTGCTAACTCCTTTAATTACAAGTTCTACAAGCCATACACAAATATAAATAATTTGCAGAGAAAATGTAATAAATGACATTAAAACAACTAGAACAAGATAGGTGGAAACTTACCCAATTTAAGGATGAGGTATGATTTTATTAGAATATCAGAAGTCACAAAAGAGAAGTTACCTCATATACAAATCTAAGATTATTGGGCTTCTAAAAGTATCATAGATTAGAAGTGAAATATGGAAAATTTTGCAGCAAATATAATAAAGGTTAATAGCCTTAATATGCCTGGAGAGATTTTAAAATAAAACAATAAAAACTTGGGAGATAAAAACAGAAGCAGGGACTTACGGATTATGAAATGCAAATGTCAAAGATGCATTTCAATACATGGCTACCCTAACAGATAAGACAAGAAAAAGAATTAAATTGATGTATTATTTCTTTTGCCAATTGAGGAGAACAGAGTAGTTTTTTGCAGTTGTTACTTCTAAAGAAAATATTCATGGTTGGTGTGGTGATAAGGCATCCACACACCTTGCACAGAAGTACAAATCTAGGAAGCACAAACTCTTGGAAAATAATTTGTTAATGTGTTATCAAGTGATGTGAGAAGTTGAGAGCTATATTCTTTCTAACAGTTTTTATTAAGGAAATGAAAATCTTGAAAAATATTTATTTTAAAAAAGGTATTTATCACAACATTATTTTCTACTCAAGCTCTTGATTTGAGAACAGCTTTATACTTGCATAACAATTTCCATGGATGGTACAGAGAGTTTGCATATACCCTTTATTCAGTTCCCCTATTAGCATCTGAAATCAGTACTATGTATTTATCATAGTCAATGAACTGATATTGACACACTACTACTAACTGAAGTTTATACTCTTTCCCCCCATATTTCCTTAGTTTTTATCTAATCTCCCTTGTCTTGTCCAGGATCCCATCCATGATGCCACACGATAGTTAGTTTCATTCCTCCTTAGCCTCCTCTTGCTTTTTGATGATCTGGACAGTTCTGAGAAATATTGATCAGATATTTTATAAAAATGAAGCTCAACTGGATTTGTGTGATGTTTTTGTAATGATTATACTGGGTTTATTGGTTTTGTAAGGAAGACCACAGAGGTGAAGTATCATTTGCACCACATCATATCAGGGATAGATACTATTAACATGTCTTGTCACTATTGATGCTAATTTTGATCACCAGCCTGAGACAGTGTCAGGTTTCTCCACTTTTTACACCGTTTACTCCTTTTATATACTGTACTCTGGAGAAAGTCATTATATGCAGCTCTAGGACACTAATAGAATCGGGAATATTACTTCTGAAAAAAATTAATAGCCTTATTTCCAGAAATATAAAACTGGTTATACTTGTGTTTCTGTAAGATGAGTCATTGTATAAACATTACAAATGACAATTAAAAAAAGTCAGTGTGTGTCAAGGAAAAAGTACTCATGATAGGATAAGCAAAAGAAGTTTTGAAAAGAATATATGTATATAATAAAATATTGTAAAAAGTGTTTATAAGGTTAATTTAAACATCCTTCCTCTTATGCTTCTGATTTTCCAAATTCTCTGCAAGTACTTATTGCTTTATAATCAGAAATACAATTTTTGAAAGCTAACTTAAGGTGCTTTTCCCACTAAAAGAATATGTGTACCAGGTGGCCTGGACAGATTTATGTTGGCTGGACAGTGTATTCCCTCTTCAGGCAGGGCTGCAAGTCCACCAAACATACTCTATTCTGTTCTGCTCACTTCACAACTGATGCTCCAAAGCACACACACCCAAACTCACACAAGCAATATTCTTCCTTTAGGCTTGCTTATAGCATACAAGTAGGATATTACTGTTCATACATTGTCCAATGTCCTGACCGGTTACCTATTTATAGACTTGCACTGAATGAGGGATCTTGCCCATTTAAAATCTATTTTTGTTCTTTGACAAGATCTAGCATACTGTCAAGTTTGGGGTCATTCTCCTACTATCAAAAAGTTAATTAAATTTTTACTTTGAGAAAAATGCCAATCCGTAGGCCATCCTAAGAAAGAATATAGAGAGTTCTCAAGTACATTTTACTCAATTTCCTGCAATGGTAACATCCCCCTTATAAGACTTCTATAATATTGCAATCACGATTCAACTTTGATACAATCCACTGATCTAGTTCAGATTTTGTCCGTTTTCCTTGTACACATCGGTGTGTGCATATTTGGTTCTAAGCAATTTTATCACATGTATAGATTTATGTACCTACCGCCATTGTCAAAATAAGAGACAGTTCCGTTACTCCAAAGATCCTTCACATTAACCTTCTAACACAACATCCACCTCGCTTTTGACCTCTTTGCCCCTTCTCTAAAACTTGGAAACCATTAATCGGTTCATTTTTATAATTTTGTCATTTTAAGGATGTTCTATAAATGGATTCATATTGTAGGTGCCCTTTTCAGATTGGTTCCCCACGTCCACCAGCATATAATTCCCTTGAATTTCATCCAAGTTGTTGTGTGTATCAATAATTCTTTCCTTTTTATTTTTTTTTAAGATTTTATTCATTTATTTGACAGAGAAAGAGAGATCACAAGTAGGCAGAGAGGCAGGCAGAGGGACAGGGGGAAGCAGGCTCCCTGCTGAGCAGAAAGCCCCATGCAGGGCTCAATCCCAGGACCCTGAGGTCATGACCTGAGCCAAAGGCTTTAACCCACTGAGCCACCCAGGTGCCCCAATTCTTTCCTTTTTATTACTGGGTAGTATTTCACGATATGGTTGCACCGCTGCTTACTTATTCACTGCTTGTCTATTCACCCATTAAAAGATAGGAGGATTGTCTCTGTTTGCTGTTTGGGGCTCTAATGAATATGGCTACTATAAACACTTTATACAGGTTTTGGTGTGACTCTTATTCT
Organism: Potos flavus; assembly: GCA_028534135.1. Taxonomy (NCBI): domain Eukaryota; kingdom Metazoa; phylum Chordata; class Mammalia; order Carnivora; family Procyonidae; genus Potos; species Potos flavus. The sequence goes on along the minus strand of CM052896.1, from coordinate 111,343,651 downwards.
TTATTTTTCTGGGATAAATACCTAAGAATGCTTAGTTGCATGTTTAGTTTTCAAGGATTTGCCAAACTGTTTTCCTTTAATCCTATCCTTCCCACATATTCTGTTAGGAAAGACATTAAAAAAAAAAAAAATAGGGGCGCCTGGGTGGCTAAGTCAGTTGAGTGCCCGACTCTTGTTTTTGGCCCTGGTCATGATCTCGTGGGTCATGGGATTGAGCATCATGTCATGTCAGGCTCTATGCTCAGCAAGGAGTCTACTTGAAAGATTCTCTCCCTCTGCCACTCTCCCCATTCACTCACTATCTCTCTCTCTTTCTCTAAAATGGATAAATAAATCTTTTTTTAAAAGGAAAGACATAAAAAAAGACAATAGCTAAAATTCTTGTTACGCATGGTCAGAATAGATTTAGATATAATTACCTTTAATGTAAATTTTACTGAAGGTTACAATGCAACCTGAAATGCACATGATCATTAACTATAGTTAAATGATCATTTACAAGATGGACATGTTTTCAGCACCCAGAGCAGGTATCAGAACATTCCTTGTATCTTGGAGGATTGCTCAAGTTCCTACCAGTTGTACCCATAACTCACACCTCTGAGTGAAATCACAGTCCTCATTTCAAACACCGTACAGGACTTTTGTCCACTCTCAAAATTTACATACTTGGTTTCATATTGTACATACTTTTGCGTCCGGCTTCCTTTGTTTAATGTTGATTTGTGAGATTAATCCATGATTCAATATATTGTGGCTCATGACATAGTTCATCCATTCTCATTGTTGTGTAGTATTTCATTGTATGAATCTACCATAATTTAGTTAACTATTCTGTTGTTAATTACATTTCAATTGTTTCCAGTTTTTAGCTATTATGAATAGTACTAGTATGTGCCATTCTTGTGTGTGTTTCTTTGTGAACATAAAGAAGTATTTCTTTTTCTTTCTAATAAAGATTTATTTATTTATTTGAGAGAAAGAGAATCCCCTAGCAGACTCCCCGAGACTGAGGCAGGGTTGGATCCCAGGATCCTGAGGTCATGACCTGAGACAAAATCAAGTCAGAAGCCCAAATGACTGAGCCACCCACATACCCTTAAGAGCATATTTTTTGAGTGTATTCTGATGGGAAAAATAGCTACCTCAGGTAATATGCATATATTCAGCTTTAGCAGATGTTGCCAAATGATTTGCTGAAATGGTTGTGCTGATTTATGCTCCCCCCAGAAGTACATGGGGACCCCATATTCAAATACATGCTTTAAATCTCTTTTTCTTGCATGTGAAACTGAGATTAAAGATTTAAAAAAAATTTTGTTTTGTTTTTTCATGTCACATAGCTAATAAGAAAAGAATCCTTTGTTGTACCTAGGTTTGCCTGACACCAGTGATGCTGTTTTTCTAGTAGACCATAATGTCAATTACTTGACTGCAATTGGTATACTTCAATGTATCTCCCACTTTTTCAATAAATGAATGCCTCATATATTTTGTTCTTCTTCTACTCAAGATCCAACCAGGAAAATCACGGTTCCCTCCTTAATTCTGCCAGTTCATAGCCATCTCCTTCCACTTTTGATGAGCTGTAGTAACTTGCCATTACATCATTCAACAAATGTTCTTATTTAAATATTTAACTTCTACATATTCTTAGCTGAATATCTTGTCATCTAGAGTGCAGGTTCTTTGAGAGGTAATATAGCCTTAGATATCCATTCTCCTTCACAAGGTAGATAATTATCAATTAAAATTGTTAAATTTATAAATAAATACATAAATAAATAAAATTGATAAATTTAATTGATATCTAGCTACTGCAGGGTTATCAAGGTTATCTAAAGTTTAAATGAGATAGCAGACCAATGCAAAGTAAAGTCTGGAAACACACACATTTTGAAGGAAATCCTGCATATACATGGCCTAAAATGGCAGATACATTGAATTCCAACAAAATGAGTGGGGTTAAATTTTATTTAGCAATATTATTTATAACACTGAGTTCAATAAATTAGAATCAAATATAAAGCTCAAATCATAAGTGAGGTGAAATATATTACTTGGAGGAAATATAAATTAAAAGTATTAATTGTATGTTAAAAGTTGTTTTTAGATGAAATGTGAAAGATAGGGAATTAGTGAGATGGAAACTATCCGATGATAATTATTCTCAATCATAAGGTCCACAAGGGAAGGATTTTTACCTGTGCAAAGGAGATTTTGTTTAATTAGTCTTTGTTAGGAGGCTACTTGCCACATGTCTGAGTGTTTTAGATGCTTTGATCTGAATTACCAGACGGGAGAAAGAAGAAATAAGTTAAAGCCATAAGAAAGTCAAAGAAAAATGTGGCTAATTGTTTTGAAATTTTAACACAATTTTTATAAAATGGCTTTGTTTAGATCTTTAGAGCTTCCTATTAGGTCTATAGGACGGTGCCTGATATAATTGTACACTAAATAGAATCTACAATAAAAATAATTAAAATATTTCACCACCAGAGCAATTCAGTTACTAATCTTATTTGATCATATGGTTTTCTGTTACATAAAGACAATTTGTATGGAGTCCACTCTACAATGGAGGAACTGAATTTGTACCATAAGTCAGTGGTGAAACCAAGCCTCGAATGCATTGCTCCTGGCATCGGTTATAGATTATGGTCAGTAAAAGACAAAGCACAGAAGCAGAATTTCAGTATTTGATCTGAGATCCTCTTACTTGAACATTTATATTTCTCTACTACTTGATTATTATGAAGCTATTGGAACTCCTTCTGTGCAGTTCAAATTTCTTCCACGGAATACAAAAGATAAGTAACCTGAGAAAACATGCAAATAATTGCATACCAAATATTTAAAACATGCTAAAGTTTTTGGTGATCAACAATCCAAATCATAATAATGAAATATCAATTCCACCTATCATATTGCCCAAAATTAAGATTTATGAAATTTAATATTGGTATGCATGCAGGGGAAGAGTCACCCCCATACATATGGTGTAGGAATATTATATAATACAACACTTTTAGAGGGTAATAATAATCCAAATTTAAAAGATACATGTCCTTTTAATTAGCAGTTTATTTGTAGAAATCTGTAACTGAAAAATACTTGCTAGAGGGTTTAAGAATATATGTATAGGTGTTTGTGTTGTGTTTATATCAATAATAATTATTATATCTGATATATATGTATATAAATATATATAAATAATATATGTGATATATTATTATATCAATAATATTTATTATAATATATCTATATTAAATATATAGATATTTATATCTACATCAAAGTGACTTGAAATAGGAAATGTATAATGTGGAGGACTGGTTAAATTTCACCTAAATATTAAATAGCTATTAAAAATAATGACCATAACCATTTATATACAGCTTTAGAAGAGAAATGTAGATTGCTATATATAAAAAGCCACTTATAGAAAATATGTATAAGATAACCTAATTCTTTTATTTTATAAGTGAAAACTCATACAGTATACTTTGTATTTTTAAAGTATCTATCACACAAGAGTAAAAATCTATGAAAGAGTGGTGAAAAATCTGCTTGGATGAAAGAAAGAAAAGCAGTCCTGTTGTTAATCAGGAGGGGTGGAAGAGTAGATGCGAATATAATCAGCTACCAACTTACCAGAAAACAATCTTTCTTCCAAAGCCATGCAGCAGCTGGAAACTGCCTCAGAGATGCTGAATGACGGCTGCTTCTTTCCACTGATGCACCTGGCATTCTTTACTTCCCCCATTCCCACTGGGGAGACCCAATGCCGAACCCATCCCACCTCTGACAGCTTCCAACCCCTAGTAAATCCCACTTATTCTACTCCCACCTCAGAAGTCTCAACCAGTCCAGAACTGGTCCTATCTTCCAGTAGGTCCCATCAGAACCCCCCAGTGAGAGCCCAAACCATATACTTGATGCTTCCCTCTTCTGGCTTGTCACGAGCCATCCCATGCTTTCTCTGGAGCACTGGCTCTTGAGTCTCTGAGTCAAGAAATTAAATTTTGTCAGACTATAAATTTATTCCCAGTGTTTTTTGATAACTTAATGAGGTTTCAACAACAACATGAATGTATATGCATATAGAGAGGTATATGCATGTATCTGTCTACCTACTCACCTATTATCTCACTAGGTAAAACAGAAGCTTCTGGAAGGTACATATCACATTTAAGCAGCTGTTACTATGAAGCACATAGAGGAAGGTTGAAGAGAGCTTTTTGATCATTTAAAATTTTCTTGCTATAATGTTTACAATGGATCTGTATTACTGCTTTTTGTTTCTTAACAGGGCAAATTAATGAATAAAAACAGTATTTTACCACAGCCAATTCTTTGTGTCTCCTGAAGCACATACGCACTTATACCCACACCCACACATGAACACACATACACATACACACATCCCTTCCAAGAAAGCTGAGTGTCTTGAGTGTAGATCAAGAAACTATAAATACAGGCAATTATTCCTTCAATTCTTTTAAAAAATTCAAATCCGTATTTTAATTTTAATCTGAAATATATTTTTTCTCAAAGAAAAACTATTAAAATAACAAATAGCAGATTATTTTTTATACTTTTTATAGCAGATTATACTTTTATTGTTTGATAAATATTTTTCTTTTTTTTTAAAGATTTTATCTATTGATTTGTCAGAGAGAGAGAGTGCACAAGCAGGGGGAGCGGCAGGCAGAGCAGGCAGAGGGAGAAACAGGCTCCCCGCTGAGCAAGGAGCCTGATAAGGGACTGGATTCCAGGACTCTGGGATCATGACCTGAGCCAAAGGCAGTGGCTTAACCGACTGAGCCACCCAGGCGTCCCTGATACATATTTTTCTAACCTATTCCCATATCTAAATATAACAATTGTCTGCTTGAAATAAACTGGGACCAAGAATCAGAATAAAGGTTTAGTTGACCAGGATTTAATTAAACTGCTCTCAAGGTGTGGTTCTTCTATACATTCCTAGTGACAAAGAACATGTGGATTAGAAAGGAAACCAAAGAGTAAAGAGGTAATGGGCCATAGTTCGTCTTAATTACTTGCCTTTGCTGTTCCTTTTTCTCTGAAAGGGAAAACAGATGGAAAAGTAATTAATGCATACACTAATTAGTCATCTCGTTTGCCAATTGTACATGATAAATAAAACAGATTGCAGGAAATACTCAGCAGGTTGAAGTAAGGTGAGGCCAGCAGGATGAGATAAAGGGATACTTATGGTTGGATGGGCAGTTAACCATAAAACAAACTATGCATTTCCTTATATATCATTTTAACAGGGAAGCAACATGAAGAAAGGCAAATCTTAGGGTTTGTCTTTTTTTTTTCTTTTAAGATAAGAATGTGACCAAGGACATTTTATACTTTGTCAGCAAGTATTTTGGCAATGAGTTTGATTTAATGCAAATAATTATTATGCATAAATCCAATTTTTGAAAAACCCATCCAATCTACCAGTGTAAAAACAGCTACTGACTTTTTATAGAATGACAGATAAATTTTCAACCCTAATAGTCGGTATAAAAATAGGATTTTTTGAGTTGTATCTTTTCTTTGGAACCTTTTAGTCTGCATTAATTTTTATCAGAAAAATATTTATGCATGAGCCTTGGATACAAGATAGTGTGCTAATACTGTGAGTGGGATTTCCATATACTTTACTAAAAAGTTGCAGAAACTGAAAAGAAATTAGAGCCAAAGTGTAGGGTAAATGTCATCTGTCCCCAAACCACCTTCTTCTCAATATTGATTGCAGAACTGAGCTGCTGGGCTCTTCATAGTTAAGTGAGAAAAATTTAGAAGCATGTGGGAAAAAAAAAAGTCATGATAATGGACAATTAAGAGATTCCAGTTCCCACAAGGTAAGAACAAGTAAATGAGTATTGAAGAGACAAAGAAGATCGCAGACATTTTTCAGTCTTCCATCTCATTTCTTATTTCAGGGATTCCTAGCCAACATTAAATCAGTTGCCTGAAGATTCAATAGTGAAGTTGGAGCTACAATACACTGACTTTCAGGCCAGTCACTTTTCCATTAACAAAGGATATCACTAATAGTGGGAAAGAGGATATAGAGGATGGACAGGGTCATTCTTTCAGTTGAAATAAATGTGAGTCAGTTCCTTCTTTTATGTTTGATTAAGTTTAACTTATTTCCCTCTATCTCACTCCCCCTTCCTTCTGTTCTCCCCCTCATCATTCTGCTTTCTTTCCTTTCTCCTTCTCTCCTTCAGCTTCTTTCTGCTTCTTTCTCTCCCTACCTTTCTCTCTTTTTTCCCCTTCTCTCTTTCTTCTTTTCTTTCTTTGATCCTTCTTTTGCTCCTACTCCCATTGCCAGTACAGTAATATCAGAAGGAGAAGATGAATCAGGAAGAACATGTTGTGATATTTTCAGCTCTGCATAGAGCAAACTCTTCTACAAATCCCACAGAACCACTTGGTGATATATTTTGAGAAAATTTAGACCATAGCAATATAGTAATGTTATTTTTCAACAGCAATGGAAAGGTTTCTACTGAAATATTTTTGGGAACAAATATTCATTACATAGGACTCTTTGGTACGTTACAGAATGCCTAGTATCTTTGGCCTCTAACCCCAAATGCCAAAGGCACTCTCAAGCCTTGTGACAACATTAAAAACCCCACACATTTTAAAACACCAAATAGTAGAGTGACTGTATGCCTTATTGAGAATCACTTACGCTTCAAAAAAAAAGATCTTGATTTGTATTCAGGTTCTACCATCTAATGGTCATTAAAAAACAAACATACAGAGACAGACAAACAACCTTTTTCTTCCACCATGAAAAGACAGCTCATCTTCTTTATGGGTTTTTTTTTTCCCTCAAAGATTTTATTTACTTGTCCGAGAGACAAAGCATAAGTGGAAGGTAGAGGGGGAAGCAAGTTCTCCTCCGAGCAAAGAGCCCAACGCGGGACTCAATCCCTGGACCCTGGGATTACGACTTGAGGCAAAGGCAGGCGCTTAACTAACTGAGGCACCCAGGCATCCCTTCTTTATGGTTCTTATGAAGTTCAGTGTGACATGTTTGTGAAAGCATTCTTTTCTAATTTCAGAAGGTTATACAAATATGAGATGTAATTCTCATTTTACCTGAACTTTGATTAAAACCTTACATTGTTGTTGCCTATTTTTTTTAATAACTAAAGTGATATTAAACAAAGAGTGATCTCCAGTTTCCTTCTAGGGAATGATGCAAGGAATCCAGCATGCTGTGTAGAAGCAACTTACTTCTATGGTTTCCGACTGCATCCTTTAGAGTCCAGAGCCCAGTTTCCCACTGAAATAAATGTAGGCAGAAGTTGGATCAGACATCTAAGCCCCACGCTTCTCAGCTCTACTTGAAACCAAGCAGTTCTGCTACTAACTTTTTTTTCATAATGGACTTTTCTTATCTTTGAACATAAGGTTTTATAGCTTAAAAAGTTCTCACAAATATATTTATGGAGCCCATATTTCATATTTTTTCTGATTATAGTGCAGCCTAATTATAAAAAGAAATGGGGATATAATTTTGTTCTTCATGGGTAGGAAAATCCTCCATAACCCTGAGTCTAAAAATAATCACTGTCGAAATTTGGCCTGTATTCTTCCAGGGCTTCTCACTTGGATATGTACTTATATAAAAGAGATTGCACTCTGTAGTCATAATGTAAAGCGTGTATCTTACCATATCCATGCAGGGTCTATGTCATCCATTTTTATAATTTAACAGTATATAATTTTCTAACTTTTCTTTCTTTACAGCTATTTCATTTACATTTACTACCTCATAGCACATATAATTTGCATAACATGCTTCTGCATTTCATATATGACTTGGTCAATAAAAGACATGTTGTTGAGGGAATAAAAAGACAAAGAAGCAGTCCTTGCGAATCATCTACTTTGGAGAAAGAGAAGTGTTTATGTATCAAAAATTAGTAAAAAGACAGCTATTCATAAGTTTATTTTTATTAATAATAGGAAACTACATGCATAAGACATTTTATATTTTCAGAATGACTTGATATGTATCGTCTGTTTCCATCTCCAAACCTACCCTGTGTGGTTTGTAGAATAAATGTTGCTGTACTCGTTTTACAATGAGTGAAAAGCTGAGACCGTGCAAGAAGTCGGAAGTGGCATACATGGAACCATACCTCAGATGTTTAAACTACTTTGGCTATCTAACATTATACCAGTGGAATCACTAGAATAGCTCCATTAGGAAAAAAAAAAAATTGTTTTGCTTTGATATTAAGGATTGACAACAAACACCCAGAAATTAAAATTTTTAAAGTCCCACATATGACTGAAGTCCATTAATTCTTTCCAAAATTATTATTTTCCAAAGCAGTAGAAATAGTTTCAAACATATCTATACACACCATATTTAGAGTACACAATTCAGAGGGATATCTCACTTAACTTTAACAATAATAATGCAGCTAACAGTAATAATGCAGCATAATCTTTGTTAGGCTCTTAAGAATGGGTCAATCAGGGGCACCTGGGTGGCTCAGTTAGTTAAGCATCTGAATCTGGGTTTTTGGCTCAGATCATGTTCTCAGGGTTGGGCTCTGGAGCCTGCTTCAGATTCTCTTTCTCCCCCTCCCCCTCTCTCTTTCAAAAAAGAGGGGATCAATCAATATACTAAACACTCATATATATTGTCTGTTTTAATCCTGACAACAAACATATGAGAGAGTCAGTATTATTTTCTCTAATTTACAGATGAGGAGACTGAAGTTCAGAAAGATGACATTTGCCCCAGGTCATTTCTTAACAAAGACGCGTCTGTCTAATTCTAGACTCATGGAATTAACTACTATTATTACTGCTTCTCGGTAAAAAATTACTGTAAATTATTAGTATATTTAATTCTATAATAGAGTTCTTCATCTAGATTATAAGGAAAATCTTAGAATGAGGTTCTAGTATAGTAATCTCCTACTTTTATTGGAGCTTAAGGAGATAAAGAAACAAAGTAACAACAACGATAAAACCGTCTCAATGATAAAAATAAATAATATTTTATCAATGCAGTCACAAAAGTTCATTTAGTGTTTACTTTCTGCTAACTACCTTAGTAATGCAAACATTGCTCTAATGAGAACCTGTCCTTAGGAGCCATGGTCCCACACATGATGTTGAAGCTCTAACAGGTATGGTCACTGACCACCAGGGCTCTCTTGATGTGAGTGTGTCTCAGGTTATCACACTTCCGGACCAGGAGGCTGGTGTCTATGTCTTAGGGCTCTGTGGAGATTTTTGTGTTTATCATGGGCTGTGCCGTTTCAGAGAGCTGTTACTGCATGTGGACTGGAATAAAGACATTATTCCATTTTTATTTTTATTATTTTGTAGTGAGAAACATTCGTCTTGAATCCATCTTTTTCACTTTTATTTCTTTAAACCTCATTCCATTTTCCTCATTTTCTTTTATGTTGTTATATGCATTTTGCTGTTGGAGAGTTGACTGAGAGGCAGCCAAGTTTAGCTTTACATGAAGCTTCTCATTTAGAAAAGGTCAGAAAAAACCCAGACATTTTTCTCTCATTTTTCATGAGTGGACTGCAGGACTTTCTAGGGAATATTTCTTGAAATGCCAAACCAGATGTTGTAAAATGTCTTCTACCCAGTGCTAAAACCTTTTCTTCTAAAACCTCTTAAACTTTAATAGCAGAAATATATCATATTAACGCCCAGACTGCTACATTAAAGTAACATTAGTGTTCTTGAGTTACACCCTCCATGATCTAGTAAATTCTGCAAAGGAGCTTCCACTCTTGGTTTTGATCATCAACATGCAGTAGTTAAGGTTTACAAAGGTGGATATTCAACGCAGGAAATAATTTATAGTCACCAATAGGCACTGACAGCTTGGGTCCAACAAGGTTATACATTATATATTTCAACAATTGTCAGGAATATTTATTGAGAATCCATTGTGTGTGGATTGGTGGACTTCATGCTCTGTGGGGGCACACAAAATGAAATAGATGGCAGGGACCTTTACCCTCAACAAACTTAAGGGTTTTTAGAAAGAATCCATAAATCTACTTGAAGATTATATTAAATGACTTCTGACATTTTTTTCCAACTCTAAGCTTCTAATAGCCTTTTATAGTGTCCTCCTTCTACATATTTCAATTTAATTCCACTTGACCAAAAAAGAAAAAAAAGAAAAGATTTGAGGTGGTTTATCACAAGTACTCATTTATTTAGTCTAAGAGACTTCAAAATAAATGTGTAATTGTAACAGGAAGTTGAGACAAGATGGTTACTTAAATCAAGCTTTAAATTATGCTTACTTTTATTTATGGGAGTGATACCTGAAAGTCTTAACATTTTACACTGGGCAGGAAGAAGAAAAAGAAATAAAGCGGCTTTCTGAGACTTTCCCATCAAAGACCAACTTGATTGCTGTTTCGAGAAAGGGAAGTCAGCATTTCATTCCATTCTGTGCAATTCAATTCTGACTTAAATTAGGGAAAAAAATATTTTCTGCAGTTAAAAAAAAAAAAATCCTATAAACTCCATGATAGAGGAGAGAGGAGTAGAAGCATGATGATTTATAGCCACTTGTGACTTTAGTATCTCCTTACTTGTGGTGCAAGTGATTGGAAGTTGGGTGGCTCAAATTATTTTTAAGTTGTATTTGCTTAGAAAGCACACTGTTTTACCTCAGTAATTAGAGATCGATATGCTGAACAAGATTTATAAAGATTCATCCTTCAGTCTTTGCAAGATATTGATAAAACAAACATATTCCATATTGAGAACTATCATCAGGATTGTTTTTGGAAGGCTGGCTTTGTAAGGTAGAGAAGTAGGTGCTGGTGGTGGGACTGGGGAGAATGCCAATCTGTGCCCCCCCCAACCCGTCTTGTGACACCATCCCCATTTAAATCATCCTCCTGTCAGAGAAAGAGAAGTCTTTCAGTTCTTCAGTGTAGACACTTTCTTGGCATTGGATTCTAGACACAATTTAAAGATGAGCATTAAATTAAGGCATTTTTGAGGCACATAATAGAAAATACCTTTAACAGGGATTTTGCAGAGGCTATAAATGCATTTTTTGTAGTGTTGCTCTTTTTTATTTAACGAGCTTCAAAAAGTGTTCAAGTTAAGACATCAAACTGTAGTCCAGCTAAACAATATCTATATATGCTTTTAAGTTGGAAAGAGAGATCAGAAAATCCAGAGAAATGAATTCTTAAGTCCAATAATACTGTTCAGGGAAGTAATTATTGGGCCAACATCTAGTTTTTTGTTTTGTTTTATTTTTTTAATTAGAGGGAGAAGAAAGGACAAGCCAGACTTTTTGAGTACGAGTAGGTCTGCCGGGTGATGGGCCAAGTGTTTTCCAGTCCATCTTCTCATTTGATCTTATTTTGTCCACATACCATTATTAGAGGAAAGTTTTACTCTTTCATCTTTTTTAGATTTTACAGGTTCAGAGAGGCTAAGTGACTTGCCCTTAATGAGATCATGTCATGAATATTACGCTGTATCAAAGTGTGATTCCAAACCCACAGGACTTTAAAAGCCAGGCACTTTCTGCTTCGGAGTGGCTCATCTTGATGGCAAAAATTGTCCCCTTTCAGATATCCTGTGACATCTACCTTTCAATATAATGCTGATTATATTTATTTAGTCCCTCATTATAGATTGTAAGCCCTTTTGAAAATAGACTGTCTCTTACTGTCATGTTCTTGTCTGCCATAATTTTTACCCCAAGGAATATACAATAGTACATAGTCCCATTTCTAACCCAATGCATATATAATATAATGCAGCCTCTGTCCACCTGGAGTCTTTTCCTCTTTCCTCTAATTTAAGAAAACCTAGATGTGATTTTTCTAAGGGAGACTCGTTAACATTTATTTGTTGAAAACAATTTTAGACAAAGAAACTGTACAGGAACAATTATAAATCAATGTGTCAAACAGTTTAAATTTAAAGTAGTTGGAACAAGTCGCTTTAGTGCTGAAGGAAGGGCTTCATGAAATAAATACACTTCATGCCACGTTTTGAATGAGTAGATGAAAATGGATTGCCAGAGGATGTGGGAATTAAATCTGATGACTTCAGAGTCAGCCCCGAAATGATGGAAGGACTGATTCATGAGATCGGTTACAAAGTTCACTTTGACAATCAGGAGATATCAGACTATTAGTAATGATGGTATCAGTAGTTACAATTTACTGAATATCCCCTATATCAGACACTATGGGATGCCCTTGGCAAACCAGTTTTTACTATCCTCCAAAATAACTCAAGAGGTTAATTTTTTTATTCTCATTTTACAAATGACAAAATTTAGGGATAGAGTCTACATTTTTCTCTCCAGGGTTCAGCAATTACTAAATGATAGAGGCAGGATTTTCCTTTCTTTCTTTCTCTTTCTTTCTTTCTTTCTTTCTTTCTTTCTTTCTTTCTTTCTTTCTTTCTTTCTTTCTTTTTCTTTCTTTCTTCTTTCTTTCTATCTTTCTTTCTTTCTTTCTTTCTTTCTTTCTTTCTTTCTTTCTTTCTTCTTTCTTTCTTTTTGTAAGTTTGAGTACAGTTCACATACACTGTTACGTTACTTTCACTTGCACAACATGGTGATTCATCTTCTCTACACATACTATGTGCAACACAAGTATAGCTACCGTCTGTCACCATACAACACTTTTACAATACCATTGACCATATCCCCTATGCTTTGCCTTTTATCCCCATAACTTATTCAGTCCATAACTGGAATCTCCCTCTCCTTCGCCCATCTTCCCCATCGTCTCACCCCCCTCCTCTCTGGCAACCATCAGTTTGTTCTCTGCTTTTATAAGTCTGATTCTGCTTTTTGTTTGTTTATTATTTTTTTAAATTCCACATATAAGTGAAATTATATTGTATTTTTCTTTCTCAGGCTGACTTATGTAACTTAGCATAATATCCTCTAGGTCCATCCATATTGTCTCAAATGACAGGGCCCATCCTTTTTTATGGCTGCATAATATTCCAGTGCTGTGTGTGTGTGTGTGTGTGTGTGTGTGTGTGTGTGTGTGTCCACATCTTCCTTATTCATTCATGTATCGACAGACACTTAGGTTGCTTCCATATTAGAGACAGGATTTAAAAGTAGGTCCCTTTGACTTCAAAATCAAAACTCTTACCTTAGAAAACAAAGTCATATTGTGAGTGAGAGGCTCTGTCTGGACTCTGTTGACTGTCTGGATTTGAATTTCAGTCCACTCTTACACGTTTGTGACCTTCCTCCTCTCAAAGCTTCTGTTTTCTTATTTTATAAATTTGGGCTGTTGGGAATATTAAAATGAAGTAATATGTCTCATGTGCTGCCTGACACAAAGTATGCCATCAATAAATACCACTTATTGTGATGGTTATGAAATTGATGAAGATGATGAATTTATGAGCTATTTATTGATACTTATATCCCCAGTATCTTGAACAAACTGAAAAGGGTCAAACATACAGGGCTACACTAAGTGTATGTTCAGTAGATATTTGCTAAAGGAACATTGAGAAGGTGTAAGGAAGTTATGAGTCTTATTTTCATTTTATTCTCATTTCTCTAGACATTCAGACCCAGTTTGTGAACCTGTCCATATCCCCATTTTGTGTAGAAGATCCATGAATGCTATTATTTATGTTTTGAAGGAAACTTTCCAGATGTTGTATGATTAGAATAATCACAATAGTACCTCACCTTGGTTAGGAGCATAGATACTTACTAAATTTCTACAAGAAAAAAATGAGGAAATGGTTCACTGGGCTTTATGGAGCAACTCTTCCTTTAGATATTTAGTAGGAAAATGGAGAGTAGTTTGGGGGAGAAGAGACACAGAGGAAAGAGGAATTATTTATTAAATCCTTTCAGAAAATTCGTTTGACAGATCTGTTTGGAAGAATTTTGTTTTTATTCCCTCTTGAACATTATTAATAACTTTTCTTATCCTTACATAACGTCATTAAAACCATCAGCTTCATGATTTCTCTCAGGAGAAGATCTTGAATTTTGTTTTGAGAATAAGAACAATAAAAAAGTTTAAGGTAAAATCAGAGCAATGTTGCCAAATAAACTTATATATTTGAGATTAAACAGTCACTATCCTAAGTACTAAAGGGATTTGGGAAGGACCCCATAGTCTGACCCTTGACTGCAGTGCTAACAGGGGAACTCTTATAAAGTAGATAACAAATGGCCATTTGCTGGAAATGAGGACAGTTTTTCAGTATGTATGTTGCTCCCAGTGCCATTCCGTGTTTCCCTGAAGAATTCTCCAGATGTCTAAATGCTGTGTAAACTGGCTTAATGCCAAGTTTACTGGACAAACCTATTTTTTCATCTTCCTTCCCTCCCTTCCTCTGTCTCTCTCTCTCTCTCTCTCTCATTTTACTCTGCCTGCCTCCTCCCATGACCATCTCTCTCCTTCCTTCTGCTTTTCAATAATAAATATCATGAGGCCTTACTTTGTCCACAACATAGTGATAAATTTTGCACAAAGGTGAGTGTCAGCTAGCCCTGTTCCCAATGGCCTTATTGCCTAGACAGGAAAACAACAATTAGGTAAGTAGTTAGAAGGGAATTATCAAAGTAAAGTCTCGAAAAGAGTTAAACTAGAGGCAAATGGCATTCCTGGGAGAGGCAAGAGACAAGACAAATCAGCTTTCATGTTGACAAAAATGCAAGACAGTTTACCATAAAAATACGCCTTAAGCAAAATTGCTGTTGCTTCACATTCTGTTTTATCTTTTCCCCTGCGGTCACAGAGTGACTCAAGTGGTATTAAATATGATTGCAGCATGCTTTCCTTTTTGACCTTTGTACTCATTGTATATGACCTTTCCATAACTTTTGACATAGATGATCACCCCCTCTACCTCTAAATACTATTTAGTATTTGCACTATTTGCACTATTGAATTTCAGGACACCACACTTTCCTGTTTCCATCCTATTTCACTCTTCTCAATCTCTTTTGCTGGGTCATTCTCATCCCTTACATCCCTCTTACATTTTACATTTTTAAAACCCCAGAGCTCATTCTCCAAACGTCTTTTCTTTCTACTTTCTATAGCTACTACGTCATCTTGGTGGTTTTATTCAGTTTCAAGTCTAAAGATAGTACTCTGATAGATCTAGTCCAGACTTCTTATCTAAAATCCCTTGTTTCTGTTTTATCTTTCTTCCAAATACTTAATGCTTTCTAATACACTATAGAGAAATTATTTTGCTTATTTTATATCTCTTTCTGCTTAAATATAAGCTTTACAGGAAGAGTGCTTTTGTTACTTACCATTTTTCCTAGGGCTTGGAATAATGCCTGTTCAGAACGGGCACTCAGTAATTGTTTTCTTTTGTCTTGGGGCTGCACAGGAAGAGTCAGAATTCTTCAAGACACACAAATATTCCGTCAAAGTTTTACAAGTCCAGGAGTTGAGTAAGATCAACCACTTCACAGGTGCAATCAGTGTAATTCCTATTCACAGCTGCCACGAAATCCCCTATAAAGTTGAAAGTCAGGAACTTTCGTTTTTAGATTTTGTTTTGGATGACTCTATTTTCTAACACAAAGTTGCTTTTGAGGAGGTCTCCCTGTGATTTTACCAACATTTGTTAGATGTGAGAAACTGGCCCTCCATTTCCTTTTTGAACATTCATTTATTTCACATTTGGGTGGTACCATATGCTTAATCCACAGTAACATTCTAGAATGTGAACTAAGGCAGCAGATGTGTATGCACTTCGCCGTGGCAAAACTTTATTATTTTCTTAAGTTCTTTATGATGCTTGGATACTGTCATTGTATATGGTATACAAGGTGGCAATTTATATAGAGAGTTGAGATGGTATGTGTGAACATGAGTAGAGCACACTTCATTTAATCCAGAATTCTTCACCTTACTTTTGCTTTAAAGAGTCCTATTAACTGGGGTGTAATTCATTTGTGTGCACAGTGAATAGAGCAGCCCTTCTCTACCAGTTCATAATTTAGCCAGAGGGACTCCAGATTGATTCTCAGCTGGTAGCCACACAGAACAGAATAGCTCCATAGGGCCAGATGTGAGCATTGTGCTGGTTTTCCTGCTTGTTTTTCTTTCTTCTTCCCTTTCCTTTTTGTAAGTATTATTATCATGAGTCATCCACCTGAAACCCAGAGAGAACTAGCAACTCGTTCTTTACTCAGCAATGAAAAAGACACAAGACTTGGTTAAGCAGTTCAAATAATCACACTCAGAATTCAGGGGTTTAAACCGCCACCTGAGTATCCCTCCCTACCCATTACCAAAAGAAACAGCAAAGCAAACCAAAAACAAAAAACTTGAAAGAATAAAGAGGTACCATATGCTGTTGTACTGTTTCACTGCTCTTTGCTTTTTAACAGCAAGCCTACAACCCCCTATAATATTTTCTACACTCTTTTTTTGGAAGAAAATTATTTTTAATGTTGCATGTTAAAAATGACCATAAACGTGCTCTACTATTGCTGAGTTCTAGAATCATATTTTACACTAGCTATCACAGAATTGTCTACTTGTAAATAATGGCTAAAAAGGCAAATTCTTAAATAATCCTCATTGCAAAACTGGAAAGTAATTACCACATGATAACTAGTCAAGTGGAATTGAAGTAAATAAAGATAGAGGAATAATTGCTACCTTTGGGTTATTTCATGCCTGTAACTCACTGTGAGACTGAAAATTTTCTCTCAAAATGCCTTTTTTAAAGTTTTATCATATTGTAAAGTGTGTCTTCTGAAATAGTTAATAGCATAAGTTCGCACGCAAAATCTTTCATTCCATTCTCTTGTCTACACATTTTAGTGGAAATGTGTAGAACCTTCCTGTTCTAGCAAATGTAATTATTTACCCAATTGTGATTTATTTATTTTTGCTATTTTACACTATCTCGGACATGTGAAATTTGAGGTAAGTACTTCATTCTTAAAAGAGAGGAGAGTCTGCAAGCCTTTGGCTCGCTGTTCAAGTTCACTTTGGGGCTATTCCATCCAATACTTGCTCAGCATCTTGTGTGTTATTTCATGATCTGACTTCCATTCTCTTGTAGAAACAAACACACAAAAACAAACATCATTGGGCGTAACATAACTATCTCTGTCAATTATAATCCAGAGGCAAGGGAACAAGAAACTTTCAAGAACAAAATGTCTCACATGCAGTTCCTACTCAAGGAGGAGATTCCTTAGCAGAGTCCTATTTTTTCTGGTGTTGGCTCTGACAAGAGATCTTATCCTTCACCTTCACCTCCCAGGGTGGAGTTTATCACATTTACTGCCTTGCTAAATGTTTTCTTTCTAGATTATATAGCTCCTAGATCAATGTCATATACTATTATAAATATTGAACTTGGCTTTCCAGGCTCACACGGTCATATTCTGTCTACCTTTGTTGGTGGCCAGGTCTAGGGGAAAAGTCAAGCTTGAATATATGGTTTCCACTATATTCAGACCTTGTCTTTTAGATAACTTCTTTTCAGTAAGTCTTTTAGGAAAACAAAAATGAAACACTACTTACTACACTGAACATACATATTGATTTAGGATACATTCTAATCTCAGAAAATTTAAAATTGAAAATAAACATAGTAATTATTGTTGATAAACTGATTATTTGTGTAATTTGGAGAACTGACGAGAGAGTTTTGTTTTTTTCCTCCCCTTTTCTCCTTCTTTTATTCTCTTACTCTGTGAATCATGTCTTCCTTTACTGTAACTGAAGTCCAGTCACTAGGGAGGCCTACAGCTATTTAGAAAGCAAAACTTGGATAAAGCTCACTCCCTCCAATGTTTGCATTTTGTAACAAAAGAAAAAAAAAAGGAAAATTTCAAGATTTGTTGCTGTTCCTCAAAGACAATTCTCAGACGCTAAAAAATCATTTATGATGAAAAGAAAAAGAAAAAGATAAAATGAACTTTCAGAATTTGAGGTGAAGGCTATCCACCTTGGAATTTACAGACTGGAGCATACCTTGAGAAGAAACATTTTTATGGCCTTTGAGATTTATGAACTACTGGTACATTGAAAATAATTGGCCGTGAGAATTCACAGGAAGCTACTTGTATAGCACCCACTGGGTGAGCTCATTTTATTTAAGCCATAAATTTCATTGAAAAAATTACTGAAAGCTGATGAAAAGCCTCACCTTCTGGAAAAAAAAAAAGCAAAACCAAATAACACAAAATTCTCCTGGAAAATCTGATGATCCCAGAGAAAGGTAATGCAATTTTTTTCAGAATCACATAGACAAATGTCTTTAAACGAGTGCCAAGAAATGCACATTGAAGACACATTCTTGTTCAAAGCCAATGTTCAAGCCCAGGAAATCGCAACAGATAAATATAAGGATTCTCAAGAGAAAGAGGTTAATGTGTAGTTTCTTAAAGTGAATTTTGAAGTTCTTTGAAATAAATGGCATAACTTCTAGGAAAATACATATCTACCTGTACAGACCACACTTGCTGCAACTCACTGCTACATTCATGAAGTATTCTATCACCACATAATTGATTGTTACTTGACTTTATTTCATGATAAGTACAGGTATAAAAACAGATACATGTATAGATGTATATATAAAGATAAAGCTATAGAAATTGGTCTGTAAAATCTTTCTTTATTCCTCAGGATCACAGCATATCCAAATTTCCCACATTGTAAGAGTGAATAATTCCGTGAGGATACTTTAGTCACGAATTAAATATTACTCTTTTAAAACCTTGGTGATGAATGACAATGTATTTTATTCAGCACAATAAATGTTTCTAGCCATAGCTAAAAAAAATAAATTGATTCATCCTTATAGGTGCAAACATGAAAAAAAAAAAAAGAAAAGAAAAAGAAGAAGACTGGCTCTACCTTACTCTGGTCAGAATCTAAACCTGGTGTCGGCAATGATTCAGTCTGTAAAGAATGCTGACTCCCAGGCATAGGCAGTCTGCTTTAACCAAATTGGTTGTTTTCAGGGTGCACAGGGCTGGAAAGAGAATTTCCGGGAGCATGTTCATTTCTTCATTCCTCCCTGCACTCTGGAAAGCATATCATTTTTAGTGCCTCAGATACTGGAGAGAATCAGATTCATTACCTAGTTCTCCTCATCCTGGTTGCATGAAATGTACATTAAGTGTTGCAGTCATAGCAGCAAAGTATACGCCGATAGAAATTTCTAATCATACCTACCACATTTGTTTTTGCAAGTTTAGTCACTATTAAGATAGAATCAAACTCAACCAAAAAATTTTTTTTAATTAATGTAGTTTTCAGTTTTTATTTTTGAATCATGAGTGGGTATCCTCTACTTTAGAAATCTAGTTCTATTCCAATTAGGGAATAGTTTTAATAACTTTTCTTAAAGAGAGCAAGGGGGAAAAACAGAGTTCAGGGCTTGTTTGTTTGTTTGTTTTTTTAATTGTTTTGCCTGCGAAACAATCTCTAAGCCTGCTTAATGGCACGTCCTTGTAAGCACTAAGCAAGAAATGTAGATAAGAGCCACAGAAGTAAGCATCACATCAAAGGAAAAACAGTTAAACTGATGAAAACTTTAAGCAGGAACACTGAAGGAGAACATGAATTGTTTATGCAGATGTGTTTTCCTTTATAAAGCCTTTTGTGGCTCAGCTGTGAATTCTTATCCTTAGGAAGAGTTCGCGGAGTTCAAGCAGCATAGGGCACAGACCTGATGTTCTCAAATGGCATATCTCTCCAATTTTCTATCTAGATCCATTGACATCAACATTTCTTCCTGTCAATCAACTGAAGTGTCTATCGAGGTGAAACCATGAAGCACTAGCAATTTTTTTTTGTTGTTGTTAAATAGCAAAATAACCAGAATGTATGCATTCAAATGAGAGCTTTGCTTCAAAGTAGTTGTCTTGCGAAGTTCTAACTTACTCCAGCAATAGAAATATCTCCACAACTTCTCAGGTA
The DNA here is from genome assembly GCA_028534135.1 of Potos flavus. Classification (NCBI taxonomy): domain Eukaryota; kingdom Metazoa; phylum Chordata; class Mammalia; order Carnivora; family Procyonidae; genus Potos; species Potos flavus. The sequence continues at coordinate 111,323,672 of CM052896.1, read as the reverse complement.
AGGGATGGACACTATTAGAGGAGTATCAGCCTTGATACTGAAATCAGGCAAACATTCAAAAAAGTGGAGATAAATTGCAGTTACTAGAATTAATTGGCTCATATTGAAGGTGTTTATAGTCACTCATGTAAAAACATACATACGTTTCAATAGACTTTGTGTTTGTATGTTTTCAATGGACTTAGTGTTTTGTTTTGTTTTTGTTTTGTTTTTTTTTTTTTTTTAGACTTAGTGTTTTAATGGGAAAAAATGATCAGGATTTAAAGTTAAAAGATCTGAAGAGAAATGTTTTAGGAAGAGCAGAACCAAAGGCAAAGAGGTGTCACGGATAAAATCTTCTGGACAATTGCTGATATGATTCTTGTATTAAGATATGGGGCTGGAGAAGTGTATTGCCACCACATTATGAAAGGGCTTTTTTTGTAATATTTTCTCACCTATAAAATGAAAGTATCACTTTCCCTTTTTGCTGGCATAACCTGAGAACTTAAATGAGAGATGTATGGGTAAGTGCTGTATGAAATGAGAGAAGCATGGGGCGCCTGGGTCGCTCAGTCAGTTAAGCATCTGCCTTCGGCTCCAAGTCATGATCCCAGCTCTTGCTTTCTCTCGCTCTCAAATAAATAAATAAGATCTTAAAAAAAAAAAAAAAAGTAAAATGAGATATGCAAATATTAGGCTTAATACATTAAAAGTATAAAAACAGTGCTCAATAGATTGTGGAACATATGGTCCAGAGACATTCAATGTAGGTGTGTTAAGGTCTGTGAAAGTGAGGAAGCTTGGCATAAGAGTGAGGGGCAGGGTTGTAGAAAGGGAGTGGAGAGGATGGTTTGGCTGGGATGACTGTATGTGAGACGCCTCTGAGGACCACCATGCTTGTTTATTTCATTGAATATCAATCAGCAGCTTGTGTAGCATAGTGCAGATCTGTTCTAGAGATTTCCTTAGCAGATACACATAAGCTTTGAAATGCTAATTCCTTCTCTAGTTTATATCATAGAATGTAATTTCCTGTAAACTTCTAACCATTTGACTCTCAGTAGGGAAGTGTGAACCCTGTGCACTCACTAATGGGTGGACTTTGCTCAGAAAAGACCATAAAAGCACCATTTCTCCTTTATTGACAGTAATATTCTGGTCTTTGTTATCATCATTTACATATACATCATCCGAAATAAGCCTACTTGCTTTATCCTTTAGGGAATATGTATTTGATCCTGACTTCGCTATTTATCAGCTATTGAAAGATGGATAAATTGATTGAACTTTCTATGCCTCAATTGCTGTGGGGTTATTTGTGGAAAATGAAGATAATGGTTATTTCTTTCTTATAGACTATTCTAATGATTAATCGAGGTAATTCTGTTAAGGTTCTTAGTGCAGTATCTGGGTAATAGCCATCACTCAGAAAAAAAGCTATCTGTTATTACATATCATGATAATTCTAATAACACGTGTTCTAAATCTACTGTGGGTGATATACAAACTCATATGGAATTGCTTCATATGTATGCAATAATAATGAACACAACCTCCTTAATGAAATAGTTAATCAGAGATGTTCTTGATATTCTATCCTATTGAAGATAAGATTCTGTCTGGCCAGAATGAATACCAGGAGATTGTGAAAGTCACTAAAAGTATTTTAAAGACTAGCATCGCTCAGCATCTTTTGTGAGTTCCTCATGATTGGCAAGGCTTTAGACTTACTGATCTTCAAATCTGAGCTGACTACTGTGCACTTATACCTGTGCTAGAATGGGAACAGACTCTGATGATGTGGAAAGGGAACAGTGGGACTGAGGTACTTTGCCCATATTGCTATAACTTGCTTATCTTTTTTACTAAAATAAAGATATTCAGAAAGATAATATAAGAAAATACTAGCCATAATGTTGGGAAAAAGGAAGTTTTTCTAAGCAGGACAAAACAAACAAAAAACTTCAAAGAAAATATTGACAGGTTTATATACTTCATTATACCTTAATGAGAGATTCAAAAAGATTAAATCCAAATGACAGACAATGAAAACACACACACGCACACACACACACACACACAACAGGATTACTATACAGATTTATAGAACATATAAATAGTTCCTATAAATCAGTAAAAAAAAAATACAAAAATAGACTATAGGTAATTCACAGAGGAATTTAAAATAATTAATAAGCATAAGGAAAGGTACTTACTGTTACTTTTGACATAAATTCAAACTAAAATACTATGAGATATATTGCTTATTAAACTGGTAAGAATTAAAAAAAAAATGGAAGTCAGAACTATTACAAATGGCCTTTGGCGATCATGTCCATTCACTTCCCTTCATTCCTAGGCAGCTAAAGACCATGCATTTGCTATAGTATACCAGTGAAGGTAGGAATGAAGCAACATGGAACATATAAATTGTATTCATTTTTGAAAATAATGGATTAGGGATTTTTTAAAGCCTTACAAAAATGTTATTTCAAAATACTCTGAAGTCATAGATTAAACAGGGAAAAGATGATGGAAGTTCAGTGGAAAGAGAATTTCTAATCAAAATAAAGAATAATATACCCTTTTTTTGCAAATTATTTTTTCTCATTGAAAAAGGAAGACTTTGCTATTATTTTTTAAAAAAAAGTAAAAATCAGACACTACAGAAAAAGTTTTTAAAAATCAACTCTAATTCTAGCATCCAAACATAACTTCAATATTTTTCACTTTTTAAACTTCAAAATATATATGTTTATCTAAATAAATGAAACTGATTTGTTTTTTGTTCTTTTCTAAACTTTCATCCAACAAATCACTGTAAAAGTTTGATGTGTCAAAAGTTTTAGGTCTTTGTAATTTTAACAGTTACATAGTATCCCCTCATGTGAACATGGCATACATTATTTATTCTTTTTTTTTATGGATATCTGAATTTATTCTTAAAGAATAGATCTTTAAAATTAGACCTGACATGCTTCCAAGGAATTGAGCACTCCATTAATGAAAGCGAGTCAGGAGAGAATGATAGAATTAATGTAAAACAGCAATATGACTTGGTCAACTGAGATTTTTTTTTTTTTTTTTTTTTGGCTCCAGGATTCTATTATTCTAGAAGTGTTGGGTTGGAATAGCATCCCCCTCCCAAATTCACATCTTTCCTAGAACCTCAGAATGTGACCTTTTTGGGTATTAGGATCTTCACAGATATAATTAGCTAAGATGAGGGCATATTGGAGTAGGATGGGATCTGCAAACACTGTGATGGGTGTCCTTACAAGAAGAGGAGCATGCACACGGAGACACAGACATGAAGAGAGAATACCATGTGAGGATGGAGGCAAAGACTGGAGTGAATCATCTATAAGCCAAGGAACACCAAGGATGGCCAGCAACACCAGAAGTTAGGAGAGCTACATAAAACAGATTTTCCCCTACAGCCTTCCCAGAAAGCATGACCATATGACACCCTGATGTCTAGACTCTAGAAGCTTTGAGAGAATACATTTCTGTTGTTTTAAGCCATGCATGTTGTGGTAATTTGTTATGGCAGCCTTAGGAAACTAATATACTAGGTAAATTTTGGTAGATTGACTGTGAAATGGGTGTAGACAGATCCTTACCAGAGTGTTATGCTCAAGGAAGTTATACCCAGCTGATATAAGCTGCTGGAATAGAATTCCAGCAGATAGGAAGATAAAAGAAATATGGTTCTATTATAAAATTCTGTTTATCAGTGGGCACCACGAATCTGGAGAAGAGTGATAATTAAAAAAAAAAAAAAGAGGAGTATAAAATCTGGTGTAGGAGCTCAGTACAGTCTCTTCATGGGCATCTCTGATGCCTCTCAGGGAGCATTTCATAACCCTTTCCTTTAGGAATGACACTGAATTACACATAAAAACAATGAATTGGGTTCTGGTCTAGGTGTCACTCCAGTCAAGAGTATCTTAGAGCTGCTTGCCGCAGAAGAGTGACACTCTAACAACAAATAACCCATGCTGTTCAATAAACAACTATAGTATCTCAGGAACAAACAGCAATCAGCATTATTTACCTCAGGAGTATGCAAGTTAGCCAGAGGTGATCTAATCTAGCCTGGGCCCAACTGGGATATTTCATGTTTCCTCATGTTTCTTGACCTCCTCCTGGGATCAGTATGCTAGACGAGGCATGTTCTTCCATAGAAATGGCAGAGTGCAAGAGAAGAAATGGAATGAGCCAAGTTCCTTGAAGTTTAGTGTATGAGCATGTTGGCATTTCCTCATTCTGTTGGCCAAAGTAGGTCTTAGCTGCCACTGAAGAAAGCACCTCCCATTCACAGTAAGAAGGCGGTACAGCATTATGTGGCAAAGGGCATAGATACGGAGAGGAATGAAGAACGGATTGACTTCTTGTTATTGCAACTAAAAGTGTTGTTAATTAATGCAGACTCAGGTCGCTTTCCATTATAGATTAGTCATAGTTTATAGTATGTCTAAGTACGTCATATTCTATAGTATGTTATAGTTTATATAATGTCTAAAGACATCTTGAAAAATTAAAAAGAGGAGAAAAAAACTGTGTTTTCGGTACCATGATGTCTGGGATGGGTGATGGTTTGCCTTCCTCTCCTCCCTACTGAAGTGAGGAGATGAATCTTGCTTTTCTTCAAAATGTTTATTTTTCATAAAAGAAAAAAAATCTGTATTGCTGGTTACTCTTAGCTCTTCCCACAATTTAGCATTTCAAACATTTGGAATTCGTTTGGCTAAAAAGGAAAAAAAAAAAGTTTAACAATGTTAGCTGGCAATGTTCTAACATATTATAAAACAAACAAAACCAAGTCCCCGGCCACCCATGCTGGGAGATGTTGCCTGGGCCTACGTGATTAGTCAAAACGCTCTTGCAAGGACTGTACGTGTTTCTTTGGAAAATCTGAGCAGGGGACAGCAAAGATGCCACATGCTGATTTCTGGGCTTTTGCCACTATCTGTTCAATCTCTTCCTGTACTTATACTAGCTTTAACTTGAGGATGCTTATTATTATTATTTTTAAATCAACATCAAATGTTAGTGGAAAAGACTGAGAGCTTGGGTTTAAGAATCAGATAGCCTTTTGTTTAAATTTTGGCTCTACCACGCTTGACTCTGTAGCTTTAGATAACTTAACCTCCCTATACTTCAATTTCCTGAGGGAAAAAACGATTATCATACCTGCTTCATGGAGTTGTTGCGAAAATCAAGAAAGTAACATTTGTCTAGCTCCGGGCACATAGTAAGCAGTCAAGAAGGGGACCTCCTCACAGTGAATGTCCTGTGGTCTATGAGTCAGTGTTTGCTGACCGCACCGAGGGTTTATTTCTCACTCCCATTTCATGCCGCCCAGGCTGAACTTGGGCTCTGCCCCGTATCTTCTTCGTGCTGGTATCCAGCGGAAAGAAACGGTACTAATCTTGCGTCCTGGTGTTCCTGTGGCAGGCAAATAGGAGAGAGGGTGGAACCACACATAACCTTAAAACATGTGCTTGGAAGTGGCAAGAGTTACTTCCATTGACATTGCATTGGCCAAAGCTACTCTTGTTGCCGAGTCTGCCTCCAATTAGATGACAAGTACACAAAGTATCCCACAAGGACAGATCCAGTAGGGAGAGACAGGATGCAAATATTTTCACAAGTGTGCGGCATATTCCGGCAGCTCTGCCTATTTGTGAACAACCGAACTTTGGTGAGTGAGAACTGCACGGTGATACACAATTCCACACATGACTTCTGGTTGTGCCAACGAACGAACATTGAGATCCCTCGAACTCAGCTTTTCGATCTCAAAACACAAACTGTTCCCCACTCTACAGTTTAAATGCTTAAGTAAAAATTTACTTATTTTTTTATAGATAGAAGATGGATTTCATTCTGATGTACGAATATCAGGGGCAGATTTTATTTAAAAATCAAATTCTGTGCTACAGCAAGTGATTACTGCTGAATAAGTTTGTACATAAGAAACGAATGTGAAGAGTGGCTATGATGGTTCATTTACTGAGCACCAAATGTGTGCTGGGCACTACTCTAGACTCCTGTGATGCGTCAAATTATAAAAGAGACAAAAGTCTTTACCCTCCTGGAGCGTACATTCCAGTGGAAGAGATACACAGAAAGTGTAATAATTATGTACATAGAACGAGAAGCATCGTGATCTGGGTAAAAGAGAGCAAGGAAAGGGGATCGAGAGTGTAAAGGTGAAGAGGGAAGGGTCAGGGCATGCTATTTAATGATCAGTCAGGAGAAGCATCATTTGAAAAGAGATTTTTGATCAATGACTTTAATTAAGGAGGTGACGAGAAAGTGGGTCCTATGTAACAGGAATAGTTAGGGAAAAGATGGCCGTGCCTGCTGCGTTTGAAGAACAGCAAGGTCACAGTGCATAAACGAAGTGCACACCTGGAGAAATCGCAGGAGATGAGTTCTGATAGACAAAAGGGACAGGGGGGACCCAGGGGACCAATGAAAAGCATTTTGCTCTCACTCTCAGTGACATGGTGAGACTGTAGAGGATCATAAAAAGACAAAGTATATAATTTCACTTAACTTTTTAGAAGGCCAATCTGCACACTGTAGGAATAACAGGCAGAAGGAGGGATGCCGGTCACAAGGGCGATGTGGTTTCCACACAGAGGAGAGTGGTGCCTTGGACTGGAGTGCTCGCTATGAAGATGGCAAGGAATGGACGGAATCTGGAGACGTTTTGATGGTAAAGCCAATAGGATTTGCTTATAGGTTCGGCGACTTGAGTCAGATTGCCAGAACCAGTTTGGGTAGGAAGACGAGGAGTTAATTATGGTCAAATGTTTGAGCTGCTTATTGCACAAGCAACTGGAAACACAGAGTAGGTGGTTGGATTCTAGAAGAGTTCCACCCCAGAGATACTCGTTGGAGAGTCATGGAAACTGAGCTGGTATTTAAAATGATGAGGGGGCTATCACATCAGGAGTGACAGTAGACAGAAAAGAAGAAAATGCTGGAGCCCTGAGGCCTGTGTGAGTTTCCTAAGACTTCTGTAACAAAGTACCACATGCTAGGTGGCTTAAAATAGAAATGCATTGTCTCATACTTCAGGAAACTAGAGATCCAAAATCAAGGTGTCAGCAGGGCCTTGCTTCCTCTGACACCTAGGTAGGATTCACATGGCATTCTGCCCTCTTGTCTCTCCGCGTGTCTTTTCTTCTTACAAGAACACTAGTTTTATAGCATTAAGTGCTCATGTTACTCCTGTATGACCTCATCTTAATTAATAACATTTAAAATGACCCTAAATAAGTTCACATTCTCAGGTCCTGCAGGTTGCAACTTCAACATATTTCTTTGTGGGGTGGGGGGCAAAATTTGATCTACAGCAGGACCTTCACATTTTCAGGGAAATGAAGTGCATACTATCTTAAAATCTTAGAAGCATTGTGCTCCTGTCCCATTCATATGTGTAAGCCCTAATCCCCAGTGTGACTATAATTAGAGATAAGGTCTTTAGGGAGGTAATTAAGGTGAAATGAGTCATAAGAAGGGGGCCTTATTCCCATAGAACTAGGGGCATTGTAAGAAGAGCAAGAAGGAGCAGACAGTGCTATCTCTCTCCGAATGTACACACAGAAAAAACCATGTAAGGACATAGTGAGAAGGTGGCCATCTAAAGCGAGGAAGAAATGCCCACAGAAACAAATCCTACAGACACCTGAATCTTGGACTGCCAGTCTCCAGAACTGGGGGAACGTGCATTTCTGTTGTTTAACCCACCCAAACCCAGTATTTTGTTATGGCAGCTCAGCAGACCAATACACCAACCGCTGGTTTCTTTCTTCTTCTGACCAGTCCTAGAATTTCCACCTGCTACTTTACACATATTAGGTACTCAGTACCTATCTGCCATTTGATTGTTTTGCCACCTGTTTCATCTTCTGCAGGACTCCTAAAATGAGCCTTTGAACAGGAAGGGGAAGACCAGAAAATCCAACTTTGGACAACTTACCAAAAAAAAGAGGAGAAGCCACATTTGGAGAGCTCTTATTCTGTGATTAGAAAACCACTGAACTCTCTAATAAGCCTTTAAACTCTGGAGAGATAAAGAAGTGTCATCCTAACAATGGATGAGCAGTTTAAGGATATTAAAATGGCCCCTATGCTCTGCCTGAAAGATAAAAGAAGGAGCTGCTCAAGTGGTCTCAGATAACTTTTGTGCATGTAATAAGACCATCCATCCTTCTCTGTGTCAGTCTGGAGAGCTGGTGTGGAGTGATAAGGTTCCTGGCTGCTGACGAGCCAGGTGGCAAGGGACCTACCACGCAGCAGACACTACATACAGACTTGGTATGATCTAGTCCTTGACTGGGAGGTGAACACAGGGCCTCATTATAGTTGCATGTCTGCTATATTTGCAATACCCTGTTTCCTTTACCTCATCCTGCCAAGATAAAGGAAAGAGGGCATTGTTAGGATCATTTTTTTTTTTAAATGGAGAAAGGGGAAAGTCTTAGAAGGTTGTATTTCTACCTAGAGGTCAATTTTAATATTTTTTTGTGTTGTTGTTGTTGTTGTTTTTCATCAGTGATGAGTATTTTTTTTTTCCCTCCATTTCTCCTTGGCTTGTCAGATTGCTCTTGGTAAGAAGGGGGAAGAGCTCTGGTTTAGCTGTGGTGTGGTGACTCTGTTAAAGATGTTCAGCCAGGAGGCTCCTGGGTGGCTCAGTTGGTTAAGCGACTGCCTAGGACTCAGGTCGTGATCCTAGAGTCCCGGAATCTAATCCTGCATCAGGCTCCCTGCTCAGCAGGGAGTCTGCTTCTCCCTCTGCCCCTCCCGCCCATGTACTCTCTCTCTCTCATTCTCTCTCTTTCAAAAAAATAAGTAAAATCTTAAAAAAAAAAAAAGATGTTCAGCCATGTAGACATGAACCTCCTCCTTCTTCTCTCTGGATCGAAATTTGTTGCTGTCCTTTTTGCATTTCTCCCTGTGTGTGTGTGCGTGTGCGTGTGCGTGTTTGTGTGTGTGTGTGTGTGTGTGTGTGTCTGCCCACAGTTTAATGAGGTTATGTCACCAAGGGAGGCATGTGATGTTTCCGTTCTGCAACACTGCCAGCCCTTATATCTGGAGCCTTTCATTTAGAAGCCTTAATACATTATTTCAATTACCTCATCAGGCTTAAGTCGGCAGCAAATGGGGAGATTTTTTTTTCCTTCTAAGGTGAGATTACATTTAAATGATAATAATAAGTGCCAGAGTAATGTGAATGCATACTTCAAAAGGGGCGATGCCCTTCCTGGCTGACTGGGTTTCCACTGGGCGCTTGTCATAACTCATCAGCTGTAATCCTTGTGTGGAGCAGAGCAAAGGGGATTCCCAAGTTGATGAGAATTCTCTTCAGCAGGCCCAGGTCAGGAGGCTGCCCAACATGTGTCTTGGGGGGCTTGTTTCTGTTACTTATTGCTGTGATCGGCTCAAGCTCATCATGTTTTGGCAAATAGCATTGACTTCTGTCTCTTTTCCCCCTTCACTCTCTCTATAACCTCCCTTGTTTTCATTGTTTAAAGAGTATTACCTCCGCAGGGCAGCTCCAAAGATGCCGCGATTCCTTTCTCTAAAAATAGGACGTCTGTTTTATATAAAACCCCTTTCCACATAGCCTCACCCACGTTTGCTTGTTTTCTTGAGCAAAGGCCAGATTTTAAAATAATTAGTCTAAGATGAGGGGAAAGGGAGGGGCACCAATGTCAGGGATGCTTTGTAGAACAAATCCCAATAACTTGATGTTAATATTTTGTATGTTTTAAAATTGTAAAATGAGCTGAGGGACAAGAGCGCTAGACTCATAATTCCCTCGTTCTTATCTCCCTGCTATCTATACACGCAGATATGTTTTTTGAAATTCTTCGTTTCTTTCGTGTACGTACACATACTGAGATTTATATCTGGATATTTCAAATGATAGAAGTGGCACAGCAGTTGTGAGTACATTTTCTGCATTCCTGAGTGTTACAAAGGAACAGTTGAAGTGTGTCCCGAGTCTCCGACCTTTTGAAGAATGCCTAAATGTCTTTCTTATTTCATATGGTCAGTGCTTTACATTTTATTTTTAAATAAGCATGCTCCATTTATATCTTCGAGAACTTTGAAATTTAATTTTTAAATTGATCACTTTTCTTAGTGAGATCTAAAAATTCTTACATGAGGCTTTGCCTTGAGGAAAGCCCAAAGATAGCTAGATAGGGCTCCAGAGAAGAGAGCAGGGCATGCAGCACTATGTAAGGGTGATTAAAGATAGGTACTTTACCTTCTTTGCCTTTAAAAACAAAAGTCTTGGGGCGCCTGGGTGGCTCAGTGGGTTAAAGCCTCTGCCTTTGGCTCAGGTCATGATCTCAGAGTCCTGAGATCAAGCCCCACATCAGGCTCTCTGCTCAGCAGGGAGCCTGCTTCCCCCTCTCTCTCTGCCTGCCTCTCCGCCTACTTGTGATCTCTCTCTCTCTGTCAAATAAATAAATAAAATCTTAAAAACAAAACAAAACAAAAAAACAAAAGTCTTTTACTTTTACAAAGATCGTATGTCTATGTAATTCCAGCAAAGTCAAAGGAACCAAATTTCTATCGGTCTAATTTGCAGGACAAAATATAAAGATTAATACTTTTAAGTTATCTTTAAAGTCCAACTTGAAACAGAATGACTATGTCTGTCATTCACAGCAGTCCAGTGGCTGGAAACTTCTTAGCAGCAGATGCATTTACATTTGTACCTTCAAGGAAACAACCCTTGGCAAAATTAATTGAAACCTCCTGGTGAAAATCATCAAAGTCCTGGTATCTTTGAGTGTAATTTGAGGCTATGCTATTTGAGTTTGGCAAACAAGATGAATCAGTCCAGTCTGGGAGTTCTTGTTCCCACCTTACTACTCATAAATAAACTCTGCTTTTATAGTTAATATATTCAATACTGGTTTGTGGAATATTGGATTAATGATGAGCAGGCATTAAAATTGTTTGTATTTCAAACTTGCTTCAGATGAGCTGGCAAGTTTCAAGCCCTCATTTGGAAGAAGTAAGCACACTTATCCTATAAAATAATATAACCTCAGGAGGCATTGCTTTTCAAAGGCTAGTGGTACTTCTCAGCCAGACCACCACTTCTTTTTTTTTTTTTTTTCCCTGTGCCATTTGAATCTCTGTGGTTTCTTCATTCTCAGTACCAAATGAGAAACAGAAACTTTAGGGGTTGTTCCAGATCCTCAAAGTTTGCTGGACAAGTTGGCCAGGAAACACACTGGAAGCCAGAAATTTGTGTGCAGAAGTTTTACTGGAGTCTGCTCTGAGGAATGGCACCTGTGGAAGAAAGAGAGGGGCGTGGGATTAGACAGAAGGAGCTCTGAGGTGGTCCTTCAGTGTTGTCTGGAATTGAGACAAGAGGTCTGGGTGTTTGTATCCCTACAAAGGGGATCCCCAGGCAATAGAAGCAGGCTTCCTAGGGAAGAGCTCCCTTGCATTGAGATAATTCTTAGCAAAGAAGGAAGGATTCAACAAGTGTGTCCATGGCAGCTTGGGGAAAAAATGACCCAGTTCCCGAGGGTTATCTAAATGGCGTGTCCTATCATCCATCTCAGCCCTCATTTCCAAAAGAGTAAAGTTTTCTGAAATGCCAGGTCTTTCCTTTTCTTCCTCCTCTAGCTCTCTTCTTCTTCTTTTTTTTTTTTTTTTTTTTTTGTAGAGTGTTTGCTATTGTTTGTTTGCTTGTTCTTTTAATGTTTTGCCCACTTTATCCAAATCCAAAAATAAGATAAATTTAGGAATCCAGAGAATTTCAGAGGGTTACGGTTATAATGGGATCACTTAGTTTGCATAAGCCGGATGGAATGAGGAGTCATAGGAAACTATTTTTTATAATCACAGTCACCCATAGCTTAGAATCAGTTAATGAATGATGTACTATTTGAGCTGAATAGAAGGTAAAAGGTGATCTAATTTAATTCTACCGTTTTCAGACGAACAAACTAAAACCCAAAGACTTATGTTAATCAACCAAGGTTGAGGAAAAAAATAGTAATGGGGAGGATTGGGCAGATATAGATACACTGACTGTTGGCTCTGTGAGTTCCTACACCAGGGCTTACACCAATTACTAGCTGTGTGACTCAGAAATAAAAATTGTAATTATATCTAACTCAGAGTTGTGAAGTTTACTGAAAATTAATGAAACTAAAACACAGTGGAAAACACACAGTGAGCACACAATAAATGTTTTGTACCCTCATGTTACCCAATATCTAATTTTCAATTCTGGTATCTGGACTTTACCTCCAAGGACAACAAAGCACGCTCTGACACTTTTCTGATCACTTTTATAAGTTAAAAACAAACCTACTGATTATCTCATTCTCCCAGAGCTTTTTAAGTAACTTTCTCCTCTGTTATAAAAAAATTTATATGTTGGTGGCTACCACCTTTCTCTTTTCACATCTTTATATCTTACACATTGCTCTCAGATGAATCTTCCCAATTTAAGGTGCTTAGTGTGACATTCCCCTGCTAATAACATCTTCGCAGACACCTCTACTACCTATAGATAAAACCCACATTCTCTAGGTTAGCATTCAGGGCTTTTTACAATCTGGTCCAATTTGGCTTTCCAATCTTATTACTCATTTACCTTACCTTTCTTCATTAAGTAATGATTGATAATGTACCATACGGCTAGACAGCAAAGATGCACAGGTAAACAGAATCTACTTTCCTAGAACTTTCAACTTGTGGGTGATTTAATCTTCCCCAGAAGCATATGACCATTGCCTACCTATCTGATTTAGATTCTGTGACCTCCTCTGTCTGGAATACCTTACCTTCAAACATACTCATAACTAAATCTTACAGTCTTATCCATATTACCTCTTCCAGTTAGAATTCTATGCTTCTTCCCAGCTAGTAACTTTCTTTTTTATTTTGTATACAACATTTACAAATTAATCCCTTGTATTATAGTTAATTATATGCATTTCTTAGTCCTTACTAGACTAGAAATTTCTTGAAGACAAGATGTGTATTTAATTGATACTTACACAATCTTAAAGCTTGCCATATTGTTTTGAAAATAGAAGAATCTAAAAAAAATATTTTTAAAAAAAGATTCTTGAATGGATATATGTATAATTGCTTCCAGGAGTGGTATTGCTGTTCGAATAGGTGATGGAGATTAAGCACTGCACTTGTCATCATGAGCACAGGATGATGTTTGGAAGAAGTGTTGAATTACTATATTGTACACCTGAAGCTAATTTAATACTGCATGTAAGTAACTGGAATTATAATAAAAACTGAAGAAAATAGTTTACCAAAGATTTCCGTTAATGGTGTAAGAAAGTATGGTCTGGTAAATGTTCATAGGTGCAGATTAAGTGGCACTTTTGAGTGCTTTGTACAGGAGTACTTTGCATATATAACTTTGTTTTTGATTCCTGCTAAAAGTTCTGTTCTATAGGGGTGCCTGGGTGGTGCACTTAAGTGTCAGACTCTTGGTTTCAGCTCAGGTCGTGATCTCAGGGTCATGATCTTAGCATCATGATCTCCGGATTGTGATCTCAGGGTCATGAGATCGAGCCCCGTGTGGAGTCCTGCATGGAGCCCCGCACCAAGCCCCAGTTTGGGCTCCACGTTCAGTGGAGAGTCTGCTTAGGACTCTCTCTCCCTCTCCATCTGCCCCTCTCCCTCACAGTCTGTCTCTCTTGCTCTCTCTCTCTCTCTCTTTCTAAAATAAAATAAATAAATCTTAAAAAAAGTCATGTTCTACAAATATGAGTAAATTTTTATATCACCAATATACTAAATTTACCATTTATATACTATTTAAAAAATGTTAATGTTAACAGTTTCATCATTCATTGCCATCTCAAAAATGGTACTTGCCTCTTTTGCATTAAGGATAATGTCTAGGAAATGTGACTTAATCGCTAGGTCAAAAAGAGAAAGTCTACTACGTAAGTACTGTTTAGTCACCATAGCTTAGAAATTACAATTAGATCAGAAATCCAAAAGCACAAGGGGTAAAAGCCTAAGGACAGTTGAAAATTCAGTATGACCACCTTCCTTATGAAATTATTAATGCCACCACGTGCAGTAGAAAAGTCCATTAGCTGGAAAGTAGCTAAACTTTTTAGTTTGATAAAAATCATACTTTTATGACTTAATTGTAACCTCAATACTGTAAAAAGGAATTTAGAAAAAAAATGTGTAAGCAAATGTATGATCACAACATCAGGTGACGTATCTAGGTTTGAGAGTAGTAGGGTTATTTTATTTTTATAGAGATCTTAATTATTATGAAGTTATTTTCATTATGTCATTTTAAATAATTTTTCATTTTTTATTCTTCAACAGTTCTCTGACATTGTACCTGCTCTGCCTTCTGTAGTTCCTGTAAACCATTTGAGATACTTCTAGCAATTAAAGGAAAAGAATGTCTGAGTTGCTTGAGTCTTTATTGGTTTTCTTTTCTTATCACTACTCAAGAATCCAGCAAGTATTTTTCTTATCTTTAAAGCCAGAGCCTTGTTGGTACTACTACATAGTTGCAAATGCAAACACTATCAGATACTTGTCAAAGCATTTCAATCTAAGCACAGTAAGGAAATTATAAAGGGAAGCCATTCAAACACTGACAAATCAAACCCTTCCTTTAAGGGGTTCCTTAAGAGTCGGGGAAAAAGGAACTTTATAGACTTTATAATTAGATTGGCTGATTATATAAAGGCAATAGTATTTTTATACTTTAAGAAATGGTTGGGTTAGATTTTAAACACCCCCCCCCCCCGATGTCCAACTTCACACACACACAAATTAGAAAAAAAGCAAATGAGTTGGCCTGAATTCTAAGAACTGCCTGGATTTGTGCAGAGAGACTTGGCCATTTTTTAAAGCCATGTGGTAATGACATTAAAGCATTCAATGGCAGAGGTTGGGAGGTTGGGAGAAAAAAGAAAACACTTGCGGTATCATGAGAGGAAGCCAGGCAGTCCGCTGTGGACAGGAATGGAGCAAAGGGTCAAAAGGCTTCTCCAGGATTGTTTGACCTTTGAAGAGTCAATAAACTCCTCAGAATAAAGGGTGGATGTGAACGTAAGCCTTCCTTTCAGAGCTTCCAATTCCTAACCTTCTATAGCTCAAAAGATTATTGCAAAAATGAAGAAACTCAAGTGGGCAGAGTCTTCCCCAAATTTCTGAGACCCTGGAGAAGGGAGGAGTATTTATTGCCGGAGCTTTCAACATAGTGTGAGGGGCGTATGGAGCTACATTAAAGAGATTGCATTAAAACAACAACAGCAACAGAAATGACAACAAAACCTGTATGGTGAACAGAAGGAGCTCTTTTAGTCTATCTCTGTGTTTTTGTGTTAAGTGAATCTCCTACGTTGATACTGTTTGACCCTCTGCTTGGGGATGTGTGGTTTAATACTGCAGCTGTGTAAGTTGATTTTCTCAATGCAAATAATGCAGCAATTGAACTAAGAGAATCAAGTGACAGTATTTGAACATCATTTTTTTTTCCAATTCCAGGAGAGGGCTTACTCCATTTTTGGAGATGATAAAATTGAAAATCACATAGGGGAAGAGCTAATAAGTGGAGGTAGTAGAATTTAAGCCTCATTCACTTGACTGCAAAGAATGTATTCTCTAAATATAGCATGAGGGAGAATGATTCAAGGAGGCTATACCTGGCTATTGATAACCATCTGGTAGCTAGAATATTTTGGCTGAAGTGTCAGAAACTCAACTCAGACAATGGAAACATGTAGGAATGTTTGGATTAAATTAGCTTTAGGCAAGGCCAGATCCACAGGCTCCTACCGTATCACTAGGGCACTGCCTCTATGTTTTGGTCACAGAGTTTGTGACTGCACTGTAATTTTTGCAGATAGACTCTCTATGGCAATTAAGAAGGCTTTTAACAGCACTAGATTCATACCCTCTAGTTCTTGCACTGCAAAGAATAAAGGACATTTCTCTCTCCTGGTGTCTGCACATCATGGAATTCAGGATTCTCTAAATTGCAGGTGCTTCCTGCTGTGGTTCAGGGAGAGATATATAAAATAAAACAAACAAACAACAACAACAACAACAACAACAAAAACAAGATTGTCAACTGGGCCAGTTATCAATTTATCTAGTATAATAAAGTATAATAACTTCATTACCCATTCATTGAAAATAAAGTTGGGCCCCTTTAAATGTATTTCCTTTGCCAGCTGGCACACTGGGAAGCTCTATCAGTAGAGAGTATGGAAAAAACATTGCAGGGAGAAGGGGTTATCCTTTCTTGTTGTGTTGTGCTGGCTCAGCTGGCTCCTGCAGTGTGCAGCTTTTCCAGCACCCAGGTCTTCCAGCACATGCAGCTTCTCTCCTGCCCAGTACCCAGCTCCTCCAATGCACACTGGTCAGCGGCACTCAGTGACTGGCGGCTTTCCCCAGCAATCCTCCCGGAAAATTTTAGAATGGGATGCTTCTGTTGGGAGACCACCTACGCATGGCTTTTCCTTTCTCCAGTAGCCAGCAAGGTAGATTTGCAGCAAGTTCTATCAGTGAGGCATCACAGTGACTTCTACAGCTGTGAATTCCCCAGTAATGTTCAGATCTCAGGCCGGGAGTGGGGGAGGAGCTGTTCTTTGGTCACCTGATCTCAGTTCTAGGCAAATTACTTTTCTAGTGTGGCCATAATGAATTACCACAAACTTGAGGCTTGAAAACAAAAATTTATCCTTTCAAAGTTCTAGAGTTCAGAAGCCTAAAGTCAAGGTATTGGCATGATTGGTCCTTTTTGGACACTCAGAGAGAGAAATCATCTCATATCTCTTCCCTCTTCCCATACTGCTTTATGGTTGCCAGCAATCCTATGCATTCTTTGGCTTGTAGTTCCATCACTTCAACCTCTATCTCTGCCTTCACATGGTATTGCCTTTTCTGCAAATGACTTTATAAGATCTTCATAAGAGAATACTTGTCACTAGATTTGGAGTCCACTCTAATCTGTAAGGCCTCATCTTAAATTAATTAATTATATCCATAAATACCCGATTTCCAAAGAAGGTCATCTTCTGAGGTTTAGGGCGGACATGACTATTCAACCTTGTGCACCAGGGATAGTGCTTCTTCTTGTTAGTGCTCCTAATTCTCTAGGGTTCTCTTCCTTCTTATTAGCTAATCTTTTCTTACTCCAATACCCTGCTATAGTTGATCATTCTTTACATTAAACTTTTCTCATTCAAACAACTGTGTGGTGGTTTCTGTCTCCTGACTGGAGTTTGAGCATCTTTTCAGAGCAAAGGAATAGAGAAGGTAAATAAGAAATAAGGATTGCTGAGCAGAGAAATATAGCATATTCTAACATTGTTAATATCAAGGATCAGAGAGATTTGCTCAGATAGCAGAAAGTCTAAATGATGGCTTTGTATACAGTGGGCACTTAATAATGTTATCCAGTGGTTAATGTTGTACAGTGAGACTTTCATATCTTCCATTATTGTATCTCTTTGGGCAGGAATCTTATGTTCTTTAGTGATTTTTTTAAACTGAATCTTTGAAGGAAAAACATAGTTCTATAATATTACCATTGATTTCCTGGAAAACAATCCTTTAACAAACCTAGTAGAGCTTCAGTTTTCCTTCCCTTTCATATCTTTGGGTTCTGCTTATTAATCTGTATTTAACTTTACTGTTTTTAGAACAATGGGTTTATATCAATCACATATACCTTCAGAACTTATGTTGCCTAGAACATAGTAGGTGCTTAGTAATTATGTCTTGAATAAATGAATTGCTCTCAAAACCTTATAGACAATTTATTGAGTGTTTACTCTGTATAGGCAATGTTTGTAGTGCTTTCTAATCATCTACTTAATACAGCAATCATTTGAGGTAGGCTCAATTACCATCACTGTTTCATACATACAGAAAAGAGGCTCAGAGAGGTTGAGAATCTTCCTCAAAGTGACTCAGCTCATAACTGGTGGAAATGGAGTTTGAACCAGGTCATGGCAGCGGCAAAGTCCATAGTTTGACCACAGTACTATACTGCTCCTGTTTCTCCAAGCAGAAAATATTCACACGGATTAAAAGAACATCCTTTCTCACCATATAAGGCATAATTTGCCATTAATTACTGGCATCGCACAATAATTCTTGGTAGTGAATTTTAGAAATTGATACTAAATTCATTATATCATCCCACTGCACTAAGCTAAGTGTAACAGAAAGTAACACTGCTGATGAGCCACAAGTACAATTTAAAAAATATGACTAATAGGGAAAATCTTACTAGTACAGAAGTTGCAGAGTGCACATGGTTTCTCAGATCTCCTTATTCCACAGAGAAACTGGATTGCACACACCTTGGCAAATGTTCTTATGCAGAGGGACCCCATTACCTTTGTCTAAAATGCTGAAAGTCCATGAGCATAATTCACTGTTCAAAAGACCACATGTGATTAGATTGAGTTTACATCTGACCAAGGGTCCTGAGCTTGATCGAATCAATCACAACCTTTATACTGGGAATTGAATTGACTTACTTCATTCAAAAAATCTTTATGTGCAGGTACAATTTTAGATTCTTGGGATATATTGGTGTTAAAGACAATAGATGCCTACTTTTTGAAAGCTTACATTCTTTGTTCTATAATATCTCCTTCTGGTTGGTTTGTCCCCACATCAGAACTTTTGTCTTTACTGTTTATGTTAGTAAAGATTTCTTTTATTGTGAGCAGTAGACACCAGCTTGACTACCTTCACCAAAATGAGAATTTTTGAGGAGAATTTTTGAGGTGTAGCTCATGTGAGGAAGGGAGAGCCAAAATTAGCAAGAATCTCTCCAGGGACCACAGAAGCAGTGCTTTTGAGATTTCTCTCTAGAGAACTATTAAAATAATGGGTTTCTAAGACTTCTTGGGCTCTCTGTCCTTCCAAGCAAACTCCAGCTCCTCTGGGAAGAGAATCTAAGTATCCCAAGTTGTTAGGTGTCTCTGCCCCTAGATAAGTTTCTTCTGGACAGAGTGGTGGCACAATGTAACTAGTGTTGTAGTTGGCAGCCTTACCCCTTTCCACCAATTACCTGTTCTGTTGACTCTGGTAAAGTACACAGGTGGAGGAGTCAGATATCCTAAGCTAGAATCCCTACTCTGCCCCTTGTATATGTGTGACTCTGGGGAAAAATTAACCCAAACTAAGATTTAGTCATTATATCTGTAAAGTGACAAAATAATAGTTGAACTTCTCTGTTCTTTATTCAAAAAATCACTGTCTTCAAATTCAAGTTATTGATTCTACCTCTTCTCTCTCATTCTGGTCTTTTTATGCTGTTATGACACATGCAGTAATTAAGAGTGGGTTCTCTGGTGTCAGACTGTCTCATCTGAATCCTGACTCTTCCGTTTACCAGACCTAACACACATTCTTTAATTCTCTAAGCCCAGTTTCCCCATCAACAATCCCAAATAGGATCACTGAATGGGATCAACTATCCTGGTTTGCCTTGAAGACAAGTGCTAGAAGCAAACCTGGATGGTTGGACATCAAACATAACACCTACCTCACTGGACTGCTATAAAGATTAAATGAGGATGTGTGGATTTAATCCTTTGAACGGAACTGAACATAAAATAAATACCCAAGAAGCATTAGCTATTATTACCATCAATCTATTATTAATCTATTTGTAGCTATTATATAAATACTCATTTTAGGTGAATAACTATCTTTAGAGTATATATATATATATATGAAGAATCTATGCTTTGGGGGACTTATTTGATGTTTGAACACAGCTCCTGTTCTAAAAAAATTGTTATGTTTAGAGATAAAAAAAGGAATATAGAAATACCTGTAATATCTGGAAGGATAAAACTGCAGGAAGGAAATATAAGCAAAGCATTTTAGAAAGGAGCAATAAGTAAGAGCTAAGATCATTGTCAGGAGTATGAGGACTCAGGGGCACTGGTGCTCCTGCTTCCCGTATGGCCCATCTCCAGGACATGGAGTGCAGAAGTGACATCAGCTGGAAGTGTGAGCAGGAAGTAGAGAGGTAACATTGAGGAATGGGCTCTGTGCGATGTTCCAGGAGGATGAAGGAGGGATAATGGAGCCCTCTGTTCTAGATGATGAGGTAGGAGAGCTATTAAGTGCCTGGCCAGAGTCAGAGAGAGGAATAAAAAGGCAAGATGCCATTATGGAAAGAAAAGATATTTAAGGTTCAACACTTAAATTGCCTATAATATAACCAATCATTGATAATTATTATCATCAACTTTTGGTGTATATATTTCAAGTCTTTATATATGTGTATAAGCATATATTTAAAATTTGTATTACTACTATAAGACTTCTTTTTAGCCATCATCTAACACATAATCAACTATTTGTGAATAATTAAATCATCGAATCTGTATATATCAAATCTTTATAGATGTATTTATGGCACATACTTAAAATACTATTTGATACTTTATGAATTATTTTTTAACTGATCCTTTTTTCAATTAAAACATACTTGAACACGGTCTTTTTAAATGATCTCCCAAACATTTGAAAATTATGGGAAATTGGTTGTCTTTTCGTTTCGTAATCAGCACAGTAATATGGCACAGGCAGGGATGGCTTCAAGGTTATATTTATAGGCAAATTGTCATAGTGGAAAGAATATAGTTACTGTGAGAGATGAGTAGTTGCTAAAATTCTGGATCTCCTTCATCTGTCCTACAAACTGTCTGTGAGAGCCTGGGCCAATTACTCTGGGCCTCGATTTTACCATTTGTAAAATGGTGTAATAACATGATCCACCTCATAGCTTTATGCAGGTGATTAACACAGCACACTGGGAAGCCCTAAGTACATTTGCTACATTTTAAAAGTTGTTTCTGGTAGAAAAGAAAGACACACTGATATGAGGCTCAAAATCACTATTTATTTGATTATTAGAGCCAACTCTTTTGTTCTTATTCCTCACTTTGGCAAAGTGAAAAACATTAACTACACGTGTCAAAGGACTTAGCTAAGTCTCTGTCCTACAGTGGTCCCCTCCATGCACTAAGGAAACATAGCTTAGAAATTAAAATCCAAGCTAGAGGTAGTACAAAGTATGTAAATACCGGACACAAGTGTCAATTCCTGATCCTTCAGACTGTCATGTCTTAGATGGTCTTTGTTTTTCCCTTTGTGTGAAAGAATAAGTTCCAATATTGACAATAAGAAGTCAATCAATATTTTTTCTTGTATTTTACATCATATAGAAGATTAGAGTACATATTTGTAAGAGGGTATTTTTTGTTTTTGTTTTTGTTTTTGTTTTTTGGTAAGAGCATGTTTTGAATTTTGTCAATGTTTGGTGTTTAGTTCAACTTCAAGTAAATTTGTCATTCAACTTGGCATCTCAGGAAGAGATAGTTCATTTATTTCCCTTAGCTTAATTAAGACTTTTTTTTTAAATATGAGATTATTGCTGCCTAAAGATAAACAGATGAAATTTTAACATGATCCAAAAAAATTACTTTGTTTTCTGAAGGAGAATAAGTTTTCTTCAATAGAGAAATTATAAGAAAATTTCATCACCCTTAATGGACACAAGACTTGCAAGGTACATAGCTATACAGTAATGTAACTTCATACCTCATAAATCATAATCTAAAACATCCACTCTTTTTAATTGCCCCATTAAATAATTAAGTTTGACTTAAGGAGAAGTCGCACCTCATCCTGGAAGAACTCCAGCGTAGACAGGCTAAATGTTTGTTTAATGAATACCTATCTTTATAGAGCTAACTGCTTTCAACACTTAAGACTGTGCTAGTGGGCATTTTTATTCACTTGAAATAGTTCACCCAGTGATTTATATCAGATTAATGAGTGGCTATAATTTCCTCTTGTTAATTAAAAACTAAAAAAAAAGCATTTTTTCATATAATTATGAATTCAACAAAAGATTGGTCAAAAGAGTCTGTTTCTTTTTCATCATCAGAAATAGACTTTTAGCTTAAAATGAAAACTGAAAATCATCTATGTAGAGTCCATTTTTTTAAGCTGTAGAAATATTTATTTTTACAAATGAGATCTTATTCAGAGTCCCATTATACATAGAGGATATTTATGTTTAACATAAGACTGTGCCCCAGCTGCAGAACTTCAGAGAAATCCATAGTGAAAACCATCACCATGGTAAGGCCTTTCTCATTTTTAGTTACAAACATCAAGACGTGTGCTAGTCCCAGAGTTTTTTCCACACTAACCTTCCTAAATATTTTCTTTTATTTCATTCATCCTATCTTCTGATGTTAGACTGCTTGCTCACTGACCTCCCCAAGGATTGTCAAGAGCCCTTCTTGCTATTGTTGTTCATTGTTGATGTTCACCGCAAACATGACAATCACTCTCTGAATCCTGAGGTGTGGAAAACCTCTCGCCCTTTCTTGGTCAACTCTGGGATCATCCTGAATGAGAGGCCCTGGATTTACCTTGGATGCATTTCTGTGGGAATCACTGCAGCAACACTGTTGTCACAGACTAAGTAACCACTTCAAAGGATAGAGGGAGAGCTTGCTGCCTTTATCTTAATTCCAATATTAGGAAGACATTCCAGAGAGAGTGGTTAAAATGACACAACTTTACACTCCTTCTGTACATTACCTTTTTTTTTTTTTTACTATTTCCTTCTCATTGATTCAGCAGACATTTATAATATATATTTTTGGTAGGAAATATTGAGCCAGCAGTTCTATGGATAAACTCATATGCAATCTCCAGAAAGAAAGGCACCAGATATGTTTCTAATAACACTTTTTTGTAGTAAGTGGCACAGGGCCTGGCATGTGACAAGATCCATAATCATTTTTTATACCAAAACAATGCATATCTGAAGGAGATAAGGTAGAAAGAAGGAATAGCAGACACAACAAAAACTCTGTTCTCTGTCATGAAGGAAATTTTGTGCGTAAAACTTTACTTAATCCCTCAGCAACCCTATTTTGGAATTATTCCAAATTTAGTTATGAAGGAACTCAAGTTCATTAAGTTGGTGCGACTTATCCAAGTTCACACACCAGGACAAGAATCCAAGTGAGTCTGAACAGGGAGATACAATCCATGTTGCTTTGGGATGGTTGTTTCTCAAACATTTTGGGGATATATGCAATTTGTGTAAGAAATACAGCACATATATAACATGATGCAAATTAGCTCAATATTTTAAAGATATAACAGGAAACTTCATATATATTGGGCATCAGTCTATTTCCTCTAAGCTATATTCATAGATTTCTGTCATTAAGTTTTCTTTGGTGGAATAATTTGAGGAATATTGACTCTACTACATTGTCTCTTATTTTTTTTTTTTTTAAGATTTTATTTATTTGACAGAGAGAGAGAGACCACAAGTAGGCAGAGGCAGGCAGAGAGAAAGAGGGAAGCAGGCTCCCTGGTGAGCAGAGAACCCGATGCAGGGCTCGATCCCAGGACCCTGAGATCATGACCTGAGCCGAAGGCAGAGGCTTTAACCCACTGAGCCACCCAGGTGCCCCTACATTGTCTCTTATTAAAATAAAAAATAGAAATGTACTCTCTGATGGTTAAATACAAGATACTTAGAACATGGGAGTGAAGTGTTATATACATACACAAACAGTTTGTACCTCAAATATTGAGTGGTCCTTCAAAGTTTGTTTTGGGGAAGACAAGCCAGAGATGCTGGGATAAGCTTCCTACTAGCCAGGATCTCATACTTTCAGTCAGGGCAAGGAGAAGTACTGAAATTAGATTATCTTGATTCCTTCCTTCTGAAGCTACTTTGGAGCCTGTTGTTCCTGTTATGTTGGGTGCTGCTGCTACATTTTGTTTAGCAACATTCTCAGGGACTAGAAGTGGGACATGTGAACAGGAGCAAAAGACCATTGATATAAATTATACTTAATAATATGCAACTTATGCCAAGGTGTTCCTATGACTACAATCATGGACTGAAGTGATTTCTAAACATTGTCCTCGAATAAGTTATTTGTTTAATGAGTGAGAATATCCATAACCAACTGTCTCTCTTGGTTTGTGAACCTCCATCAGCTCAGCTAACTCGCATAGCCTCATCTACTTGAATGTCAAGCAATTAACATATCCTGTCGAACAGGATAGAAACGTGCCTCACAAAGAACACTACTGTGTTAAGAACTGTTTGTGCAGGAGGGTCTTGTGGAGAATCTCGAAATGGAAACACATTTAACTCTTGTAGCCACAGAAAGCCTCCCAGAGCAGCCTTTCTATTTGCTGAAGGCAAAGGTGCTTTTGTCTTGTGACCTTCTGATGTACAAGTTGAAGGCATGGCAGAGAAAGCAAAGACTTATATCTGTGCTGTCCAATATGGCAGCCACTGGCTACGTGTGTCTATTGAGTATCTGAAATGTGCTTAGTGCTACATATTTGAAAGATCAAACTTTGGAAATATGAGTTACATAAAGTATGTTATTACAATTTACCTACTTATTTTTCCTCTTTTCAATGTGGCTACTAGAAAATTTAAAATTACATTATCTCTAGTGGAAAGGTTACACCAGATTATAAAGAATGTGTGTGCAATTGTGTCATTTTCTAGGTGAGATGCTTAACTCATCACTGAAAGAGTGACATACATTCAAATTCACCATTCAAATTTCGAGTGTAAAAGCAGAATTATTAGTAAACATACCAGAACAACAAGCATAAATTAAAAACCTGAGGTTCCATTCTATTCAATGAGATGAAAACGCTTGACATTCTAGTTGTTCAGACTGTCAATCAGGGACATGGTCTCATTTAACCCATAAGCCACATTTATGAGAATCGTTAACTTTCCAAACCAATGGACTTAACTGACATGAGGATGTGATCAGTTCCATTTGCTCACTATTGTACACATAGCACATTGATGAATGAATATTTGTTAAATCAATGAGTGAATAAATGGATACAATTATCCATTTCAAGTATTCAATAATGTGAGTTTTTATTGCTATATTCTCAAGATTTTTTTTTTGTCTTTAGAAAGGATTTTCCAAAGGCCTCCTTTGTTGTTCAAATTAATACGTATGGTTTAATAAAGCTAATTTTTTCATATATTTGTTGTTTTAAAAATTGTTATGTTCTTTTTTTTTAAGATTTTATTTATTTATTTGACAGAGAGAAAGAGATCACAAGTAGGCAGAGAGGCAGGCAGAGAGAAAGGGGGAAGCAAGTTCCTTGCTGAGCAGAGAGCCCGACATGGGGCTCGATCCCAGGACCCTGAGATCATGACCTGAGCCGAAGGCAGAGGCTTTAATCCACTGAGACACCCAGGCGCCCCTAAAAATTGTTATGTTCTGTTTAAACTTTTGTATTTTACTTCTAAACCTACCAAATATTAACAATCACACTGAAGGAATCTAAACTGGATTAATTTATATATACACTGATAAATATGTGCTTTTGAATGTTTCAATATTGTATATAAAATTAGTATGATGATGCAAGCCTAAATTATTTTTTCAATTATGAATTTTCAAATTATTATCATAAGTCACAGACTAAATTCTCTCAATTAAATGGTCAAATATGCAAATTCTTCTAACTCTTTGGTCATCTTAATTTCCATATTTAATTCTGAATCTTCCCTGTTTGAAAGATGCTTACTACTAAGGAAATGATTATATCATTGTTAAGCATTTGGGGCAATACCTGTGCAGATAGAGTCCATGATAACAGATATATCAGCTGAGATATTGCTTGATTTCTTGCTGGCAATGCTAATGGAACCAACTGGCCTTAAGGAGAGTCAATGACGTGGACAATCCTACCTCATGTAGTGTGATATCATTGTCCACATAGCTGTGTAGTTCACCCCAGGGCTGGTTGCAAAATTTGTGGAGCTCCGTGCAAAATGAAAGTGCAAGACCCTTTTTCAAAGCGTACTAAGAACTTCAAGACCAAGATAGTGAGAACAGAGCTTTCACGTAAGTGTGGGACCCTACTGGGCAAAAGGCCTTGTATGATTGCATGGGTTTCACACCTCATTCATGTCCTTGTCCAGGTTTAGATTCTGCAACTCCCACTTCAGCTGCACGGTTGGATTTCATATTTAGGTGACTCTATGTGACTCAAATGTGTTTTCACTGAGCCCTGAACACCTTTGATCATGAGAACATACTGCTTTTATTTTGCTTTATTTTGGTAAAATTTTCCCCACTTGGTAGACTATACAACAACTCCACATATAAAACTATCTCCGTTTTTGCATATTTTTCATATTTATTTTTCTCACTGCAGTCACAGTTTTAATGCCACTCTTTTCAAAGGCCTGGCATCTATCATTCTTTCTGGCTGTCATCATGCCTAAAGCTCTGAAGAAAGTCAGAGTATTGATTGACCTAATCTTGGTTTTACCAGCCTCTTTTCTCTTCTCATCTCCTTCATAGACTCTATTCTTTCTTTGTCTTTATTCTTTCCTCTGGTCTTTCTGTAAATGTGTATTGCACAGAAGCTACTTTACAAGCACCATAAAAGATGCTGAAGCAATTTTTAAAAAAGATTTACAGAGAGAGAACACACAAGTAGGGGGAAAGGTAGAGGGCGAGGGAGTGAGAATCCTCAAGCAGACTCCCCGCTGTGTGCAGGGCCCAACAGGAGGCTTGATCCAGGGCCCCAAGTTCACTACCAAGCCAAAACCAAGAGTTGGCAGCCCACTAACTGAACCACCCTGGCAACCCCTGTTCTTTATTTTTTAACACTAAACCTTATACGACTCGTTTTTGCTGTTGAACTGAGACTATACATTTAATAGAGTGACAAAATAAAACTAAGAAAGTAGAATCATTTCTTAGAAATCAATTTTAAAAAATTGAACTCATGTCTTTCTAACACTTTGCAATGCCCATGTCCAACTTTTAACAGAAGTAGTACCAAAGGATCTGTGGTGTTAGGTATTTTCTCTTTAGAATCTGATCCAAGAAGTGGTGTCGAAAGTTTGGCCTGAGGTAATTCAAGGGATGAAATGAGACTACATATTCATTTTAGGAACCTCAATCATTTGGAAAGGTGTGTAAATTCACATGTGTGGGGTTGACAGAAAATAGTCAGAAGTCTTCACACTTGTCTGTGTTGGACAATACTTTGTCTTATACAGTCCCATTAAGCTCTCACAGTGTTTTCAAAATGTGGAGGAAATGAGATTATTTAGTTAGTATTTTGCCTTATCCAGCAAAGTTGAAAGTGTACCTTACATAAATATGTTTCATTACTTTGGGAAGAATACTACTTTTTCCCAATTTATATTTATGGTAAAATAAATTTGGGAACGATGTTATGCTTGCCGATATTCATCAGCCTGTAGCACAGGAAGCTCAGTCTGCCTGTCACAGCTTGTCTGGAATATAATTTTGCGTCAGATCCTATAGCAAGAACGAAATTCATCATGTTGCCACTAGAGAAGTCTATCAAAGTCTTCATTTGTTTCACAATGTCCTTGCCTGATCAAACCCATTTGAATCTAAAATTTTCTAATTCTGAGGACTGACATGATGACAGAAAACAGCTGGTAAAAGGTCCCAAGACACCTTATGCTCTTTCATGTAATTACAGGCAGTTTTCTAAGACTATTCAAAGGGATTGCTTACAATTATAGTTCATTATGATATCATAGGTTTTTTCCCCCCTGAGTGGATAGCCAAAATGTATAACATTCTTATAGGGTAGATATTAATATCAACTTTTTTTGCAAGAAAAGATTACAAAAACATCTAAGGCAGCATAAACCCAACTATATTAGATTTATTCTTTCCTTATATTCAGGGAGGAATTATTATAAAGTTAGGATTACATGTATGTAAATTGAAAAACTTAGGGCCTGCCACCATAACACACACCCAATCAATCAAAAGTCTTTTTCTTTTGTGCAAATGACTTCACATGTTACATATTACCTTGAATGAGTTTTACATCAACCATATGAGGTGGCAATAGCTGGTATTTTATTTGATAAAACTGATTCTTAGTCTTTTGTTGTTTGCTTATGGTAACAGATATGGTCAGTAGAAATAAAGACAGATTGTCTAACTCCAGATTCATTTGTCTTTTTTTTTACTTTAATAAGGACTAGGAAAGTAACATTTTTTGAAAGTCATTCTTATAGGAGGATGTCCTTTAGTACTCTACACATAAAGATTACTACATACTCACCATGACTGGATTTCATAAATAGTTTTATAAAAATTGAATATCTGTTTCATATTACCCATGCTAAATCATGGAAAACTTAAATACAAGTTATCAAGAAAAAAAGACTTATCATCTTATTTTAATTCAACTTCATCTAAAATTAGATAAGGATAGACTAAATACTGAGCATTTTGTTCAATCAATCAAAAACATTTTGTTGCAAAAAAAAAAAACTGATTCAGGTGGTTTATGCTAAAAAAAGAAAAACATATTAGAACATAAGTTTTTTTTTACACAGTCTTAGGACAGGAAATATAAAATTAAATCTGAGGCAAAACTCAGCTCTTATCATTTTTTATGTCTGCTTCGCTTCCTCTAATTGATGACCATTTTTTCTCTACTTTCTGTGGATGTGACTACAGGAAAGCTCCTGATAGTAAGCAACCAGAAAGGCCTGCGTAGCATTCTTGAACCCCATTTAAAACATACTTCCATAGAAAACTACGATTGGCCAAATTCAGCCATGTTTCCCTTTCCCTGAAAAGGAAAGTTCAGGGTTGTACACAAGAAATGTGATGACCAGCTCTTGTTCCTATGGTGTAGACCGGGGAAAGCTTACCACAAGTATTTATGGAATAAATAGACTCCCCAAAAGTACCTATTACTGCATAATATTCTATGAATTGCAAAATTACTCTAGATCAGTTTTCTCTGCTACTTTCAAGAAAGGTTTTTTTTTGAAACTCAAGTTTAAATTTCAATGCCATCGAAAAGGAAAAGTGTTTTATTTCTGTTTTGTTTCTTTGTTTTGCTTCTTTATTGTATTACATTTCAGTTGAGAATACTAACTCATACCATATTTTAAAAATTGTATAGAAGTCGGTCAGTGCTTGGATCAAGTGAGTAAAAAATACTTTTTAAGGTACATACACTTATAATACAATATTGGGACCTTTAGGTAATAAAAAAATGAATCAGGTGAAGATTATTTACTCTCTAAAGATTTGTTTATTCTAAGTGTTGTGATTTTTTTTTTTCTCAGTGTTGTGATCTTACAAACATACTGGGCATGATCAATTCAATACTCATTGTTGTCATTTACAATTATAATTTACAATTGTCGTTTACAGTTATAAAACACCCTGAGGGCAGTGAGTGATTTATACCCAGAGATTGCCAGTTAGCTATCCAACATCCAGTCTCCCCTTCTTTAGGAACAAACTTTTATGTTGTTGGAGGTGACCAAAAGCCTAACTGACATCATTTTCTGTTCCTTCCTTGGGTGGGAGTGGTCAATGACATGTAAGTACAAACATAGGTGGGATTTCTGGGAAAATTCTTTAAAAGTGGTCTCACTGATGCTTCCATTCTGCCTGTGACTGAGTAACTGATACTGGACTTATCCTCTTGCTACTCTAAACTGTAAAACCCACTGTAACACAAACTGATACATAAAAAAAATGTGCCGGACAGCTTTTCTAATGCATTGAACCACAGATAGAGCAGGAATGTTACCCTTCAGAAAAAAGAACACAGAAGATGACTACCACATTCTCTAGAATAAGGGACACACCCTGGGACTCAGGACAAAACTGAGATATAGACCAGTCCTTACAAAGAATAAAGGATCAAAGGGTCTCTCAGTAATTTATCTTCTATAAGAACAAAATTTAACACCTTTTGAAGATTAGCAGCACAATCCAAACACCCATAACATCAGTGCCAAATAAAAAGCTCCTAGTCATATGAAGAAGCAGGAAAATGTGTTCCATAATGGAAATGGAAAATTGGTGAAACAGAAAAAGATACAAATGGCTGCCAAAAGGTATTTTTTAAAACAGGCTAATGGAATTATAAGGCCCCAGCAAGATAGATAGGAGAGCAAGAAGGAGCACAAGAAGGGGAGGGAGGGAAGGGAAGAGATCACTACAGATTCTACGTACATTAAAATGGTAATTAAAAAATTATAAACAACTTTATGGCTATCAACCCAACAGCATGGATGAAATGAGAAAACTCTTGAAAATTAAAACCTACTCAACTGACAAAGATAAAAATAGAAAATCTTAATATCCTTATAGTTATTAAATAAGTTGAATTTGTAATAAAAACCTTACAGAAAAAACTCCAGGCCCAGATGGCTTCAATAAGAAATTCTATCAAACATTTAAAGGAAAGCAATAGCAATCTTACACAAACTCTTTCCAATATAGAGGAAGAAAATATACTTCTAACATTTGAAAGGAAAAAAGAAAGAGAGTGAGAGAGAAAAGAAGGAAGGAAGGAAGGAAGGAAGGTAGGAAGGAAGGAAAGAAGGGAGGGAGAGGGAAAGGAAGGGAGAAAGAAAGGAAGGGTAACTATAAGACCATATCCCTCATTAATATCAATACATTTGGCAAAATGTATGCAGGATTTCTGTACAATGAAAATTTATATATATATACATTGCCAAGAGAAATTAAAAACAATCTTAAAAATGGAGAGATACACCATGTTTGTAGGTTGGATAATTTAATATTGTAACAGGTTAATACTCTTCAAATTGATATCTAAATTGAATTAAATCCCAGTAAAAATCTCAATAGGCTAGGTTTTTGTTTTGCTTTGTTTTTTCAAAACTTGACAAATTAATTTTAATGCAGGGGAATGAAAAGAACTTAGAGCTTTTAACAGT
This sequence comes from Potos flavus, assembly GCA_028534135.1. Classification (NCBI taxonomy): domain Eukaryota; kingdom Metazoa; phylum Chordata; class Mammalia; order Carnivora; family Procyonidae; genus Potos; species Potos flavus. Next base: position 111,292,831 of record CM052896.1, on the reverse strand, counting down.
AAACCATAGGAAAATGATTTTGCAAATTTGTGGCAAGCAAAGACTGTTTAAAAACAAACACACTAGCCGCACAAAAAATAACCTGAACTTCATTAAAATTAAAAGACATCATTAAGGAAATAAAGAAAGAAGCCAAGGACTTGAAAAAACATTTTGAAATGCTCATATCTAACAAAGGGCTTGTATTTAGAATACATAAATAGCTACAACAAATCCATAAGTAAATATACAAATAGCTCATTTTTAAAAACAGTTAAAAGACTAAATAACACTTCACAGAAAGTGTACAAATGGCCAACAATCACATGAAATACATTAACTATCACTCATCATCAGAGAAATGCAGATTAAAATCACATTGTGATGCACTAGAAAGAGTAAAGTTTTAAGACCTGCCAAACCAAACATTAGCAAAGATGTGAACCAACTGAAATATTGTTGGTGGAAGTAAGAAATTGTGCTACCACTTTGGAAAACTCTGGCAGTTTTTTATAAAGTTAAGCATACTATGATTAGCATTTTCACTCCAAAATGAAGTTTACCCAAATATTTAGATATTTATCCAAACATCCACAAAAGTATTTGTTCAAGAATGTTTGCAGCAACTTTCTTCATAATAGCCCCAAACTGGAAACAATCCAAATGTCCATTAATAGAAGAATAGATTAACATTTGATATGTTTATATAATGAGAAACTACTTAGCAATTTAAAAAGCAAAGAACTAATGATAAATGCAACATGAGGAAGTACCGAAAATATTATGCCTGCTATGTGATCAAAAACAAAAACAAACAAACCAAAACGAAACAAAACAAAACAAAAACAGGTGAAATAAATCTATAGAGCAAGAAATAAGAAGAGTATTGCTATCTAGAGTAGGGACTGATAGGAACCAAGCATGAGGGAACTCTCTAGAGTGATAGAAATAATCTATTTCCTGATGAAAGCCAAGGTTTCATGTATGCATGTTTCAAAACTCATCAAATTGCACATTTCATATTTATGCACTTCATTTCTTGTAATTTTACCTCAAATTAAAAATAAATTAAGTAGCAGACACTATCCTTATCCCATCACCTTTCTCCCCCTTTCCCAGAACGCATTCATGGTGGCTGGAACTTCAGCAAGTATCTTGAATCTTGACATGATGTTGAGTGTGTAAGGCATTGGCTTATGTTGATTTAGCAGAGAAAGAAACAGTTTAGGTATCTAACAACCATGCTCTGATATTTTAGATGGAGTGCTTATTTCAAAGCCTTATTTGTTATTTGGATTCTCTGTTATATGGAGCTGAACATAATCTTAAGCAAAACTAGATAAAAAGAGAGCTTATGTGTGTGTGTTTAAATGAGATCCATTCTCAAACATCAATTACAATATATCTGCTTATAGACTGGACAGAAAGATATGTGAGTTCATCTGATTTATGCTCTTTTATTCGAGGAAAAATGCGTATCAAATGCTGCAAAATGCCAACCTGTTCTTAAAACCTGTAAAGGAAAGGATAGCTCAAGCTGTTATGTATTTCAATGTCTTGAATTAGAATGGTCCAAATGCCACTTGCTGTAATTGAGGGCCATTTTTCGGGGTATGGGACATACAATTCTTGGTGGAAATATAGAATTTATCTGAGTTCATATTTAGTTTGAAAGTTTTGAATGGTGTCTCCATTCTGTAGGAAAACCATTGAGAAAAACTGTGTTTTTAAATGTTTCTTCCCCCTCCCTTCCCATAGTCCTCTCTTACCTCTCCTTCCTGCTCCCTGCCTCTTTTCCCTTAATTTTTTTCCTTCTTATCCATTTATCTTTGTTTTACTTTATTTTATTTATTTCTCTTTATTTATTTTCTTTCCATTACAGCTGCCTTGCCATAATATTTATTTTACTGTAATACTAAATGGCTTATTCTAAATAGGTGATTTACCTTAAGTATTCGGAGAACGGTGAGTTCAAGTACTCTACGTTTATTTGTGTTAGAGTCCTCAGGCAGCGCCGTTAGCCCAGCCCTGTATCTGAGACCTCATTGATGCAGAGCCTCCATCTGGTATGTGGGTTTATACGTATTAGTAATGCAAGTTTAGGAAATATTATTTGAAGTTTAGTCCAATATGACTGACTTAATATTATTTATGTTGAACTCCTTTGAACACTATGGAAATGTTACAGCTTGCTTTTGGGATTCACGGACAATTGTGTGAGGAACTGGTTGTGATTATAATTCAGAATTTAATACAATTGCTTACAGAGGAAAAACTGCTCTAAAAACTTCACTCTTCATATTTTGGTAGTGTTTTGTGTGAATATATTTATCGATTATTCTTTTATATTAATTGAACACCTTTTGTGTGCCAAGACCTGGGCTTATGGGAGAGAAAGGTCTTGAACTCTTTGAAATCTCTCGTCACTGGACATGACAATGTTAAAGAAATGGGGGCAGTAAATGTGTGGCCTTCCCTTCGAGGTGATGGAAAACCTCTTACAGTAATTGGAGACTATTTTTTTAAATGTTTATCTATATAAACATATAGTATCAAAAATAAAGCAAAAGTATTGCAGTGTGGTTGTGGCAAATATTGAAAAACTGTAAAGATTTACGGCTTATTTTTTATAAATAACGTATTTGTTCCAGTAAGTAACTTCTATTTACTGAGTCCTTAATTTCATTTGAACTTTTTATTTTAAGATTTGAAATGAAATTGAACTCACTAGTCAAGTAGATCCTTGTTCAAAAAGATTTAACAGTGGTGTTGTGCTAAACTTACCTTCGTTTCTTAGTATGAGTAGCTATAAGAGATTATAAAAATAGTGAAATATGCTTAAAACTATGAATAAAGGATAGGAATGTTTCAAATGATGGCATAAAAGTTTCCATTAATACTTTATATTTTTCTCATTAATTTAACAACAAATTTCACATCCATTTTTGAGATTCTAAAAAGAAAATTTAAATTAGTTAATGTAATGATTTTATTCACTCTTCATTAAGTATATTTGGAATGTTACTATAATGCTAAAATAACTATTAAGTAGAATATGTTAAAATATGTTGTGAAGAAATTGCAAAAAGTCACCCAAATGCTCTGAATAAATTCAAAGCTCTGAGTGAATTCAAATGACAATCCAAAGTGTGGGGAGATTTTGCAAATTTAATCTTGAAATCTGTTGATTTTTTGGTAATAGTGGAAACTAGAGAGCCACTAGAAAGGTAAAGAGATGCAAGTGTATTTGTGACATTGGAAAGACAGAAAGTAGTTAGATGTTACACTGTGTGCCAGAGACCCTGATAATAATTTCTTGAGAGATATTATTAAGACATATTTTATAAGACTATTCATAAACAATTAATAAAAGAAGCTGCAGACATTTGGAACCAGCAGGGGTTTACTAGGAATAAAACATCCCAAATTAAACTCATTGCTTTTTTCTTTTTAAATATTTTATTTATTTATTTGATAGAGAGAGAGCACAAGTAGGTAGAGCGGCAGGCAGAGGGAGAGGGAGACTCCGCTGAGCGGGGAGCCCGATGCGGGGCTTAATCCCAGGACCCTGGGATCATGACCTGAGCTGAAGGCAGCCGCTTAACTGACTGAGCCACCCAGGCACCCCAAAATAACTGCTTTTTTTTTAAAGTATGTTAGGAAAATAGAGCAAGGAAATCCCATAGTTATAAAGTACTTTTTTTTTTTCCAAATAAAATCATTTACTATTTTTCACAGACTAATTTCATGGATGTGCAAGATAAGTGAGCTCTGTGTAACAACAGCTAGAGGAATATTTATGTTTGAACAGACATTCCAAATAGTGCTGATTAAGTGGTCAATATCAATTTTAAGGGAAAGTTCCTTATATCATAAGTCTCTTTTATCAGACCAGTCCTGACCCTACTTATACTTTTGCCATTTACTTTAATGAGAATTTGTCAAACTATGTCAATGCCATGAACCGCAAGATGAAAGGTTGGTATATTGTGTGATATACTCATATATAAAACAAAAATACATAAAATAAAAAATAAAATATATGTAATATTATATATGTATATAATAAAATAATTTTTATACATCTCATAAAAGCATAAGATGTCCAGAATAATTCACGACATGCAAGACAGAATCATATTTCATTTAAAATATTTAAAAATGGAATATGGGGTGCCTGTGTGGCTCAGTAGGTTAGGTGTCCAACTCTTGATTTCAGCTCGGATCATAATCTTGGGGTTGTGGGATAGAGCCCTGTGTCCGGCTCCGTGCTCAGCGCAGAGTCTGCTTGGGACTCTCTCTCTTCCCCTCTGCCCTTCCCCCCACTTGTACTCTCTGTGTTTCTAAAATAAATAAATAAAGTCTTTAAAGAAGTGTAGCTTTTCTTTGATGGCATACTTCATTTGAACCTTTGAGATCACAAGTAGTAAAGCTTACTGTGAAACTAGAGTGAACTCATATAATAGCTTATGTGACAAGATGACTGGTCATCCCCATATCTTCCCTGTTAGTACATCCTATAAATATTTAGGGTTTGATATACAAACTTAATAGTTTATTTTAAAAATTCAAGCAATATGATCTGACAAGAAATGGCAGAAATAGGTGAAAGACAAAAAAAAAAAAAAAAAAACTATATCATGTCAAGAAAATGAAAAAAAAAAATGGGCATGTTTGCCGTAAAAAAAAAAATACTCATAGTGTTTGAGGAGATATAGATAATAGTCTTCTCTAGTTTAACTGTTGTAATATAGAGTGAATTAGATTACTAATATAGAGTAATATAGAGTGAATTACATGTGCTATATATAGCACCAGCGGACAGGGAAGAACAGATATAAGAAAGGTAGTTATGGGATATAACAATAATAACAATAAAAACAGGAACTTAAAAACAAATAGAGCCAATCAAAATTAGATATATTGTTTCATGTAAGGAAGTTCATTGATCCTGAACAGATTCACTCAATTTAAGTTAGAAATTTTAGCCCATTCACTTATTTGTTTAATTAAACTGACACAGGGGTCCCCAAACCCTTCTAAATTCTTAAGTGATAGAGCACTTTTGTTCTCATGAGGCAACTCTGGGTGGCTCCTAGAGGAGGGCTAGTCATCAGAAAGACCAAGCCATGATTAGAAAGTTGGAATTTTCAACCTCATCCTATATACTTCTTAAGAGAAAGAAGAGGGGCTGGAAATGGAGTTTAATTGCTCATGCCTACTTGAAGAAGCCTCACATATAAAATCCCAACAGTAGTGGGTTCAGAGAGCTTTCAGATAGGAGAATACATCCACACTGGGAGGGTGACACACCCCAGCTCCACAGGGACAGAAGCTCCTGTGCCGAGGATACTCCCAGACGTTGCCCTGAGGTCTCTTCATCTGGTTGTTTTATCTGTATCCTTAATCATATCTTTTAATAAGCTGGTAAATGTAAGTGTTTCCCAAGTTCATGAGTCTCTCTAGCAAATTAATTGAACTCTAGGAGGGGGCCATTAGAACCTCCAATTTGTAGCCAAATCAGACAGAAGTTGCAGGTAACCTGGGACCTACCACTTGTGATTAGCATCTGAAGTGGGGGACAGTCTCATAGGCCTGAGCCCTTCACCTGTGGGATCTGACACCACCTTGAAGCAGATGATGTCAGAACTGAGTTAAATTGTAGGACATCCAGCTGGCATTGTGGAAAATTACTTGGTGTGAAGAAAAAAAACCGACACATTGGGTGACCAGAAGTGTCAGAAGTGAAGTGTTATGTGTGTGTGGTAAAGAAGAAACACAGGCCAGAAGAACTGAGTCTTTCTTTACTCAGGAAGACACTGGGCTGTTTTCTATTCCATTTTTGACCAAGGAAAGAAAATAATTGGTTGCTCCAGCAGTCAATCAAGCTGTTTCCCATTTATGAGAATTTGTATGTAAAGACAGAAGGAACTGCAAAATGGGACAAAGTCCTAGGAAAAAATGTCCATAGATTTTGTTGTGGATTCACTCAGAGGCCCCCTGTTTTCCATCTTTCCTGAAACTTGAGTGTTCTCATTTCTGGCTTAAAAACAGGAACTTAAAAACAAATAGAGCCAATCAAAATTAGATATATTGTTTCATGTAAGGAAGTTCATTGATCTTGAACAGGTTCACTCAATTTAAGTTAGAAATGGCTTAAATTTTTAAGGCTTGATCCCCTTGAAACATAATTTTGAGTCTCCAATACTGGCTCTTACAAATTTCATGCATTTCCTTCAAGGAAAATATCTGAGCTTTGAGTATTTTAAAATGTAGACCTAAAAATACTGGGTTTTTTTTTTCCTCTTAAAAGAATCTCCAAAGAAGAAGTTCACTTGAATATGAAAAGAGAATAAGCAACAAGGAAGTGCCAGAGGAAAACATGGTTAATTTTAAATTTTGACTTACTACAAAAATATGTATCTATGCCTAGGCTATTTTTTTTAAATCATTCATTTTTTTTCTGTTTCCATGAAATTTATTAAGAATTATCTACACTGAATGATGAATTCATTCAGATTTTGTCTATGGGATGGAGGGAAAGACCCACTAACACTCACCCATGATATCATGTTTCTTTTTCATTATAACTGCATCAGATATTAAATTAGACCACTTAAATTTGTTGACTTAACATTCACAGTTTCTACTAAAACAGTATGACCCCAGATGTCCATGACCTGCAGTAATTTATGATTGAGCTATGGCATAAGCGTGAATCAAGGATTTTTGAAAGACTGGTGAGTAATACAACTAATGAATGAGCCTAATTGGTTATATTGCAACCACACCTCAAAGAAGAATTGCTATTTCTTGGTTATTGTAGCTTATGCAGTTGCTTCTATAAAGTAAGAAAACAAAGCATTATTTTTTAAAATATCTCTAAAAAGAAAGCCATTGGTAGTGCTCATTAAAGGAATAAAAACAACTACAGAGGTCAAAGAAAATGATGATTCTTGGTAAAATATGAAATATTTTGCATCAAGAGTATTCCTCTGTTCTTAGCATTTCCTATAAATTGGTTGTTGGATCTAAAGGCTTAATCATATTGAAATTTGATTTTTGGGGAGCAAGACTATTTCATAGATAATAACATGTCTTTCATCAAGTGGCATGCAATAGTCTGGTTGTCTCTCTTTTGGGATGTTAGAACCAAGAGCAAAGGATATTCAAAACAAGGGATGGCAAATAGGATTTTTCCTTCTTACTTGTTAAGGACTTTTATTAATAGAAATGTTCTCATATTAAAAAAAAGAAATGTTTCTCATATTTACTTTGTTATCAGTGACATGATTAGTGTAAGAAAGACTAAATGCTCGATTTCTTCTCTTTATTTATCTATTTCAAAATATAGGGTTGGCTTTATTTTACCTTCCAAGGGATCCATTAGATTTTATGTGTGATGGTGAGTATCATTATGAAATCATGGAATTTAAACACAATTGATGGATTTAAATGCACTGAAATTATATCTGTACTGATACTCATATAATCTCCACCTTTGGTTAGTGGGAGCCTCTTTAAACTGATTCCTGAGTCATTTTGATATGACTCTAGTAGCATTTGACAGTTCCTTGCAGTCTGGTAAAGGAAGGTGACCCAAGATCATCTTGCCCATTTTATAATCCAGACATAAAGTCATTAATTTTTCTACAATTCTCTGATTTATTTTAGTTTCAATTGGATTTCCAAGGTTATAATCTGAGTGCTAGTAGAATGTTTATTGCTGCCAGCTTGATCATTATTATTTTTAGGCCTTTTCAGGAGTCTGTGCTATACTATAATGTAGAAATGCAATAAGTAAAATCCAAATCATGGAAAAATCAACTAGATGAACAATCTGGTGAATCAACATTTTTCTAATGTGGACTGGCCTCCAGACATAGTTAACAAGCATAGCATAGTAATGTTTAGTATACATCTCAATTAAAGTCCTCTCGATTTGATTAAGCATTAGAATACAGCCTAGAATTGTGTTTTGGAGTATTGAAGGCTTTAGAAGGCTTATAAAAAAGGATACCATTAGACAAAACTTAGTTGTTATTATTCCTTGGCTAATGCTATAAAAAGATAGTTCTGTTTGTGTGTGTGTGTGGTAAACTATTTATCAGTGACTGGGGGGAAGTTCAGATAGCACTGAACTCCACATTTTCCTGTGATTACTACAAAATAATTTCTCACTAATCCTGAGTCAGTACACTTTATTTTTTTAATTATTCAATCTAAGAGGGAATGCAAAATTTATGTCATAATGAAGTATAGAAACTAAATTGTTTCACTTTTTTAGAATTGTTCTTAAATGCTCTAACAAATGGTATGGCTACTCTCTCCAATCTTTTGTTCTTCAGTCTAACTTGCTCAGGAAATACAGAGTTTGCAAATATGTCCATAGCTTCCTATGTCTCTCTGAATGAGAATGATAAGAATGTTCTCTGGCCTGTCTAGCCTGAAAGGCCATTCCAAGGGGCAATCAGAATTTTCAGGGAGCTAATACCTCAGAAGCAATCCTTAGCCAGTGACAGAGGGGAGGACAAATACCCAGGTTTTCTTGCTTCTCAGTGGTTAACCTTCGCATTAATCCACCTTTCATTGGTTTCCTTCCATTCCTTGTGAGAACCAGAATAACTACTCCTATTGATTACGCAAGACTGAAAACTTAAAAATCACCCATATCAGTTATGCAATTAAACCACAGAATGTCTTCTAACTTGGATACACATACTTCTTTGTTTAGCTTTTTCTGCCTGGCTTGCACCAGACAGCTGTCTTAAGAAATGAATCAATGCAATCACTTGTCACTTTCTGATGTCCCACCCTAAGAACTTTTGAGTCCAACCCATAAGCCAAAAATATTGTACAGTAATTTTCCTAGTGATACACTACTCAAAACTGTCTATGCAGTGTTCTTTCTTGGGTGATAGTAAATAATTAAAATTCTGTTTGCTTATACTATAACTTGTTTATTTACCTGAAGAGAGGGTTCCTATATGCTAATCTCAATTCTTCACCCCAATTCCTACTGCATATCTGCTTTTGTGAGAATTGAAACTGAGACAAATATGATGAAAAATATATTGAAGATTCCATTTCAATTACTGTTATATACCATATCAACATAAAATAGAAGAGCAAGAATAAAGAATGAACCTTATATGTGATCACTTTGTAGTAGCTCAAGTCACTTTCTTTTTTCAAGCAAGCTAACTGAAACTTGTAGAGTTTAAATTTTAGGCATGAGATCACATAGCCAAATGCTGACAGCAAAAGTCTAATTCTCTTCCTCAACACTGTGTCAACAATTTCTTTTCGTGGTGATAGGATACACTCATATTTGACCTAACCTATGATAAAGTAAATCTTTACAAACACTTACTGGAGTTAGCTTAAAAATCCATGACTTTATAATAGAGAGATTTCTTCTTGAACATAAGGAATCTTGGTGTTTACCATTTCCACTTACTGTGTTTGTGTCCTCTCAAAACTCATATGTTGAAGCCCTGACTCCCAATGTGATTGTATCTACAAATAGTCTTTAGATGGTAATTAAATTTAAATGAGATCATAAGGGTAGAAGTCTACTCCAATAAGACTGTGGCCTTACAAGAAGAGAAAGATCTCTCTCTCTCTCTCTCTCTCTCTGTCTTTGTTAGTCTGTCTTCTCTCTCTCTCTTCACTCACCAAGCAAAGTCACAGTAAGAAGGCAGCCACCTGGAGGCCAGGAAGAGAGCTCTCTCCAGAACCTGCCATACTGCCACACTGATCTGATTTCCAGCCTCCAGAACTCTGAGATAAGAAATTTCTGTTGTTGAAGTCACTTGGCCTATGGTGTTTTATTACAGCAGCCCAAGCTGACTAGGTCAACATTTCTAGATTTAGCTTATAAAAACATAGCAGGCACAATTTCCACGTTTTTTTTTTTTTTTTTTCTTGTAAACTATGTGTGGGCGAATCTTGGCATCACCACCTGAAGGATAATCACGTATTGATCATGAACACCTGCTTTAAAATTCATGTGTTAAATCAATTTCTATTTATTAAGTCACAAATTTGGGGGTATATCTGTTTTATTAGTCAGGGTTACCTCATAAACAGAAATTAATACCTTGAAGTAGTAGGGTGCTAACATAATGGACACTAGAAATAGTGTTAGTGATTTAATCGTCAAGTGGCAGACAGTGAAAATGCTGATTTCAGGGGCTGAACAGGTAGAGAGTGACAAAATACTTGGGTCACCAACATCTACGAGGAAGATTACTTACCTACTAGTCTATCTTCTTAGTACAGAGTTAGAAAGCATCTTAGTGATAATGTGTTTTTAATTTTACTTTTTGGTTATCGTGAAGTATTATAAGAAAATACTGAACCAGGAAAGAATTGGTCAGTTTACCAGCAGAGGTAAAGGGAATAGAGCAAGGCTAAACATTGAAGGTCTCAAAGGATCAGAAAAGTGAATTGATTCTACACCCCAAACAGTAGGATATAAAATTGAAAAAAAGGCTTTGATAAAAGCCCTCAAAGACTTCAGATTTTTGTCCTATAGAAAAACTCAAATTAACTGTGTCTCCCCATTACATATCAGTGGTCCCCAGCCACCTTCAGCTATATTAACCTGAAAGAGATTCATAGAGATGAGAATGTACAGAAATAAATTAGCCTTCAGAATAATGTATAGAAAAGAACTGTGGTGTAGTCACTGGCATAAGGTACCAAGTGCAAGCAAATAGATGAAGAATATAAATTTTTGAACAGTATTTCTAAAGGGTCCCTGAACCTGTTAAAAAACTAAAAATCTAGTAACTGTTTTATCATTAAAACAACTTTCGGGTGCACAGACTTACAGTATCAGGAAGTGAGGTGTGAAAGCTCTATGTTACCCAAAGGGAAAATACTTGCAAATAACCACCACAGGTATGAGCATGTGGAATAAAGAGGAAAAAAATCCTTCTGGAGAGTGGAGCATGGCCCACAGAGAACAATAGAGAAAATATTTCCTCCCAGAGTATAGAATTAGTATCTAATCTGGAGATTTCCTCATCACAAGGGCACAGAGACCTTGTGATGCCTACCTGGCACAGGTTCATCTTGTTACAGGCCAATGGCCACCATGTATCTCCAATTAATTTGTTTTCCAAGTAGGAGTATTAGTTATATTTGCCCTATCTTCATCGTATCATTTGGTATCGTAGAATGAGAAGGTATAGATAATATGTCTACTTATATCATTGAACCTGGACTGTGAAGAGTCACTTCTGGACCTGATAAAGAGATGTGTTCTGTAGTCACCCAGAGCTTCTGGACTTTGAGGTGAATGGAACTTTGGTTTATCTCTGTTGGGTAAAGGAGTGAGTATATTCTGAACGGGAGAAGGTTAAAGATATTTGATACCCCAAAGGGAAGATTATGTCAGAGATTGGGTAAATATTCATCCAACCCATTTCCTCTTTCACCCAGGCTCTGAGGGAAATTACATTTTCCAGCGTTCCTCGCACTTAGTTTTGGCTATTTGAGTGGATTCTGGTCAATAGAATGCGAGACAAGGCTTAGTCCTAGGCCTGCCTCTCAAAGAAACTGAGTGAAATTTACTTTTATTTTCTATACCTTCTTTTAATCCTCATCTACCCATTTTACTTTAATCCTCATCTACTCATCTGCTACAAAAATAAAAATTCAGGATAAAGTAAAACAAGTGCTCAAGATAAAATAAATTTTTTTTCATGTTTTAATTGTGATATATGAATTTAACCCTACAACATCCAAAAATTGTGAGATACTATGCATTAAAGAGATCTGTTTAACCAAGCAACTTATTTTTTAATCTTTAAATTCTGTTTTCATATAATACTTTTTAACATACAACAGAACTGATGTGCTATGTAGATAGAGTTAAGAAGGTGTCTATGGGATAAAGATAATCATAACTAAATTTGGAGAAGGTAATATCTTCATCATTAGGAAGAGATTCTGTGTTAGCGAGCATAGATCTACTATTTCTCTCATGCATTGGACTGCCCTTCGTTGGTTTGCCATAAGCCCCAGTTCCTGATGCTCCATCAAATTCTTCTAAGATGGAACCAAACTTTGAACTTCTATAACTGGGAAGTTTCTGATTTGGTCACTCACATTCCATAAGTCCTTTCCCTAAGTGTTTAACTCTGCTTCTATGTCCCTTTTATTGACTCTGATAAGATCCATTGTTTGTCACTGGCAGACCATCTAATGCCAATATCACCTGGGTGTCCTCTCTTTGGGTATCTAGGAAGAGTTCCAAGCTATAGATAAGAGAACATTCAGTCCACTCTTCAAAGCATTGGGAACCTCTTAGTGACATGATTACACTGACGAGATTCAAAAGAGGTACCTAGAGTAAAGCCAAATATTTATTTATTTATGCCATTTATAGGCAGGGTAGTTGTCCCTTCCCCATAATTTCCAGTCTTCCCTGAAAGTCATCTCTAGGAATTGCTTGAGATGATTGTTTGGTTTATCATACCTCCTGGTCACACGAGGAGTCTTTTCTTGTCTCTGCACATTCAGGATTACAAAGTGACAACAGACCCACTCTGGGGTCTGGATAGCTGAACCTTAACTTATGTCCTTGAATCTCCTTCTCTATCTCTATTCCTTTTAACTATCTCTTTACAATTTTATTAACCAAAAGTTTAATGTTTCTTTTTCCTCACACAAAACTGTTTGCTGCTTGAAGCTCCTTTAGACTTGTCAAAAAGAAATTCTAACATTTGTAACAAATACTTACTTACATTATCTCTGGGTAATAATATTTTCCCCCTAAAGGGTAATGACAAATAATGGCCTCCCCTATTTAGAAAGGAGGAAAAGAAACTACAAGAAACACATTCATTTCCACATGGTGGCTCATTCTTTGTTACAAACTGAATTGTGTCTCCCACCAGATTCATATATTGAAGACTTGACCCCCAGGACTTCAGAATGTGACCTTATTTAGAGATAAGATCTTTACAGAGGCCATCAAGTTAAAATGGGTGAACCTTAATCCAATATGACTGGTGTCTTTATAAAAAGGGGGAAATTAGAGACAGATATGTACACAGGAAGTCCTCCCTATAAAGATAAAGGTGGAAATTGGGGTTATATTTCACAAGCCAAGGAATATCAGTGATCATCAGCAAATAAGCAGAAGGTAGAGGAGAGATATAGAATAGATTCTGCCTTACAGACCACAGAAAGAACCAACCATACCAATACATTGATTTCAGACTTCTAGCCTACAGAATTGTGAAACAATAAATGCCTGTTGTTTAAACCACCCAGTTTGTGGTTATTATGACAGGAAACAAATACACCCTCCCTCAAGGACAGACTGAAAAGCGTCTTGTTAATGCAACATCATCAACCACACAACAAACGCTGGGTTCTCATATCCTGCTACCCACGAATTCCTGCTGTCTAGAAGCCCTTGATCTTATGTCTTACCAACACTTCTGTCTAAGTTGATTAGTCTTCCCCTCACCTTTTCTTTCAACCAATTTTTCTGACTCCTCCCTGACTGTGATAGTGGGTAGCTAGAGGTGGAGCTGTGGGTTGGGGATGGGAATGGGTAGGGTGAGGTGAGGAATTTCAAGACTTCTCCCTGCCTGTGGAGAGATTACTCTCCTTGCCTTCAGGTTAGCTCCTAATTAACTCTTACCAAGGCCACAGTATTTCAGAGAAAAAGAGGACAATGAGTTTCATTTAGAGATAGGGATATAAGATAGAGGTATAGACCTGGGAATCCCTGAAATCCTAAGAGAAGAAGAGGATTTATAGAACGTCTCTGTATTCAATAAGGAAGACAGCTGAGGATAGAATCCCATAAACCAACATTTAGAGTGCATGAAGGATAATAAAATACAAATACAAACTGACATTTATTGTCCTCTTATTAAGTACTGGATACTATAAAGATAATAAGAGCTAACACATTCAATACTTTCTAGATGTCAGGCATCATTTGAAGTCCTTTTCAAATATTACCCCAAACTCTCTCAAAACTAGGATTGGCAAGTACTATTATCTTCATTTAACTGATGAAGAAACAGCATCTCAGAGGTTACCGAGTAGGAAGTGGAGGGCAGGTATACAAAGATAGGCCCTTTAGCTCTAGAGTCTGTGCCGTTATCGACCACAGAACACTGCTTTTAAGTAATAGCTTTAACTATAACCAACAGTAGGTTGGGTGTATGTGAATTCACATTTGGGACTTTCCATTAAATTCAGAAATACTCTATGAGGTTGGTGCTGATAAATTATCCTATTTTGAAGACTAAAGCTCAGATAGATTAAGTAAAATTCCCATAGGTACAAAAACAGTAAATAGTAATGCTGGGAATGCATGTAAAAGCTAGTGGAATCAAAATGAGGTCTGTAGTTGTGTTGCTTGAATAGGATTGAACCAATGTCATTTTCCAGGTTTTGAGTTGTGTATTATGGTTATGCAGGGTGCTATCACAGGGGAAAGCCCCGTAAAGGATACATAGGATCTCTTTGTACTACTTTTACAACTTCTTGGATGTCTTAAATTACATCAAATTTTAAAAGTCTAAATACAATTTTTAAAAAGCAATGCTCAATTGGAACCCAGTTTCCTCTGACTCTAAAGCACATTTGCCTGTCTTCATGACACATTTTATTTTGTTCCAAGATCAGGAATGGATAACGGACCAGGACACAGCTGAGAAGGAAAAGGAAAAATAAAAACATATAAAAACCTATAAACAATATGTGATATTCACTGCACATTTTAAATGCATCTTTGGTGTACTCACATTACCCTTCGAGGGCATATTTTAAGTGTTTTTATGCCCAGGGAAAATTCAGGGGTGTTAAGTCACACAGGTCCTTACAGGATCAGGAAAAATCCTTACACCTCCCTTAACTCTACACTTTTTGTCATTTCTATTATAAAAAAAGCTCCCTGGCAAAACTTAGAGAACTGTCTCAGGAGTCAGGGCAGCTGAGGTTTCATAGTTAGAGTAGACTTGGAACAGTAAGGTAAGTAAAGCCTTTGGCTGGGAAGGAGAGACAGTTCTTGCGGGAAAAGCCATTTCACAGAATGACAGATGAAAAAGGCAATTTTGCAGTTTGAAAGATCAAGTGGTGAAGGTGTGGGTCTATCTCAGTCCATTTGGGCTGCTATCACAAAATACCACAAAATAGGTAACTCATAAAAAGCAGAAATTTATTTCTTATAGTTCTGGAGTCTGGGAAGCCCAAGATTAAGGTGTCAGCATGGTTGGGTTCTGACCAAAGCTCACTTCTGGCTCAGAGGGTGCCATCATGCTGTCTTCATGAAATTGGTGAAAGGTTTTTTTCGGGTCTTTTTTATAAGCCACAAATCCCATTTGTGAGGGCTCCACCCTCGTGACTTCATCATCCCCAAAGGACTCAACACAACTTTGGGGTTTAGGATTTCAACATACGAATTTGAAGGGATGCAAATATTTCACCTGTAGCAGGAATATTCAATATAATTATCTCCTCCAGAAGTTTGCAGAGCAAAAAGCAGATCGTAGGTGAAATTGAAGAAAGGATGACTGGAAGATTGGCGGGGTGAGGGAGAGGGTGGGAAAGGCTTGAGTATGTGACTGTCTTGTAGGGAAAGAGCTTACGGGTATGAGAGATGGAACACCCTGGACTCCACGCTGTTTAATAGGTATGACTGCTGTACAATTTCCTTTTGCATTTCCTGGAGGGGCTATCCCACTGCCAAGCCCATAGAGATACCAGGAATAAGTATACCCACAAGTCCCAATTGATACAGTCTTACCATAACTCGAAACCCTCACTCCCTGCAAAAAAAAGAGTATGCTCTAAAGTAGCCTGTACACACACAGCAGGGAGGGTTTCTATTCGAGTGCTGGTCAAACTCAGCTTCGCTGGATCTGGCAGGACCTGCGCAGATTGCTGCACGGTGGCTGAAGTTTAGGTTGCCTGCTGTTTCTTCCAGACAGCTGTCAAAGCTGATAAAACCTGTCCTGCTTTCTGGGGCTGTGCGGCCATTTAATAGCAAAAAGACATCACCATAGGAAGCACAGTCAAGAGGCATCACATTTTTGGTAATGTATGGATGGATGCTTTTGTTGTGTATCTCCTTATAACAATTTAAATGTTGAACCATTCCTCGGAGGCATCCCCATCTACCCTTCCCCGCTGGAGTTGCTTTGGAGCTTACCGCCAAGGGCAAGTCTAGTGTGTTTGATGGGCATTGTACCACTTCGCAGATTGAGAGGGAAAAAAGCCAGGAGGTTGGCTGTGGAAATGGAAGACAGTGTATTTAGGTAAGATTTGACAGCAGGGCAGTTCAGAATGTCCAAATGTACTTGAGTTTCTAGACCTGTCACAAAAAAGGTTTTATTTCCTTTCAAATGTCAAAAATAATAATAATTTTAAAAACAGCTTGAATGACAGAGCCAATGGCTGGTTTGATTCAGGTCCTGAAACGAGATGGAGTAAAATTGGATAGTGCTGTGCCACCAACCTGTTCTTTTAGCTTTGGAAAAAGAAAAATCCCATTTACCAAAACAGTTTTGCAATTCTAGGTTTTTCAAGTTTTTATTAGTCAAGGAGGAGTTGGTCTAAGAAAGAACTGAATGAGCCTTCATAGAAACCATGTAATATGGAAGAAGAGTATGTTTCACAAATGAGATAGGCTCAAACATAATGCAAGTGTCCAAAGCCACAAAATAGAGGGATGGAGAAATAATTATGTAGTCAGACACCTATTCCCAAACTTCTCTTCTAATATTCAGCATGGTCCCCCCTGCCTGCTCCTCCCCTCCCATCTCTCACTCTTTCTTTCTCTGGTCTTTCTGCACATGAATACGTTTTTACGCCTATTCCACTCTCTACCACTTCTTCAGTTTCACCTTTAGATAAGTACATGTAGATTCCTTTTTATTTATATTCCATAAGATTCATTGTGTTTTCTGAACCCAAGGACTCATGGCTTTCATCCATTTGGAAGAATTATCAGCCCTGCCGTTTTAAATTTTGCATTTTTTACACTCCCTCTCTTCTCTCCATTGGAACTCTGATTAGATACATAGTGCAGGTTGTTGTATCTCTTACACTGTCATACTTTTCATCTCTTTGCCCCTCTCTGAGTCATAGCACTTCATTTCTTCCCAGCTGGACCTTCCAGTTCACTAATTTTCTCTTAGTTCTGTCCAATCTCAACTCAGCAAAACTAGCTGTCCTATCTGTTTTGTAATTTTGAACACATGTTTAATGGGATTTAACATAGGAATCCTGGGAGGGATAGATTGTAGTTTGTTCCTATAGGGAGAATTTGTATTTGCTTCTCCCAGAGTACCTTTTAAGGTTTGTTTCAGTTATTTTGTTTTTTGTTTGTTTTGTTTTGTTTTTGTCAATTTGAGATTATGTATATTCAGGAAGATTTTTTTTTCTCTCACCTAGATCAGAGGCTGAGGGAGAAATACTACCAATCCTCAGTGTCTAATTTTGCATATGGGAGAATGTTTTCTAGACTTCTCTTTCATGGATGGTATTCAAGGCCCCTGGTTTTTTGCATGCGTTTGATGGAAAACTGGAGCAAATTAGCTCCAACTTTATATTTTGTTTGGATCCAAGTTTCTGTATTTGTCCTCTATATGAATCTTGATACGCAAGACTCAATTTTCTAAAATTGATAATTGCCCTCAGAAAATCCTTAACTTCAGCCCTTGTTCATTATATTATTGTTGTTGTTGTTGCTGCTGGTGGTTGAACATTTTCTTTATGTTCTTGTGATATTACAGATGATTTCAAAAAGATATTGACTTGCTGTGGACCAAAACTGCTCTAAAAAATGAAGTCTATTTTTTTTTTTTAAAGATGTTTACTAGGTTTAGCTGGGATACTTGGAGGGTTTTTGTTTTTGTTTGTTTGTTTATTTTTTGTTTTTGTTTGTTTGCTTGCTTTTTCGTTTTTTTCCCTCTCATGCATGGGGAATAGAATTTGTTGTGGAACACTATTTCTCAAGATAAGTAGTTGTAGATATTACTAGAAGTCTTTCAAATGTTTTGAAGGAAGAACACATATAAATATTTTTTAAAAAGATTTTAAGAAGATGCTTTTTAAAATCCACAATGAGGAAGAAGTCTATTAATCTGCCTTCCATAAGAATTGATTAATGCTAGAGTGAGTTTAGAACCAAAAAATGCTTGAGTATTAAAATTATTGGATGATGTGTTTATTTCAGAATTGCACTGGATAATTGTTGACACTTTTTCAGATGATTAAAGAATTTACCTAAATCAGTTAATTTTCAATATTTCTACATTTCTCTTGATGAACTATGTTTGAAAATCTTAGTGTTTATGATAGGAAGCTGTCCTAATTTTCATCATTGCTTTATATAAAATACTCCATTGTAAGTTCAGGAAAGCATTTTTCTCCTCCAACAAGATTTCAGGGAGAAAGCATCTGAAGGCTTTTTAGATTATATATATATATATATATATATATATATATATAATGCTATATATATTTTCAGATTATATATATATAGCTTACCTTCTAAAGTCTTTTGTCAGTTGTTCCTCAAATCTAGGAAAATGTGATATTTCTAAAGATTACTTGATGAGCAAGCATTTTATTCTACTTTTATTTTTATTTTTTTAGAGTGGGAGAGAGTGGTGGGTGGTGCACAGAATCTTGAGCAGGCTCCATGTTCCAAAAGCAACCCAACATGGGGCTTGATCTCACAACCCTGAGATCCCCTGAGCTGAAATCAAGAGTCGGACGCTTGCTTAACTGACTGAACCACCCAAGTGCCCCGATGAACAAGTATTTTAGTAAAGACAACACTACCAGCAACATTTTACACTTACATATTCCCCTTTTACTTATTCATTCATTTCTTGATTCATTCAAGAACTTTTTAATACTTGCTATGAATCAGAAACTGTTAAAAAAAAAACACACACACAAAAGAGACAGTGGAATGATTTCCTATGTAGAAACAAAGGAACTTTGAATTCTCAGTGTTATGTATTGTACAAATGGGAGCATTTACAGATGGCCAGGCATGGTGCTAGTGTTTTACCAAAAACTCTACAAGAATAGGTTTTCTTTCTCATAAGATGTTATTCTCTGTGGGTTAGTCAAATTGTGATAACCTTCAAGTTCCTTGGAGAGCTACTCAAGCACCATAATCTTTGCTTGAACATTAATACAGTGTATTGTATTAAGTCAGTGAGTTTCCAGGGACTGTTTAGAACGTGGGTTTGTTCTTCAGTAACACATTCTCCTACTTACTCTTTTACTTCATAGCTTACTTATTCCAGTGCTTAAGAGTGTGGATTCTGCAGCAGACCCGTTTGGGTTCAAACTCTGCCTCCTTCACTTCGGCAAGTTACTTAAACTCTTTTTGCTTCAGTTAATTTCTTAATGGGATAAAAATATTATTTAACACATAGGAGTTAATAGATCTCAGTTTCTGGGATGCAGTAAAAGTTAAGCAAACAGTAACTATTATAACACTACACTGTTCCACTTTATTTTCATGCTTGCCCCGCCTGTTTGACATCTGAATTTGGGATCCCTATTTTTAGGACTATAAAGTTTTAAAAGACACAAAACACGGGGAAAGAGGAGATGGTTAAATTATAGCCATGACAACAAAAGTTATAAATAGAATATTAGGAGCACACAAAAGAGGGCCTTTCCCTTCCCGCCTGAGAAATCATGTCATGTTTGATACAAGACGTGGCAAGAAAACACATCTTAAAGTGTAGGTGAGAATATTCTAGATCCAGGAAACATTTAAAATAAAAAAAATGGCCTAATAATCTGCGTTTTTATTTCCTTCCTTCAGAAAACAGTTCTTGAATACCTTCTAAATGCTGGGCTTTGAGGATATAAATTTGAATTAGAAAAGGTCTCTGCCATTTGGGAGTTACAGTGCAGGGGTGGGAGGAGAGATGGATATATAATGAGGAACTACAAGTGGTATGGTGAAAGAGAGCAGAGGAAGGAGTGCTCAAGTATGGTGAGAAGAGAGGTGGTTGCAGGCAACAGGTGATCTAGTTCTTTGGAGATAAATAAGAATTACATAGATGAAAAACATAGAGAAGTGCTGAGTGAGGATAATCCAAACAGAAAGGAATGTTTGAAAAAGTTCAGAATTATGACATCTATGGTAACTTCTGGAATGACAGTAGATAGGCGAATTATGAGAATTAGAGATAATTCCTTAAATCTGTATATGGCAAATTTAGACATGATTAGTCCTTTTATATACTTTACAGTTTTTTTAAAAAAGTCTTTGTAGTAGTGTACTATGATACTAGATAGTATTGTCCCATTGCACAGATAAGAACAATGAGGTTCAGATAGTTGCACCAAATTGTTTACGTTGTCAATGAGTGGTAAAAATTCATATTTATTATGAAAAATATAGGGAATAGATAAGATATGAAAGAGTTTATTTGACCCAAATTAAATGTCATATTAAGAAAATTGGATAAGAACATGAAAGAAGCTCATTTTAGGTGAGATCAATGTTAATGCAGGAAGCAAGGTCATTTTCTTAATGTCTAAGAGATGTTCTGAACAACCAATCAATTTCCCTATGTTTAGAATTTTCTGGATCCACCTTAGCAATCTTTTCGAAAAATCTGTGGACCTTGGTAGAATACTTATCCTATCTAAAGCTCAATGTTTAAGTACAGCAGATGACATTTGCAATAGATGCATATTATTTTATAAATTTCCTCCAATTCAAACTAATGAAAGTCCAGGTTACCTTTAGAAAAAACTAAGCTCTCTTTCATCTCCCCCTTGTATATCTACATACAAAATGTGTTTTCACTTTCCCTTGCAGTTATATGTTTAAAAAGACAAGTTAAAAAATGTTTCCATTATCCAAAGTGATCCTGTTTAACTAACGTATTTAAGGACAATTTTCAAAGCAGATTAAATGTGCTTTATACAATCCAGGTAAATGTATTAAAAACATTTTTAAAACATTTGGAAAAAGGGTTTTGGGTAAGCTTCCCCCTCCCTCCACCCTTGGTATCTGGTAAAGCAGGACTTTGTCTTAATTCTTTTTCTCACATATCATTTTATGTACTTAGAAGAAATCTCTGTTAACCTAAATGAATTTGACAAATGGATTTAGCAGATGAACAGATGCATTTAAAATATAACAGATGGGTCTCCATTTTCTTAGGTGAGATGATCTATATCCATTTTATCAAGTTACAAAGATGCTGGAATATGAGGCTTAAATGGTACAAAAAATTGGAAAATATTGATGGTATTATGCCATAGATCAAATGGACTTTAATGTTTTATTAAAGCTGAAATATACATATTTTGGGCACTTGACAACTTTTTAAAAAAATTATTATTGGTAAGAATCACA
The DNA here is from genome assembly GCA_028534135.1 of Potos flavus. NCBI lineage: Eukaryota > Metazoa > Chordata > Mammalia > Carnivora > Procyonidae > Potos > Potos flavus. The sequence continues at coordinate 111,271,467 of CM052896.1, read as the reverse complement.
AGTGTAAAAGGAATCAGCAAGCTTACACAGCACTTGGTATTTTCAAAATATCTCATAAATTTTGAACAATAAGATTAGTTTCTGTAACCTTTACAGATGTGTGACTGCTGTGGTGGATAGGAGGAAATTATTTAGAAGCATACCGTTAAAGAGCTTTAGTCATTAGAATAGTCAGATCAAAATGGTTAAGCAACTTGATGAAAAGGAAGCAATGTCAGAGTTCAGATTGTAACCTAGGTCCCATTAGTTCTGTTCTAGTTAAAAGAATTATCAATAGTTCAGGAATTAATAATACTTATGGAACTTGCCTACAGTGCAGATAGTAATAGAATACTAGTTCTCATATCCCTTTCTTCTAACACTGCTTCTCAAAACATGAGATCAGTAGGTTTCCCACTCATTAAAACTTGTGAGCATTTTCTCTATTTTTTCTGTCATTTTGAGATGTTTCATTGTATCTTTAAATAATAATGATGTCACTACCTGTCAATACAAAATTAATTTGAGCACTTGCAATTCAATTCCAAAAATGTACCAAAACCCTAAAAAATATGTGGAACTTGAAGATTTGCCAGATTTATGTTTAATTTAAAATTAAGATACTTAAAGTACCTGGGAATTATGGCTAGTGTAGTTTTGTCAACAATATAAATAAAATATTTAAAATTCAGTAAATACATGTAAATCACTGTTCTATTACATATTTGTTTTATCTATAACAAAACTTCAATTTGGGGGCACTTGGGTAGCTCGGTCAGTTAAATGTCTGCCTTTGGCTCAGGTCATGGTCCTGGGATCTTGCCCCAGAGCAGGCTCCCTGCTCAGGGAGGAGTCTGCTTCTCCCTCTGTCCCTCCACTCACTCGTGCTCTCTCTCTCTCAAATAAATAAAATCTTAAAAAAAAAAAAAAACTTCAGTTTGGAGGATTTGTTGGCTGGCTTCTGCATGAGTTAAGGTACTGCTAGACAAGCTAACAACCAAACCAGAAATTTTAGTTGCTTCACAAATAAAAATGTTTGTCTATTACTGTATAAAAAACAACTCCATAATTTTGTGGCTTAAAACAACAAACATTGAATTGTTCAACATTCTTTGGATCACAAATTCCAGCAAGTCTCAGAGGTAGGGCTCATCTCTGCTCTACATAACTGGAACTAGAAGATCAAAGGTGTTCTATTTACATTTTATGGCCCTGTTTTTGGCTACCAGTGTGGTACTGTGTTTCTCCTCCTTGTGGCTTTGTTTTCCACATGGTCTCTCATAATTCAGAGTATTAGCTCATGTTTCTTTACATAGTGCTTGGCTTCTAGGATGGTAAGATAGTGTTGCTAAACTTGAGAGAGAAGAACAAAACCACAGGAATCACAATTCTAGGTTTTAAAGTATACCCCAAAGCTATAGTAATCAAAACAGTGTGGTACAGTCACCAAAATAAACACATAGATCAATGGAACAGAATAATAGCCCAGAAATAAACCCATACATATATGGTCAATTAATCTACAGCAAAGGAGTCAAGAATGTACAATGAGGAAAAGACAGTCTCTTCAACAAAGTCTCTTCAACAACAAAGACAGTCTCTTCTTTCTTAAAAGAAAACATGTAAGGTAAATGCTTGGACATCAGCCATAGCAATATTTTTCTACTTCTGTCTCCTCAGACAAGGAAAACAAAAGCAAAAGTATAAAAAAATAGGACTTAAAAAAGTAAAAAGACGGAATAACAGAGGAAACCATCAACAAAATGAAAAAGCAACCTACTGAATGGGAGAAGACATTTGCAAATAATATGTCTGATAAGGGTTAATATCTAAAATATACAAAGAATTCATACAACTCAATACCAAACAAACAAATAAAAACAAATATTCTGATTAAAAAATGGGGAGAGGACCTAAAGAGACATTTTTGCAAAGAAGACATATGGATGGCAATGGGCACATGAAAAAATGCTCAACATCACTAATCATCAGAGAAATGCAAATTAAAACCACAACATGATGTCACCTCACAAAACAGTTAGATCAAAAAGATAAGAAATAGCAAGTGTCAGTGAGGACGTGGAAAAGGCAACTGTCATGTACTGTTGATAGGAATGTAAATTGGTGCAGTCACTATAGAAAATAGTATGCAGGTTTCTCAAAAAATTAAAAATAGAAATACCAAATCCTAATGCCTAATCCAAAAAGATATATGCATCACTATGTTTATTGTAGCATTATTCACAATAACCAAGCTATGGAAGCAACCTAAGCATTCATAGATAGATGAATGTATAAAGAATATGCGATACACACACACACACACACACACACATACATGCATGCATACATACATAATGGAATATTATTTAGGCACAAAAAAGAGCAAAATCTTGCTGTTCATGACAGTGTGGATGAACCTAGAGAGTATGATGTTAAATGAAATAAGTCAGACAGAGGAAGACAAATACCATATGATTTCATTTCTCAAAAACAAACAAACAAAAAACAGAAACAAACTCATAAGTACAGAGAACAAACTGGTGGTTGCCATAAGGGAGAAAGGTGGGCAGATGCACAAAATAGGTGAAGGTGATTAAGCGGTACAGACTTCTAGTTATAAAATAAATAAATCATGGGGATGAAAGGTACAGCATAAGAATTATATTCAATAATATTATAATAACTATGTATGATGACAGATGGTAACTACATTTCTTAGGTCAGCATTTTGTAATGTACATAATTGCTGAATCACTATGTTATACTCCTGAAACTAATATAATATTGTGTGTCAAATAACCTTCAATTAAAAAAAAAAAAGAAACAAAAAAACACAGTGCTGTTAATCCTTATAAGGCTTAGCCCAAAAGTCCTAAAAGATAAATTCTGTTTTTGGTTCACCACATAAATTTGCAAAATCAGTTGAGAGTCATATAGATGAAAACTAGATTCCACTTCTTGATGGTAGAAGTGGCAAAGTCACGTTACAAAAAGGCATGATTGGACATTAGAAATAAGGAAAATTCTCTGGGGCACCTGGGTTAAGTTGGTTAAGTGATCAACTCCTGGTTTTCAGCTCAGGTCATGATCTCAGCATCCTGAGATCAAGCCTCACATCGGGCTCCATGCTGAGTTGGGAGTTGGCTTGGATTCTCTCTCCCTCCTCCCTTCCCCAGCACCCTCTCTCTCTCAAATAAATAAATAAATAAATAAGAAATAAGGAAGTTCTCAATTTAATAATCTATGTCCCTAATATAAAAGAAAAAAAATAAAATATAAAGGAACACAATAAACCCAATATAAGCAGAAGGAAGTAATGGCAAAAATCAGAAAAAGAATGAAATTAAAAGGAAAAGAAGAAAAAATTGATAAAACAAAAACATTAATTACGTTGTCAAACCTCTAGTAAAACTGAAGTAAATAAATTGAGAGAAACCATAAATCATCAGTATTAGGAATGTAAAAAGGGGTAACACTTCAGATTCCATAGCCATTAAAAAGACAATAAGAGAATATCAAAGTAATTTTACACTTACAAATTTGACAACTTAGAAGAAATGAACTAATTCTTTGAAACCCACAAAGTACCAAAATTTACACAAGATGAATTACATAATCTGAATAGCCCTAGAATCTTTCAGAAATTGAATTATAATTAAAAGTCTTCCCAAAAATTATGGGGGCCTGGGAGGCATAGTTGCTTTAAGCGTCTGATTTTGGTTTTGTTTCAGGTGGTAATCTCAGGGTCCTGAGACAGAGCCCTGCATAGGACTCCATGCTCAGTAAGGAGTCTACTTAAGACTCTCTCTCCCTCTCCTGCCCCTCCCCATCTACCCTGCATGTTTGTGCATACACTCTCTCTCTCCCTTTCTCTCCCTATAAAATAAATTTTAGGGGCGCCTGGGTGGCTCAGTGGGTTAAGCCTCTGCCTTCGGCTCAGGTCATGATCTCAGGGTCCTGGGATTGAGCCCCGCATTTGGCGCTCTGCTCAGTGGGGAGCCTTCCTCCCCCTCTCCCTCTGCCTGCCTCTCTGCCTACTTGTGATCTCTCCCTCTCTCTGTCAAATAAATAAATAAATCTTTAAAAGAAAAATAAAATAAATTTTAAAAAAATAAATAAGACTCCTCAAAAATTGGGATGCCTAGGTGGCTCAGTTGGTTAAGCGGCTGCCTTCAGCTCAGGTCGTGATCCCAGGGTCCTGGGATCGAGTCCCACATCAGGCTCCTTGCTCAGCGAGGAGCCTGCTTCTCCCTCTGCCTCCGCCTGCCACTCTGCCTGCTCGTGATCTCTCTCTCTCTCTGTCAAATGAATAAATAAAATCTTTTAAAAAAAAATGATTCCTCAAAAATTAATCTCTAGGCTCAGATCTTTTTATAAGCAAATTCTACATAAATGTAAAGAATTACTAGAAACTTTGTAAAATCTCTTCCAGAAAATATAACAACAAGGAACACTTCCCAATTAATTTTATGAGGCCATTGTTACCTTAATAGTAAACAAACAAACAAATAAAAATAGTACAAAGAAATGGAAACTATAGATAAATATCTTTCACCAATTTAGACACAAAAGTTCATTGGAAAAAACAACAAGCTGAATCCAACAGTGTATAAAAAGAATTATACAATATGACCAAGTGGGATTTATTCCAAATATTCAAGGCTAGTTTGACATCCAAAATCCATTCAATGTATTTCATCATATCAACAAGCTAAAGAAGAAAACTCAGTGATCTCACCCACTGACAAAGTCCAAAACCTAAACATGATAAAAACACTGAGAAAGTTAACAATAAAGAAGTATTGCCTCAATTTGACAAAGAGCATATATGAACCACTTAGGCCTAACATCATAGTTAATGGTGAAAGACTATTCTTCTCTAATGTAAGGCACAATGAAAGGATGTCTTCTCTCACCAGTATTATTCAACATAGTATTGAAAATTCCAACTACTTTGATAAAAAAAAGAAAAACAAATAAATGAGATATTGAAAAGGAAGAATTAAGTGTCTCTCTTAGCAAATGAACTGATTGTCTACGTAGGTAATCATTTCCAAGGACTGAACGAAGATACCTTTTAGAACCAATAAATGAGTTCAGCAAGGTTGCAGGACACAAGACCCACGTACAAAAATCGATCATATTTATGTATACTAACAATGTACACCTGGACACCAAAATGAAAAACAGAATATCATGAATATCTCCAAAGAAAATGAAATATTGAGATGTGTATTTGACAAAATATACACAGGATCTATATGCTGAAAATGACAAAACCACTGATGGAAGAAATCAAAGAAGACCTAAATAAATGGAGAAACATACTGTTTATGAATTGGAAAACTCAACATAGTAAAAATGTCTATTCTTCCCTCATTTGTCCCTAGTTTTAATAAAATTCTTACCAAATTCCAGCATGAATTTTTATAGAAATAGACAAGCTTATTCAAAAACACATATGGAGAGGAACAGGCCCTGAAGTGGCAAAAACAATCTTGGCAAATAAGAATAAAGTGGGAGGAATCCTTCTACCTGATATGAAGTCTTATTATACAGCTACAGTGATCAAGAGAGTATGGTAATGTTGGCAGGATTGACAAATGGATGACTGGAACAGAATACAGAATTCAGATATAGTACCACACAAATATGCTCAACTGATTTTGACAAAAATGCAAAAGCAATTCACTTTAGAAAATATAGCTTTATCAACAAATGTGTTGGAGCAACTGGATGTTCGTAAGTTTCAAAAATGAACTTTGACCAAAATCTCATGCCTTATGCAGAAACGAATTCAAAATGGATCACAGACTTAAATATAAAGTGTAAAACTATAAAACATTTAGAAAAAAATATAAGAAAATATTTGAGACAAAAGGTAGGGAATGAGTTCTTAGATTTGACACCAAAAGCACAACCCATAAAAGAAAATTTTGATAAATTTGATCTCATCAAGATTAAAAACACTTGGTCTGCAAAAGCTTAGAGATGAAAAAATAATCTATAGATTGGTAAAGAATATTTGCAAACCATATATTCACCAAAAGTTTAATGTGTAGAATATGTAAACAACTCTCAAAAGTCAACAGTAATGAACATTTCACTGAAGAGGATATACAGATGGCAAATAAGCACAAGAAGTGTTCTATATCATAAGCCATCAGGGAAATGCAAATTAAAACCATAATGAAATACCACTACATAACTATCAGAATGATTAAAATAAAAAAAAAAACAGTGATAACATCAAATCTTGGTCGGAATACAAAGAATGTTTCACTCATTTCTGATGGGCAGGTAGAATGATGCAACTATTCTGAAAACCTTTTGGATTTTCCTTAAAAAAACTAAACATGCAACTACTATATGTCTTACCAATTGCACTCCTGGGCATTTCTTTTGGCAAAATGAACACTTATGTTCATACAAGAATCTGTATGAAATACTCATAGCAGCTTTACTTAGAATAGTCCTAAACTGGAAACAACCAAATGCCCTTCAGTGGGTGAATGGTTAAACCTGGTATAGTCATACTATGGAATACTTCTAAGCATGAAAAAAGAAGTGTCTATAAATATATACAACAACTTGAATCTATCTCCAGGGAATTATGTTAAGCAAAAAATGCCACTTCCAAAAGGTTACACACTGTATGATTCCATTTATAAAATTTCCTTAAAAATAACAAAACTTTAGGGGCACCTGGGTGGCTCAGTCAGTTAAGCATCTGCCTTCAGCTCAGGTCATGATCCCAGGACCCTCTTCCTCTGCTGCTCCCTTTGCTTGTTCTCTCTCATGCTCTCTTTCTCTCTCAGATAAATAAGCAAAATCTTTAACAAAAATAACAAAACTTCAAGATGGAGATCAGATTAGTGGTTTTCAGAGATTAGGGGCAAAATTGGGAGAGTGTAGGTGAGTATGTCATAAAAGGACAACATAAGCGATGGCACTGTTCTGAATCTTGACTGTGGTGGTGGTGACATGAATCTACATATGATAAAATGCATACAACTAAATACACACATACACACACACGAAAGTAAAACCGTTGAAATTTAAATGCTATTGGTAGATTTTACTGATACCAGGGTCCTCTTTGTAGTATTACACTACAGTCCAGCAAAATGTTACCACCGGGTTAATGGTAAGAAGTACAAGGCATCTCCTTGCATTGTCTCTTATAATTGGTGTGCATCTATACATGGGAGATGCTAGGTGGGAGGAATTATTGTGCCCCCCCCCACCTTTGGAAACAAACTGCCAGCAAAAGTTTCTTTCTCATTTATGCGAAGTCCAAAATTGCTATGGGCATTCGTGATTGGCAGAGACTCCTTCCAATGGTAATATAGGCTTCTTCCTTCTTGAGACTCCATCATTTTCAACACCTAGCTTAAACATGAATCACCCAAGTAGACTGTGTGTATAACATGCATATATGATAGAGCTTGGCAGATTTTCATGGGACAGGCTAAAAGTGTCCAATTTTGCTTTCCATTTTTTTCTATTATTTTGAGAAATTTCATTCTATATTTAAGATAATAATGCTGTCTGATGAATGACAATTTCAACACTTAAAATTCAATTCCAAAAGTGAACCAAGATGTCAAAATGCAAAGCTCAATTATTTGACACAATAAGATTTCTCACTATCTATGTTTATTTAGGATTAAAATATTTGATTTTCAAAAGTATAGTTTTCACCAATCCATTGACTGGATCCTGCATTTCCCTGAAGAGAACCCCATTATTTGCCAGTACATAGCTACAAGTAGGACAGGTAATATAATCCTATTGTGCTGAAGAAGCTGCAGATTATGGAAGCTATAGTGATCAAAGAACAGTCTCCCGCCCAACAGTTTTGGACCCAGATCATGGAGAGATTGGGGTCTATGGTCGCTCTCTATCTTCTGCCTTAAAAAAAGACAGAGAGTAGTACCTGTAATTGGGTAGTGATCTAGTTTTCTAGAAATACCTACAATTTGACAGGCACAAGGTGTACTTCAGCAACTCTAAATGTCCATGCAAGTATCCCACTTTATTGCTATTATACTGAAGAGCTGCATATCACATAAGGATGTCCACTGGAAAATCATCCCATTATATTTTAATAAGAACTATAAATCTAGAAATAAGAATTATTAAACTTTAATATATTATTGCATGACAATATTTTTTAAAAGGCTGTTAACTTGCTAATAAGTAAGACACACTTTATAGGTAGATTTTCTTAGGTAAGGGGGAATGGTCAACTAGAGTTTTACATAGTCATAAACATTGACTCCTAATATTTGTCTGGATCTAAAACAAGAGAAATATTCTATTTATAAGAACCATAGTCAAATTTGTATTCCCATTTTGGGCCTCAATATTCTAATACCTATATTTCCAGTATTCAAGTATAATTACATGAGTGAGTGCTTTAATAATCCTTTTCCATCATAAACAAATATGGGATGTTTACATAACTTGAAACTAAAACAACTCCCAACCAAAATTCAATTAGGTAAAACTGTGGTAATTGTATGAAGTTTCAATAAATATTACTCATGTAGAGTGTCTTAGCTTCTCTCAAAGTTGTGCTTATTACAAATCAAGGAGGCAGAAAACATTTCAAGACCCCAAACAGAGACACTCAAACATTTAAGCCAACAGCTCAGAAAAAATTAATATATATCTACTTTAAGTGTTTGAAAACTTGCATTAAATAATAAGACTCAGATCTGAAGAGAAAATTCCACCTAGGAAAACAAATTGGTAGCACTGAATTTTAGCTTTTATTCCAAGAACAGTTCCCTTCCTAATTTATAATGCCACAATGAAATATACACAAAGCAAAAATAGGTAGACACCTATGTGAAAAACAAAACAACCATACTCTGTTAATGCCCACATTAAAAAAAAAAAAAGCCCACATTTCCAATATGTACTTCACAAAATTGAATTTTGTTTTATCCACTAAATGAATTTCTCCTTCCAAAGCTATCCCATTTCACATATGTCTCCAGATTTCATTA
>CM052896.1:111141810-111261968 GCA_028534135.1 Potos flavus | reverse complement strand
CAGCAGTAACAGCAGCAACAATAATAGTAGTCATCTTGGGAGGGATTGCTCGTACACTGTTCTACACATGTTCTATGCATCATTTCACTTAATCCTCACTGTCTTCTGAAGGATATACCATTAATTTTTTCCATCTTTCTTGAAGATAAAACTGAGGCACAGAGAAGTGAAACTGATTAATGAAGTGCTACTTGGTGATAGCAAAAAAAGCTTTAGAATTAAGCAGTCTGGTTCTATTGCCTGTGTTTTTTACCCTATGTGATTTTTAATTGTATTACAAAAATAGCAATATCTTTGTATGTTCTGGAATGTGGGGAGACCCAATCACTCCTTCTATTAGCGAGCAATAGGACTTTAAGGATGAGATGTTGCCTAGAAGTGAGTGTGAGGACACTAGATAACTAGAAACTTAAATTTCTTCTGTCAATTTTATGTATTAAATGTTTATTGTGTGCCTCTTATGAGTTAGGCACTCAGAATACAAAGCTTTTCTGAGCTTTGACTTTCAAGGTGGCCACGTGGCTTAGGAGACCATCGTGTCTCCCAACCTCACCCCATGACCGAAAACAAAATGACGCTATTTAGAGTCTTGTGAAAAGCCAGACAGCAAAGAAAGTTATTGAAGTGAATCAAATAACATAAAATAATAAATATTGTATATTGGAATTAGAATTTGAACCGGATATGAAAAAATTGGGTTTCTCAAAAATATATAAAGATTTGACTGAATATTCTACTCGTTCATGCTCAGTTAAATTAATCTTTTTTTCGGTAGAAATTATGTTTTCTTTCTCACCCCACTCCCCTTCAAAAAAAAAATTGATTGGAAAAATCCAAGATCGAACTAATTGTCAGTGTTCAAATACTTGCTTAACTCAGAATATATCATGAATCAAAAATAATCTTTTAACTTGTGCAAATGACTCATCAGGAAGAATAGTGTGATTTAGTAAATGTGTGTCCCTATTTAAGTTAAAATATTTGACCCAAAGCTAGCAGCATGTCTTGTTCTTTGTCGATATCTTGGAATGGAATAAAACACAGGAGAGATAAGTTTCCTTTGTCTGGTTTAATAGCTTTTGGGGAGATGGACCAGTGTAAAGCCATCTGAATCGAATGCCAAGAATGTAAAGATAGGAGTTAAAGTACCGTAAAAGTTGGGAATTAACCCTGATGTGGTAAACAACTTGCAATCTCAAAGATACTTTAAGACACATTTTTCTTGTGACTTCCCTTTAGGAACAAAGTAAGGCAACTAAAAATGGATGTGCACTCATTGTGTCCTTAATACAAATAAGTTCATTAACATCAACTTTGTCGCCAGAAAAAACCCTTTTCTTAGAAAACCATGGGTAAATTATGAAGATATTATTCTGATACCAAGAAAGAGAAGGAAAATTGGTGCTATTTTAACTTGTTTTGCTTTCCTCACATCTAATGAATAGGGTTTGTTCATGCATGTGTGTGTATACATACTTAATTACTTTAATAATTTGGAGGAAAAGGGGTGTTGGAAGAGGTTCTCTGCAAATTCAGTAAGCCCAGAGGAATTGTCGAACTACTTGAATAGAAAAAGATAATGAAAAAAATTGAGTGCCTTCCATGAGCCAGACCCTGTGCAATTATCTATATACATAAGGATGAAGATGATAAAAAATTCTTGTCCTCAAGAAACTCAATGAGGACTCAATCAGAACTCAATGAGAACCGTAGGCAGAAGCGAAAGGGAACATTCAAGAGGAGTTTGCATAGTACTGAGTAGACTGGGTAAGGTATGGCGTGCATATGGGAAGACAAAAAGTTGGAAAATAGATTGGAACCAATTTCTAGAGCGACTTGAATTTAACACTAAAAAGTTGATGCCCTCTTATTTTTTCTTTCCTTTTTTCTATAGCTACACAAGTGACAATGTCAAAAAATTATATGAAAAGACTTTTTTTTATTTTTTCATCTGTATATATTTCATCTGCACTACAGATTGAATATTTATGTCTCCCCCAAATTCATATGCTGAAAACCTAGTCACCAATACAATGGTACTTTGAGATGGGGCTTTGGGGGGGTGATTAGATCATGAGGGTAGAACCTTCATGGGTAGGATTCATATCCTTACAAGAGAGGCCTCCAATAATTCCCCAGGTGAGGTTACAGGTTAAAAAAAAAAAAAAGAACACACAAAATGAAACCAAAAAACCTTTTAGCAAGTGGACTGTCATGAGACACAGAATCCATGATCTTGGACTTTCCAGCCTCCAGAATGGTGAGAAATAAATGTCTGTTGTTTATAAACCACTCAGTTTATATTTTTGTTATAGAAGCCCAAACAGACCAAGACAGTCTAAAAAAGAGTGTGGAGGACAGAGATTTTATAAAGACTGTGAAACAGCTAAATATATTACCCTTGCACATTGATGTAGACATCTTATTTTTTTTCATTTTAAGAGAAATGGTATGTTTTAAATTGTGTTTTTGCTATTCTGGTGTTTAGAAGTGTTTCCAGGTTTGCTGTCTTGTACTGTTTTTAACTTTATTTTAGGGTTTGAGTGAGAAAGTACTAAACTGTCAGTGATAATGAGAAATTTGGTCTATGTAGAAGCACTCTGTGGGGAGGCTGGGTCTCTATGGCTTACATATGTTTAAACTGGGGTGAATGAGTCAACCAGGGTGGACCAAAGGCTGTGATTTGGTCCTAAATTTAGGACATGCATTGGTAGTGTCCTTTCCTTTAGCAAGTAGCCAGCTCTGGGAGTTTTCTTTCCTCAGCACTATTTGAATGTGTAAAAACACTGCACATAACCTGTGCAAGAGTCACAGCCCTGCAAATCTAGATTTTCCCATTCCCCTTGTAATTTTCAGATCAAAGCTCAAGTTAAACAATGCAGCCAGACAGTGGGCACAGTTTGCAGGGATGGAGGCTGAGCAAGGGGGTACCATGCTTTCTGTCCGCAAATCAGGAGAGTTTGTATTGGGTGCTTAATTATTTGCAGTTTGTTTTCTGTATTTTAAAATTTGTAAAATAACAACAAAAACTACATTTTGATTGTGGCAGTTGAAGCTTTGCTGGGAAAAGTCCATTCCATAGTGAAAATTCAAGGTGGGAAAGGAGACTTAAATACCTGAGGCAAATGACTAGTTCTTTTTTTTGTTTGTTTGTTTGTTTTTCTTTTTAAATTTACAATATGTTGAAGAGCATAACTTTTATAAAATCCAATGAAAGTAAGACATGCAAAATATAGGCTCCCAATTTTTGTTATTAGATTCAACAGATATATTTTTTTCTTTTCCAAGCTGCTCTATGGGTTTCTAAATGCTTACAGTTTCTGTTTTTTATCTCTTCACATTTTGTGGAAAGGCTCCAGTAAGTGGACTACACTTGGAGTAGCACAGGCTTAGAGGATTCTGAAAGAGTCAGAAAATCCCAGAGCAAATGACACCATTTAAAAATAAATATATACTATACATAACACATTGCTTAGTCAGGGCTACCTTTGTTTCTCTGCATTAAACAAAATTGCAACAAGTAACAAGTTGGCTGCTTTCTGATTTCTGTAAAAGTATAGAAATTGTCTTTCAAGCACTAAAGCAGTAGCTGTTGGTAGAATTCAGAACTGAAAAGCTATTTGTGTGTGTGTCTATATGCATGCATGCACACGAGCCCTCATGTGCATGTGCATAACAATTTTAAACAATAACCTATAATCTGGGGGAAAATTGGGATCTTCATGAATTTTTAAAAGTAGCATCAAAAGAAACAATTACTTCTAGTTGTTTCCAAATTCATCTTTGCAAAATTTACAAATATAGAATGGAAGCCATCTTGGGGAGTTTCACTGAGTGATATTAACTCATCTTTAGAGCTTTTTTTTTTCCTGCTGCTTTTTTTTCAGCACCCAAACTTTCTCTCTATAAATCCTTTCCTCTGCTCCTTACAAGTCTATATTTCTTCTTATTAAATGATGAACAAGAGGGTGACAGTCATTTCAACCTCCATTTTCCCTTCCTTCCAAAATTATGGAAGTCCTGATATCCTTTTTATGAGTAAATGGTTACTCATAAAAAGGATATCAGGACTTCTATAATAAAAACTCATTCCTAATTGTCCCTTGCAGTCAAGTGTAATTTAGAGACTAATTGGAGACAATGGGATATGAGCAGAAGTGTTGGGACCAGGTTGTGGGAAACATACTTAAAAGTTCACACTTGGCAATCACGCTTGGCTCTGTTTGGCTCTTTGCCTTTACCTAATTTCTGGCTGAAATGATGAGTTCCATCCATCTTGGTCTTGGGAGTAGGAATTGCATATGGTGGAATGAAATATTATATAGAGTAAGGATCTCTAACCTCTCCCAACACCATCCTGTCGCCATACCATTTCAAACAGATTTCCTCTGAAATTATTGACCTTGAAAAACTGTAAACTTCTGCCTTTTTTAATCAACTATGACTCAGAAACAAACCTTACTCTAACTGATAAGAGCGATAATAGAAGTATAATACAAATACATTTCCATGTTTTTCAATATGATAGACATTAGCTATATGTGGCTGTTTAAATTTAACTTAAATAAAATGTAAAATACAGCTCCTTGGTCACCCTAGCACATTTTATGAGCTCAACAGCCAGATGTGGCTAGTGGCTACCTACTGACCAGTGCAGAAATTATAGATATTTCCCTCATCACAGAAATTTCTGTTGGCAGAGCTGATCCAGAGGACAAAAACTGGGGTACTCCTTATTGCAACAAAATAGATATTTACTGAAAGTTCTTCATTTCAATATCTTTAACCTATCTACGTATTGAGTCCCCACCCATATAAATAAAAAAAATATGTTTAAAAATATAATGACATATAGTAAATTGTGAGATAATGAAATGTTTGAAAACAAAGCACAAGAAACACATGTCTATTCCTGGGAACATAAATTTCAGGGTTTGATCCAGGGCCTGAAATAAATAATTCTGAGTTCTTCTACCCCCCTAATTTTCCCACTGATTGTTTCAGGTGAAAATGGACATCAGGATGCATACAAAGAAAAGGATGAAGAGAGGGGGCAGTGAGATGCAAAAGTTAAAATATGTATCTTGGTCAGCTCTTGGTTGGTAAAATAAACTAATGAAGGGCAACTGCGTTTCAGCTGATTTTGGGATAGTGGAAATGTAAGAACTGGTTTTAGTTATAATAATCTCATTTCCTTTATCTTTCTCTTTCATTTTTATTATTTTCTTTTTATCTGAAGTCACATGCGTTATTTTCTAGATAGTGCTTAGAGCATCTGAGTATTACAGCATGCTAAGACCTCTGGAAGTTTGTCTGTGACACATTTTCCTTACCTAAGATTGTGAGAAAAACATTTCACAAAGATGAAATGTAGTGTATCAGAAAGTTTAGAAATCACTTCATTGTTAACACCTATCAGGGTGTTATATTTTTATTTTTGGTTTTCAAGCTACTGCTTTTTTTCTTTATATTGTTTTTCAAACTTTTTTTTTTTTTTTCCATGTAGTTTCCACTCCCAGTGTGGGCCTTGAACTCACAACCCTAAGTTCAAGGGTTAGATACTCTACTGACTGTGCCAGCCAGGCACCCCTCCTTTCTTCGTATCGATTAGTAGACTTTCTATTTTCAAATATGTGAGTATATTCTTTCCTATGAGTCCTTAGCTAAAAACAAACAAAAACCTTTATTTAAAACATCATTGTAGACTTCATACTTTAAAGTGATTATGAAAATTGAAGACTTGTTTTCTTAGTGAACTATATTTTTTCCCATCTTTCCTTATTATTGTAAGGGATATCACATTGAACCTTATTCATATGGAAATACATTAGAAACTCATCATAATATTATTGGCTATATAGTAGAATTCAATATATGACAAATTATTACCAAGCCACATATTGGTGGTGATTCAAATTTCAAGATATTTATTTTGCTTCAAATCCTTTTCCCCCAGCAAGAGGTAATACTTTGATTAGCTGTGCATACTATCTGTTGCTATATCTCAACATTAGGTCACAAAAAATCATGGTTTTCCTCTTCTGAAATGCATCAGTGAGGTGATGTGATAGAAAG
The DNA here is from genome assembly GCA_028534135.1 of Potos flavus. Lineage (NCBI taxonomy): Eukaryota > Metazoa > Chordata > Mammalia > Carnivora > Procyonidae > Potos > Potos flavus. The sequence continues at coordinate 111,255,893 of CM052896.1, read as the reverse complement.
TACACAAGATTAGAAAGAATTGAGTTCAATCCTTGGCTCCTGTTAGCTGAGGAACATGGATAAGTTCCCTAGCCTTCCTAGGGCTCCACAAAATGAAGCTTTGATTATTTATTTCCTTGAGGTATTATGAAAATGAACTGAGGAGACTTATGGGACATATTGGTGTATTAGTCAACTTGGGCTGTCAAAATAAAATGCATAGACTCGGTAGCTTAAAGAGTAGAAATGTATTTTTTCACGGTTCTGGAGACTGGAATCTGAGATCAGAATTCCAACATGGTCAGATTCTGGTAAGAGCTCTCCTCCTGACTTGTAGACAACAGTGTTCATGCTGTGTGCTCACATGGCCTTTCCTCAACATATGTGTGCAAAGAAAGAGCATGAACAAGCTCTCTGGCATCGCTCCTGACATATAAGACACTAATCCATCCTATTCAACCAAACACCACCTTTATAACCTCATCTCACCAAAATCCACATCTTCAAGTACCATCACATTGGGGTTAAGGCTTCAACATATGAATTCGGAGGAAATGTGAACTTTCAGTCCATAATAATCTGGCACACAGGAGTCTACTGGTAAGTGCTCAAACTCTAAAAAAAAATTAATCATCCTGTGAAGATGAATAGGACTTAAAAAGGGAAAGTGGTCACCATCACAGATATGTGTTTGAGGATCTCCCTTTTGGTGTGAACATCTAGACCAGAATTTCCTGGATGGCCTTTTGAAGAATAGGAGCTCCAGAGATGCTTAAAAAGGGAAGAGAGGGTTCCATGATCAACAACATTTTAGAAATTTTGCCTGAAATAAGAAAACCTTAAAATACTACTTAAACCCAAACATTCTGAATTTATTTAACTGTGCGATCCTTTCATGACCTAGTCCTTATAATATAAGAGTTTCATGAAACACAGTTTGGGAATATTTCTATTCACCAGAATCTTGTAAATGAGGTTTATTGTTTATTTAAAAGAACTTGCACTTAGAAGTTGAAGAGATAATTTATTAATTCAATATACACTTCTACCCGTAATTGATCTTAAGGCAGGACCTGAGAATAAAGGTTTGATAAGACTTGTTCATGTGTATGTATATGACAGCACATATGTCTATATACACACATAGACATAGAAAATACATATGTATACATAAACACATATGTATATACATATATGTACTCTATTAATTTATTATACATAGTCCACCTACATAAAATAATTCAAGACAACTCAAACTCTGTTTTAAATCGTTTATCTTGTGCTTAATACATCCATTGAAAACAAAAGCTAACACATTCTATGAACATGCTGTCATTATATTAAGTGCTCTAAATATATGTTTTTATTTAATAATCAAAGCAGTTCTAGGAGGCAGATTCATCTGTTAGTTTCCTATCAGATTTGGAAATTGATGCTTCTGAGATGTTAGCTTGCCCAAAGTTTATTTTAGAAGTAATTGGTGCAGACCCACCCTAAGGTGACCCCCAGTGGGTTATACTCCTATGTACACCCCCTTTCCTTGAGTGTGGCCAAAACCTGTGACTTGCCTCTGGCCAATGGCAATGACGAAGGGAACTGGCTGATTTAATGCAGGTCCTTAATAAATTGATATTGAGTTAATTAAAAAGGAGATTATCTTAGGTAAGCCCAGCTTAATCTAGTGAAAGCCCCTAAAAAAGGAACTGGGGCCTTTCCTCAAGTGTTTTCCCGGCTGACATAGGAGAAGCAAGTCACCAGTTCCACAGCCATAAAGAACTGAATTCTGTCAACAACCTGAAAGAGCTTGGGAGAAAACCTCAAGTGTCAAATGACAACATAGCCAGACAAATCCTTGATTGCAGCCTTGGGAGACCATGAGCAGAGGATTCAGCTCAGCAGAGCCTGGACTCCTGATTCTCACAAGGTGCAAGATAATAAATGTGTGGTGTTTTCCGTCACAACATTCATGGAAAAGCATCACATAGCAGTAGAGGACTACTAACACAATGATGAAGATGGGTTTTTAACCTCGGCAGTCTGACTTCTGAGTTTGCATTTCTGAACTCTGCGATAACCAGCCTCTTAAAGGATAAAGCTTGGGGCCCAGTAACCTAGAGATACACAACAATTTACTTTGAGGTCTAGATGTTTGTGAGGCCAAAGATGACAACAAGGCGCACTGCAACCACACTATCTCATGTGGGTAATTTTTTGCTTTTTGAATTTTTTTTTTTATTTAGGATTTAGAGATACTTAAGTAAATGGTGGATAGGACTAGATATAGATTGAAGCAACGACATTTATTTTTTTTGTACTGGTTCTGCCCTTACTCGTATGACCTTGGGAAAGTCCCAAGTTGCCCTCTGTCTTCTCATTTTCTTTGTGACATTGAGTTATTTTGTTCAATTTCCAACTTGAAGTGAAGCCTACTGATTACACCACACAATGGTGACTGCGAAAAAGACTTGTCTCAATGACAAGCATTTACAAAATATTAGCTTCCACATCTAAAATCCATTCCAAAACTCACTTACTGAGTGCTTACTCGGTTCCGAGTGCTATTTATCTTCACAGATTCCTTAAGTATTGATTCTTCGTCCTTCCTTTAACACACTGGAACTAAAGTTAGTAAGCTACATGACTTGCCTCTGTGACCATAAGACAAAAACTCAAAAGTCCTGATTTATTGGGCTGTTAGATAAAAATCTGGCTTCTGGATTTTTGAATCTATATTCATGGGCTGCACATCTTCCATATGTTAAGGAACAAAGAAAAATGTCAGATGATTTTAATCACATGTTTTCGTATTCTACCAGATGATGTAAAGTCTAGCCCAGCTATCAGGAAAACAGGCAGTGGGTTTTGGCTCTCATTTAGGGAGCTGTGTTTTTGAAAAAGTAACATTGTTTTTAAATTTATTTCTTGCACCCCACCCCTTATGAATGTACCACTGCATCTACCAGGAATTTAGGCACATTAATTCTCTCTTGTCAGACTTCCTCTCTAAACACACATTGCAAAGAACCGCTAATTTCATTTTCTCTCTGTTTAATTTCATTTCTTTCTTTTTGGGATTTCTGTTTAAAAGAGCTTTTAACAGTTTTCAGTCGCATATGGCACATATGCTTATGGAATAGGCAAACCAGCTTGAGTAAAACAAGAATAAAAATAAACCACACGGACCTAAACTCCAAACTTTTTGGGAGGTCCTCAGTGGTGCTGCCTTTTTTTGTACACGTCAATTATTCCTGTTTGGAACCAGGAATGGAATCGTCCCAAATGCCCAAATACGGCAAGAAAGACGGCATTGTTCTCCAGATCAAAGAGTCAAATGAGGCCTATGAGTTCTTGAAAATTCTTCATCTTATGGGATTTGCAGGCTTTCTTCATGAACAAAAACCTTCACCAAAAGATGAGAATTATTGCACGTGCTTTGCTAAAGGATGAACTTGACCATTTCTATTTGACATATTATAAAAAGGCAGACACTAAACATAACAAGCCACATAGCAAAGCGTAAAATCCTCAAACCCAAATATTTAAATTTTAGCTACTCAAGAAGCCATGGAAATAAAATGGAATTTCCTAGTGAAATCCCTTTGGCATTGTCTTCCTGCTGAATGTTTTCAAAACATACTGAGCAGTCTATTTCCTTAGGGATCACTTTTCTCTAGTTGCTTTATATGTTTACACATGTTCGACTACTCATTGTATTGTCTATTAAAAGAGAAAATTCATACCATGCATTCAGGTTTGGATCCAGGTGATTACCAGATTGGTCCAAGATGTGGGTGCAGGCTGCATTCGTGTCTAGATGCTATTTCAGCCTGTGTGGGGAGCGGGGAGGGAAAAAAAAAAAAACCAGAAGAAAGGGAAAGAGAATTACACCAAGTGGCTTCACTGTTCTAAACTTACCAACACAGACTTGGAGATCTGACAAGTTCTCTGCTCTTTGCTGCTCGAATAAGAATCAATCAGGAAATCAATTAAAAAATATTGCACATGCACAAGGCAGAAAGGAAACATGGAGCAACTGGAGCTTCTTCTCTAGAGTCTGTAAACATGATGGTGTGATAAGATGAGAATTTAAACAACACAGAAGTCACCTACAGGAGAGAAGTCACCATGTTCATCATCACTTGCCAATCATCATGAACATGGTATAGGTTTCAAAGAGAAGATGGGACATGACCTGTCAGTGAAGAAACTTATGATTTTAAGAGGATGAAGGGGGTGGAGAGGTCATGCCAGGAACTGAGAGTTCTGTGAATAAAAAGGGGACGAATACAAGATATATGCAGGATATGGCAGGAAGACATGTTTCACATGAATTTTGGTTCAACTAGGACAGGGTTTACAAACTCAGATTCCTTAAGGACAACAGTGGTAATATAAATTAGAGAAGCAAGTAGGGGGTTATACTTTTATCCTAAAGGCACTAACTTAAAAAAATCCTTTTACTTATCAAACAGAAATATTCTTCATTTCCACAAAGAAAACAACTCTTTTCCCTTTTGTATTTTCTCTCATGCCTTTCCTCTTTGTAACATGGGCACAGAGCAATAATATTTCTCCTGTAGAAAAAGCAACAGTGGAGGCACATGGACAAATCTCCATTGACCCTTTGCCTCCCTTTAGGAAACCACAGGAAGCACAGGAATCCCAGCCTACTTGGGCTCTGGTCCTGTCTGTGAGGGGAAGCTGTTGTGACCCCGTGAAGAAAAGGAGTCATGAGGGCCAGAGCTTTGACTTTTCCAGAAAAACTCATATCTGAGCTTTAGTGTAAAAGCTCTCAATATCTTTATTGTTGGCTCAATCTTTTTTAAAATGCTGTGTAAGCCAAAAATGCACATGTCTAAACAAGAATGCCCCCTCATCGGCGACCAAAGTGCCAATTCTAATATGAAAGAGAAGACTGCCATAGGACTGCAAAGATAAGAACTTTTAGGAAATTAATGAAATTAGTCTTCAGGTTTCGGTATGTAGATCCAGATCTGGGCGTTTGCGCAGAGCCCAGATTTGATTCATTCGGTAAATGTTAAATCCATTCTATTTGCATAGCATGTTCTCTAAAGCATTTTCAATTGGAACTGATTTTGTATTTGAGAGTGAAAGAATGTATTCCGGCAAGCTGATGTTTCCTTCTGTGAAGAGCTGCTTTTCCAAAGGGTTGACAAACACCCATCTTGGCCCTTCAGCATTTTTCTATGTGCTGAATACATTCCAGGAGCATAGATCATTTTTATTGCAGCGTGCAATATGTTTGATAATAAACTTTTAAGCTCTGTTTATTGGACACCACATACAAAACCATTACTTTCTTGGCTACCACCGATACCTTATCTAATGGGAAAGATAAAGAGTGATTTCAGTAAGAAACTTTAAAGAGCATTTGATACTTGGGAGAAAAGAGTAATCAAATCACCTAGTATTTATTTTCTCCTGTGTGACTGGCATTATAATATTGATTGATACTGCCTTCTATCCATCTCATACATACGCATGTTGTCTCTTTCTGTGTGAGCTCTAAATAATCGTTTCCTTGGAGTTTGAGAAACAGATCTTACTGTCTGAGCAGAAAATATCTGATAATTGCAGGAAAATTCAGAAGGACAGCAAGGGGGAAACAAAACAAAACAAAAAAACTTTTCATGCTGCAGTATTTGAAGCTGAGTGATGATTACTGGGTAATTTATGAGCAGTTGTCCTCATTCAAGTATAGATCTGGTAAATGGGGAGGATATTTTAATGCCAGTTGAGAGGCAAAATGTATATAATACTTCATTATTTTCCAATATATTTTTGACTTTTATTAGATCATTCGATATATAAAATAACATTGTGAGCTTTGGTTAAAAAAAAAAAAAGTGGTGTGTGTGTGTGTGTGTGTGTGTGTGTGCACGCACGCAGAAAGAGAAGTTCAGGAATTATTAACCTCATCTCACACATAGCTATGATCATTTAACTGAGTTTGAGCAGTGTACCCACAGTTTCATAGCTAATTTGTAGCAGAGCTGAGCCTCTTGGCTTCCTAGCCACAGTGATTTCTATCACAATAATAAATATATTTGTCTGTCCAGTATACATTGCATGCATCTCCCATTGTGTACCTGCCAATGATTTGGGTGGAATTAGCCCCAACCCCTCACTGATCTAAAATAATCTTTTGAAAAGGATGCCCACATCAAAGTGATGGGTTCAAGATGGACACACACACTAAGTTAAGCCTGCAGTTTTGTTTTGAGATTGTAGAGAGACACAAGTTCTCTTTCATTCACAAAATATAAATGAGGAAAAGAGAGAGCATCTGGCCCTTGGAGCTGCTCACAGACATCTTGAAGCCACACGAGTTGTCAGCGTTGAGATGAAGCCAACCCTTTCCAGGCTGGAAAGAGACTGACATTAAGAACAACAAGCTAAGTACATATTTAAGCTACTGGATAAAACGTTAAATGACTTTTTTTTTTTGTATACCATATAGGTTAAAAAAGTAAATTGATTTTATAACTTAAGTCAATTTTAGTTGTGGTTTTTATTATTCATAACAGGAAAAACCCTAAACGATACCCAAAGCCACATCTGAAATCAAATTGCACACTCTTTCTTTTTTTAGAGTAAGCCTTTAGACGGAGGAGGAGATACTTACAAACATCATGGGGTAACTATTTTTAGGCTATTTCCAAATATTTTTGAAATCTCGATACAGAGAAGAGAAGCATGTACATATGGGATTTGGAGGGGATATTAGATTAAAAAAGCAGGTTTGCTGCACCTCAGTGGCTTGGTTGGTTAAGCGTCTGACTCTGGATTTCAGCTCTGGTCATGATCTAAGTAAGGGTCCAAGGATCAAGCCCCACATTGGACTCCACACTCAGCAGGAAATCTGCTTGATGATTCTCTTTCTCCTTCTCCCTCTCCTCCCCTTCCTCCTCTCTCTCTCTGTCTCTCTAAAAAATAAACAATTAAATCTTTAAAAAAAATGAAAAAGCATGTTGAAGTACATGTACTACATTGTGTGGAATGTGAAATTAGAAAGGAAGACATTTTCTTTACTCCTTCTCATTTCTCAGTACTGGTCTGGCTCCAGGGAATGGCAGACTTGTGAGCAATGAGGAACAATGCCCTTCAGACAGGCACTGGCTCACCATGGGCATCAGCCAGGGCAAAGCTGAGGCTCCTGAAAGTGATTCTGAGGACCGTTGCCATCAGCCTGGAATGATGGGGAGCTGACAGCCAAACAGAAACTGTAAATGGTGTATAGGTGTAGCAGACATACTGGTTTGCAAGCATTTTGTGTGTGAAAGAGAGTCCTTGGTTGGAGGCAGCCAAGAACTGGGAAGGGCCACTTCACAAGCTAACAAGTTAGCTCATAAGCTAACAAGTTAGCATAATGCAATTTTATGAATTCTTGCATAAGGAATGAGACTCTTGGGTCAAAAACAAAGAAATTTACTACTCACAGCACAGCAGTGAACATGAGAACCTGTTAACCTTGCCCCGCCCCCGCCAAGTTCCGGAGGGGCAAGGCAAAGGAGCCCAGATGGATGCCGCACACACAGTGGGTTAGCAGCCCACCTGAGCAATCCTGAGCTAAGGGAACCTAAATCTTTTATATTGGTTGAGTCAGTAAAAATAATAACAATAATCTGCCCTCAGCTCTGGAAGGAAACACTATCTCTATCTTCTAAGACTCTTTGCTAGCTAAGCATCTCTGAAAATGTGATCCAGAACAAAAAGGAAGTTAGTATCTTTTCTTGAAAAATATACAGAATTGCAAGACACCCATGGAGCACTGTCTCCCCACAGAATTTCATACCATTGTCTAGGATTCTTATATTGAAATGTGGATGTTGAAATATTATAATTTTCATATTTAAAAAGATGAGTCCATTATAAGTATGTATAAAATAAATATTCATGACTGTGTACTGATATAAATAAATGATCAAATAAATTAATATTTGGGAGAGAAGATAATTCATCTTCAATAAGTGAGAGCATAACTGTACTCTTTAGGTATGAGCTGAGAATTGACTTCCTTCCAAAGTGTATAGTTTGGAAAGGGGAGGGACGTGCTTAAAAGATTAAATTTACAGTGAAGAAACCTGACAAACACCACCTTAGTCATGTGATAAAGGCCAACATGAACAGTCATATTATGTTGATATTATATACACTTCATATGATACAATAAAATGGCACTTTATTTTCAAGATCTTCCTTCCAATAACCCATAACCCCAGTCTTATCACAAGAAAAATATCAGAAAAATTTCATTAGAGGGACATTTTCAAAAACATCTAGCCAGTACTCCTTAAAACTCAAAGTCATCAAAAATAAGGAAATTCTGAGAAATTGCCATAGCTAAGAAGAACATAGGTAGACATGACACTAAATGTAATATGGAGTCCTGGATGGGTCCTTGGACAGGAAAATAAAATAGGGTTAAATCTAAGAAAAGCTAAGTAAATCATTGACTTTTGTTGATAATAATGTATCAATGGTGTTTCGTCTATTGTAACAAATATGTCACAATAATGTATGATGTTATCATACATTGATTGTAGGGTATATTAGCAGTCTGTCTACTAGCTTCTCATTTTTTCTGCAAATCTGAAAGTGTTCTACAAAATAAATTATCTTAAAAAATAATGAACCTTCCAATGTCCCAGCAATTCTATTCCTGACTATATAACCAACAGAAATATGCACATATACTACAACTGCCTATAGCCATGTAGATAAACTTCACAAACTGTACAAAGGAAACTATGTATAAATAGAAAACATACGTGATTCTGTTTATATAAAATGAATACAAGTGGGTGCCTGGGTGGCTCAGTCACAGTTAAGTGTCTGCCTTCAGCTCAGGTCATGATCCCAGGGTCCTGGGATGGAGTCCTGCCTGGGCTCCCTGCTCAGCAGGGAGTCTGCTTTTGCCTCTGGCCCTCCCCCCTGCTAGTGCTCTCTCCCCCTCTCTCTCTCTTTCTCAAATAAATAAATAAAATCTTTAAAAAATAAAAATAAATTCAATACAAGCAAAGTAACCTCTACTGTTATGGGGTAAGAGGGTGGGGAGAAATAACCGGAGGGGGGGGAAATATGGAGTATTTGTGGTCTGACAGTGTTGGTAATGTCCTCTTTCTTTCTTTCTTTCTTTTTTTTTTTTTTAATGTCCTCTTTCTTGATCTGAGTTTTTGTTCCAAGAGAGTTCAGTTTATGAAAATTCATCAGGCTATATACTTATGACTTGTGCACATTTATATATATGTTATACTTCCAATTAATTTTTTTCTTAAACAATATTTACATTATATTTATAGGCTATTGAAGTATGGTTACATCACATTCATGAATAGATGCTCTGGAATGACAAACTTTTAGAAAATTGAGTTCTGCAAACATGTGTTGGGTAAAAGTGCACAGATCAAGGAAGAAAAAAGGAGAAAGGGTAAGCCTCAGGAACAAGATGGAGAATATTGTCTTGTCTTTTGAATCAAAATCCTAATTTTAACTTTAATTCCCTGAAACGAGGGAAAGGATATAACAGGAAGCAGAGTAAGATAAAGAGGAGTGATAAATAATTGCACTGATTGTACAGGGATGAATTGGCATAGGGAGAATGACTAAATGTATCACCTCATTCTTCCCATTAAGGGGTTAATGGGATCCTAGCAGCACCTCCTCTCATAAATGTCAGAAGGTCCCTTTATAGCAACAACCAAATGCTGTGTCACCATGAATTAGTCCATGTGCCTTTTTTAGCATGCTTGTAATAAATGAACAAGTATCAATATAACATCTACTGTTAATGAGTGTCTATTCAGAAAGGTGGTATAAAACATGAACCCTCAAGCCAGATTGCCTGAGTTCAAATCCTGGCTCTATCATTTATTAAATGTGTGACCTTGGGCATGTAGCATGCCACCTCTATGCCTAATTTCTTCCTCTGAAAATCTGGAATACTACCAATAACATATTTATAACACTGTAGTTATGAGGATTAAATATAAGTTCTCTTTACATTTTAAACTATGATTATGTATCATGTCCTGCAAATTCATTTACTAAATCATAGAACAAACATACAAGAAAGTCACTCTTTACCCCCATCTTATAACAGGGGAAACTGAGACTTAGAGTCCGTAAATGTTTTATCGAAGGTCACATAGATCGTAAATGGTGAAACAGAATTTCGGCTTCAGATATGTGCCCTTCTTTCCTCCAATCCCTTTCTTGCTCCCAAGCTCCTAGGGAGGAAAAAAAAAAAAAAAAAAAGGTTTAAACTCCAAAATGGATTTTTTCATTAGGGATAGAATTTAGTCTGTTTTATATTGAAGATCTGCGTAACCACCCTTAGGATGCTCTTTTCAGAACAGGTTTCCCATTATTTTGGGAAAGTTCTACATGTTAGCTCGTCTAATACTCTATTCAGGTAAATTCAATCCACTTTTTTCATCTTCTCGCCTTTGTGTTGATGAAAACCAATGCTCATTATCTACAGTATAAAAGACTTCTTGTTATGTGAAAAGCAATTATTAATCTTACAGGAGATAACAACTAAATCTAAAATTTCACATATTCAAGAGCTAATTGAGGGGCCTTGGGCCATGAAGTCTCATTCTCCACAAATGATCTTTGACGTCTTTGCATCTCATTTTAAAATTATTCGAAATAATTAGTCACCTTAGTATATTTATAATGGCAGATCATGAAAATTCATCAATTACCTACTTATAAATACTTTCCGATCTTTGGGTGAATTAGCTTTGACAGTATGGTATGTCTTTTCCTGTATTTTCCATTCTAGTCCCAGAATACATTTGAAACTTTAAGAAGCAGGCTGAAATTCAGATTTCATGTTCACTTGTGAGTTTTGACCAAAAATTCTTCTACCTTTCATTCAAGGAGGGAATAGAAGTTGAAACCACAAAATGCCATGATTAAAGCCAATTTCTAAATTTCCATAAACTCAGATTTTTTATTTGAATTTTATAGAAAACTTACCTGACCAAGTGAGTTTGCGTTGTTATATTTCTGTAATAATCACTGAAACTTTGGTCAGTTTCCATTATTTTCCACTTATGTGAGTAAATCCTATAAATCAGTATTAATATATCAGAGGGGTTTTTGGTTAATGTATTTCATAGAATGACTCATATTGCTCTCATTACCTTGATAGTCAGTATAGAACTAACCTTAGCTACCGACTCTTTATTTCAAAATGTTTGAACACTATTGTTACTTATATATGAAGGCCTGGAATGTTTGTAATAAATCCTCAGTGTCTCCAGTCAGGAGGCATACTTAATAATGGCACATGAGAAGTAGTTCAGGACCCAGCCCATTAAAATCCCAGGCTCTCCGCTGAAACACAGAAAGTGCTAAACTTAAAAGCAGTAGAGGCTGATGCAGTTCTTAAAAACACTGCAAAATACCCCAATCAGTTCTTTCCTTGATTAGATTAAGCTTATCTGGCCCTTTCCAACTGATCTGCAAGAAATAACATGAACTATATCTGTAGAAAGAAGACACTCTTCTAAAATTCTACAATTTATCACATTTTATCTGCATTCAATCAAAAGTTACTAGGCATACCAAAAAATAAGATCAAGAAAAAGAAAAAAAAAAGATCATCCATTATTGGAGCTATTAGACACAGGCTTTAAAATAATTGTTATTAGTATGCTCCGGAAAATGTGTGGCATGATGGATATTCATTTTGAAGAAAAAGAAATTTTTTTTTGAAATCAGTGAAAAATATACTAACAAAATTTTTAAACCTAAAAACTGCAGTAATTGAAATTCAAAATTCAATAGATGAGGCAAATCAGAATCTGCAGAGGTGATTAGACAAATGAAAGATGAGCTGCCTGAAAATTTATAGTCTGAGGCTGGGTGAGCAAAAACATGAAAAATATAGGAGTGCCTGGCTGGCTCAGTCGAGAGAGCATGCCACTCGGACTCTGGGTCATGATTTCGAACCCCACACCAGGGTTAGAAATTATAAATAAATGAATAAAAAAATGAGAAATATACAAAAGGACATAAAAGATAAGTAGGATTGGTGTAAAGTGAAATGTATTTGTATTTGGAGTTCCAGAAGTATAGGAGAGAATGCTTGGGGCAAAAGCAATCTTTGGAAAGAAATGGGCAAGAATTTCCCCAACTGAAGAAAGGTACTAACATATCAGTCCCCAAAGCACTTCGCTGAAGTAATACTGCTGATTTCCAACATCAGAGGGAAAGTATTACAAACTGCAGAGGATGGATGTGGAGGGACATGCGTGGCTGCACATCAACAACGGTCTGACATCTGACAATTCAACAGAAACTACAGTGGAAATATTATTATCATTACTATTATTGCTACTATTACTCATCTTCATGATGGTACAATAAAGCAACTTAAAGTCATGACAAAACAAAGATTTTTACGCATAGAAAATGTCAATGAATTTGTCACCAGTAGACCCACACTAGAGCAGATACTAAAAGGAATTTTTTCAGGCAGAAGAAAAATTGTCTCAGATAGGAAAAAAGGTATGTAGAAAGTGTAAAAAGCAGTGATAAAAATAAATGTGGGGGCAGATTCCAATGAATAGAGTATATAGTACAACAGCAATGATAATACGGGTAATAATTATAATAATGATAATTATGAGGTGACAAAGGAGGATGTTTTATGAGCCATAATAGTTACAAAAAGGTGATATTTGATTAAAGGTATAAAGAATGAAAGGAAGAAATAAAACTTTCATTGTTTACAAACTACATCATTGTTTTTGAGGAAAATCCAAAATAATCTAGAAATTTGATATTAGACTTAATTCAATATAGTATGTTTTTTGAGTATGTCAATATACAAAAAAAATTGTATTCTGTAAACCAGGAACTAAAATTAGGAAATTATATCTTAAAAGATACTATTTATAACAGCATAAAAATAAAGCAAGGAAAGGAATAACATAGGAATAAATCTAATGAAAATGTATGAGATATTTACACATGAAATTTAAACACTTACTGAGAGAAACATATACAAACCTAAATAAATGAAATATTTACCGTTTTCAAAGTTTGGGAGACTCCATACTGTAAAGATACTAATTCTGTACCAACTGCACTGTGGATTCAATGGAATAATAATAAAATATTTCAGCAGGTTTTGAATTTGTGCTTATGTATATTTGTGTGTGTTTGTGGAAATTGATGAGCAGATGTAAAAGCTTTATTAAAATGAAAAAGGCCAGAATAATCAAGACAATCTTAAAGAATAATAAAGTTGGAAGACTTACAATATCAGATATCAAAACTTAATACTTAATATCATGCCATAGAAATTAAGAACATGTGATATTGAAGCAGGGTTACACAGATCAATGGAAAAGAAGTTCAGACACAGATTTATCTGTATATAATTACCTGATTTATAACAAAAACTATGCTGTGGTGCTGCAGGGAAGAGTGTTTTTTACTTGTTTTGCTTTGTTTTTCACGGAGAGCTACGTTAGTTGGAGAACTGAAGGTCCATGTGGTAAAAATACGAAGTTTGGCCCCTAAATTTTCCTAAAAAAAGAAAACCCTCATCTGCTACTTTTTAAGAAAAAAGTGTAAAGAACATCTTCATAGCTTTGGGTAGCAAGCATTTCTTAAAGTGGACATTAAAAAGCGCCAACCATAAAGAAGTAAATAATAAAAACAGACTACCTTGGAATGAAAAACTCTGGTTTATCAAAAAACATTATTAGAATAACAAAAATCAGAACACAGAGTGGGAGAAGGTGTTTATTGTGCATATATCCTACAAGGACTTATACTTAAAATATCTAAAGAACTTCTATCATAATAACAGAATAATAACCAACCCAAGAAAAAAACAAAAACAAAAAATTGAGCAAAAGACATGAAAAGACATTTACAAAAGAGGATATATAAATGCCAATAGGTATGTGCAAAAAAATTCAATCTTATGATTGAAGAGACACAAACTAAAAACACAATGAAATATCAGTACACCACCCATAGAATGGCTTACATGAGAAAAGGTTAACCAAACCCAGTCCTCACAGATGCAGACCTCTGGAATTCTTACACTCTGATGGTGGTGTGTCATTTAGTAAGATCACTTTGGAAAAATTTTTGGCAAAATCTACCAAAGCTAAAAATACACATATCCTCTAACCTACCAGTTCTATTCCTAATTATGTACTCAACATAATTACATACATACGATTAACTGAAGTCATACAGAAGAAGGTTTATGATGGGTTACTATTCAACAGCGAGCATGAATAAACAAATCACTGCTACACAAAAGAAGATTTATGAATCCTACAAACACAACAATGAGCAAAGGAAGATACAGAAGATGACATACAGTATTATTCTACTTGTATAAAAGTCAAAGTAGGCCCAACCAATCTATGGAATTAGAAGTGAGGATGGTGGTTACCCGTGGAGTATAGTGACAGGGAGGACACTCCAAGAGTGCTTTTAGCCCACTGCAGAGATATTATGGGGTTGGTTCTAGACCACCTCAATAAAGCAAATATCACAATAAAGAGAGTCAAATGAGTTTCTTGCTTTCCTAGTGCATATAAAGTTATGTTTATGGGGCACCTGTCTGGCTCAGTTGATTGGGTGTCCAACGCATGATTTCAGATCAGGTCATGGTCTCATGGAGTCATGGTATCAAGCCCTTCATCAGGTTCCCTGCTCAGTGGAGAGTCTGCTTGAGATTCTTTCGCTCCCTCTCCTTCTGCCTCTCTCTCCCTCTAAAATCGATAAATAAAACGATGCCTGAGTGGCTTGGTGGGTTAAGAATCTGCCTTATGCTCAGGTCATGATCTCAGGACCTTGGGATCCAGTGCCATGTCTGGCTCCTTGCTCAGCGAGAAGCCTGCTTCTCCGTCTGTCTGCCACTCCTTCTGCTTGTGCTATCTTGCTCTTACCCTTTCTCTCTTTGATAAATAAATAAATAAAATATTTAAAAATAATAATAAACTAGGTAAAATCTAAAAAAACGTTTACACTATACTGTAGTCTATTAAGTGTGCAATAATATTACGTCTAAAAAAACAGTATGCATACCTTAATTAAAAATAGTTTATTGCCCAAAACACTAGCCATCATGTGAGCTTTCGGTGAGTGTAATCTCTTTTGCTGGTGGAGGGTCTTGCCTCAGTGTTGATGGCTGCTGACTGATCAGGGTGGTGGTTGCTGAAGCTTGGGGTGGCTGTGGGAATTTCTTAAAATAAGAGGACCATGAAGTTTTCCACATTGATCAACTCTTCCTTTCTCAAATAGAAGCCATTTGATAGCAGTTTACTCACAGCATAACATCTTTCAAAATTGGATTCGATCCTTTCAAACCCTGCCGCTGCTTTATCAACCAAGTGTATGGACTTTTCTAGATCCTTTCTTGTCATTTCAACAGCCTGCAGAGCATCTTCATCACTTTCTTTACTCATTCATAAGAAGCAACTCATCTGTTAAAGTTTTATCATGAGATTAGAGCAATTCAAATATAATAATAATTAAAAAATAAAAAATAAATAAATATAATAATAATTAAAGGTTTTGGCATATTGAGAGAATTACCAAAATGTGACACAGAGACACAAAGTGAGCAGATACTGCTGGCAAAATGGCACCAATAGACATGCTCAAGGCAAGGTTACCACAGACTTTCAATTTGTAAGAAAAAGCAGTATCTGCAGAGCACAATAAAGTGAAGCACAATTAAACAAGGGATGCCTGCAATGCTTTCTTTTTTTGACGTGGGTGGTGGGTACGTGGTACGTTAATGTGGTGTTATTACGATTTGAGAAACTTTCTGTATTTTGATAAATTTCAAACAAAAGTTTATTTCAAAAATGTAGCTAATATCTGCCATTAATCCGCTGCAGTACAGTTTATATTCCTGCCAAGTACTTAATCAAGGGGGAGAAAGTGTGTTTTTGGAGACCAAATAATAACAAACAAGTTTAGGAATGAGGTCTCTGTGAGTGAATCCATTTGAGGCGGTGGCCGGTGCTAATTGCTCCTTAGAGCCTTGGGAAGTGTAAAGGCTATAGAAAAGGCTATAATTAATGTGGCAGGAATCCCACTGGCGGTATTCACAGACACCAGCTAAGAGAGCTCAGAGATAAATTCACGCTCTCTTCCAGATGCCAGTTTCCCTCGACATTTCCAGGAAGCAGAGGAGGGAGGGAAAGGGAGGTATTTTCTTTGCCAAGGAGAATATCTCTGTGGGAATCTCAACACAGGGGCTTTCATGCCCTTGACTGCTGACAGTAAATGAGCTTGTCCTTACAAACATGCTTTGCCACCTGGAAGGGCGCCCCACGCACTTTTATGAGTAACAGACTCAGACAGATAGAAAGCTGGGGGTCACTTCTTTTGCCGTAGAAGGGCTGCTATCTTGGTTGGGAACATGGTAGCAATTTAATGGATACACAGAAACAAAAATGTAATTACCGCTGTTGAAATTTGTCCTGACACATGGTTAACGCTCCCATTCTGTGCAAAATGATGGAGGAGAATGTTTCTTGCTCCAGATAGGAGAGAAATTGGCCCATATTTTAGAAAACCTAGCATATAGGCCTTGAGCACTGAGGTAGGTAGGCTCAGACTTGGATGAATTCATCCTGTTTATTACACTGTCTTGTTTTCTCATCCTCACAGATAGATCCAGTCATTTATTTTTCCTTTGAGAAGAGGCATGATGAATTAAGATAAGCGAGTAGATTAAAACGAAGAAACAAACAACCTGGATTCAACCTCTTATTACCTCCCTGATCTGAGCCTTAGTTTCTTCTTCTAGAATTGAGAATTATAATTATATTGGAATGAACTCATTATGTTTATGAGCACAAATGCGATAATAAAACATCTTCAGACTGAAAAGAACTGTTAAAACATTATTAATTAATTAAGAACAAAACAAGATTTCTTAGTTTTTACCTTTTTGAAGCATCATAACTCATATTACCTGTGTCCTAGATATCTGTATAACCGTCCTATTCTCCAAAGAAAAAAAATTCCAGTAAGTTTCTGGTATTACTCGAGGACACTTTTTCTCAAATTTCTCATGTACTTTACATGGTGTCTAGTACATACGTGATGTTCAGTAGACATTAGGTGTCTCTATTTGTTGAGTGGAAATTTAAATCAAATTTTAAAACATCTTTTTTTTGTTTAATAGAGTTAGTTGAATTGTGATATCAAAAAAGTTGAGCAAATGAAATTAAATATCGACTTTGGAAGAAAGTACTATGAGAAATTAACATAAAAGCATTTTTACCTCTTCATAGCCTTTAGTTCATTGGTTAAGTTATAAAAATTATGCTTCTGTTGAAGTTCCTGTGTTCTGCCAAACAGAAACAAAATTTTCTTTTCCAAAGAAGATTATTGCATGATTATAGGTAATATTTTTGTACTCAACTATTACGGAGAGTTTGATAAATTTAAAAATTACAATAGTATTGTTTTATCCTGCACTAAGATGCTTGTGGCAATGGATCTCTCCTCTTATTTCTTTCAGGTGCTGCTCTAGTAGGTATTGAGAAAAGCCTCTCTCCTCTCCCTTATCATCGAAATGCAAAGGATTGCTAGCTAGTTACTTCCTAAAAACCTGAAGCACAAAGACAGTGAAGTGCTATGTAGTTGGAAAAGATTAAAAAAGTAAGAATTACCAGACTTTGCAGCCCCATAAACTTATCAGTCTGGACCTGGGATTTTTGTTCAGAGAAGTTAAATGACACCTGACTTTAGGTTACAGTTAAAAGCTTTTCAAGTCACAAGATCATCATTGAACTTTTTTTAACCAACAATCTACTATTGGTTATGCTGGATATTCTCCACTTGCCCCTCCAGATTCACTCTTCACCCTTCTCCATCCTATGCTGTGTTCCTAAAAACTGACTTTTGCTTTCTCAACTGGATTCCCATGTCTTGTAGCTTTCATCTGGGATGGTCAATGGAAAGCACTGGGAGGAAATTAGAAAGTGGGAAGGGAGTAAGAAGTAAAGTTGGGGATATTTTTCCAAACTCACTACTTATTGGGTCACAGGTTAGGATTGGCTGTGTTTTTACCCATTTCCCAGATCATCTGTTAGGCATCCATCTTAGAGCTATATCCTTCTGTGTCTGGATTCCAATGACCATGCTCTCCCTTTCCCTTTCAAATCTAGGGGTGGTAACAGTTCTCAGTTCTTATTAGCTCTGGAATGCTACACAAGCAATTGCAATGGATCTTTTCATCATATTTTCCTTAATTATACCAAATGAGTGCATCTCATTCCCATTGGGACTTTGACCTATCAGTGCAATACAGCAAGTATCATGGGAGATTGAGAATACACAAGAAGAATGAAACTGAAAAGACTGCCCTAAGTTATTTGCAGCTCAACTATAGAAGGTCAATGAACAGTGCCGTACTATTTAACTATTAGGAGTTCAGAGAAAGGGGAAATTGATAACGAATACAAGAGTCAAGAAAAACTTCATCCTTCAGATCTCAGAAAAACACTCTCTTCTCAGGAGAATCTTTCTTGACCTTTAATGGAAAATCCAACTATTACACGTTCTTATGGTACAGAGCATCTGTAATTTGTATCTATGGTTGAGATTTTACATGTTTTTATTTGATTATTTAACTGGTATTGGTTTCATCCACTGGATAATAAGCTCTATGGAGGCAGAGAACATGTCTGCTCTTTGTCTTACAGTTGTAATCCCAGCACCTAATACTATGCATGGCACATAGTAAACCCTTAATATTTTACTTGTTGATTCACTACTTAGATGAGTGAATGGATAAGGATATGAAAGTGAGCATAGTGAACAATTTTAGCAACATCAAGCCAGGTTTAGAGATTATTCACCAGATTCAGGGATCGCAGTAACATTAAATATCTCTGGGCATCTTTCTTCAAAGATACAGAGAGATAAATCTTTGACTAAGTTCTTCTTAGGAGTAGATCAATCAAATTCAGTGACTTTTGTCCTTATCCAAAGCATAGTCTTAAATAATAAAACTTCCAGGCCAAATGTTTTACTACATAATTGCTTTCACTGTCATGTCCAAAGACCACCAAAGACCTCTGTCTGCTTCATTTGATGACAAGTGACATTCTTGAGGGTTGATTCAGATTTACACACTTGTTGCCAGAGCGTGAGTTCCCTGAGAATGTGGTGGTTTATGACCTAGGCAGGCAATGGTTCTCAAACTTTTGTACATTAGAATCTCCTATTTGTTTGTTAAATGAAAATTATTTGCCCCCACTCCCAGAGTTTCCAACTCATTAGGTCTGGGGTGGCCCCCAAGAATTTGCATTTTCCAGATGCTACTGGTGCTGCTGGTCTGGGGATCAATTTTGAGAACCATTGCACTAAGGAAGCCAGCCCTCTTTGTTAGAACTCCTAAGTATAACTCTGAACAAATCATTTCCCAACTGATTGTTTTTCTTTTCTCACAATTTATATATTTTATCTTAATCTGTTATATTGTTCTTAAATATTCAACTTCAGCAAACATTTTATGAGAGGCTACAATAGGGCAGCACCATTCTAAGTGCCTGAAACAAACAGACACACATGAAAAATTTCCTGCCCTCATGGAGTTTGAATTTATTATCTATAAATAGTAGGAAATACCATAGTAGGAAATACCCAAACCATGTTTTGTGCTTCATTTGTGGAAAAAATCTTTCCCCAGAGAGCATCTTTTGTTGTTGTAATGGCAACCTTATTCTATCCACCTCACTAATTGTCAACTCTTAAGCTTTTCAGAGAAAGAATGACACACGTTGCAACTAATTATTTTCTGTCCTTAAAAGAAAAAAAAAAAATCCGTAACATACTAGGACACATAATGCATTTTTTCTATTATTTCTTTGAATTGTATTCAAATACCTTGTTTGTTTGTTTGTTTGTTTGTTTTTCTTTGGATATTCAGCAATGCCAGAGACAATACTTGAAGTTTCTCTGCATCATATGAAAAAACAGCCCAAGACTGAAATTTCTCAAGCTTCTCCTGGTATGTGATATTATTCATACTAGGAAAGGACCTACGTAAACCAACATGGGGAATATGCAGCTAGAAATTCCACAATCCACTTTATGAAAAGTTTGGATTAAACAGCAATCACTGCATTTTGTTTCTAAAATTGGTTAAAGATGGTGAGATCAAAAAGTCAATCTTAATATTTCGTTCACACATTTTTGCTACTCTTATCTTTACACATAGACCAACAAATATGTGCACCCTTGCATATATATAGAGTTTATAGGGTTTTGTATTAAGTTCATTATAAGGTAGAATTTAAAATATGTTTAAAGGAGGCTAATGATCCAGATAATTAAAAAAACCTTCACTAACTATTTAATAATTAAAACATACATACATTCACTTACATTACAGTAGAATCATACATTAGTAACATAAGAGATGCCTGTAAATTATTCTATTACTGAATGACTGAGGGAGGGAATAAGATAAGAAAGGAGGGTGGCTCAGTATCAGAGTCAAAAGTAAATTGGGTTCAGAACATGAGGCCTTTACTTACTTTGATAAGGAGTCTGAACTCTGACAAGAGAATCAGATAACCTGAGGGCCTATCTCTGCTCTAACATTAATTAAATAACCAAGTGACCTTGGACACTTTCTATAACCTCTCGAATGGTCAATTTCCATATCTGTAAAATGGGTTTAACAACAATATCTCAAAAGATTGCTTTGAGTTAAATCAAGTTAAAGTTCTTAGCTGAGAATCTCTCACATAGTTAAGTATGTAATAAGTGTTAGCTGCACAGGTCGCAATGCATATTAATTATAGACAGCTAAATCTCTTGAAAGACGAGAAAACGGAGGATAGGTAAGAGTCAGACACAGAGGCAAGTCAAGCACACCGAAGTGTTTCTGATCAGTGTTTCCTCCAGAGTGTAATGGACCACTGGTTTAGAGAGATGCTCCAAGAAGTACCATTTCAGGGTCTACCTTATCTAGGAAACACTGAATTTTGTATCATCTTTCCAGATATACTTATTTGTCTATCAATATCCTTAAGAAGTTTTGCAAAATCTTTCCAAACATCTCCTAGTCTTTCTAAAACTCGCTAACTATGGCTCTGCTACACTGCCAATTATGTCCTGTAGAATTTTTGTTCTGTAAAACATGTTGAAAAATGCTGGTCCCACACTTAATATCACTTTGGTGGGGCAAGGTGCTGGTAGTAGGACAAGAAAGCCAATTTAGAGTCGAGAGAGATTACAAACAGAATAGACAGAAATTATATAAGCAGAAGGACCATGATATGCATGCTTTACCTCGGTGTTAAGTTCTTTTTGATTTGGACAGCAATGGCACTTTTAAAAAATGTAAAAATCAAGAACAGAAGATTTTATAAGCAATGGCATGTGTCTGATATGGTGGGAAATAATTGTGTCAGCACATTCCACATGGGTAATTGGTTGTCATTGTGCATATTCCCAGCAAATTGGGCCCTTTGCTCCGAACTTAAACACCCGTTTTTGCCTAATTATGTTGTGTATTTACATTTCACATTATCTTTGTTAGCATGTGGAAATCCAGCTGGTGACCTAGCAGGAAGTCCCTTGAAGTCATAACTCTTAATTACCTTCCCTGGAGCCTAGTGGTTTGAATTGAGAGGTAGTCAGAATGGGTTACAGGAGGATCTTAGAAACAACGTACAGATGCACTAGCCCTGGTGTTTTCAGCTATAAGCCCTTTCTCGGTGCTTTATGGTAGCAGTACAGGCTTTAGACCCACATAGAGCTGTGTTCAAATATATTAACTGGCCTATGTAATTTTGACAAGTTACTCGATCTGGGCTGCAGTTTGCTCAATTTTAAAATGAAGAAATAATAATACCTAAATCCATAGAACTTGAAAGAAGAGAAAACAGAGGACAATGTGTAAAGAACTTAACATAGCCTCTGAAATACAAGACATGTTCACTAAAGAGTGACTTTATTTTTATACCACTATTATTATTATGAGTATTATTGATTCCTTGTGTATAGTAGCAAGTGACTAAGTATTTGTTGCCAAGATTATGAGTGTATATAATAGACAGGATTTATTAATAATAAGCAAATCACTGTTAATGTCTCCTCTGAATGATTTGTCAATTTGATGTTTTCTATCTTCATTAAAAATGCATCCACTTTTTGTTTCATATTTCATGTTAAATGTTAAATTTCTTTTTGGTGCACCAACAGCATTTTTTAAAATGTACAGTGATTCAAAGATTTTAAGGGGTCAATAAATATTATTAAATAAACCATTGAAATGAAAACTGACATGTCACCAGGAACACAGGTAAATATCTCACGATTTTTGAAGATGAATAAACTTGAACAAGACCATAAAAGCACATGAAGATGCTTAGCAAATCAAAAAAGTTAAGCCTAAGAAAGGTGTCTGTTTTATGATGAGATTCAAATAACGTAAGTATGTCTTATCTTATGTAATAAAAGGACTGATCATGCCACTGAAAATTATTTCATATGCCTCCTTCAACATGAATGTCATAATAATAGTTACTGTTTGTTGACTCTATTCCATGCTAAGGATCACATACATTATGCCATTGACATCTGACAGAAACTCTAGAAAAAGTATCATTATCCCCAACTTACAGATGAGGAAGCTGAGGGGAAATAAAAGTAGAAATTGCCTCAATCCAGCATTTTTTTCTGTACCTTTATTCTAGTGAAAGAAGATGCATCACTAGCCAAAGGAGATTTGGGGATTTAGTTGTAGCATTACCATCATCTTGCAATTTTTTCATGGATGGACATTTTCTCCACCTGGACCTGAGTCATCCTCGTGGATTTCTCTGGCTTTAGTTGGGCAAGAAAAATTTTTTTCTCTGCATTTCTGATTTAAAATCCTATGTTTGTACATGAGACGTGATTCATGGCATATTTTTTTCTGCATGGAAAAGGCCTGCCTGTACTGAGAGTCTGAGACAAAGAAAGGAAAGAGAGATATGGACGGGGTGACACCGTGAATTCAATCATTCCTCCATTTAGCTTCATTGATGCCTTTTTGTGTTCTCATTATGTCACCAAAATTTTTTTTTCCTTTTAATCTAATTAAAGTTGGGTTTCTGAAACTTTGAATTAGAAGAGTTCTTCCTGTTTAAATCAAAGAGGTTAAGCCCAAAATTACATGGCTAGTTAGTTGTAGAGGCACAAGTCAAACTCAGGTCAGTTAATGCAAAAGCCCCTTCCTTGACCACTAAGAAACTGTATCGCAGTTTGACAAAAATATTCAACCATCAATGTGAGCAAGATAAAAATACCTTTTAAGGACTCTTGGGCATTTTTCTAATGCACTAATAATGCAGTAACAAGCAGATAAAATGAAGCCTTGAACTATCAATATTAGTAACTACTTTCACATTAAAATCTTTTAAACCAATTAAAATAGATATTTACGGCAGATTATTGAATAAGCAGTCCAATCTAGCAGCTTTTCCTAAGCAGGTCATCAGTTGTAATGCCAAAACACAGATATCATGCTCACACAGTTTTAAATTCTGTTTTTAGCAAGTATAGTTGTACAATGGTGGCATTTTCATGGATAATAGCTAGACACTAGGCACAGGGCGAAGGAAAAGAGACAGGTGTAGTCTCTCTGAGCCATTGACAATTATGCACCAACAACTCAACTGAGGACAGAATGTTAATGGTGACAATGAACTGGTGAGAGTGTATAGTCTATGATAATTTCATTTTATAAAGAACATCTCTTCTAGTATAGAGCTGATAATAAGCTATGAATATGGACATGTAAATGTAGACGTTTTCCTGATATTTTGGCTTTGAATATTATTTATATTACCAAGTCTGGTAGCTCACACAGACAATGGATCTTGATCTTGACCGCCCTTCAAGAACCTCAAGTGGATGCCATTTGGTAGGTAAACGCATCATTTTTTAGGTTGCCAAATCCGCGGGGGCTGGAGGTGACTTTATTCCCACTGGCAGATGTTATGATTCCCCACACTATTCTCGAAAGCTCACGGCTGCCAGACTATTTCATGGGGTGCTCTTAAACATCACCCAACGTGAGCTAATATTTCATTTTAACTGTAGTTCTGGGAAACACAAATGGAGATGTTGGATTAGAAATATACGAGGTGCATTGGACACGGGGTGTTTTGATTTTGAATGCAGAGTATCTCCAGAAAATATGTCCTCCTCGGAAACTGTTTCCGTGTGTTTCCTGATCCACAGCTTTCGCTACAGAAGACGTGGTGTTATCTTGATTAATGCCTTAATCGTAAATAGATGATGAATGGAACTTTACGCCCATTCTAGCCCTTTCTCACTGTAACAAGATCAAAGCAAATATATTTCATTCTGCTATGAATGTATTTTTTCATCTTATGTAATGCAAAAAGATGTCCAACTCCTGTAGCAGCTCCAGTCTCATACAGGCCTAGAAAGGAAGGAAAAAATATTTTGTAAAGTTAAGGTCTCTTTTTTTCTGTAGGAGAAGATATCTTTTTTTCACTTAATATCACTTAATATTGACTTAATATTAAGTTTTTCACTTAGCTTGAAAGGGTTACAAAAACCAGAAAATTTCTTTCCTTTCTGTTATTTACCAATGCCAAATTTTGGAAAACAAAAGAAAGTTGACATTTGTCAGTCATGTCAAACAGAATTTTATCTAAATTTTGTTCTTTTGGGTTATTTGGAATTTTTTCTTTCTGTATTTAATTATGATAAAATTTCCCCAGATTTCTCTATTAAAAGCAGTCCTTCAGCAAACATTCTACATACCTGTTTATAGTAAAATCTTAACAGTGGGAATGTTGCGCCAAAGGGAGCATGTATTTTCGATTTTTTTACATACTGACCTTGAACTAACTCTTAAAAAGTTATACCAATTTATGCGTTTACCTGCATATTTCAAACAGTTGACTTTGTCAAAAATAAAAAATATTTTAAATGTTTTTATTTTTGATTTTTATTGTGAGAAGGATTTGAGCATCTTTTCATTTGCTTTGGAAAATTTGTTTCTTTGACTTTTCTCTGTCCTTTTTTTTTCTAGAAAGATTATTTATTTATTTATTTATTTGAGAGAGATTAGGGGGAGGGCAGAAGAAGAGGGAGAAGTGGCTCCCCACTGAGCAGGGAGCCCTATATGTGGCTAGATCCCAGGACCCTGGGATCATGACCTGAGCCTAAGGCAGACACTTAGCTGACTGAGGCACCCAGGTTCCCCGTCCTCTTTTTTTTTTTCTCTCTTTTTTTTTTTTTAACTATGTTTTCTTGCATGTATTCCTTGGATGTCTCATTTTTTATTTGAAAACTATTTTTATATTAAGAAAATTATATTTTTATGTCTCAAATGCAACTTGAGTTTTAGAATCAGTTAGTTAGTTAAATGACTTTTGGTATTTTGAAGGGAACTTTTTTATAAGCACACAAAAACTATAAACTTTTATATAATTCAATTGGCTACATTCTTTGGGGGCATTTAGGCATTTGTTCCTGCTTAGAAAGTATTATCTTAATTATTATTAAAGAAAAAATGATCTATTCTTTCTTATTTATAGCTTCATTTTTACATACAAATTTCTGGTTATAGAAAATTGACTACTGCATAAGAAAGTCAGAATAGGAAGCCAGTTTAATTTCCTCCCTGCCCCAATAGATTGCCTGTTTTCCCAACACCACTTATTTTATTCTTTAGAGAATAAAGGTGTTAAAATGGGGAAAGTAAGGTAAACTTAGATTCAATGATCTTATCAATAAAATAATTGTGATGCTTTTTCACTGGGTGACACTAAACAACTAAGAAAATAGTCAATATGAAAACAACCAACAACCACAAAACAAATTTTAAGCTTTGTTAAATTCGAATCCATTTTTTCAATTTGTGTAGACTTTTATATTGTATACAAATTGAATTTCCAAAGATGGGAAATTTATTTTAGTAAAAGCTATAATTTTATACAAATCAAAAAAAAAATCTATACTCAAATTTTTACTATTATCTAAATGAAGATAATTTCCCAGGTGACAACTGTTGACATGCTGATGACAGTTGGGGTGAGAGTATTGCAATATGCTATTGACCCATCATGTGTTGGGCATGGGCTTTCCTATGTGATAGGACAGGATTTTCTTTGAGTCACTCTGCCTTCTGACCCATACCTTGCAGCTGAAAACCAGAGCACAGTAGGCGTTCAAAGCATTTTAGTTGATTGAATTTACATGGCTGGATTTGGCAGTTCAATCCCTCACTGTAACAAAGAAAATTGCTAAAGACTCCCCATTATGATGCCATCCAATACCCTAGGATGAAACACCAGGTCCTGATTTTATTACAACTACACTTTAATTAACAATTCTTTGCCACAACAGACCACTATGAACTTTGTTCAAGTAGGAATATGTATTAGTATATTTAGGTTTAAAAATGCTGAAATGGAGCAGATTTAGTGACATTCACAATTCATACATGCGCCTAGTGCTAACTGCCAAAAAGAAACATATTCTTTATAATATCCTAGGGGAAGCATGGAGAAAAATTCTACAGAACTGAATAGGCGTGTGGCCCGTAGGGACACAAGTTGCCTTAATGGGTACTGTGCCAATGCACAGTATTGAAGGGCATAAATAAAATGTGATGGAAAGAGAAAAGAAAAAGACTCCATATCCATAGGGACATATAAAGTATTGTGATAATATTCTAACAACTGTTATATAACTTGTTGTCAAAATCCATTTTAAAGTGGAAGATTAGATTAGCATTTTGTTGTAAAAAAATAAAGGTATGTTCCCTATCAGTCATTTCTGACATAGTGATATATTAAAAGGTAAACACCATAAATAAATAAATAAATAAATAAATAAATAAATAAATAAATAGTAAAAGCCAAACACCTCTAATTTTACATGTGGAACCAGAATTTAGGATAACGAACTAAACATGGTATGAGACATAAATAAAACATCGTTTTGATCTGACAACATGAAATTGGAAAGATATTATGGGCTGAATTATGTTCCCCCCAGAATTCATATGTTGAAGTCTTAACTCTTAGAATGTGATTGTATTTGTAGGCAGGGCCTTTAAAGAGGTAATTAAGGTAAAATGATGTCATGAGGGTGGGACCTAATCCAATATGACTGGTATCATTATAAGAAGAGGAGATTAGGCCACCAGAAGACAACCATCTACAAAACAAGGACAGTGGCCTCAGAAGAAGTCAAGCCAGCTGATACCTTAATCTCAGATTTGGTACTTTGTTATGGAAGCCTTAGCAAACTAATGCAATAGCATTCACACATAATTTTTTTTTTCAAAACCTTTAGTTTTGCATTTAAGATCTTATATTTTAATAACTCTGCATGTGTTCTTATTTGATTCTTAGGACAAGTTTATGCTTGATGCATTATTAATTCAAAGGTATGAGGAAAATGAGCTTAAGAATTTATGTAATTGGCCATGTTCACTCAGTTTATATGTCACCCAGTCAAAGATTGAAACTAGATATGTCTCATTCTGAAACATTTCTTTTAATCACTATGCTATGTATTCATGTGCCTATCTTTGACAAAGATTGCCTATGAGCTGTTCAAATGGTAAACTATTTGTCAAAGGTAAAAACAAGGTAAGGTTATTTCAGTGATTAAAATATTCAAGGGTTGCCTCCTGTCATACTTAGAATCTAATAGTTGGTGATAAACTAGGAAAGAAGAACATAAGTTCAGGACTAGCAGTTTCTTAAGGAAAGCTCTGTTAGTAAATGTATAACGTAATTGACTTAATGAGTTTTTATTGAGCATCTGTCTAAGGCCCTGAGCTAAGAGATGAATACACACATAGTACTGACTTCACAGAATTTAGAGCTCAATGGCAGAAAATAGGGGAAAAAAAATGTCAGTTACAAAATTATCAGTGTTGTGAGTGCACAGAATGATATGGGAACTTAAATATGGTTTCTAGCTCAGACTTTGCAAAATGATTTCTACCTAGGAGGAAAAGTATCTCATAAAATGGAGAAAAGTAAGATAAGAAAGCTGGATTTGTAGAGATAAATAAGGGGAAACTGTGAGTAGAAATTTCTGATTGTACCCCATTTCTCAACAGGTTTTGAATTTCATAGAAGAAATGATACCTACATGTTCTCAGTTATAAGGATCACAGTCTTTCTTACTAATGTCAGGTATAACATATATATATATTTTTTTTTTTTTCCACCCCTTTGGAGCAATATGTTGGAATTCCTATGCCTTAGCTAAATATTTTGCCTATGTCTTAGGCTTCTCTCAATAAAGCCTAGTTTTCTGAAGCTATTGATCCTTGGTCATATACTCTATTAGTTTTCTGGGACTGCTGAAAAAAGTTACCACAAATTGGGTAGCTTAAAACAAAACAATAGAAACCTATTGTCTCCCTATTGTTCTAGGGGGCCAGAAGTCTGAAATCAGGGTGTTGATAGGATTGGTCCCTACTTGGAGGTTGAGGGAGACTCTTTCCCAGTCTTTTCTTCCTAGCTTCTGGTGGTTGTTGGCAATCCTTCCTATCCCTGGGTTTATAGATGCATCACTCAAACTCTGCCTCAGTGTTCATATGGTGCTCTCCTGTTGGCCTCACCTCTGCTTCCTACAAAGACAGCAGTCATTTTGGAATAAAACTCCCCTAAGGATCTCATTTTACCTTCATTACACCTGCAAGACCCTATTTCCAAAAAAGTCACATTCACAGTTACTAGGATTAGAAATTAGATATATCTTTTTTTGGTGAACATAATTCAACCCATAATATGTGCCTTTACCAAAAGTATCTTCCTTGGCATCCATGATGCTCACAGGAAGAACTGATACCCAAAATAATATATCAAACAGCTATAAAAACTCATTAACATACAGTAAAAAGCATTCTTTTCATTGACAAATGTAGAGGTTAGCTAGGTGTTTCTGTTGATCTGAGCCAGGCTCTGGGGTTTCTCATACTCTGGCAGTCAGCTGCAGGTAGACTAGAAGTGTTTGCTGATGTTGGTTGGGTCCTCCCACATGTTGGATCATGACAGGGACATTTGAGCTGGTTTGATTCCACTGCACATGTCTCATCTTCAAGCAGGCTCAGCTGAGGAGGGAAAGAGGATGTGGAAACACACAGCACTTATTCAGCTTTCTGCTTGTGTCAAATTTGGTAGTCTCGCTCACCAAAGTAAGTCCTATGGCCAACCCCAGAGTCCGAGCGGGAGGACATCACGAAAAGATGTAGAGAGACAGAAAAAATACTGGCACCATTAATACAACTAATTTGCCATAGACTTGCTTTCCTTCTCCTCTTACTATTTTTCATTTCCATTTTGAAAATTCCTTTTTTAGTTTCTACTTCTCTTATATAAGTGTCCCCTCCCCCAGAGCCCTCTTTCAATTCTCCTCCAAGTTGTTTTTGGTTACAGTAAACCTTTTTCAAAAATAGGATTTTAGATTTTTCTCTTTCCCTACATTCTTAACACATTAAATAAGCTCATACTTGATCACCTGAACTCTCTCTTCTTCATAATCTATTGCATTGGACTACCTTAGCTCAAATATCAGTTTCACTTTGAAACATCCTTTCCAGAGTAACAACAGCAAAATGATTTCCCATTACTCAGCTTAATACCTAACCCCTCTGGCTGTCTACTGGTTTGGTCTCACTTATTTGCTAGCATTTCCTTTTGGAATTGGAGCTTTATAAGGACAGGACTTTGTCTCTCTTACAAATGAGTAGTATGGTCTCTTGCCAAGCAAGGTATAGGATTCAATATATATTTTGAAAAAATATAGGATTATATACATCCTTGTTTTCCAATGAAGAAATCTTCTCCCTCATCCCTGTCTTTGATTATTGCCTATTTGTTACACCAGCCTACAATGCCATCTTTTTCCAGTCATAAAAGATACCTCAAGTGGGTACAAAGTAGAAAAAGAAATTCCCTTTTCTCATAGTTTGTGAGGGAGAAACCATGTACGTAAGTGATAATAAAATATAGTAATTGCCATGACCTAAATATTCATTAACAACTGTGGAAATATAAAAAGGGACATCTAATCTTGTATGGAAAATACAATCACATTTTTCTAAAGAATTCTTCAAGCAGAGAATGGAGCAAAGGTGGAGGCATGGAGAAGTATGGCCATGAAGGAGACAACAAAGAGAATATTACTGAAGTGTCAAATCCAAGTCACTGAGCAATGATATATAGACTGATGGGGGAAGCAGTAGGGGTGAACCATATGTTGGAGGGTCTCTTTGCCATGTTAAGGAACTTGAACTTAGTAAGTTTCCAGATGCTTAAAGATTTAAGCAAAAGGTAACAGTTCCAAGTTTACCTTTCCAAACGTGGACCCAGTGATTTCAAGGCATGGTAATTACAACTTGCATGTCCCCAACCTCATTCTCTGAATCTTTTTTAAACATAATAGCTGATCTGAGAAACTTTGGTCTGTTAATGTGCTAATGGCTTAATTGCTGACTCAATTGACTTTGTTCTCTGTGTCTTAGCGTTTTCAAATGCTAGTCTTCTAAAGACAGAACATTAGTGAAAAGGAGAAACAATAGCAGAACTTTCCAGTAATATGGCAAAAATGTGGAAGACATTTTCTTTTTGACAAATGCTAACTTTTGGTATCATTCAAATCCTAATGATGCAGACATTGCTGGCTAAGTGAATAAAAATTGATAAGGCCATTTGGGGTACTTAGAGAACGAATGTCTATGTTATTTTCAAGACCATTGATTTTTAAAAAATAATTTAAATAAACGAATATGCTTTTGCCTAAGAATAGCCCAATAGACAAAATAGATTTTTCTATCTTGGAAGAAATAGAGTAATTTTTACTTTTATTTGCAGTGTATAAAAATATGAGGAAAAGGAATTTGAACTCAACATAAAATACTGGTCTGGGAATTAGAAAGCAGAAGAAGAATTTACGGAACAAGTATAGATTTATTTGAAAGGCTAGATTAATTTTCACATGCTTATGCATGAAATGTTATTGCCTAACTATTCCATTATGTGTTAATAATAAAATAACCCATATGTGCAAAATGGATGTATCACACTAAGAGAAAATGTTTAAAATGCCAAGTAAATACCACAACAAATGTATGAAAAATGCTTTACTGATGGTTTCATTTTGCAAATTCTTTTGAAGGTTTCTTTTTTTTTTTCATTCTTCTGGATCACAGAAAGCAAGGGCTCTCTGTTCTTCATAGAAGAATCTTGTTTGAGTACAATTTTACATCCATTGAGTTTATATTTAACCAGAAATTTAGGATAGTAGGCTCTATAATTTTTTTAACCAGTATTTAAAAACATTTCGGGCTATTAGGTTGATTTTCCGAGCAGCACGGCTTTGAGAGAAGCTTAATGGATGGTGCCAAGTCTTTTCTTTCTTATACTTTGAACTTTTTCAGTTTTCTATGTTTAGAATAATTTTGGAATTCTAAATATATCACTTTCCTCCTTAGATCCAGTGTTTTTCTTTCTGGCAAATATTTATTTATCAATTCCTCCCCTTTGGTATCTCAGAAGAACTTCAATTTGGATTAATTCAATAAAATATTTGACAGTAGTGCACATAACCCCTGGACCCTATCTTTCATCATGAAATTCCTCTTTCATTTATGTAAAGCCAATGGGGTCCCTTAGCATTATAGAAGACTTTCGTAACTTCACTGCTCATTTGATTCACTTAAAGTATTAGCCGGTCCACTTTTTTAGTAGTTTATTAGATATTTTTTCCACACCCACTTTACCAATATTTTGAAGATGACAAGGATTTGAGTTTGATTATTTTGTCATGATGAACATTAGCTTTAGACCAGTCTCATTTTTTCCTGCGTTGTCTTGAGCATTTTTCTGTTTTAATGCCCAACTGGAAGGGTGTTGGTTAAATTGGATTTGTGTGGAATCACAATCTCTGTGGAACTCTTAGCAATAGCAATTTGTTCCCTATCACTCATAGATAAACTGCAGCCATGGAACGCTAGCTTCTACAAAGCTAATCAGTATTCATCCCCTAGTGAGTTGTTTTTGATGTGGCATTTTAAAGAAATCTATGGGATTGCAACTTTGTCCAGCACTCGATTACAACCATTCACATGTTCCTGGATCCTTCCCCTTTCACCTTTAGAAACATGGTCGAGAACACAGGCTTGGGCTCAGGAAGATCTTAGCTCTATATTTGCTCCGCCACTTATTTGCTGGGTGATTTAATTAACTAGTTTTTCTAAGATGCAGAAGACAGTGTAGATACTCGTATTTTTAGCAATTCTGGACTACATTATTCAAACAAAACTTCTGAATTAGTTCTAATGACAACCATTAAGATAATTAAAAATAAAACAAGTGCTTGAAGATGTCAAAGAAAATCACGGTAGTGGTGACTAGGGGGCCAAATCTGATAGGCACCCAGGAAGGGGAGGTGGGCAATGAGCCCCAGAATGCATTTAGGCAGAGAAAGGCATTTCCTAAAGGACTTTAGGATATAATGAAGTTACCTATGCACTGATTACAAGAGAATTCAGGAACGGCTCCTCCATTAATCGAGCCTGCAAGCCTCACCTCGGGGGATGACAGTTACCTGGGCTTGGTTTCTGAATTGAGCACTGGCATTCCAAACCCTGTAAAATCTTATTAAATTTCCCCAAAAAGAAAGTAATTGTACAGAACTTAACAGTTTGAAAAGAATACAAACCCCTTGAGAGATCAGATGTATTGATTCCAATATTGCATCCTCCTGAAAGATTTGTTTGCATCCATCAAATGTGAGTAACGGGCTCTTTTCTTCGATATCACCACTGTGGAAAGGTCTCTCTGGAGAAGTGATCTTTTCTTGCATTCCCATCTGCTTTTTTTTTTTTTTTTTCTTTTCTCCCCCTTGAGAGTCTTAGTCTGTTTTCTCAGGTTATTCTGTAATCTTGGTTAGAAATATCTCTGTCATGGGGAGAGTTGGTACATCATCTTGGAAGGGTAATGAAATGAACCTATATTCATAACTAGCTGAGAGCTGAGCATTGCATTAGACACTTCAACACAGTCACAATATTTACTTATTAATGCCCTTATTGTTATTTTGTCATAGCAGAAAGTTATTTGACCACTGGCTCTATTTCCTAAACATTGTCTCGATTCTCATAATAATAAAAGTCAAGCAGAATCTTTTTATTTCTACTGATGGGGAAACTCAGAGAGATTAAGTATCCTGCACAAGGCACACAGCCAAGAAGAAAAGTATCTGATTCAAGCCAAGTTGGTGACACTAAGACCATAGACCTTTCACCAAATATCTATTTTTATCTCTTAATTTCTGTCTCAGTGTGTGTGTCTGAGTTTCTCTGTGTGTGTACGTGTGTGTTCGAGCCAGAATTCCTCAGTTCTGATGCTTGCTTTACCATTTGGCCCATTGCTCTAAGATTTCTGGTTCAGTTTCTTCATCTGTAAAATAGGGGTAATATCTACTTCATGGAGTTATTGTGAAGATCAACATATGAAAAATACTTAGAAGAGAGTCCGGCACCTGGTAAGTGTTATATAAGACTTGCTGTTATGATTTTTCAACAAGGCTTTTGTAAGATCAGACAGTCAAACAGAAATCCTCTCTTAGATTCTTCTTTACCTACCCTCACTCACCTGCATCCTTCCTATCACCTACATGGGCACGTGGGTGGGAGCTAATGCTCTACACATCCAGCACCCCATAGAAGCCAAGATAGATAGGAGCAGGCTTACTTAACTTTAAAGAGCTGCAAAGCTAGAGATGGGGAATCCCACCACCCCCAGAAAGAGCCTATGAATATAAACCTAGAGCCTCATTTTTCTCCTATAAGCCAAACTGATACACCTCCTTTAGTGAAAATGCACTATCTTTGGGACTACAACCATCTCAGCAAAAGCCCCAAACTCAAACACCTGCAGCTATCCAGCATCTGGCAGTAACAAGAATGAGTCAGGTAAACAGAATACTGGAGAGTCCATGTTCCATAAAAGCTTCCTTCAGAGCCATTCTGCCCAATTTGGTGAAGCATAGAGTTTAGGTTCTTTTCCAGAAACTGGGCAAATACATTTCTTTATGAAGTACTAGTTTACCCAGGAACTATTCTGAGCACTTTATACATATTAATTTACTTCATCATTAAGACAACCCCATGGGATAGTTATTACTATTATCTCAACCCTACAAATGAGGAAATGGAGACAGGGAGAGGTTAAGTGTCCAGTCCAAGGTCATTCACCTGAGAAATGATGAGCCCAGTATTCTATGAGGAGCTATATATAGGTGTCACTACCACCCAGGAACATACATGTAGTGACTTGAGTAGTATGGATATAACCAAGCCTGAGCTGAGCATTTTATTGTTAAATATTTTATTTATTTATTTGTCAGAAAGAGAGAGAGCACAAGCAGGGGACGTGGCAGAGGGAGAAGCAGGCTTTCTGCTGAGCAAGGACTCTGATGTAGGACTCGATCCCAGGATCCTGGGATCATGACCTGAACCAAAGGCAGACATTTAACCAACTGAGCCACCGAGGCATTCCAGAGCTGAGCATTTTAAACACCAAAAAAAACACAACCTACCTTAGTGGACAATTCATTAAACTCAAAAGAAAACACCTTTTTTTTTTTTTTTTTCCCATTTCAACAGATAGGGAAACTGAGATTCAGAGAGAATGAGTATCCTGCCCAAGGTCTTAAAACATCTTAATATTTAGGAATCTCACCAGCCCTTCACTGAATTTAAGAACCTCAATTGCTCTGTTAAACTTTATTATGCCTTCCTTTAGCCTCATGAAAAAAATGAAAGAGTCACAGTAAGAAAATGAGTGAAGTCTTTTTTTGTTTTTGTCTGAAAAAAAATCCAATACCAAGACCCACTGCCTCTCAGTTCCAGCATGGAAGTGTTTAATTCTCCTGTTGTTCTCTGAAAGAGGCCAATTCCCTTACAAATCCCCCAGACTCAAAAAAAAAAAAAAAAAAAAAAAAAACAAATTCCCCAGACTCTTACTCAGTGACTACTTGCTAATGAGGGATGTCTCTGGAGGCAGTTATTTATTTTCCCAGGTATGTTATATCCTAGGGCAAAATGCTTTCTGGAGGTCCTAAAGACAAAAAACCAAGTAGAAATACAGTGAACAGTATAGATCACTCAACTTTATGTCTGCAATATCATATTTATAGTTTGAGACTCCGGGATCTCATCCTTTGGTCTTGTATCTTCTGTTCCTGGGAAATGAGACTCACTTACAGTGACATACAAGACAATTGAGAGCTACCTGAGGTTCTGCAATTTTTCACAAATCTCCTATTGGTTTCCCTAAAGGAGCTTTGCTTATTACATACCGGGCAGGGTTCTGATTGACGCCCTCAGCTAGGCTGTAAAGGACACTGATACAGAGAGACAGCCATTGGAATGGTTGTCCCTTGGCTTGGTGTGATGGCTCAGGTTGCCTGGGGAGTAAAGCAGCTCTAAGGAATGATGAGTTGTTCCTTTGAACTGACACTAGATACTCTTAGGAAATTAACATTTTTTTTTAAATCGCAGCATACCCTCAATTTATAAAAACAATCATACTTTTTTAAGTATCATCCCTTCCAAAAGTTTTCACCTTGTGTCACAAAAAGATTAAGGCAGGCAAGGTGATATCTTGGCCCTTTTACATAATAGCTGTGTGGTCTTGAGCATATTATTAGAAGTACACAAGCATTACTTTTCCCCCAGTAAAATGATGAAAAGCCTGATGTAGAGAGAGATTCTATAAGAAGGAGATAGTTGTCAGTGGCTAATAGCCCTGTGTTTAGATTTAGATAAACATAGGTTTGGATTTTGCCTCTTGCTGTGTGATCTTAGGCAATTAACATGTTTCAGATTCATTTTTCCACATTTTTAAAACAGAGGTACTATCTATCTGGAAGTTATTATAAAACTTAAAAGAGATAGTACGTGCAAAGTAGTTAGCAAATTCCCAAGCATACAGTAAATCATAAACTAAATGTTTGTTTATTAGATCACAACTGCCACTACCTACTAGTTTTACAACTAACACTATGATTTTGCTCAGGAGAATCTTTCCTAGGCATGAACTTCTTGTATTAAGTAGTCCCCCCGGGGGTATGGGCTTTGCTATCAAAATTGAATAACTTAAACTGTTGTGAATGGTACAGAAAAAGGAAGGAGAGTCATGGGAAAAAAAAGAGAGAGAAAAGTGGGACAGGAGCATGAAGGTTACATGTGAAATGTCAAGGAGAGCAGAAAATCCAAGAGGAAAGCTTGAAGGTACTCGAGTGAGCATAAAGTCAAGAACAAGTTTCAGAATTCCCTGAGTATTAAACGGAAATTAAATTCTAGTGTTAATTAGGTACTTTTGTTCTGTTTTGTTTTTAGGGAAAAGGCTCAGACTTTCTCTTGAGTTGCAAAGGATGAATTCATGGTAGTTGGTGCATCGATCTATGTTAACAACACAAACAAATCAAACAAAGTTGCAAAATTAGATGAGAGTCGGGGTAGCAAGTAGAAGTCATGGGTGTAGAGATTCCAGTGTGAAAGGAATCAGACAATGAACAGGAAAATGAGCTCAGAACTCAAGGAGGAAGGAGCATCAGGGAACCTAAGAAGTTAAGCTCATTGGTAGAAGAGCATAGGATCAGAGGGAGCAATCAGTAGAAATCAGAGTGAATTTAAAATCCTCAGGTTACTTTATTATCGACTCTTCCTTTGACCTTTCCTTCCAGAACTGCAGCCTGAAAATGTTATGCCAACATAAAGAAGTGGAATTGATGGACTGTAAAGAGAACCGGGGGCTGGCCATGCAATCGTAATTTTCTCTTGCTGTCATTTTTTCCCCTAAATTAAGTGATTTTGACCTTGGACAAATTACTTAGCCCCTCTGAATAGAAATGTCTTTGCTCATAAAAATGGGAATATTATATTTTCCATACAAGGCTTTTTTTTGAGATTTAAATGAAATGACCGATGTAGCACCCTTCACGCAGGACCTTATATATGCTATAAGCTCAATAAATCAATATTTATTCTTAAGAAAAATAAGCTTATATAGCCAAATTAGAATAGATACTAGAGGCTTCCTTTTTTCTGTATATAAACTGCCTATACATGAACATTATTCCACCAATTCTTTCCCCATTCATGTGAGTTTTCGAAATGTCCTGAACAGCACCATGAACTATAATAACTGCCGTATTGAGAACTAGTTAATCAAATATCATATGTTTATTGAATATGAACTATAAATCGGCACAAGTTAGGAGCTTTTCCCACAAAGTCAAACCAGGCTAAATTCTTGCTTGCAAGTGCTGAAAATGCATTGACAACAGTAAGAGAAACACAGACATGTGCACATAGACACACACAGAACATCTTTCAATATAATGGTTTTTGGCATGTAAAAAGCAGTCACTATTTGAATAGTTCTTTTCCAGATAATACATATTTGTGTATTCATGCATGTCTGTTGGTATCATTAGAATTTACAGCCTTTCCACACTGGGAAAAAGGGTCAGTCACTGGAGGTAACTTTCTTAAGAGCTTGAATTTCCTAAGCATTTATATCCCGTCGGCTTTCATTTCCAAGTGTCATAAAGCAACATTTATCAACTCTTAGATGCCCTTTCTTGTCCTTTTGAAGGAAGAAAAATTTTGTCTTAAGCACGTTATTTAACTGTAATGAAAGTCTTAAAATATTGGCAAATGACTGAAAATAATTTTACAGTGTAACAGCTACTACATGCAATAAATGGATATATCTACCAGTAGACTTTCAAGTTCTCGATAGATGTGTTTGTAAATTGTATAGTTATAGTTAATTAGCTACTCTATATTTAAAAGGCTGTCCCAGAGCTCTTGTTAAATTTTGCTTTTGTAGCATTAATTACGATTCAGTGGGACTTTCAACAAAATTAAATTCTGAATGAATCAAAGGAGAATTATTCCCTAGATTGTTACTGTTAGGCCTACCAGTGATCACAAGATGTGGCCTTATTGTTAACTATTTCTTATCGATTAGCCTCTTTTTTTTCCCAATTGAAATTTATCAAGGACTTGTTGTTCCTGGTAAATAAACCACAAAGTTTCTTAGAGGTACCTGTCTATGCTGATGTGTCCCAAAAGTCATACAACAGGCATCTGTAGGAAGTCCCATATCAAAGTCAAACAGAAATACTGTTTTTCAAATGTGTAAAATCACAGTGTTCAAATGGAAAGGGGCCTTGAGCTTGGGCTCTTCAAGCTGTATATTTCTGGGAATGTAGATTTTTTTTTGAGACTCTGTTTCTGCTTTTATAAAAAGGAGATAATTATATCAGTTTTAGTTACTCCATGGGATGTTTTTATGAATCAACATACGTGTGTGTGTGTGTGTGTGTGTATCATGAATAGATTTAAGATCCATCCCTATGGCTCCCTCCAAATCTAGTCTATTATCCTGGTTCTTAAAATTGACCTGGTGCTCTTCAGAGTTATTCTGTTTTGTGGATATGCCTCACTGGGGGCTATGTGGCAATTATCGGTATGCTTAATGAGCATGCCTAGATCCTTATGTGGGCAACTATTCCTAAGTCTGCTAAATACCTCCGTAGGTATGGAATGATCTTCCATGTAAATACAGCTGATGGAGTTACCCAAACTTCTCACATTCCCTAACAGGCATATGCTGATGAAGTTAACTCTGGACCATGCATCCGTGTCTGAGAGTTGCACCTCAAAAAGGAAATAATGGAGCTAGAAATAGCTGAGAGAAGATATCAATTGAGCCAGAGGCTCTCAAACATTGGTGTGTTCTAGAATCAACGGGGAAGCTTACTAAAAGCAGATTCCTAGGACTCGTTACCAGATAATCTGATTCAGCAGAAGGTAGCTTAAGAATCTACAATTTTCACAAGTATTTGAGATAATTCTGGTATGTGAGAAAGACTCACCAGTGCTGGTAAAACTATTTTGGACAGGCAGCTGCATGTGTTTAAGCAACATAGTGGACTAATGGCAGAACAGTGGAGATGGGGAAGTGGCCATATCTAAAATCTTCACATGGCATAAGGTGGCTTTTAATGATACATTTGTCTTCATTAAGTTCTTAGAAAAATTAAAAATGAACATAAAAATCTTGGCTCTCCAGCTCCTTTTATTCTACATTTTTCCCCTGGGTCTTATTTTCTCTCATTTACCTTTTTCCTTAGACATGGAGGGTGAAATGGTCCCTACACACTGATTAAATTCACCTTCTCAAGCTCCAACATCAGAATTTTCTCTCCAAGATTCCCTCCAGATCCCCTGCTCTGACATACTGCAGCAGCTATGTGTTGCCTATTCTTACCTGCAGAACCGGGAAAGGATTTATAAGGAATGGATCCTGCCCTTATTTTAATTGTCCCCTTGCTCTGCTCAAGAAGCACAAATTCAAAATGTCATAATCCATAAATCAAACTCCATTCCAACAAACATAATCCACTTTATTATTTTTATTTTTTTAACATCTTTTTTTTCAGTCTTCCAAGATTCGTTGTTTATGCACCATACCCAGTGCTCCATGCAATATGTGCCCTCCTTAAAACCCACCACCAGGCTCACCCACCTTAGACATAACTATTCCTAGAATATTTACATATGAACTGGAGTTTCATAATTCTGATCATTCTCTAATCGGTAGCAAGTACTAAAAATTTTTTTGAGTAATCCTTCACTGGCTTCCCCCATCCCCAGCCAGGTGTGAAGAACAACAGATGGAAGGAAATTTTTCTATCCATGTGACATAGGCTTATGTGCTAAACCCCAGCATGGTAGGATGAAGACTATTCCATCTCAAAGTAATAAATATAGGCGTAAGAAAGAAGTAACTGAAATATACGTAGACTTTAGAGTCAGAAAGAATCATATTTGAATTATACATCAGGATCTACCGATTTTATGTCCATAAACACATTCTTAACCTCACCAAGACTCAGTTTCTAAATAAGATAACACAGAGATGTTATATACTTTGCAGCATTATTACTGCTATATCAAATACATTTAGCTAATATTTCCTTTCCTTTCCTTTTCTTTCTACTTCATCTAGAAGATAGAGAGTTTGCATAACTTATACCAAGAATAGCAAATGCTAAAATTAAGAATAAACTTTCATAAAGAAAAATTGCTCTTCACAAATGGTCAATCCTTATTTCTTTTACTTTTGTTTCTATATTTTGCAAATGTTCTTTTTCCATATGCAGCTTAACGAGGGACTCAAATACAGTTAATTTTTCCTCACTTCTCTCTGTTTTTCTGGCCCCTTCACATCCCCCCCATCAAGTATGACTTTCTCTTCAGACAGACTAATGGAGCCAACATCTCAGTACCACCCTGGCTGTCTCTCCCGAATCCCTGAAAAGGTGTGCATGGGCCAACAGACAGCAGCCACCCCTGAAAGACACAGGTGAGTAATGAGGTTCAGTGTTACAGATCAGAGGCTGTGCTGTCAGGAGGAACAGACCTTTGCTGGTACCGCGGGAGCACTCTGCAATCAGTTTTAGAAATGCCATGGGTGCCATTTTCTTA
The DNA here is from genome assembly GCA_028534135.1 of Potos flavus. Lineage (NCBI taxonomy): Eukaryota > Metazoa > Chordata > Mammalia > Carnivora > Procyonidae > Potos > Potos flavus. The sequence goes on along the minus strand of CM052896.1, from coordinate 111,215,308 downwards.
TGTTAAGGACTACTAACTTTTATTTCAAATTCTAGTGGTCATAAAATGCATTTTGAAGTTAAGAGTAACCCCGAAAGAAGTGTTTTTTTTTTTTTCTTATATTGTACTTTGGATCACATACCGTCAGTCAATCACCCTTTAAACCCAGCAGCCTGCAAACCTCCAAGGAAAGATTTCATTGTTCATGTCCTTTTTCTACTACTACTGACATGGAGGGTATGGATGAAGATTCAAGTGGGTGCCTCTTCTGCTCACGGTGCTAAGCATTGTGAATAAACCCAGTTGTCCTCAGGGAGATACCTGAAAAAGGAGGGAGATGGAATATAAACAAGGAATTACAATCCAATGTGTTTGGTGCTTCATTTAAGATGTGCGGTGTCAGGAAAACAGTCACTCACCATACAATTTTTGAGAACCACCTTAAAGAATGATGAGAGTTTTCCACCTTAAGAAAACAGGTGGCATGCAGCTAAGGAAAGAGTATGTGTGTGGAGGAACAAAACAGACATAAATGGAAGATTTGGAGAAGTGGGATAAATCAGCTGTCACCACATAAAGAATAAAAATAAGTAGAATGGAACGGGGAGGTAAGCGACAGAATGTGATGGTGGAAAGGTTTCCTAGTGAAGAACAGTATATAGTCCCCTTTGGAATTTGTGTATATCCAGCAAAAAAAAAAATTTTGAAGTATAAGTGTCACCGGATCATAGTTTGTAACATAAAGGATAACTTGAACAGCTATGGGGAAAATTGATGATATTAGAAGCAGAGAGAATAGACATCTAGAGATGGTTTGTTGTAAGACCTAGATGATGAGCTAGAGACCCCCGGTTCTCAGCTGGGACAGATTCTCCCCCTTCTCCTATGCCCCCCAACTCCCACCACCTACACACATATACACAAGGGACAGCTGGCTATGTCTGGAGACATTTTTGTTTGTCACCACTAGGGAACTGACATGAACATCTGGTGACTAGAGGCCAGTGATGCTGCTAACCTCCTGCAACACTCAGGAAAGCCCCTCATGACAAAGAGTTATCCAGTTCAAAATGCCAATAGTGCTGAGGTTGAAAAACCCTGCTCCAGACAAAGGCTATGACAGTAAAGACAGAGAGAAGCCTCACTTTCAGGAACAATTTTGAAGAAATTTCGGGACTGAGAGAATCTAAGGAAAAAGAATCAAAGACATCTAAGAATTTGTCAATATAATAAGTTAGATGGCCTTAACAAATAAGATTACTTTGAATGTAATAAAAGAGGATGAAATTATATTTTCTGGTTAGGGTTTCCAATAATCTGGTATCCAGAAGAGTTTGAAGATTGGAAATAGATTTTTTAGTCACCGGCTTTTAAATTATAATGGAGAGCAGGGAAGAAGGGAAATCATTGAAGTAGAGCATGTGGGGTCGTAACCAGAGCTGTGCATCAGAACCCTCTGGCTATTCTAACTTGGTGGATTGAAAGTACGTCCTAAGAATATGTCTCTTAAATATGTTTTCTAAAAGGATAAGCAATACATTTTTTGATGCCTTTCTATGTGGAGGGAAGAAATACTGTAAAGAAAACAAGACTAGAAAATAGTCTGTGATGATACCTAGTTTTATGAAATTCAGTTTGGATGCATGGAAATGTTTACATAAATGCAAAACAAAATAAAATAATATTTCCTAAAAATCTAAAGAAAAATGAAATAATATAGCTATCTATGTTTTGAGTTGGTGGCATAACAGATAATCCATTCCAAGTGGCCTTAAAAATTTGGTAATGTCATGTAACCATGTGCTGTGGACTGAATTGTGCTTCCTTACTGACACCCATATCCCAGGAAGAAAATCATATGCAGAATCTTTAACTCCTAATATAATACATGGTATTTGGAGATGATGCCTTTGGGAGATAATTATGTTTAGATGAGGTCATGAGGGTAGGGTCCTCATGGTAGAATTAACACCTTAAAAGAACAGGACGGTATGACAGAGCTGTCTGTCTCTCTGCCATGGAAGGACACTGTGAGAATATGACTGTCTTTAGCCAGAAGAGGGCTTTCACCAGAAACTGAATTAGCCTGCACCTTGATCTTGGACTTTGCAGTCCATAGAACTAAGAGAAAATAAATTTCTATTGTTTAAGCTATCCAGTCTTTGGTATTTTTTTATAGCAACTTGAGCTGATTAAGACATATATGTGCCAAATAGGGTTCTTGTTTTTAGTAATCACATCAGTGATGGCTGTGGGATAGTGCTATTCTGAGACAGTTGTATGTGCATTTTGAGCGAATATAAATGCATAATTATTCTTATATCTTTGAGAATGGGGATTTGGAGGATGTAAAAAAATTAATGAGATTCAGTTATATGACTCATGTGGTTCAGTAAAACTTCTGTGTTAGTCATAATGTATTTATCTTAAAAAAATAAGTACATACTTTCTAACTCTAGCTAGTGAAAATGCATAAAATCCCAGCAGCAATTAGCATTACTAGCACCTAGATTGTGGTGTCTCAATACCACTTCTCTGGAAAAGGAATCAAGGTCTCCTGGAGAAATGGCTAAAGCCAAGTCTGTTTCTTGGTTCCTTTTTTAAAAAGATAAATACAAAACAAAAAACAACACAGTTGTCATCCTAGGGGATGCTAGTGCATGATTCATTATTTTGGAAACTGGTAAGAACAAGAAAAAAGACCTCTAATCTAGCATTTATCTTTACGCTTTCCATATATATTGTGTCCCAGAGTAAAAGATTAGTTGGATGTAGAAGATTCTTTTAAGATAAGTAGTCTATCTAATAAATGAAGAAAGAATGTTGAAATTATAATACCATTATTTTGCCACTCAAACGAACATAATAAATCTAGGTAATAATCACTAATTGCTTCTTACATCATAAAAGGAGAGACCACCAAATATGACATGACTTCTGCCTTTCAAAATACTCAAACCTGAAACTGATGGATCATCTAGATTTATTTTCAGAAAATACAGGAGACAAAGTAAAAAATGACACCTGAGGAACCAAAGAACAAACTCCAGACGGTGAGAAACAAAAGAAACAACCCAGTTTCTTCAACAAATAAATAGTAAGGAAGAAAGTGAGAGAAATAAAAAAGAGAGAACAGGAGAAGAGTGGGTAAAGAGAGATTTTAAGACACTGAAGTGATATATATCAACCACTAACTAGAATACATAATCCTTATTATAATTCTGATAAAATCAAATAAGCTTTAAAATAACAATTTATTATTTTTAAAGATTTATTCTTTATTTGAGAGAGAGAGAAAGAGAATCCCAAGCAGACTCCTCACTGAGAGGGGAGCCTGACATGGGACTTGGTTCTATGATGTTAAGATCATGACCTGAATCAAAACCAAGAGTCAGATGCTTAACCGACTGAGCCATCCAGGTGCTCCTAAAATAACAATTTATGAAACAATATGGTTAATTTTAAAACTGACTACTGATCTCACGGAATTAATGCTAAGTTTAGGTATGGTAGTGGTATGTAATTATGTTTCAAAATATTCCTTTTCTAAGATATTCACTGATATATTTTTGGATGGAAAGAAATATCTGAGATTTGCTACAAATAAATTTGGGGGATTGTGGAGTCAAAGTGGGTTTAGAAGAAACATGTTAGCTATGAGGTGAAAATTATTCAAACAGACGTGTGGATGCTGATTTTTCTATTCTCTATATCTGGCATATGTTTGAAGCTTTTCATAATAATAAAGTTTTGTAAAGCTTCTCAAGTGATTATGTTTAAGCCAGGTGATTACTGGTGCAAAGTAAGAAAAGAAACAAGGTAAGAACCCTAAGACTAGGAACATGGATTTGAGGAATTTTCTGAGTGAGGATTAACATCAACAACTGACTTTCAGAGAGAAAAAGCGGCATGATCTCAGGTGCAAATCCAGGGGGTGTTGGTGGAAGCTCTGAGAAGAGAAAGTTCTAGTCTCTGCACTCATAGAATTAAAAATGGACTCATCCAGAGGTTTTTGTAACATATTGCTCCCTTCATCAAAGACACTATGTGTGTGTATACATGCAGACACACACATGTATACACACGTGGACACACATAATTAATTACATGGTTTTTATTTGATTCTCTTATAGTTCTTATAAATCTACAAAAGCTTTATAATATATTTTTTTTAACCCTCTCCTATCTCCCCTCACTGCCTTCCCTGAATTCCACCACTGTGTACATTTTTACATACTTGAACAACTGCTCAAAAGAAACATGATGGGCTTAGTCAAAGTGAATTGGACTGGAGATAAATAAGGACACATGAAAGGAAAGAATGTGGACCTGAGATCTGGGATTGTAGGAGATGTGGAAAGATTCATCTGGAGCCCGAGAAATTTTAGAAGTTTGCAGAGCCTTGATCCAGATTTTAAGCCCCTCTTTTTTATAATGCTATTCAAGGTGCAAAAGAAATTTTATAGGCTAAACATTGTTGAACATTATCATGAAGGGTAGCCTTAATGAGAAAAGAATTCACAACAGAATAGTGTACCAGGTGTGTGTGGAAGAGAAGGAAAGTGGGTAGGATATGTTGCTGGGGCTTTAAGCCCCAAAGGCTCCTACATAAGTTTCCCTCACTACTTAGGATCAGCCAGTGATAAGTCTCTGTTTCCTGTTCCCCAAGCTCACCTCAACTCACTCCTGACCATGACCAAAACTATGTATGGACATTTAAGATGAACAGTCTATGGCAAGACCCTTTCGTAAGCTGGGCGCCCCCTAATGTCTCTGTGACTTGCTGTTCAGTGTGTCTGACACCTCCAGTTTCTAAGGGCAGAAATGTCATGGCGATTTGTGACTATCTTGTGAGAAAACTCTTCCACTCCAGCTTATTATTTTTTTTTTAACCTCCAAGAAATTTCATTAAATTAGGACTAATTCCTCAACAAGTCAGTTTCACGTCTGAACCTCAGTTTTCAAATTGGTCAAATACGAATGTAATTATTGATGAACCCCATATGATTGTGAAGCAATTTAAGAATTGCTTAAGTGTCTATACATCAAACAATATGGCAGAGTTAACTGAAAAGCAAAAAATGTAAATGCCACCAGGTGATTCGCTTGCCTACTTTTCAGTTCCTTAGTGCAGGCCTCTCTGAACCCCATTGAGTAAAAAATATTTACAGCTTGGGGCTTCATTGTGCACATTTTCCTATGTATGTGCCCCAATTTAACAATTCTTATTCAGGAAGTAGCTCTATTCCCTCTGAAACAGATGACAACCTATACATTGCATAAGCTTATACTTTTCAGGGCCCAAGAGTCTATTTAAACACACATTGAATTCTGGACGCCTCAGTAGAGATGTCTTGAATTACCCCCAAATAATTGTGCCATTCAGAGAACTCTAGATTGTTTCACAGGGCACTGAAGCCTACAGTCTAACAGTTGCCTCATGTGATGGGGACATCACATGACTCAGGACGAATGGTTTATAAAGCCCAGAAAGGTTAAGGGTTGTCAGAGCCTGAATGTGCCTATTGTATTTCAGTAATTGCCACTTAGTATTTGATTTAATGAAAGCTTAAAAGTAAAGAATGTTTCTATAGACATGGCTGTTATGCTAATTTTTACTATACGCTTCTCTGTCTTCCTGAACTACATTCAGAAACCTCTGTTTTCTATTATAGAACCACTTTCACTCCCCCTGCTTTCTGCATACATTCCCAAATCTCTCAATGGCCTCATTAAAGACAACTACTGTAAATTATAGGGTCTCTGGTTAACTAGCTCAGCCTGTCCCAATCTAAAGAAGCAAATTCCATTGCATATACTGGACAAAATTTATACCTGTCTTCTATACATGTTAGGCAATCCAATCTTCTTATTGAAGACTGTTTCTTGGTCAAATTGGTTAACTGTTTCCAATTATGTGTGTCTTGGTGGGAGCCTATGTATGCATACTTGAAACACCTTGTTATATTCTCTCAGGTCTAAGCAAGGAAAAGGTGCTTCATTGCTTTTATAAAACACCCATTGATAATAATAAAGTCAGAGAATCTGGAAGGAGCTAGTTTCATCATATTCAGCCCTTCAAGTTATACAAGACTCTGCAGGTAACGGTGGTGGGAAATAATCATTAGAAACATCCTATGGGAACTGAAATTCCAAAGCAGGGGCTAATTAGCCATCATTAGGGTATAACCTATTGCTCTATTGCTAACTCTACATTGGACAGATTCCAAAACTTGAAGATCCAGGATCCAAATTTATTCTCTTATTAGTATTTACAATGATTTTCAGTCTATACAACAGTTGGAAATTAACTGCTTTCTTCCCTGATTATAAAACCACATTGCCTTTTCCCTCCCTCTCTTTCTCTCTCTCTATGTGTGTGTGTGTGTGTGTGTGTGTGCGCGTAGTTGAATGAAGGCAAAGAAGAAAAGAAAAGAAAGAAAAGAAAAGAAAAGAAAAGAAAAGAAAAGAAAAGAAAAAGACCCTGACCATCTCTGAAATTCCATACCAAGCACCTTCTATGATTCTTAACACCAAATTAAATCTTCTGTTCTTTGTTTTCTTGTTCTAACTGGGACCAGTTAAAATTTAATTTAACACCAAATTAAATCTTCTGTTCTTTGTTTTCTTGTTCTAATGGGACCAGATGATGAAAATCTATCAGATAAATTATTCTGTTTTCCAATGAAGTTGTAGATACCACAAAAATTGTAAGAGGGAGGGGCTCTATAGACAGCAAGTTTTGAAGAATATCAAAGCCTCGGGGCTTTCTCAGAAGATATTCAAGTCCCTAGATTATCATTTTTAACTCTTACAAAATCATTTCAAATCCTTGGAAAGACAATACTGAAGGAGATTAATAATTAAAATGAAAGTTATACACAAAAAATAAATCATGGAACACTACAACAAAAACTAACGGTGTGCTGTATGGTGGTGACTAATGTAACCTAATAAAAAATAAATAAATAAAAATGAAAGGAAGTCCCTGAAAGCAAAAAAAAAAAAAAAGAAAAAAAGAAAAAAAAGAATGAAAGTATGAAGAATAGCTTCAACGAGATTGATTTAAACATTTAATAAATCAACATACAACTAAAGCAAGCTCATTAGCAAAAGGAAAAAAAATAAAAACTGAAGAAAAAAGTGAGGGTAACACTTTTTTTTTCCTGTAACAGTTGGGAGGGGCTTCAAAAATAGCTAAGATAGACAGATGTCTTCAAGTATAATTTAAGGAGTCCATGGAAAGCAAGAAGGCTTTAGGATAGCTCTTCCCTGGATTTGCCACTTATGCCTAAAATTGTGGTGGAAGAGAAAAAGTACCATACGACAAGCACCTCTGGAAGGAGTTGTCTATGACATTTATTCCAAATGACTTAATTTATTAAATAATATTCAAGGCAAATTTCATCTCAGAATGAGTGGAGATACTTTGAAAACATAAGCAGCAGTTGAAAACAGAGAGATTGATCCAGAAGATCTGGAGATTGGCAGCTAATATAAAGAATAGCCTTGATTATGATATTTAGAAGCCATAAAAACTGAAAAGATTATATCACCTCTGTCATATATTAAACAGAATAAAATGATTACATAGATCTAGTAAATTCCAAAGGCCAACAATATTGTATCCTATTTTGAGCTAATCAATTGATCCTACTATATTGTGTCCTCTGCATTTGCTCTGCCTGCCTATCCAGTATTCTGAACGGTAAGCTGAAGAGAATTTTGATAGAATTGTACTCGAAGCGGTCATAGACAAGCCCTATATGTTTCCTGCTTTACAATTTCACCAACTGACTGACTGATTTTAGATAAAGAATGCCCTCCAAGAACCTCCATCTCCTACTGGAAAGGGAAATCAAGGCTTATAGAGATGTTGCACAGAGAAACACAAGCATTTTTACCTCTGTACTGGATGTGAGAGACATCAGACTAAATCCTCAGCCTCAGTTTCCTTATCATTCTGTACTATGTATCTGACATTTCTTGGGCCCTGGCTCATGGGGAAGGATATTAGGCAACCATCGAAAAGTATAGATGAGGGCAAGATGAATTTGACTAGAACAATCCTGGTAAGCTACAGATACAACCTTATACCTCTTCTGAATCAATAATGTCAAAACTTACCTAGGCATCAGTATCCCCCAAGGGACTTGACTCTAGATCCATTGAATCAGAATCCCCTGGTCAGGATTTCTGGTCTTGCTATTTTTAATAAATTCCTCAGAGAATTCTCCTGTTCTTAGCCTGGCACTTTTCTGTGGCCTGACACTTGGGAGCCACTGCTCTTTATTCTGTTGTTTGTTATGGGCCTTTTATGTTTCATGTCATAAATCATATTCCCAAGAGCACTTTCAACAACTTTTAAACTCTTTTCTTCTATTTCTTTTAAACTCTCATTTCCTCAATGCCCTTTGCCTGTTGTAGGGATCTAATTCCCAACCCACATACGTTTTCCAGTGCTTTCAAGTATATTTTACAACAGGTCCTCAATGTGTGTGAGTTGACAGAAGGAGTGGAATCTCCCCCTCCCTCCATAACCCCATAAGGGCCTCCCTGGTTAAGCAAATCAGCCTGCAGGTTTGCTGGTACCAAATTTTAAAGAGAAGGTCAAATGTAGTGTCAGAAGATCATAAGCTAGTCATACCCATTTGTGAAATCCACGGCAGAATCATAAAAATAAAGCACTGAGTGAGAAGATCTAGGTTCAAGTTCAGGTGTTTATATTGATTTGTTGAACAACTTGGATGAGTCATTTAATCTCTCTGAACCTGTTTCTTTATTTGCCACTCGAGAATTTTATTATCTCCTTATCTTCATCTAAGGGTGCCTCAAGGATCAAATTTGTAGAAAGTACCACCAACTGGAAGGAATTACAGTGAATCTAAGAAATAACTTCAAAGATCCATTCTTATAACCTCAGGGTCAAGCTTTTTTAATATTTGTTTGTTTTGTTTTTGTATATCTGTAACCTTCTAATTATCAGTGATTCTTTTCATGTGTGGAGACTTAGAAGTGTTTCTTGTCTTGAAATCTATGAAAAGAAAAGAAAAGAAAGTACAATTTCAATTTTTTTTCTCCTTGTATTACTTTCCTAAAGCCATTTTTGACAAGTTACCGCAAACAGGGTGTCTTTAAACAACAGAAATTTATCTTTTAGCATTTCTGGAAGCCAGAAGTCCAGAATCCAGGAGTTGGCTGAGGCAAGCACCCCTCTGAGTCTCTAGGGTAGAATCCTTCCTTTCTTCCTCTAGCTTGTGGTCACCAAGCAATCCTTGGTATTTCATGGTTTGTAGAAGCCCAGCCCTAGTCTCTGCCTTTGTCCTCTCATGGCCATCTTTCCTCTGTGTGAATCCGTGTCCAAATGTCCCTCCTCTCTTACAGACATTGGTCATTGTATCCAGAACCACTTTAATCCAGTATGACCTCATCTTAACTTGATTATGTCAGCAAAGATTCTATTTCCAAATAAGGTCACATTCATAGATTTTTAAGTGGGCATAATACAGAGGGAACACTATCCAACTCAATACACTTCTGTTGATCATTTTTTCTTCTTTTTCTTGAGCCTCTTTTATGCCTAATTTTTCAAAAGCATTCCACTTCTTGTAACATCTTATTGCAAAAATGTATATATTTTATCTTGGAAGAAGATTGGGATTTGTTTAAATTAGAGGGTTAAATTAGCGGCTTTAAATCTTCCTTGGAGGAATAGATTAGTTCAACTGCTAGTGAGAAGGTGGGACTACTATGAGAAGCAACTCAAACCATAGCTCATGGTCTTTAGGTCTACGACACTACAGAATATTTTCTAGTTCTGTTAAAATATTTGGATAAAGATGAGGAGCCAAAACAAAACTACAAATTTATCTGGTGAATGTTATATATGTGAACAATGAAGCTAAATCAACTCATCAGGAAATAAACCTTCGTCTCAATAAAATATTTTTATAGTACTAACATCTAGAGCATTACTTCAAGTTCAATTTTTTTTTTTTATGAGTAGATTTCTGGGAGAAAATGTGATTTCTGGGAGAAAATCCAATGGAAAGGGAGAGGCTATGGATGTAGAACTTAATATTTAAACATCACAACATTTTATAAAGGATTATTAATTGGTTTGGAATATAAACACTTGAACTTGATCACTAAAATGAGCATCAATTTATCATGCTTTTCTTTTCTTTTAATCATGCTTTTCTTTCTTGTCTTACTCATCAGGAAGTTCAGAGCTCAGTTTAGTCGTGTTAAGAACCTATCCATTTTAATGACAGTATAAAACAGAATCTATTCATCTACTGGAGTTCCCCTTCTTGTCTATGATTTTTCATTTTCTAATCCTATAGTTCTAACAAAAGTGTGACATATGTTTTTCTATTTTATTGGCAAATATACTATAACGGGGGGATTAAGTTGGTGGTAGAAACTATTAGGTTGATGAACTACATGGAACTGATTATATTCAACAGTTTTTTTTTTAAATATTTATTTATTTGATAGAGAGAGAAAGAGAGAGATCACAAGTAGACAGAGTGGCAGGCATAGGGAGAGGAGAAATGGGCTCCCCACTGAGTGAAAAGCCCAATGCAGGGCTCAATCCCAGGACCCTGGGATCATGACCAGAGCAAAAGGCAGATGCTTAACTGAGTGAGCCACCCAGGTGCCCCCCTCCATGTTCAACAATTTTTATGTATACCAAAGATAACTCCATATGTTTCAAACATAAATCGATAGATAAATAAACAAATAACAAGGAAATGGTACCCATCAGCAGAAATTTACCACAAACAAATTTGCCACATGTCCTTTTCTGATAGAGTTACTAGAGTATTATATTTGGGAAATGCATTCAACTTTAACTCATTCGTTATACAAAAGTTTATTGAGCATATTCGATGTGCTGAATACCAGGAGATATGCCAATAGACTAAGTAAAACAGACATTTATGCCTTTTTATAACTTGCAACCCAACTGGAGTGAAAACCATGGTAATCAATTTTTTTAAACATTCCAACCATATTTATTGTGAAAGATGAAATAAAATAAAGTCATTCATATTAAGCAGTTTTAAAATGGAGCTGAGAGGCCATTAAGGCGTTGGATCTTATGCACATCGTCACTGGGTAGAACTATGAACTTTTGAACTGAGCCAAACCCCAAATAGTCCAAGGTCTCTGCACAGATACCTGCAACTTGCTATAGTAATGGACCTCTGCTAAGTGATAACCTTAGCAACCAATTATATTTGGCCAAGATTAGTTTCCTGCTGCCAATATCAATCAGAATTCTTTGTAAACAACATATACAATCATTTCCTTTTTGTCTTTATAAACCCCTGACTTTTGTTCTCTAGCGGGACACAATTTGGGTGCTACCTGAATCTGTGCTCCTTGAACTGCAATTCCAAGACCTCAAATACATGCTTTTGTTCGATTTCAGCTCTGCCTCTTTTCTTGGTCAGTAATTGAAATCTTACAATGCTTCAAGCCCTTTGCTAGGCACTGAGAAGCAAAAGTGAGCAAAACATAAAAGATGATCCCTGCCCTGGCATTCTGGTCGTTTATCCTGAGCCTAAGCACATCAATCAATTTCCCTCCAGTGATCAATACTTAAAAAAAAAGGGGGCACCTTGGTGGCTCAGTCATTAAGCATCTGCGTTTGGCTCAGGTCATGATCCCAGGCTCCAGGAATAGAGCCCCACATTGGCTCCCCGCTCAGCGGGAAGCCTGCTTCTCCTTCTCCCACTCCCCCTTCTGGTGTTCCCTCTCTCACTGTGTCTCTGTCAAATAAATAAATGAAATCATTTGTAAAAAATACTTAAAAAAAAAAGCAGAGTATTAAGGGAATTCAGAATAGAGAGGATCTGATCTTCTTTTACGGGCTTCATCGAGCGGAAGGTTGACTAGGAATGAACTGGATGAAAAAGCAGGTGAGTGGGATATTGCAGATGCGGAGATCCTTGTCAGGCTGAATTGCTTGCTCTGGGACCTGTAAGAATGTGTGGCTGAAGTGGGGGTGAGAATGAGAGTAAAGGGATCAGCAGTTCAGGCAAAGGAGGGCCTTGAGGCCTCTTTAACATCTTCATCTTGATCTTAAAATTCTAGAGAAGCCATTAACCCTTATGCAGAGGAGTTGAGAATCCAATTTGCATTTTAAAAGGTATCTGTGGCTGCCACAAGGAAGAAGGAACAGATAGGAAAGAAACAAGAGTAAAACCAAGGGCGGTCTGGAGGCTCCTGCATTCCAATGACACATTGCATCTTGCATATTCAGACGGTGCATGGACGACTGCACAGAGGCTGCATCAGTAGGAAACACGGTGATGCTGACATAACAAGGTTACACACAGGGCACTGCTGAACCACAGAGCAGGGGCCTATCAACCAGAGCCAAGGTATGTGGAGCATGGATTCAAGATCATGTTCAATAAGAGTTTCAAAGGGCAAGTGAGCCTCTCGCTGCAACTACAAATTCTTGCACACTACCATGTCCTATCATCTAGGGAGGCTGGAAGGAGAAGTAGAGATTAGACAAGAATCCTGGTTGCTCTCTCATCTGTAAATGTTTATAAGTTATCCTATCCTTCTTGGCCTCAGTTTCCTCATTTGACATATGGGAACATAATGCCTTCTCTACTTTATAGAAGGAGTGTTTTGATCCTACCACAAAATGTACGAGAATTTTGACAAAAGAGAGAATACTGTAAAAATGTAAGTTATTATTAACTTTTTGCATAATTTTTGACAGCTTATCTTCCCAAAATATGAGAGAAAATAGGACTGAATACGTTCGAATGCTCAGAGAAAGACATTATTGTCTCCCTTCCCATTATGTAACTTTTAAGGTTTTAATTCAGAGCATTTTGTATAAAGCTCTGCACCCTGTGGGTGCTAAATAATTACTCATCAACTGACCTGTTATTAAATGTTACTTTTAATCACCTTGCAGAGAGAATTTAAAGCAGGATACAGAAGGACAAGCTCGATAACCTAATGGATCTTAAAATGTCTGGGAGTCTGCTGCATTGCATTAGAATTCATAAGCTATCAGAGCTTAATTTCTTTAGAGAGAAACTGGTGCTCAATGAGCTTTTTCTACAATAAAGAATTTTGAAAAAAAATCTTTCAAGGGGACAATTATTTCTTTCACAGGATAACCTTTCCTTCAAATACCTCTAGTTGGTAAAACTTCTTAAGTTTCAGAAGGAAATGAATTCCATAGAATTATATCTGCATTACTTTTTTTAAACAAAAGAAAGGAAAGAGATAATTTGAAAAACTGCTCCAAGAAAAATCCAAATTCCTAGGCCAATTTTACAGAGTCTCTGTCTGCACTCAGAACATTTGGTTTGAACAACTCGTGGGAGGCATCTTTTCCCGTTCATGGTGGCTCTCTAAATGTGAGCCATCCAGGTAACTGGTTGATGGTGCACAGGGCTGTTTGGATGAGCTGAAGTGAGTCATGATATAATCTTCCTTCTGAATACACTTCAGCTTCCTCCTCAAAGGCAGAACAATACTCTGTAGCCTTTGGCTAGTGGGGTCTCAGGCTTGGCTTTCAAAAGCCAATGATTAAGTGGATTTTTTTTTTTTTTTTGGTACCAAACTCTGGATGACTTCTAAACATTTAGAGGACTGTACTTTCTAGACTTTGGTATTTTTCAAACATTAAACACAGATATATTTGGACTTAGAGATAGATGCATTACATAGGTAACCACCTACCAGCAATGAAACAGTCCTGAAATTTTCTAAGACTCTGTTTCATCATCTGGACGCTGGGGATATTAATGGTGCCAAGCCCATATGACTGTTGGCACGATTGAAAAGCAAGACTCTCAGCACATCCCTTAATTCACTGAAGTACCCAGTACATATTGGTCTTTGTACTCAGCTACTTCTGAGGGTTGTAGTTAGAATGAAAATTATCTATTCAGATTGGCTTCCAAAAAGTGCTAGCCCCTTCTCCTTAAGATTCTTTTTCTGAGGTAACTAATGACAACCATAAACATATTCCTATTATCCAGTATAATTACAAAAATCACATATTCCCATTAATTAAATTATTCCATATACTTAAACAAAGGTTACCCATTACCATTTGCTTATGTACAAGTTCTACTGAATGTAAATTTTACATCTTTGTGGTATTCAAATATGTGAAACATCCCACAATGCCTCAAGGTCAACATTATGAATTATGTATATTCTTATACTAATGTACTGAATGATGATTAAAAGAGTCTTGATTAATAGAATGCTACCTGACAAAACAGCCATTATGACAAAATACCCAAGGAAGAATTTTAGAACCCAAACAATATACAAACATTGTAAAACTGATGTCTCATCTTATGGATGGAGAAATGGTAATATATCCACTCATTCATGTGTATGTGTACACACACATACATAGTAGTTAAAAGAATAAGGTTCAAATCTCAATTCTAACAGTATTAGTTATTAGATGTGCGAGTTAATATCCAATCTAATTTGCTCATCTGTGTCTTAGGGGTTGACATTCATAAAAGCCTATTTATTTACTATGTACTACTAAACTGTAAGACCCAAGAGGTTATGGTTGTATAAGTTCTCTGTTGCTGCATAACTTACCACAACCTTAATGGCTTTAAACAACACTCTTCAATTATCTCATAGTTTCTATAGGCTCTAAGTCTGGGGAGAGCTCAACTGGGTTTTCTACTTATGGTCTGTATTAGTTTGCTGAAATTGTCATAACAAAATACCACAGACTGGGTAAACCAAAACACAGAAATATGTTTTCTCATAGTTCTAGGGGCTAGAAGTCTGTGATCAAGGTGTCGGAAGCCTTGATTTCTTCTAAAGCTTCTCTTCTTGCCTTTCAGATGGCCATCCTCTCTGTATCTGCACATGGTCTTTTCTTGGGACACATGCCTCCCTGATGTCTCTTCCTATGTCCTAATTGCTTCTGATAATGATGACACTGCATGTGTCCTAACAGTCTCATTTTAATGTAATTTCCTCTTTAAAGGCCCTATCTCCAAATACAGTCCCATTCTCAAGTACTATAGGTTAGAGCTTTAAGATATGAATTTGGGGGAACACAATTTAGCCCATAACAAGGTCTTATATGACCAAGGTGTTAGTTGGAGCCATACTCTCTTCTAAGGTTTGAGGGTCTTCTCCAAATTCATTGGTTGTTGACCAGTTCATTTTTGGCTGGGCTAAGTTGTTAGAATGAAAAAAAAATCAAAAATAAATTGTATACACCCACCTCAAAAGATATTTCTTTAAAATAACTTTTCTTATTGAGATGCTACCAAGATGATTTATCAAATAAGACAGAAGTCAAACTCTGGAATGAGAGTTATGTATCCATTTACATATATATGTATTTTAGATAATACATTTATACACGTTTTATTTTTTTAAGATTTTATTTATTTATTTCACAGAGAGAGACGAGAGAGGGAACACAAGCAGAGGGAGTGGGAGAGGGAGAAGCAGGCTTCCCGCTGAGCAGGGAGCCCAATGTGGGGCTTGATCCCAGGACCCCGGGATCATGATCTGAGCTGAAGGCAGGTGCTTAATGACTAAGCCACCCAGGCACCCCACATTTATACACATTTTTAAAAAAGAAGCCTTCAGTGGACCTTGATATTAATCCCTGGGCTCCCCTCCCTATGAAATTGTTTTATCTCTTAACTAGTCTGGCCAATAGAATGACCTTACCTTAACTTTTCACCTTAACTTTATCACCAATTGTTCTGTTTTGAAGCCTCTTTTTAAATGAGTTACTTATTAATAAGTCCTCCTCTGAATGTCTACACTTGCCCAATAACTATCAAGCATTTAACAGTTGCTGTTTATGGAAGTCTTTGATTGTATTCAATTATATGATGTCAAACACTTTAAGACTCAATAAGTACTCACTAAAGGGTGTGGATACATGATAGTGTAGTGGTCTCTCTCTCTCTCAATCTTTGTTCTTCCTCTTTTATGTGTACTCCATGTTCCCAGTTTTGTTATATCTGGTTAGATCCCTACATGTTGAGATGAAGAGAAATATCACTTCCTGCTTATGATCCAAACTGAAAGTGGAGGCCTAATTTGTCAAAAACAAAGAAATACTACCTTGCATTCCTTGAGATAAGTGACAAACCTTTCCCTGTCCCTCTACTCTCAGGGTCTCAGGGCAAATATGACCCATTAGCAACTTCATTCTATTTAAGTCTTCCAGGTGGGTCAGATCCTAATTTTATATGGTACTTGAGTATTTTAGAAGCGATAAATTAAACTTGTTGTTAAAACAATGTTCAAAAAATAATTTATTATAAATTTTCTTGTTTAGAAATTTTCATTTTCTTTAGTCTGCTTATTCTCTAGTCCACTCAATTTTTCTTTTCATCACACACACCCCTTCCCCTGAATTGTTTCTTTATCCTTGTTAGGGTGTTCTTTTGATTATTACAAGTTATTCTCATGGTTTTTGAGAAAATCCGAATGTAAGTTCATATTGCAAACAATTTCAGACAATATGGATTTCCTACTTGCAGTTTAGACTTCAAATTCATCAGTTGCCCTCAGTTATAGGGAAAAAAGGTTCTTATCAGATAATCACTAAATTAAATTTGAATCCATAGAACTAGTTAGTTCTAGGAAATTTTGCTTATTTCCGTTGGTATTCATGGGTATTTTGAGAAGTAACTAAATCTTACTCAATACCACTAGTGCATTGGGATACTCTCTCTAGTAAATGCCAAATCAAGTGCTCTTACTCTATTTGTATACTAACCAAAATTCTTTATATCAGGCCCTAATTTTTAAAAATACTATGTAAGAAAACCCAAATACAGAGACAGGAACGTAAGTGGAGTTGACACTTTTTTTTGTTTTTCAGAAAGATTACTTTTTAAATTTTTTTTTATGTTTTTAATTGATTTTATTTATTTATTTTTTGCCTATAACATGAAGTTCTATAACACTGTGGATCACTTGTTTCTGAAACACCTGGGCGGATGTTTAGTTTAGTTGAGTTTCTCAACCCAGATATATTTGGCCAGCCTCTGGCATACCGAATCAGAATTTCTGGAGAGAGACTTTGCAGCATCTTCAAGTTTATTAATTCATTCAACCAATATCTGCCTGTCTACTGTGTACGTAATAATTGTCCTAGGTACTGGTGATACAACCTTGAACTAATCCTATCTACTCCTATTGGAGGGAGAGGGACTTAAAGATTTTCATTTCAGATAGAACAAAGGAAGACATCATTGAGACAAAGGCGTGAAGGAGAAGAGGAAGTGTTTCCACAAGGTCTGTAAAGGCAAGGACTTGCCAAGCAGAAGGAATGGAGGTTTAGACGGGAAGTGTCTAGTATGTCTAAACAATAGCAAGAAGGCCAGTAGAGCTGGAGAAGCTGACTGCTGTAGAGACAGTGTTGCTGGGTCCAAAGAGAACACATTCTGGGGACAGATTGCCTGTGCCTCTGTCAATCTCTCATGTGCTGGGTGATCTCAGGCAAATTTCTTAATTGCTCTGTACCTCAGTTTCTTTATCTATAAAATGGGAATAATAATTAGACTATGATTAGTTTGTTATGAAATTTAGTGAGTTAATATTTGTAACTGCTTGACATTTGTATTAGTCAGGATTCTCCAGTGAAACAGAACCATAGGGCATACCTTAGATATATATAAGAGGAAATGTATTATAGGAATTGGCTCACATGTTTATGGAGGCTAAGGAGCCCCACAGTCTGCTGCCTGCAAAATGGAGAAACAGGAAAGCCTGCAGTATGATTCAATCTGAGTCTGAAGACCTGGGAACCAGGGGGCCACTCGGTGTAAGTCCCAGAGTCTAAAAGTCCAGTAACTCTGATGTCCAGAGACAGGAAAAAACGGACAAGGTCAAGAAGAGAAAAGAGGAAAACATTCACCATTCCTTTTGTTTTTGTTGTATTTGTGCCCTCAACGGAAGATGCTTATCCACAGTGGTGAGGGTGGAACTTCTCTACGTAGTCCACTGAACCACATGCTGACCTCTTCTGGAAATACCTTCACAGAGATGCCCAAAAATATGTTTTATCAACTATCTGGGCATCTCTTAGCCCAGTCAAATGGACACAAAGTTAGCCACCACAACACTCATAAAAATAGGGAATAACAGAAAATGAGGTCAGAGGTTAAGAAGCACCAATTTGTAAAACATTCACTTTTACTCTGATTGAGTTGGGAAACTGTTAACAGGTTTTGAGCAGAGGAATTGTGAGATAAAACGTATATTTTAAGTAGGACAAACATTTGTATTTTGTTTCATTCTCAATTAATGAACTCTCTGGAAGGAACTTTGAAGTATAGATTCAACTTGTCACATTTAATTTATTTTATTGTTGTGGCCATCAATGTCTAAATTGCAAAAATGTCTTCAGTTTAAAAGATCATCAGATATGTCTAAGAGTTAATTTATTCTCCATCACCTGTCATGTTATCCTACTAATCAGTAAGAAAGTACCACTCATATTTTCCCTGTTGCTATAACCAAAACAACCCATTATGTCCAAAGTTCTTGACCCCCAGTTTCTTCATCCATCACACAGGACAAACATAGTTCACTGAAATTAGCAAAATGCTATAGAAATAAATGTTTGATCACCCATGGCACTGTGTCAGCCTTTGTGTTTAAGCACTGGGCTACCTGACTTCTCCACTATCTTTTTAAGTTGGTAAAAGTCATTTGAACAGAAAATTTCCTCTAATCATTTCAGACACCTAGCATCATTCATGCATCATTATTAGAGATAGTCTGCACTCTCTGGACTATTAGGGAGTCAGATTGGTCAGTCATGGGGGCCTTTTGAGTCATCTCCTCAAATGCTTCCACCTCCATCAAGCCGGCTCTCTATTCTTCTGGAAATGCAGTTTGCAGATATATCCATTCCTATTCTTTCTTTAATCCCTTTCCTGTATCAGAGAAGAATGAGGACAGCGTCCTATTTGTTTATTTATAAAGCCATCTATTCTCTACACATACTTTTGGAATTCTTATTGCATGTCAGCCCTACTGTTTCAAGTTCTTCTACTTTTTTTTTTTTTTTCACTTCATGAATCACTGGTTAATCTGAAGGTTGATGTTTTGGATCTTGAGTACTTAAAGCAGTACCTTAAGCACTGAATACCTAGATGACTGTAGAACTAAACTTTGTCTAAAGCAAAGGCTACTTTAGCATTAAGGGATGTGCACTGCATTCCTACAGTTGCAGACTGCTCCAAATAAAGCCATCTGACTAAGGGCTGATGCCCACTGACACAAGTTCATTTGGATGTTTGGGGTGAGGATGAGAGGGGACTACAGACAAGTTCAGTGTTTGGATGATATTCAAATAATATAGAAGCAGGTCATAGCCTCTTAATCTCAAGATTAAGCATGAGGAATGAGAATACACTAAAATCATGTTAATTTGCAATGTAGGGGAGTATATATATTATTTTATATTGTAACTAAGTATCTGGGACCTTGTTACCTTGACTACATATGAAGAACGGAGCTATATTCTCTCACCAAAATGGATATCCTTTCTTTTCAGTTACTAGTTTTCCACATGCCATTCTTTTTTTTTTCCTTTTTGTGTCTCATCAAAGAGCAATAAATTTGGTTATAAACATCAAGTGTTCGAAATTGCCAGCTGGATGCTCTACTCCTAGACAATGACAATGACAATAAGAAGAGGGCGATGAACAACAACAGCTCATGTTGCTGATAAGACACAATGAAAGGGGCAAATAAGGACGAGTGTTCTGCTTGACATGAATACACACTCACCAGACTGGTCAGATTTCACAAAGTTGCTCTATTTGTTTCAAGTGCCTAATGTTGCCAGGATTCATGGCATGCCCAATTGAATTTTTGCCAGATTAGTCCCATCATTCTGAAAATATCCAAGCCTAAAATAATGATGATGTCAAACACAGACGTGGTTCTTCGCCGTCGGTATAAGGAAGTCAGCACCACCAGGGAGCTGCGTGGCAGCTTATTGGAAGGCTGTCTGAAGCAGCGTGATGGGGCCTGGAGTCAGTGTCTGTGGGAATTCCAGCAGCAGGCCTCAACCCTCCTAGGACATGGCATTTCCATGTGAACTCATGTAATGACACAGAAAATACATCTGTGCTCACATGTAGTCACTCTTTTGCTGAAATAGTTACTGAAATTGTACTTCCAAAGTCTCATGTCTCCAAACTACTCAGTATCCCACTTTCAATGAATGTAGGATTCTGTTCTAGAATCATTCATGACCAGTTATCTTCAAGTGTTCCTAAGCAATCAGTGATCTTTTTTTAACATACCTCAGGTGGAAAATAACTGTTCTCACTTACCTACTGAACCCAGAGAAGCCTGGTCTTTTACCCAGAGTCCGTACCAGCAGTGGGGAGACAGTGAGTATGAGGCTTAGGCTAATAATCCTGGAGTCAATGAGATCTGGGTTCAAATCCCAACTCTGTCATTTACCGAGAGTAACTTAGCCAAGCCACTTCAACTTGTGAAGCTTCAGTTTCCTCAACGACAAGAAAAGACAAAAATAATTTCTGAGAGTGTTCTTATTAAGAATTAATGAGGGGGAAAAAGCACATAAAACAATTGGTGCATAGTGAAAGCTCAGAAAAGTTATGTGGTATTATAAATTCTTAGGCTAAAGCATTCCTAATACACAATTAAATGCTATGTGGATTTGAATAAGATTTTTATTTAATTCATTATTAACAAATTAAAAACATAAGAAAGTTAAACCAGGCTGAGCTTTTCTTTCTTTTGTTGGGTGTCATATTTTACTTTATAATTAAGGCATTATTCAAGACTAATTATACCCTTGATTTTTAACTCCAGTTTTGTCGATGATGAAAGTTAGAGAATTTTAATCCCCAGAGTGGAGAGGGTAAAATGGCTTATTACTCAGTAAAAGAAAGAGATAATAAAGTTATTTAGAGTCATCAACAAACAAGTGCATGATTTTTAATTAAAAATGATCGATTGGGGAGCAATTTTTGAGCTCTAATAGATAAAATAGAAGGTTCTAAATTGTTAGAAGCACTCTTTCTTTGCCCTGGCTGTGGCCACCAACTCCTTTTGTCAGGCTTCTGGTTTATAAAATGATTCTACTTTCCATTATTGACAAGGCCTGGTTAATATCTGAAACCTACTTTAGAAGTATTTTCACTCCGAGGGTTTTGCTGAGTCAGAGAGTTTCCAGCAGTAGGAAAGCGAAGTAATTTCGAAACCACAGTTTCCAGTACAATGTAGATGTCAACATTACACCAAATACACCCATTAACTGAAAACCCTGCTTTTGAATCAGCCTGTTCCTGCTTGTGGCTTCGTCTGCTTATGTGAATGTATTTGTGTTCACTGCCAAGTTATGCGTTGAGTTGGTGAACACAGATGCCACAACGTAGGCTGGAAATACTATGTTTTGGGGAAAAAAAAAAAAGTTACATCCTGAATTTCTGCCTGAACCCCTGTGTGTTTTATTCTCAGTTGAAATGTTCATATAAAAGGAAAGATAATTATGTGATTCATTTACTGGCTGCAAGCAAAGAAATGTGTGAGTTCACAGAACTGTTGCACACCTTTGTTGGGCTTTGGATTTCTTTTAGTAAGCTTATACATTTCAGACAGGAGATACTAATAAGGCTCTTTGTTTCACTAATTGCTGCCAAAAGAAGATATAGGAAAATAGGACTGCTCATTTCTGATTTGCTTGTCCCAGTCCTGTCCCTGCAGATGGATCTCCAGAGGACCATTGAAACTGAGCTCCTCTATGGAAATGAGTGAGCCAACCTCTCCTCCCACGCACGTCCTCTCCTCAAAATATACTAGCTTTCATGAAAAAAAAAAATGCCTTTTCAAAGACTGAGTAAATTAAAGCAACTATCCTTCTTAAGTCCAGAATTCCTTGGACCCGCTTTGTCAGATTCTTAAGTTTAATACAGAGTCTGTGAAGATCAACCACTTGGTTGTCTTCCTATAGGTGGAGACATAAAGCTTAACCACCATCACATTTATAGAAATGAGAATCAGCTTCTTGTAACCAAGCCCCTGCAAAAAACGTTTTGAGGAGTGTTTCCGTTTTCTATTGCTGTGTAACAAACTATTACTGAACTTAGTGGCCTAAAACAACAATTATTTTATTTGTTCATGATGCTGCAGGTCAGGAATGTAGGCAGAGTCATAGCTCTGTGGATCATCTGCTTCATGTGGTATCAGCTGGGGCACAAGGACTCCTGGAGGGCCCCAAGTGGCCTTATTCATACATTGAGCAGATGGTGTTGGCTACAGGCTAGGACTTCAGGCTGAGCCTCTGTCGTCTTTCACATGGCTCTCTCTATGGGCTACTTTGACTTCACAGCACAGTGGCTGGGTTTCAAGAAGGAGCATTCGCAAGGGGTGAGAGTACACATTTCAGATCACTGAAGGCTTGGCCTTAAGGGAGACCTGGGTGCAATTCTGTAGAGTCAAAACCCCATTCCGTTAGTCAAAACCGGTCAGCATAGCAGCCCAAATTCAAGAGGAGGGCTTAATCTTTCAAAAGAGTAAGTAGCAAAGAATTGGGAGTCATCTTTAACCGACCACAGCCTCAAGAAACCAAAAGCAGATAAAAAGTTAGCTCTAGAGAGCAAATATTTGCTTTCCCAAGTTTGATTTTTGACTTCTATTTAAACATTGAATAAAGAGTCACAAAGCCTCTCATGTAAAGATAAACAAGTTTCAAGACTCAAAGCAATATATATATATATTATATATATACTATATAATATATATATATGTATATATTCATAGTCTTATTTTTTTAAAAAAAGACTTATTTCAGATGAAAGGAATACATTGTTCAAAAATACCCTGTATCATATAGTGCATTTGCCCAGTGAGATAGACTTACAGAATGAGCCCACCTACTTAGGCTTAGAATGTTGTCATCTTTCTGTAATGCTGAGAAAGTAAACAGTAGAGATAAAACAAAACAAAACAAACAAATGGGGGATGTGGGTGGGAAATTGTCTGGTCAAGTATATGGCATCATGTCTAAAAAACAGAAAAAAAAATCTCTGATTTTTTCTGGCAGTTTAGTACCTGTGCACCTGAGTCTGGGTGCAATCAGATAAGTCTGGATATTTTGCTTAGCACAGCTTGACAAGCCAAGAAGCTGGTAAAGATTCTTAGTGTTGATTCCGCCATTAAGTTCAAATAGCATGACTAAACCTAACAGAATCTGAGGCACACTTTTAGATTCTCAGCTCTCCTCCCTCTTCCCCCCCAAAATATGTGCGTTCCATCTGTCTTTTTTTTTTTTTAATTTTTTTTTTTTTAAGACCAAAGGCATCCCTGGAAGGTTATGAAGTCTCTTTCATTATTCCTATTTAACTGGTGGGGAAATAGGCTGGTGATATGTGATTCACTCAGATTTGACAGTTAGAGATGGAACTTTTTTGAAGCTCTCATCTCCTGCCTCTCTATGAAGTGATCTTCGTTACCGCACACCCCCCACACTGGCAGATGCACAGAAGAGTTATTATATGCAATTTACTAATTTCCCAAGAGAACAAAACCTTACTTTTAATTAATTGATGATGCCAAGTTCAAGAGATGTTAATTACAAACCATGTAGTATTATTTCTTAAGTCAGGGGTAAGGGATTTTGGACTTGATGATAATTACAGTAAGAATCACTGAGGCTGGAAATACATTTTAAAACAATCTCCAGTCATTCATTTGTGCCCTCTTTCTAAAATCTTTGGCATCAGGGCACCTGGGTGGCTCAGTCAGTTAAGCATCTACCTTTGGCTCAGATCATGTTCCCAGGGTCCTAGGATCGAGCCCCCATCAGGTCTCCCTGCTCAGCGGGGAGCTTGCTTCTCCTCTTTCACTTCTCTTGCTTGTGTCCCCTCTCCCTCTCTATCTCTCTCTTTCGTCAAATAAATAAAATCTTTAGAAAAAACAAAATAAAATAGTAAAATAAAATCTTCAGCCTCTATACGAGCGGGATAATAAAAGGAAATGTTTCAGAGGCTGGTAAACTGGATCTCTCATCTCATTTAAATAACCCTTATCTTCAGTGAATTGTTGTCATGTGGCCATATGAGCCCAGTGTTGCCAGATCTGTCGATATTTCAAATAAGGCCAGAAATCCAGATTTTTACATGTACTTTCCATATTTTTAAAATGTTAGCAATAATACAAAATAAAAAGTGTGTGGGCCAGTTCTCTGGGGAGTAAAAAGAAAAAAAGGCAAAAACAAGTGCACGCACAATTGCAGGGACATTTCAAGTACCAGGCGTGAGACTCCAGTGTGACCTTCCTTAATGACTTTTGTTCTTTTATATAAGTCAACGCAAGATATTAGAAACATTTTCCTTATCTCCTTTCCTTGTCTTAAAAGCCCCTTAATCAAAACACACATAGAAATATACAATATGTAAACATAAATGTACAACACCTATAAATTCATCCAAAAAGTAAGTGTGGTTTCATGGTCTTGTCGATGTCTGGTAGATTTCAAAAATGACCATGACATCTCCTATCCAATTGCCACTTCTCCATCAAAAGGTAGTCTATCTTTCTGCCCTTGAATCTGGGCTTGACCCTTTGACTTATTTGGTTATTGAGATACTAGCAAACGTGACACAAGCAGAACCTTGAAAAGGGTTTGGGTACTGAGATTTGCCATTTGTGCTGCTCTGTAGAACTCTCCTGCGATCATGTGAATAAGTTTAGGTTGGCCTGAAACCACACGCAAGGAGTGTCTGGTTATCCGCACTAACCCAGTATGCTCAGTTTGCCAAGTGAACCCCACCTATGTGCCAGTTGAATCAATCCAGTCCCGGAGAGCCAGCTGGCTGACCCACAGAATCATAAGAAATAATAAATGTGTGCTATTTGAACCTACTTTCTGACTCATATGATATTAAGAAAAGACAGTGGAATTTAGGGATAATAGTTTATGTCAGTTCATAGCTGTGTGACATTGGGCAAGTTAAGACTTGAGTTTCCCTAAATTCCAGTCTCCCCAATAAATTACTACCTAACATATGGGAATAAAATGGCACATATCTTTATCAATATCTGTATCCATCTATCTGTCTATCATCTATGTGACTATCCATTTGTCCACCTGTCCCCTGTATATCTATTTTTTTAAAGATTCTATTTATTTATTTATTTTAGAGAGAGAGAGAGAGAGAGCACCAGCAGGGGGAAGAGCAGAGGGAGAAAGAGGGGGAAAGAATCTCAAGCAGACTACACGCTGAGTGCAGAGTCCAATGCAGAGCTTGAGCTCACAACTCTAAGAGCTGAAACCAAGAGTTGGATGCTTAACCAACTGAGCCACCCGGGTGCCCCTTCTGTCTATTTATTATTATCTAACATAGTTCTTGGTGTTAAATATCACAGAAGATATTGTCAAATACCAGCGAACTTTCTCCTTTGTTAATCATAAAGTGCCCTATATAATAATGGGCAATGGTTTCTGATTCCAAGGCATATTCACAGTTTTTGTTTTGTTTTGTTTTGTTTTGTTTTAATTTACTCTTTGCTACAACCTTGCTTAGCATGTAAGGTAACCCTCCAGCAAATTAAGAAATACTCACATGGAAACTCAGAGTCTGGCAGTTGGTTTAGGAAACAAAGTTAATGATGCTGGAGGCATATGAAACCAAGTATATTGCCTTGTTCCTTCCTCCTTGAAGAGTAAACATTTTCTTCTAGTTCCTAAGTGAAATGATGGTATCATTTGTATTGAATAGTTATCCACTGTTCAGGCCTTCAGTGAAAATGTTATAATATTTTGGAAATAGATTGAGAAGGCAATTTTTTAGTCTGCTGGAGGTGTATTTTCATAAATGTTTTTCTACATATACACAGAATAAATCTGTGAAAGGTAAAGTGAAGATCTAAGAATTTGATGCTAATCAAAATGACAGTATCTTGTGGGAACACTTTTTACAACATCCTTTCTCCATCTTTGAGTTACATTGCTAATCAAATTAAGTCAAGATGCATTTAACATCTTTAATATAGGGAATAAAAATAATGTTAGGGTTTTAAAAAACAGATACTCCTTTGTTTCCATTTTAAAACTGCCCATGGTTTTACATCAAAGCTGTTGCTGTTCTCACCCTTGATCCTTTACAGGGTTTGACCCCTTCCCTTCCAAACTCTACTTCCATTTTATTATCCATCTGTCTTGTCTCTTCTTTGCAATCCTATTATTTTAAATATGTGCTTTCATTCTTTTTTTCCTCTTCTTCGTAGCTTTTCTCATGCCACCCCTTAAATTTGGAAAGAACTCATCTGTATAGATCCTTTTTCCTCCTTCTTGGTTAAAAAAAAGCACACAACTGAACACATAAACAAGTAAAACCGAAGTGTGTCATATTTTATGCAGAAGTCCAATGCCAGGCTTACTGACAATTCTGCCTACCTGCTTAAATTATTGCTAATATCCTCTTATTCTTTTTTTCAAAGTATGTATGTATGTATGTATGTATGTATTTTAGAAGGAGAGAGCACACATGCAGGAAGGAGGGAGAAAAACAAGCAGACTCTACGCTGAGTGTGGAGCCTGACGTGGGGCTCAATCTCAGGACCCTGAGATCATGACCTGAGTGAGAATCAAGAGCCCTAAGCTTAACTGACTGAGCAACCCAGGCACCCCTCCTCTTATTCATTTTATGTGTGACTCTGCCTGTGTGTTTTTGGGAACCAAGGGGTTGGTGGATTTTCATGTTTTTAAATGATTATTTGTTGTGTGATATTCTACTGTTACAGTTTGTGATTTAAAAAAAATAAACAAATATGCTTTCAGTTGATAAAGCATCTCCTTTCTCCTTCTTCATTCTTCCTCTCAAGTATATGTGAGTGCTTCTGTTATCACCAACATCTGGTCTTTGAAACCTAAAATTCGCACAATAAACTTGCTTAAAAAAATACACGTGCACAAAAACACAGCTGTCTGTAGGTTTCTTTTGATCCCACTGTAAAAGAAGTTACATGTCATTTTCTTGATTTGAGTCTTTTCGAAACAAGGGAACTAACAGATCCAAGACTTCTCTCCCTCATCCTTTTCATCTTCTTCCTTAAGGCACAGCATGTGTGGGAACTGTAGGCAAAAACACACTCTTTCATGCGTTAATGATTATATTGCATTTTGGTGGAAAAATAATTTGGACAAACTGAGGCAACCACTCACATTTTGGGGCATCTTCTAAAAGACACCAAACATTGAGGCTATTTTAAATTTGCTTTTCCTTCTGAGTTGTGTTTTGAGAAAGGAGTGAAGTGTTATCTGAACTTATTTGGTGATCAGGCTAATTTCAGGGTCATGTTAGTGGCACATGAAGGGCCTGAATTTTTGAACTCATCAAGCGGGACTAAGATAAACCTATAAAGTTCTTACAAGTTTTTTGTGAAATCAGTATTAATGCCATATGCCATTTTCCTTGTTTATGCAGAATGAAGCAAAAACTAAAGTTAGACCTGCCAAACCTTATGTATAGGAGATTATACAGTAAAATTAGGTCTGTCAAATCTCAGCATCCCAGTATAGACACAGGAAGAGAAAAATGCCAGTAGTCTTCACACTTTGTTTAAAAGATCATTTCAATTTTTTCACATGCATTTTTTTCCTAGAGATACAAAAAAGCAGCAAAGCAGGAGTTCGTTTTCAAAATTGGCCCTAGATGATTTTTTAGCTTCATTAAGGAATAATTAACAAATAAAATTGTAATATATGATAAGCATACAGCATGATGATTTGATATATTTATACATTGTAAAAGGATTCCCATCACTAAGTTACCTAACATATTCATCACTTTATATACTTATCTATTTTTTTAAATTTATTTTGGTAGGATCATTTAAGTTTTACTTTCTTAGCAAATTTCAATTATAATGCAGTATTATCAACTATAGTCACTATGTTTTGCATTTAATTTTCAGACTTTTTTTTTTTAAGATTTTATTTATTTATTTGACAAGAGAGAGAGAATACAAGCAGGCAGAGAGGCAGGCAGAGAGAGAGGGGGAAGCAGGCTCCCTTCTGAGCAGAGAGCCTGATGTGGGGCTCGATCCCAAGACCCTGAGATCATGACCTGAGCTGAAGGCAGAGGTTTTAACCCACTGAGCCACACAGGCACCCCAAATTCTCAGACCTTATTCATATTATAACTGAAAGTTTGCATCCTTTTACCAACCTCTCCCTGTTTCCCTCACCTCCCTCCACCCCTGGTCTCTGTCAAATATTATTCTACTCTGCTTTTATGAGTTTGAGTTAAAGGGAAAAAAAAGTAATACCATGCAATATTTGTCTTTCTCTGTCTTGCTTATTTCACTTAGCATAATGTCCTTTGGTTTCATCCATGTTGTAAAAAATGGCAGGATTTCTCTCTTTTTAGAGGCTGAATAACATTTTATTTATAAATATATGTATATACAAGTGTATATACATGCAAGAGTAAGATATTTCTTTGAAACAATGATTTTATGGAGTATCTGGGTGGCTCAGTCGGTTAAGAATCCAACACTTGATTTTGGTTCAGGTCATGATCTCAGGGTTGAGAGATTAAGCCCTGCATGGGGCCCTATGTCTCCACACTGGATGTGGAGCCTGCTTAAGATTCTCTTTCTCCCTCTCCCTCTGCACATCCCCACTAAAAAAAAGACATAATGATTTTGATTCCTTTGTATATATACCCTTGTGTAGGGTTGTCGGTTATTCAACTATATAGTTCTATTTTTAATTTCTTTTTTTTTTTAAGATTTTATTTATTGATTTGACAGAGAGAGAGATCACAAGTAGGCAGAGAGGCAGGCAGAGAGAGGGAGATGTAGTCTCCCTGCTGAGCTGGGAGCCCAATGCAGGGCTCGATCCCAGGACCCTGGGATCATGACTTGAGCCGAAGGCAGAGGCTTTAACCCACTGACCCACTCAGGTGCCCCTATTTTTAATTTCTTGAGAAAGTTCCATATTTGGCCCTTCCATAAATTCCATTGTTTCCCCTAGTGACTCTACCTGTTTACATTCCCCCAAACAGTGTACAAGTCTTCCCTTTTCCCCCACATCCTCACAGCATTTTTTACCTCTTGTCTTTTTGATAATGATCATCTTCAAAGGGGTAAAGGGATATCTCATTGTGGTTTTGATTTGCATTTCCATGATGATGAGTGATATTGAACATCTTGTCATGTACCTGTATATCTTCTTTGGAAAAATGACTATTCAGGTGATATGACCATTTTTTGATTGAGCCACTTAGTTTTTTATGCTATTTAGTTGTATGATTTCATTGTGTAATTTAGATATTAACCCCTTATCAGATATGTGGTTTGCAAATATTTTTTCCCATTTCATAATTTGCCTTTTCATTTTGTTGATGGTTTCCTTTGATGCACAGATGCTTTTTAGTGTGATGTAGTCTTGTTTATTTATTTTTGCTTTAGTTACCTTTACTTGTGATGTCAAATCTAAAAACTCATTGCAAAGACACATATCAAGGAGCGTACTTCCAATGTTTTTTTCTAAGCATTTTATGGTTTTGGGTCTTATGTTTAAGTTTTCAATCCATTTTGAGTTGACTTGTGTAAGTTATATAAGATAAGCATCCAGTGCCATTCTTTTGAATATAGCTATCCAGTTTTTCCAACAGCATTTACTGGGAAGATTATCTTATTTTATTTTTTTAATTTTTTTTATTTATTTACTTGATAGATAGAGAGATCACAAGTAGGCAGAGAGGCAGGCAGAGAGAGAGGGGGGAAGCAGGCTCCCTGCTGAGCAGAGAGCCCAATGTGGGGCTCGATCCCAGGACCCTGAGATCATGACCTGAGCTGAAGGCAGAGGCTTTAACACACTGAGCCACCCAGGCACCCTGGAAGATTATCTTTTGTTATTGTCTTTTTATTTTATATTTTGGTGACTTTGTTGAAAATTAATTATCTGTATATGGATTGATTTATTTCTGTGCTTTCTGTACCGCTGTATTGATCTTTGTGTCTGTTTTTATGCCAATATCATACTGATTTGATTACTATAGGTCGCAATACAGTCTGAATTCAGGAAGTGTGATTACTTTAGCTTTGTTCTCTCTCAAGATTGTTTTGGCTGTTTGGGGTCTTTTGTGATTCCATATGAATTTAGGATATATATTTTTTTTGTTTCTGTAAAAATTACCATTGAAATTTTTATAGGGATTGCACTAAATCTATATGTAGTTTCAGGTAGAGTAGACCTTCTAGCAATCTTTTCATTTATTTGTATCTTCTTTCATTGATTTCATCAGTATTTCATTGTTTCAATGTACATACACTTCACCTTCCTGGTTAAATTTATTTTTAAGTATTTTATTCTTTGTGATGCTATTGTAAATGAGATAGTTTTATAAATTTCCTTTTCCAATCTTTCATTATTATGTATAGAAATGCAACCGATTTTTGTATATTGATTTTGTATCCTGCAATTTTACTGAATTTGTTTATTTTTTCTAAGTTTTTGTGTGGAGTCTTTAGGGCCCTCTATATAATATCATGTCATCTGCAAATGGATAATTTTACTTCTTCATTACCAATTTGAATGCCATTTATTTCTCTCTCTCTCAAATAAATAAATAAAATCTTAAAAAGAGAGAGAGAGAATCACCTTATCTGGTATTTTTTGGGCTTCCGGGATCTGAAAGTCTGTCATTTCCCCAGGTTAGAGAAGTTTCTAGCCATTATTCATTTGAACAAGTTTTTTGCTTCTTTCTCTCTCTTCTTCTTCTGGGACTCCTATAGTGCAAATATTGGTCTTACTGATGGTATTCTATAAATTTCTGAAGCTATCTTTACTCCCTTCCATTATTTTTCCCTTTTGTTCCTCTGATTGGATGAATTCCCTTGCTTATCTTTGAGTTCACTGATTCTTTCTTCTGTTTGATGTAGACTAGTTTTGAACTCTTTCATTGAATGTTTAGTTTAGTTATATTTTTCAGGCTTATGATTTCTGTTTGGTAGGGGTTTTTTATATGTATTTTTTATCTCTTTGTTGAAATTTTACTTTATTCATGCATTTCTGTCATAACCCTCATGAGCATCTCTAAGACCATTTTGAACTCTCTTGGGTAAACCATTTATCTATTTCCATTTCATTAAGATCAGTTTTTGGAGATTTATCTTGTTCTTTTGTTTTGAATATTTTCTTTTGTTTCTTTGGTTTTCCTTGACTCTGTTTTGCTTTTTGAATATTAGATAAAATAGTCACCTCTTCTAGATTTGACAAACTGGTCTTGTGCAAATGAACCTTGTCAATCAGTCTGGTCTGAACTCCTGCTTGTTTCTCAAACTTTTGTGATTATCCACGCTTCCATCATTGTTATTGGTGGCTCCCAGTAGTTAAGGGTGGGACTAGATTTGTCAGTTTCCAAAAGGGAAGATTGTAATCATCACCCTGATGCTGACTGATTAGAAGCTAAACTTTCAGGCAGTAGCTGAGAAGTATGCAGTCAAAGCCCTTCCAGGGAAAAACTAGGACATAGGCATTTTTGTTGCTCCCTCTGATCTGAACCATGGTGAATGAGCTAGCATGCCCATTAACCACTGCTTCTTTGTTTGCTATAAGCCTGCGAGACTCATGAGTACAGTCATTTGCTTTCAGACCCAGGCTTTGTTTGGGAGGCTCAAAGTTGAGGTATTAGGTGCATGGTCCAAATATCTTCCTTCTCAGGGAAAAGCTGGGAGTTAGGGTTTCCCTCCCAATCGTATTCCATTATATCCAGGGTGGAGTTTATGGCAAGAGCATGTCTTAGCCTTCCCTACCCATTTCAGTGTGGATATTTTCTCAGTTCCCAACATGTAGGAGTCATTAAACTCTTGTCTGGATCTCTCTCTGAGAGAATTGTCCCATGTGTGGCAATATATTTGGTGAATCTGTGGGATAAGGGAAATTCAGATGACTTCCATGTTACCATCTTGATCTAAAGTCCTAAGAGAAATGTTGGAGTCTCCTAGATAATTTTTTAAGGCAAATATGTTATTTTTTAATATATTTGCTTTAAAAAATTAAATCATGAAAGACCACACACATATTGGTAAAGTAGATAGGTGGACTATAGAACAGATTTTATGACTTAACAGTGGTCCTAGAATTTTGCAATGTAATTCTTGATGCATTAATGGAATAAATCTGTTTTAAAGAAATGTATTTGTTATGTTTTAGATTGTGGTTTGTAATATTTTGGTTTTCTAAGGCTGAGACAATCTGCCAAATCTTGACTGGCATGGGGAAAAAAAAAACAAACAAAAAACTATTCATTCTAGACCTTATGTATAAAAGTCAGGGTTTTGTTTTGTTTTATTTTTCCAAAATTTAATACAAAAAATGCAAAACATGTAACTTTGAGTTGAGTTCTTCTATAGTTTTTTTTTAGTTATATGTTTCAAGTCCCACATTTTATTTATAGTGTACAACCAAGACATTTTGGCTTGAATGATAAAGGATTTAGTAAAGGGCAATAAATCTTGAATTTATACCTCCGAATGGTATTATTAGAATTCTCATAAGATTTCAATTGCAGAATGGTTTCAACGATTATTATTCCTGCTTCATTTTTTGCTCTCTACCAAAAGTTTGTCATTACTCTTATAGATATTTTGGGGTAGCAGTGAGCTACCAAAATTTTTTAGGTAGCAACTTACTTTATACCTATAAAAGAAAGATCCTATTTTTTTATCTTTTTTTCTATTGTACTCCATATTCCATATTCCAAGTATATGTATGTATATATCAATGTACATTACATATGATATATATTATGTTATATACAACAGTATATATTATATATAGTTTTCTTACTTTTTGTCTAGAATAGTTCTATATAAATTAGTGTATTACTCCAGATATAATAAAGCATAATAATATCTTAAAACATTTTTCAAAGAGCTTTTCCATAGGGTAATGTGTGCTCCAGAATATTAGCAGTCTATTTGAGGTGTGATCATATGCACATGAAAAAATATTTAATGTAGTAATAATATGTTGATTATGGGTTTAATGAACTATGTAAATAAAGGAATCAATGAATTGTTTTAGCCTGAGAAGACCTCCCAACAAAATCATACCTTTGGTTGAATTTTAAGGAAGTGAGAAAAATGAGTTACTAGAGAGGTGAGTCTACCATGGAGTATATAGAAATGCAGGGACAGGAATGAGGAACATATAAGTCTTGCTGTAGGTGATTTAGGTTACATGGAGAAAAGGCCTTTTGTTGGGGATAACAACAAAATGAACCAATAAAAACACCTTTTCTCAGATGAACCAGTAAAACCTCACTAAATAAAATTATGCAATGGTGAGAGGTAATGCAAATTTTCTGTGAACAAAGTGTCCCTTACATTTCCTAAAATTTTATAATTCATCTTTCAAGTATACATAACAAGAGCATTCTTATTGCATACTTAAATGTCTTGGAGAACTTACTCTAGTGGATAGATAAGAATGGCATCTAACTAGACCACTAAAATCACATACTTTTATATTCTTAAACAGGTGTAAGGATGTGAAAAAGACATTGTCAATAGGGAAAACAGAACAGTCGTATACTCAAGAGAGGAAAAAACTTGTTGCCTGAATCAATTTTTATTGATTTTAAATCCTAATCAGTTAGTGACAACTTCACATAATTAACCATGTTTCCAAAAGCCCACTACTTAGTGACAGCCCACACTTGTGTAAGTTAGTTATCAGCAACAGCTGACTCCAGGAATCCCACTTTTGCTTCCAAAAGATCACCAACCCATCAATTTTAATAGCCTTATATAAGATCAGTTCTTTGCTTCATTAAGAAACACTATTATCGGGGCACCTGGGTGGCTCAGTGGGTTAAAGCCTCTGCCTACGGCTCAGGTCATGATCTCAGGGTCCTGGGATCGAGCCCCACATCGGGCTCTCTGCTCAGCGGGGAGCCTGCTTCCCCATCTCTCTCTGCCTGCCTCTCTGCCTTCTTGTGATCTCTCTCTGTCAAATAAATAAATAAAATCTTAAAAAAAAACCACTATTATCTACAAGGCTCTTTCTCTCTTACATATCAAGTAATATAGTTTAGCTTTACCTTTCAGGTATTGAGAGGTAGCCGCTTCCTTTGTATGTAGATTTTTTCTAGTAATTTTATGTATTAATTAATGATTAACAGAAAAGTATACATTATAAAATCCAAAATGGGGAAATTTATCCATTCAGGAAACTCTTATTTGGCACTGAGAAGAATAAAGGAAAATCCATCTTTTCACAAAGCTCAGACACTCAAGTTAATCATTGTAATTCAGTGTGTTAAATATAATAATAGGGATGAACTTGGTGTTGTGGTAGTACACAGGAAAGCCGTAAAACTTAAGGTGAGGGAAATCAGAGGTTTACTTCTGAGCCCACTCATTTTTTTAAAGATTTATTTTATTATTATTATATTATTAATTTATTTATTTTAGAGACAGAGCAAGCACGCATGAGCAAGGACGGGACAAAGGGAATAAAACTCAAGCAGACTCCATGCTGAATGTGATCTCATAACCCTGTGATCATGACCTACGCTGAAATCAAGAGTCGGATGCTTAACAGACAGAGCCACCCAGCTGCCCTCTGAGTGCTCCCTTAAAATAGTAATAATAATAATAGAGAAATGGAGAGATAGTCATCAAGGGTGAATAACTATACCAAATGGCTATTCAGGGAATTGAACTGAATCCAATGTTGCTATCATATAAAAGGTAAAAAGCAGAGAATTGTGAAAAGAAAATATTTAGAGAGGTAGGAATGGGCTAGAGCTACCATCAGTGAGGCATGATCAGGAATGGAAAAAGGATGATGGGAAGAATGGAGATGGTGGAGAAATTATTAGGAAGTAATATCAGGAGATAGAGGAAACTGGACATGGAGGGAAAGGATGGGAAAAGCAGTTATTGCATGGCAAGGAGAATGGTAGAACTACCAAATGTAACTGAGATAAGAGGTCATGGGCCAATAGTAGAGTTCACAGTATAAATATTATAAATAAAAATCAATATATATCTCTCTTTACTATTTCTAAATTTGCTTCACTGATTGCCTAATATTTGGGGGTAGTATCCCTTTTCACATCTTTCGACAAGTTGTACTAATTCTTTTCTTAAAGGGACATTTTCCTTGAGTATAAAATGTGAAGGTAATTAGCCGCACAATGAGTTCCAACTTCCTGAAGGATGAAACAAACTATGCAAAATGCCTGTGAAGTTGGCAAATATTTAAACTGTAAGAATGCTCATAACATGTCACTGGACTTAGTTTGGAACAAGATACTACCAACGTTGCAGTGCCTACTTGGTCTTTGGTATCAGTTTGCTCCATGTATCCTGAATGTGAGGTGGCTATTTTCCCCCAAGCAGAGGTCTTTGAGCAAGTGATTTTATCACTGGCATTTTTACATATTTAAAAGTAGACCTGCTGGAGGTCATACCAAATTAAAGTTTGCTTGGTACCAAGGACAACAGACTGTAGCAATACAGGAAAATACAGGTGTCAAAAAAGAAAGAGATTAGTTTACTTCTCATCAGCAAATGTGACAAATGTTTCTTTTGTCATATTTTCATGAGAGAAAAAAAATCACATTTTCTAGGGTCTATGATAAGTGTTAACAGGCTTTCATCTTTGTCCGATTTGTCAGTTGGATATGTAAACAAAGGAAATTGTGAGAGCATAGGTTTTAAGAGAAATGTTTACACAATTTTATTACATAAAACAGCATGTGCTTTCTATTAATAAAGCAACATACAGCCGAGTGAGTGAGGGAGCCCATTATTGTTAATTACATAAATGAACATGGAAAGGAAAGAAAAAAAAAACAATTTACTTACTCAATGATAATTTTAAATAATCCTATTTGCTTCAAGTTTGGCATTTTAAAATCATGCTTTAAATTTTCAGGGAATATTCTTTATTATATATATTCATAGGCATATAAGTATTTGATCAATACACTTAAATATATATACATAGACACATGAATATATGAATTCATACATATCTACATGTATTTTAAGTTTGTGATTTATCACTGGAGGTACAGAAATGTTGGTATTCATTTTGACTTAGGTTATGGTCACAAGAGTTGAAAGAAACCTGGTATTCCTTTTCCTAATCTTGTGGAAGATGGTCTCAATGTTTGGGTACTAAAATCTAAAGCAGATGTCTCTGAAACCTAAATTTTGTAAGGTTTCACAGTTTCACCAGCCTACGTTCATGCAACATAAAAGAGGTACCAATAGTATAATTGTATTATTAAAATAAATATCTAGGACACTTTATTTTACCAATAGTTGGGAATTCACTACAACTCCTGCAGGTCTCAGCTGACAAGATAAGCTGCTTTTGCCACAGCTCTTTTCTCATTGTTTGAAAAAGTCCTTTAACTTACTATGTTTTATTAATTCGTCCGGCCTCCACCACTAACTTTGCCCGTGTTCGGAACAGAATATGCTCTTAATAAATAATGGTTAGATGGATGGTTGGAAGAAGAGATGGATGGAAAGACAAATAGGCAAGTGAACGTATTCTTCTAGGAACACCACAGATCCTCCCATCTCATCAGCTTTGGTGGAAAGTGTTTGGGCAGGGTATATAAAGAAAGAGGGCAACTTTATGTAACAGAAGGGCTGAATCAATCACAACAACATTTGGGTTTCTTTAAAACCAACTCTGTATAAATCATTTGACTACCGATCTGCATTTCCCCTAAATTGCTAAGTACCACCCACTCTACTGATTTAGAACAGTTTTCCTATACATGAGATCAGCATATGCAAATTAAAATATCAATGACTAAAACGACATATGGCTTAATCTTTGCTTTAAATGAAATCTTATCGGGCGTGAAAATCTTTAACTGGAGATAGAATGCATCCTGACAGCCTGAACTTTAGTGTTTTTTTTTTTCCTCCTAACAGCAGTTATTGGTTTATCATTAGTTTAATCAGAGGCAGACTAAAATGTGTTTGTTTTGCACCCTCCTTGCAGCCGACTTGCTAAAACTAGATGAGCATATTGGAAACATAATATGCAGTGACATTCTGAGACTGATGCCTAATTCTGTCCACCTGTTTCCAGGTAAGTGCATCCAGGCGGCTTCTTGGAACATTTGAAAAGCTCTCTCAGGTGCAGAGAAGATAAAAGGAGCTTTTAAAATATACATATGCTAGAAATCCATTCCTTTCCTCTCTGGAAGACTGTATCTTTTGACCTTTTTCTATCACTTCTTTTACCGTGGTGACTCCTCTTTCCAAACTCTCTTTTATCCATGTTCTCAAAATCTTATTTCAAGCAGTGGAAAAAATGAATGTCCTTTTGCTGCTTTTCTTGTTTACACTCTTTTTCTTTACATCTACACTCTGTGCTAACTTTCCTGTCAAGTATTTTTATTACCATTATCACTATTTTGATTTTGATTAAAGTTGTCATTGAGTCAACATGGAAAAGGCACATAGCTTACCTTATAGACTTTGTCATTCTCTAATGATTGAGTCATAGAAGTGAAGGGAGTAAGTGTAATTAAAAAAAAAAATCATTATAGAGACCTTTACTTGGGTGTATGGTTTGCCTCTGACTTTCTGACATGTCATTCTGAGTCTTAAGTAGCTCATGTCTCCATTTAAGCATAAAATGTATCAATGGGGAGAATGATAATCAGGGTTATGCCACTGTTAGTTGTGACTAATCACACTTATTAAGTATATCAATATATCCTTTGCTATATGAGAAGAAAATTGTCCTGTGTCTCGCCAAATATGCATGGGTGAGTTAGTCATAGAGTCGATTTACTCTGTTTTATAATCAGTATTTTTGATCTGGAAACAGAAGATACCGCTAAGCTTACACAATACAACTCCTGAGTTCAGAAAGGAGAGGGAAGAATGCTCTCACGTGGGGAAAGGAGCACCACTGAATGATGCATAATGAACAAAAGAATTTGCAGCTTGTAGACTTAGTTTATGATTTACACACTTAACTTAAATTGTTTATAATAATAAATTTAGAGCTGGGGCGCCTGGGTGGCTCGGTAGGTTAAGTGTCTGCTTTCAGCTCCGGTCATGATCCCCAGGTCCTGGGATCCAGCCGCACATCCAGCTCCCTGCTCAGTGAGAAGCCTGCATCTTCCTCTCCCTCCTCTCATTCTCATTTTCACATGAATGAATAAAATCTTTAAAAAAATAAATTTAGAAACAAAGAAAAAATTAATCTTATTTATGACATTTTATGTTTACTATTTATGACATGATAGCGCTTAAGTTGACTAATTTTGATAAAATTTCATCTGCTGCTACACAAGCAATTTTTTAAAGTATCATACCTAAATTTTTCATATTTGGTTCAGCTAATGGCCATTTGGAAACAAAAGGATAGGAAATATAACATTTTTAATAGGCATGTCTTAATTTCTTAACATAAAAGTACATTATTCTCATTGTGTTGGTTTTCCAAAGTAAAACATCACAAATAGAAAACGCAAATATTCCTACAATCTCACTTAGTGGTAGTCACTATTAAAAAATTTGACTCTGTTATTTTCCAAAAGTGGTTCAATTTTTTTTTTTACAAATTTGAGATCATATTTTAAAGCAGTTTTATTCTACACTTTTCAGTGATGATTATCTTAACAGTATTTTCCTTTTCATCAAGTATTTCCTAAATTCTTGTTATTTGTTGCATCATATTCCATTATATAGATATATTTTAACTTATTTTCATTTTATTCATTTATTGAATAGATTTGTATATGCTTTTTATCATTATAATAATATTGAATCAGACATGCTGTATAGGAGTACATGGATGGCTCAGTTGGTTAAGCAACCGACCTTGATTTCGTCTCAGGTGGTGACCTCAGGGTTGGGAGATGGAGCCCTGTGTCAGACTCCATGCTCAGCAAGGAGTCTGCTTGAGATACCCTCTATGCCTCTCCTTTAGCCCCTCCCCACCCTCATGCTCTCTCTTTATGTCTCTGTAAAATAAATAAGTAAATAAAAAATCTTAAAAAAACATGCTGTATATACATTTCATATAGATCTATGTTTTGAATAATTTTCTTAGAAAGTCTTCTATAAGGAAAACAATTTGGTGAAGAGTATGAAATTTTTAATTTATGTGAGTAAACTCTGATAAATTATTTTCCAGAAGTTGTACCAACTTATACCTATTTCAATCATTTACAAAGGTGATTGTTTTTATAACAATGAGTACTATTAGTCATCTGTGGACAAAACATGATATTCCTTCCAAGTCAATTTGCATTTATTTTATCACATATGACTTTGAACATACTTGCATGTACTTTTAGTCCATTTCAGCTTTCTGTCACTTGTCAGTTCATGTTCTTTGATGTGGGCATGTATTTGATATCCTCAGCACATGGAATTAAAGACTATATGGTTTTTAAAATTTGTAGATGTTAGTACTATAAAACAATATGTTACAAAACCACGTTGTATTTGCTGGAAATTTATCTTGAAATATCCTTTTGATGATTAGATTTCTAAATTTACCTTATTGTAAAAATATGCTTACATAGTGGATGATCACTTTTGAGTTAATAATGTTCCTCAGTTTCTTAATACTTTCCACTGTCAGTACATCTACAAGTGATTTAAAAATTTGACCCATGGTGTTTAGAATCATCTAACTGTAAGCCATCTCTAACCAAAGTGGGGGCTAATGCAATTTTGGGTCACAGACCAGTGGACACCTGAAAATTAATGGAATTTCTTCCCCTTAACCTCAGTCAGATTCATCCCCAAGCTTATGAAGGTGAAAGGATAATGTTAACTCAATTACTATGTCACAGGATCTCCTGATTTACAGTCTATTAAGATTTGAACATTTCCAGTTAAACTGACACACTTGACATTAAATTATGAGTACTCTTCACTTTCCTTCCTTTGCTGGAAGTAGCTCTGTTTATCCTCCAAAGAGGTCAAGACCTTAAAATAAGAAACTGAATTTCTTTTATGATTTGAGTTTCTTCTTTGCTCACCAATGATAAAATGGACTGTAGAAGAGTTCTTAACTTAGAAAAGTCAGGATTCATTTGCTTAGTTTGCAAAAGGATGGGTATATAATGAACAACTTCTTAGATCCATAAATCCTAATGTAAATATTTCAGGCAAATTGACCACATGGTCTCTTTTAAGAAGAATTTCATCAAATTATGTTTGGCAACCTAGGCCTTTAACTCATTATAAAATATGACTTAATGAATAGCAGTTACAAGTCCAATTAATAGACTAATTCCACTCTCATTTGGGTTCTAAGAGTTATTTTATTTTTTACGACCCTCAGAACCAATGTAGTTAAAGGGTAGGTTTTGATATTTAGTACCTATCTAATAGAGTTGCTAAGAGCATTAAATAAGCTATTAGATTTAAGTCAGTGACTGGTACATAGTGAGTGTGTAATAAATAGCTTAACATTGTTGATAATATTTCTACTTAAGCAAATAGATGTCTCTGAAATTTCATGTATATCAATACTTCTCATAGCTAATGTATTATAAATTTTATTGTTTAATTACATCTCTACTAATATAATAGCAAGAATATAGAAAATAATTGCATGTTTAAGAATCCTAGATTCTTTTTTTTTTCCCTTCCCTTTTAACCATGTTTCACTTGGAAGCATTCAGCAGATAGTGCAGCATTTGGAAGAGCAAATAATTGAGTTAAAGATCTAAAATACACATGTCTGTGCAATTTAATTGCCTAGAGGTAAGATACTCAACTCTGTTTCTTCAGAGTTTTTAAGAGAATTGAAGAATAGCCAATGGCTAATTAATCAAAAGCCTTGCCCATCTAAATCCCTGACCACTCCTGTGCACCAAACATACGCTACATGATACCAGAAATACCAGATTACCTAATGTCAGTTTGGCATCACCAGAACATCTTGGAAGGAGGGAAAGTCTGTTTCCCAGAGTCACCTTTCCTGTATGTTTCTGGCTTGAAAGTCGCCAACGAGAGGAGCTCATGCTGAACTTGTAAGGTAGACGGGAATGAGAAGCCCTTCTTTTCTGGAGGTAGTCACAGCCAGACTTGCAGATAGACAAAAGCACTGAGGCTTCCAGCAAGTTATTGAGATCCACCCACTTGGGCACTTCAAGATGAGATATTTAGTATCAACTCATGAGCCTGTCGATGGCTATTCCCTCATGACCTTCAACGGTGGTAGCTTCCCTGGCCTCTACTCTCTCAGATGTTGGAATGATCATATAAATACTCATTAATGTCAAAACATTTATATCTGGAGCCTCCTGGGTGGCTCATTTAAATGTCTGCCTTCAGCTCAGGTCATGGTCCTGGGGTCCTGGGATCTAGCACTGCATCAGGCTTCCTGCTCAGCGGGGAGCCTGCTTCTCCCTCTCCCACTGCTTGTGCTCTCTCTCTCTCTCTCTCTCAAATAAATAAATAAATCTTAAAAAAAAAACTTCATATCTGGAATATAATAAGTGGCTTCTATTCTCCTGATCAAACCCTGAGCAGATAAAATGGACAAATTCTAAGCACAGCTTTAAAATATTTTTGACTGAGATCCCATCTGTGTTTATAAAACAATTTGAATAGTCTTCCATATTTGACTCTACAATAAATTTCAAAAGCTATAGAAATTCCATTGAATTATATTTTAATTAATTACCTAATCTGCTAATACAAAAAACATGGGAGGTAAGGAATGAATATATTGATTCATTTTGATTTTCTTTTCAATAACTTTTTTTTTCATCTATAGATAGGGGAAAAAAAGTATCATACCTATAAGATTTCATGGGCTGTATCATGAGTTGAATAGTGTCCCTTCCAAAATCTGTATTCACCTGGATCCTCAGAACATGAGTTTTTTTGAAAATAGAGCCTTTACAGATGTAATCAGTGAAGGTAATATTGGTTTAGGGTTGACCTTGAATTCAATGATAGTGTCCTTATAAGAAGAGAGGACACACACAGAGCTATATACACAGGAAAGTAGACCACACAAAGACGGAGACAGAGATTGGCGTGATTCAGCTGTTAGCCAAAGAATGTCAAGAATGGCTGGGCGCCACCAAAACTCAGAAAGAAGAGAAGAATTTTTCCTTAGAGCCTTCACAGTGAGCATAGCCCCATCAACACCTTGACATCAGACTTCATGTCTCCAGAACTGAAAGAATAATTGTTCTTTTAAGCCACCCAGTTTGTGGTAATTTCTTACCGCAACCATAGACAACAACTACAGGCTACTTCTAACAAACTTCCAAGAGATTTATCTCATGGTATTTTAAAAGTTTTGGGAAAAAAGTGAAAGCTTCTCAATCGATTCACCTTCTTTATCATCTATCACATCAAATAATAAAGCAAACAAAAACTAACCTCATATAAATTTAATGTAAGGATGTTAAATATAATATTAGCATCCCAAATATCTAAATCAACACTTTAAATTAGGGGTTAATAATTTATTATTAGCCAAGTAGGATTTATCCCAGGAATCCTAGAGTGGTTCAATATTTATAAAATCTATTGATAACAAGGACCAGAAGGAAAATATATTATCATCTCAATGCATGCGAAAAAGATGTTCAATTAAGTTTAAAAACCATTTTTTCTTTTCTAAGAAATTAATGTACAAATCTATGAATAAAAGAAAATGCCATTCCAGTGATAGAATTATCCATCTCAATTAAACAGTCACCATCACTAGTCAAATGGCACACCACCAGATAATTTATCATTAAGTACATGAATAAATTATAGATGTCTGCTGTCACTACTTCTTCAGCATTATATTCCAACTTCTAACCAATATAATAAGACAATAAAATAAATAAGAATTAGACAGAAGAAAATAAATATTTTATCATTATTTGCAAAATTTATGCCCTACCTTAAAAAACCTGAACACGTCATTTGAAAAGTACTACAATTAGCGATTTGAGTGTGATAGCTAGTTGTAGAATTTACAAATAAAATAAATTATTTTGCTAAGTACTGGCCATAAAAAGGAAAAAAT
This sequence comes from Potos flavus, assembly GCA_028534135.1. Classification (NCBI taxonomy): domain Eukaryota; kingdom Metazoa; phylum Chordata; class Mammalia; order Carnivora; family Procyonidae; genus Potos; species Potos flavus. Next base: position 111,172,272 of record CM052896.1, on the reverse strand, counting down.
AAAGAAAGAAAAGAAGTTACTCATAACAACCCAAAGTATAAATAATCTAAATGAGAAATACATATGGTTTTTATATAAAGTTATAATATGTTACTAGTTTTTTTTTTTAAGATTTTATTTATTTATTTGACAGAGAGAGCGATCACAAGCAGGCAGAGAGGCAGGCAGAGAGAGAGGGGGAAGCAGGCTCCCTGCTGAGCAGAGAGCCCGATGCTGGGCTTGATCCCAGGGCCCAGAAATCATGACCTGAGCCAAGGCAGAGGCTTTAACCCACTGAGCCACCCAGGCGCCCCATAATATGTTACTGTTGACCATAATAAAAGAGTTGAATAAGCATAATGATTAACCATGTACTTGGTTGGAAGATTAACAACCAAAATGTATCATTTTTCTTCAAATTAATGAATAAATTTAACAATTTCTACTTTTTTCTATATTACAACAGTCAAATAATTTTTAGGAAAAAAGTAACATCGGCGAATATGCCTTTCTATATTTTAAATATAAATGAGAAAAGAGAGTTATGAACAATAAATAATTATTAATAAAATTAGAATATGATAAAGTCGATGACCTCTGATCATTGGGAAAGGGATAGATTATTTGTAAAACTAGATCTGGAGACACATTATTATTTGTACATAAAAATTTAGAATTTTCTTTTCATCAAATACCATAATAAATCCCTAATAGAATACAAATTTACATTTAATAAATTAAATCATAAAAGAGCTAGGAGAAAATTTAGCTAATATATATTTATATATTTATTCAAGATTGGGAAATCTTTTTGTATCCGGCATCAAAATTATTGAAATATTTGTCTATGTAATGTATTATTATAAATTTTATGTGGGGGAGAAAAAATAAAGAAGCAGGCATCATTAACAAAGCAAAGAAATAATTACAAATTGGGAGAAGATGACAACATATATGACTGGCAAATGATAAATATTATATAAAGAGATTTTTCAAATTTGTAAATTTGAACAATATTAGGTGCTGCAGAGAGGAAAAAACAACTAATAAATATTATAGTCTTAGCATTATATACAGAGTAACTGCCCTGTTACCTGTCAGAGTAACTTGTTCAGGAAGCTATTATCATTTTGTTAAAAGCAATATAAATAATTTAAATCAAGGATGGCTGGGTGGCTCAGTCAGTTAAGCATCTGCCTTCGGCTCAGGTCATGATCCCAGGGTCCCGGGATCGAGTCCTGCATTGGGCTCCCTGCTCAGCGGGGAGCCTGTTTCTCCCTCTGCCTGCCACTCTCTCAATTTCTCTCTACAAATAAATAAATAAAATTTTAAAAAATTAGAATTTAAATCATAAAAGATAAGTAATCTGTCAGGAAAAAATAAGCGATTGATGTCTACAGGAAAACAATGGAAAACTTCAGTGGGCTAATAAATATGAAGATATTTAAATAGCATAAATAATCCCACAAATTTAATTCTAAAAGTACAACATTCTTACTTAAAATATTGGTAAAATTTTTAAAGGACTAGCAACAGTTGCAGGGTGCCTGTGTGGATCAGTCAGTCAAGCATCTGACTTGATTTTGGCTCAGGTCATGATCTCAGGGTCATGAGACTGAGCCCCTTGTTGGCCTCTGCACTCATCACTCATCGTGGAATTCTCTTGAGATTCTTTGCCTCTCCCACTGCCCCTCCCCCTTCAAATAAGTAAATAAAATATTCACAGAAAAAAATAACAGCATCAATTGTTGGATAAGATGTAGAAAGAGTATACTCACACATAGGTGGCAAAATTCTAAATAAAAAAAATTCTGGAGGGCAATTTCGACTGTATTTAAAATAAAGAAAACAACAAAAAAGAAAAACAAAGCAAACAAATGAACAAAAAACTTCAAAAATGAATATGCTGATGTAATTTCAGCTTTAAAAATTTATTCTTTAAAAAAAGTGTCCAGAATGTAAAGATGTTTCTTTCAAAGCTAGAACCACTCTGAATGTCTAAAAATAAACATTTGAATAAGAATAGTAGCTTCTTATAATGGAATATTATGATCTTTAGAATGATATTATAGAAATTAAAAACAAACTTAAGAATCTGGGTACAGTAAGTTCCTTGTTTTATAATTAAAGTTAAGTCAGAAAGTACATATAGAAAAATAGAAAGATGCAAATTCATATATTACATATGCATCTATATTTGGGTAGTGATTTTATGATTGATTTGTTCTTTATGCTCATCCTTTTTTTTTCTATTTTCCCATCATGAGCATGCATTTATTGAGTAACTAAAATGTTAGTTGCTATGGCAAAGAAGTTTATACAGACTAATGTTTATTGACATTGAATCATGTATGCCATATTAAATTTTAAAGGATTGTTATAAAAAACTTACTTGTCTTAAAAACCTATAGATAATATATAATCTATAATTCTAAGATGAAAAAAAAAACTGGAGTAAATAAACCGAAATGTTCTCTAGTGGATGATTTTATAGTTTCACTTGTTTCCTTTTTTAATCTGTATTTTCAATGTTTCAATAATGACTAAGAAATAAATAATAAAGTCAAGCTATTTAAAAAATATACCAAATGCCTTTGAGGCTAAATGGTCATTAAATAATTGTTCAAGTGGACCTCAATTTATATTTCCTTTTTTAATGTAGCCAGTAAGAATTTCAGCTGCTATGTTAACATTATTGCTGTTTTTCATAATCTACTTTTCTCCAATTTATAAGTCATATCCTGCTTCCCCAGGCACACAGCATGAGCATCATTTAGGGGCTTGAGAGAAAGGTAGAATCCCCAGCCCCACCCCAGACCTACTGAATGAGCAGCTACACCGGAGGCAGAGCTTCAGGAAACTCATCGGAACATTAGTTTGTATTGTACTCAATTATATCGGTCGAATCTACTAAAATGTCACCACTTTGTGGATGCTTGTTTTGACTAAGTAAAAGAGCAAAACTCATTCTCCTGATTTATTGTTCTCCATAAGCACTTACTTTTCTTTGATCCTCTAGCTTACATTTATTCATTATTATATATATATATATATATTTTTAATGCTCTGCTTTCTCTGAGTTCAAGACAATGTAATGAACCGGCGTACATAGCTGTGAAAAGTGTTAACAGTTCTGAATTGGAAAGCAGGACAGGGTACATGTCAGAAGTGGAGGTAGGATCGATTATTTATGCCACAAATACTTCTGGAACTTGTCCTGTCTGCCATATACACTCGGTGCGCAAATCAGTCCAAAATTCCTGTCCTCCTGAAATGTTCATTCTTGTCAGAATGAGAAATACGTAAGTCTGGGAAAATAGATGGTAAACAGTGGCAAGGAAAATGTAGTGGATGAGGGAAGTGAGGAGTGTTGGGGTGTGTGATTTTAAAAGCATCATTAGTAAAGGTCTCACCAAGACGACTCCAGCAATGCATGCTTGCATATTTATTATTTATTTATTATTTATTTATTTATTTATTTATTTATTTATTTATTCAAGATAGTATTTATGTATTTGAGTGAGACAGAGCATAAGCATGAGTCCAGGGGAGGGAGAAGCAGACTCCCCACCGAGCAGGGAGCCCAATGTGGGGCTTGATCCCAGGACCCTGAGGTCATGACCTGAGCCAAAATCAGACACTTAAATGACTGAGGCACCCAGGTGCCCCAATGCATGCTTATTTAAAGTCCTCTAAATACAGGGTACTGTGGTACTAGACGAAGAGGGTAGCAAAGAAGAAATTATGAATTAGAAAGGCAAAAAAACTTGTCTTAGTTCCTATGAGATGGCCTTGGATTTTATCATCATATCAGAAGCCTTCCTAACCAGACAGTGGGAAATACTTGGAATAGCCCTTAGTGGAGTTGATTAGATGTGGGGATTCTACACTGACTCCTTCCCACTGCTCTCCCATAAAGAATTGTGTGACCCTCCTCTGCATGTTCCTAGCACATTGTACATGCTCTGAGCTCGTATTCAGGTGGGTAAACACATTTGAGATTCCACTAAACTATAAGCTGCTGGAGGGCACAGTCTGTGATAGATTTACCACTCAATCCCCATAGCATAATTCAGAGCCCGACATGTAAAAGATGATGAACAAGTATTTAATGAAAGGTCAAGGAATAGAAGGGCAAGAGCTGAGGAAAAGGAACAGAAAATCGACACTGATGTTCTCTCTGGGACTGGAGAGTGGAACAGCAGCGGCATCCGCAGCCTCAGAAGAAGGAGAGAATACAGGACGCAGGAAAGAACAGTGTTCAAATGGCTGGGTTTGGGGTGCTAATGGCCTGAAGCCGTGATCCTGAAATAGGGCTCACGAACAGGAAAATACCTGGGAATCGAATCCTGTTGAGGCAAGAGAGCTAATTCATTCAGGCTGAGGGAGAGGGATAAGTAGAGGTGAAGCTATGGTGAAGGAGAGGAAAGACAATGTTTGAGCATATTTTGCCATTGCATGTTTACGATACAGCCTAAATGCAAGTCAGCGGTTGATCCTTCACAGCCTAAATAAGTATGGCGTCTCAGGCAGGGATGCCATGATGAAAATCAGATTCTCATTAAAGACACTTCTGAGGAAACATAACTTTTAATGAGGGCCTTGATTAGTTTATGTTCTCTGGAACAGCATGAGAAGGGAAATGATGTGGGCTCTCTGCCCTTGATGTCAGGAACCAGCTGAAGTTTGGTGGTTACGGACTTAGAAGCTACCACGTCAGTGTGATGTTTGCCATCCTCACTGGTGCTGTGGGATCCAATTTAACTGCAGGCCCAGCTTTTGATGAAGCCACGTGACTGGCCACGAAATCCCTAAATTTATTGCTTACCAAAATAGAGCATCCTAACTGGATGGATGTATATAGTAGTGTTCTCAAATGGCTTCATATCTTCTTTATAGGCTAATTCTGCTTGTGTATGTGAATCCCAAGAAAACTGGTTCTCTTCCTGGTATTTTAAGGCATGGATGTAAATGCATCAGGAATATCAAGTCCTTGAATGCATTGGCCACTACACTTTGTAGCTCACCTATATGGCAACCTAGTACTCCACTCCTCCATCAAATTTCTTCCTTGGTCATATTTTACTGGTTAACATTTCACACAGATTTTTTAAGGCAGCAGTACCCTTGAAAAGATGTGCTAATGGATTTTCAAGTTTTCTTTCCTTTTGGTGATAAGGTTGGATGAGAATTATGAGCGAACATAATAAAGCCTTTGTTTGCATAGCCATCTAGGGATTCTTACAAAATCGGGATTTTCACAGTATAAACAAGCAATACGTTCTCCTGATTAGGACTTGTTGACTGCCTGGGAGCACAGGGCCAAGTCTGTTGAGTTATGGTCCCCGTTCTGTCACGAGCAGACTCTGTAACCTTGTCCAAGTTAAGTTACTTCTTAGCATTTCGTTTGTAAAATGGGTGTAATCAGACCTTCCTGACAGGAATGTTGTAAGGGTTAATTAATCGCTGTTTGTTAAGTGTGCTGAGATTGTCAGATTAAAGCATTAGGGAAGTGTCAAGTTTGTGTTATTATGGTATTATTTTTCTTTGTTTGGTAGGAAATGCCATTTCTGTGTAATTTACTTTAACAGTAAAATAAGCCATTTTAATCAATGCACAATCAAGCCCTTATTCATTGAGGACAAGGGTGTATACACTCAGCGAGCACACTAGTGTCAGCTGACACAGGGCAGGAATCTGAAAATTCAGCATTGGATACAAAGAAAGCCTAGAAAATGAGATGTGGGGCAATCAGATTCTGAGTGCCCAGGAGACTCAGGTTACAAACCCAATATAGCTCGTTAATAGCAGAGAGAAAAAAAAAGTCTGTAACCTTAGCAACTGATACCCAACCAAAAAAAAAAAAAAAAAGTTAGCCATATTACCAAGAAATTGTTGAAGTGATTGTACATATGGCCCAGAAACTAAATATCACAAATATTTCATTAGAATCCAAAGGGGATTTTAAACATATGGAGTTATTTAAGACTTTCTTAATAACTTAAAAGTGTACATGTTTGGATATGATTTTATATGTATAAATACATGCCCTTTATGATAATAGCTGGTGAATCTTGATTTTTCCAAAGAAAACACTGACATTTATACCTGAAAATGTTCTTTAGCAATATATATGAGTTGTGGTATTTTTCTAATATGTATATTAGATATGTATATGTATATCACTAAATATACCAAACAGAGATAATACATAGGGTAATGAGTACTTTTACTAAAAAATTACAACCATTTCAGCACAAATATTTAAAATGAAGGAAATTAAAGTGTGTGACACTTCACTGATATATTGATAGGTATTTTGTAAATAATGTCGTACAAATAATGACTGTAATAACTTGCATCTGTACTTTTCAGCATTAATCATCTTGTGTTATTCAGTAATCGTGTCTAGTTATTCAAAATTCCACAAGCTTTACAACTTTGGTTGGCCACATGAATTTAACTTTTTTTATTATTTTACCCTGTGCTCAACCATGGGGTTAGAGTATATCCCCAGAAACCCTGTGTGTAACAACACCACTATGCCATTTTCCTATTACCTTCTACTTTTAACTCTACAACAGTTTCTATCATGTGACATATTATATGTTCATCTCTCTTTAGAGAATGGACACTTTGTTTTGTTCACTTCTTCAATGCACAGAAGGCTACCCAGTAAATAGTAGTAGCCTAATAAATGTTTATTGAATACTTGAATACATACTGGGATATTGGTACTTTCCAAAATATTCCACAGTATCTTAGCCATTACTAATGATATTATTATTTATTGAATGTTCTCCAAGGAAAGTGCCTAGTTTTGAGGTGGTTTAGCAGTTTTTGAAAACAAGTCAACAATTTATGAAGGGGCATCTATTTTGAGATTCTCGAGAGCTAAAACTTATATTTTATATGACAGTAAGTTGTCGCTGAGGGCCTTATATCCTCACACACGAAGCTCAAGAGTTAAAGGTTGCTCACTGGGGAAAGCAATCCTGTGGCCTGATTGTAGAGTGTGCTGTAGTTCTTCCTAGACTTATTTATGTATTTATTTATTTAGACTTAACACTTTTAAATACAGAAGAAAAGTTGGGGGAAAATATGTGAGGCATATAAGTTTCCTAGAGGCTAATTATGCTAGACATTCTTTATTTGATTAAACAGATACCATTTTATGGTTCCTTAGAAAATAAAGGAGAGTCTATTGCTACTTATTTGAATGTTCAAAATCCTAATTAGCCTTCAAAACCAATCTTAAGTGTTGCGCTATCCCTTCCAGTGCTAGCTGCTTCCTCCTTGATTCTCTTCTCTTTCTAGGGAATCTGTGATAACACATGATACAAAATTTATATATACATTATTTCAATTTCCCATGTTGGGAAACAGGTATATCTATAAATAACACTGAGCTAATTCAGAGTAGTTCCATGCCCTGGTTCTCCTTTATCTCCAGCATCTAGCTCTATATTTAGCCTGGAGTTGCCACTTAATAAGTGTTTGTAGAAAGTTTTACATGTACAGACATTCTAATTGGTTGATTTCTTACTCATCTATCTTCAATGTGTATCTATTCAGAGTACTTCATAAATCAGTTAGAAATTAAAGACAGTTTTTAGAGTCTTTGGAAAGGTGTTGTGATATGACATCATCATTGTTGTCATCAACAACGTACATGATTTAATTAAACACCTACTCTAACTCTGGGTGGTCTGTGCACTGCTGAAAAGTTGCACTTACAACTGATTTGTATCATCAAATAATAGTTTACTTCTGCTATAAGATCTATGAAGTGCAAATACTTTTTAGAGGAACCCTTTGGTTCATTTCTTGTTTGCAAGAAGAATCATGTGAAATTATGAAGAGAAGTGGTATATTTTACTTATAAGAGCAGGGAATTGGAGTATTGGGGTTATGGTTTCATTTTTTCAATGTTTGAGTTTGAGCTAATGTAGCCTCTTGGATGTTTTTCCTTATTTTTTCTTTTTTTTTAATTTTTTAAAAATATTTTATTTATTCATTTGAGAGAGAAACAGAGAGAGCATATAAGCAGGGGGAGAGGCAGAGGGAGAGGGAGAAGCAGGTTCCCCGCTGAGCCAGCCAGGAGCCCAATGTGGGGCTTGATCCCGGGACCTGGAAATCATGACTTGAGTAGAAGGCAGATGTCTAACCATCTGAGCCACCCAGGCACCCCTCTTGGATGCTTTTCATTTGTCATTTGTAAAAGAGGTGCTGCAAATGGATGATAGCTGTTTAGATTAACCTGGATTATCCAGATGAGTTCATCCTAATCAGATGATTTTTTAAGAACAGAGAAGCTTCCCTGGCTATTGGCAGAGAGGGAGATGTGACTAGGAAGAAAAGCCCAGGAGATGCCACGCTGTTGCTAGCTTTGAAGGTAGAAGAAGCCAAAAGCCAAGGAGTGGGTGGCCTCTAGAATCTAGAAGTGGCAAGAAAATGAATCCTTCTCTAGAGCCTCCAGAAAGGAAAGAAGCATTGCTGAGACCTTTAGTCCAGTGAGACCCCTGCCAGGCTCCTGATCTCCAAAATGTCAATAAGTTTGTGTGATTTCAAGCCACACAGTGGCGTAGTTTGTGGTAATTTGTTACAGCAGCAGTAGAAACCTAATACAATGTATTTTTGCTTTTCCTCTTGAAAATCTTCCAAGTCCATATTTGAATGTATTATATATGTTTTACTTTTAAATCCTGATTATCATGTATTGGAGTTGTTCAAAAGTGGAGTACATTCATATCAGAGATTTCTGTCTTCCAAATGTATGTATTTGATATACTTCAGAAAAACCTCTCAATTCATTGCCCGAACAAAGGATTTTGTAACTAACTCCTATACTCCTTTCACACAATAGAAATCAGAGCCTGTGAGAGCTCATGCCATTTACTTTAGTCAAAATCTGAATGATGCATTGCATAAGTAACAGCATAATAGGGCCCTCATATTGTAATCTGGGTAGATGTATGCTGTGCTTTGAAAATCAAATATTGTTCCCTTTGACGTTTTGACAAGTAATTTCGACAACAATATACATTTGGCTAACTCATGAATGTAGTACTTCTCGTCCTCTAGATTGTGCAGGGTTTGCACTATGCTAAGAATGACAACAATTATAGAACTGACTTGCATCTGCCAAGTGAACAGATGGTCTTGTAGTTTAGAGGAACAATGGTGAAGAAAGAAAAGGCAAAGTGGTGGGAGGGGGAGCTGGTAGGGTGGGATAAAAATTTTGCAATCCAAAATAGCATTAATACAACTAAAGAAAAATGTAGACAAAGGCATGTTACAATTTATTATTGAAAGGTATAAAAAAAAAGAAGAAAAGGTCTTGCTTATTTCACTCTTCTTTCATTGAGTCTAATTCCAGGGTACTTGAGATCTAATAAGCTATAAAACTACAATGTTGACAATCTCATTTATGAAAATGGTTGTTTTAAAGTATTGTCAATGTGAGTATGATATGGGATGACATTTTTGCCTTTATGCTCTATATATTTCTTTTCTTTTTTTCTTTTTAGTTTATCTGTGGAACAAATAGAACACAAATAAGAATTAGGGCTTCACCCTCGTAAACCTTAAATATTTTATACAGATCCTCTTCATAGGAACAGTGAAGTAATTGTTTTTCTTTGATCTCTTTTGAGTCATTTTACCTTCACTGAATGAAGTGGAATATGGGCACCTTCTTGAAAAAATCTTCGTTAAATAAATAGGTGGTGTGCTGTGTATATTTGTGTGTGTGTGCATTTGAGCATTAAGTAACCCACAAGATGGTCCTACTTTCTTGACTTCAGGAGGCTGGATTCCAACTTCCTTGACCCATTCCCCCTTGTAGAAGTTCCCCTATCCTCTAGTAGAACTCATTCTGTTACTACACATTTTCCTCCAGAGACATCCTGATGTCAATTGTAAATTATTGGGAATTTTTTGGGAATTTAAAATAACAATTTATAAAACATAAACTAAGTACAAAGCACTCATGTAAGCATCACACATGCATTATTAACTTACTGACTTTTATTATTATAACAATTCTAGAATAGTCCAATTAATATAATCCCTATTTCACATATGAGAAAATCAGATTACAGAAAGATCTACTCATTGATCAAATATTGCTGAGTTGAGTCTTATTCTCAGGCGGGTTGGATCTGTAGTAATGCTCTACAAGGGACAGAAATTAACTTCAATGTTATTGACCCCTTACTCCACACTGTGCTATGAATTAGTGACCGCAGTATTTTTAAATTTAACATCTTCACTAATTATATAATGAAAACTTTTGTCCTACTTTAAAAGAATTGCAAGTATCTGAGAGCTCACAGGCTGGTATCTGTGGACAAGAGCCCTTTTGATTGACTAATATTATATCCCATATGTGGCTACTTCTACAGTGCCAGGTTTAGGTATATTTCTTAATTATTTCCTACTGCAGTCTGTGCCTGAGATAGGAAATCAGGGGGCTGTGTTTGATTTACCCATTACTCCTTCATTCATGCGTGCATTTACCTGTTCATCTTTGTTCCTTTATTCAGAAAACCCAGAATGTTACCTGGTCCCTAAGCACTAATGTTGTTTTGATTAAGGGAGCTCACAGTATTTGGAAAAGCTAGACATACAAAAGCTAGAGTGCAATTGGTAAGTGTCACAATAGAATATGAATAGAACAGAATATGAACAGATTGCTATGGAAACATAAAAGAGAGAGGGATTTGCTCTACTAGCTGTCTTTGGGGGTCAAATGAAGGCTTTATGGAGAAGGCAAGAGAACCAAATCTTGTAGAATATGTAGTATTTCAGCACATGAAAGGGGATATGTATCTATCTTATCAAGCATGCTCATAAGCATGTAGGACCAAATATGTTCAAAAACAGCTGAAAGTTATACAGTGGCTGAGGTACAGGATAAATAAAGTTTAGGGTAGTTGATGTGAGATGAGGCAAGTGAGAAAAGCCAAGGACCAATTGAAAAGGGCCTTTTACCAACCTAAGAGCTCTAGAATATTCCTTATGTAGTAGGCATGACATGATCACCTCAGCTCCAAGCTGTGTGAGAAATGGGCAGGAAATGAAGAGATGAACAGGAAGTGGATGAATTCTAGGCATTGTGTAGAGATGGTGGGAAGGAAAGGCAGAGAACAAACCTATGAACCATGTAAAGCTAGAATTAACAAATGTGAATAGACGTGAAGCATAAGGTGATAGTAGAAGTGTAAGGTAATAGTTTTATCAAAGGGATTAGGAAATGCAGGGAAAAGAAGGCTTTGAAACGAGATGATAATGTGCTTAATATTTAATATGTTTAACTTGAAGCACTTATAAGTATTCAAGGTAGGAGAATTCAATGCATTTGAGTCTGGAAAGAAAATTTAAAAGACGGGGGATAGAAATATACATGTGAAAAGCCATAATCAAATTGGCGATATCTGAAGCCAATAGAAATTGATAATTACCCAGAAAAGAGTATGGAGAGGAAAAGGAGAAGAGAATTGATGACACTTTGCTAGAACTGAAGTGGCAAATTGAATCTGTTTCACAAGCAACAAGTTAAGGAACACTTAGCAGGATGCGTGATAGATTTAAAGATAGGGTTTCTTTTTTTTTTTTTTTAATTAAAGCATAATGTATTATTTGCCCCAGGGTACATGTCTGTGGATCCTCAGGCTTACACATTTCACAGCACTTACCATAGCACATACCCTCCTCAATGTCCATAACCCAGCCACCCTAAGATAGGGTTTCTTTTATTCACACACCTTGAAATTCCTTTTTCTTTACCGCACTATTGGTACTAAAATTATAAGCCAGTTATGTAATAGCATTAACATTTATTTGCTTTTGTGTCAGTGCCCCCTCCACTGAATATTCTTTGAAACAGGGCTCTATGAATATAGGTTCTTTATGATTTAAAGTTCTCAGTTCTCAGGATGTGTTGGAGAGGGAACCTATTTTGCAATCAGTTTTAGACCTAAAAGGAGGCATTTTTATAGAAGCAATAGCATGTACTTTTTTAAAAAGCTTCTAATATTGGAGAGGATCTTGAACAAGGAATTAAAATACCTGTGATTTTATTCTGCCTGTGTCCATAACATACTTTGTGAAGTTCACAAGTCATAGCACCTCTTTGAATGGTGGCCATAGGGGCCGTGAATCAATGTAAGCAACGACAGTGGTCTTCCAGATGTCCTCTGACTCTATACTTCTAGGAAAGTCTTTCCCTCAATCTTGAAATTTTGCTATCTATTCTCAATTTTCCTTTTTCTCTAAACCCAACCTTTATGAAACTATCATGATATTGATGCCCTAAACAGAATATTTGAGGTTTGCCTCTTGCACTTGAGTTTTAAGACTTGACTGGTTGGTCTAGACTGTCTAATTAAAAGTCAAGTTAAAGGCATAAATGGAGCTCACACTGGTTACCAATGCACAAAACAAGGCACTGTCCAGTATTTGTCACTGAGGAGTTCACATTAACTGGGGTAATTCCTGTGTATACTCTCATGAATGGCTCAATAATAAATAAAGGCCAGAAGCTCATCTCTGCTTATGATTTTAATCAATTATGATCTCACTTTATTTATTTATTTATTTATTTATTTATTTATTTATTTTAAAGATTATTTATTTATTTATTTGACAGAGAGAGAGAGATCACAAGTAGGCAGAGAGAGGGGGAAGCAGGCTCCCTGCCAAGCACAGAGTCCGATGCGGGGCTCGATCCCAGGACCCCGAGATCATGACCCAAGCCAAAGGCAGAGGCCTTAACCCACTGAGCCACCCAGGCACCCCTCACTTTATTTTAATCAATTATATTACTTGCTTGTAAAATGAAGGTAGGTTAACCAGGAGTAATTTTTGTCATTTGAAAAATGAGCATTTAAAAACTACTGCGTTGGGATTTAATAGGGAAAGAAACTAATAAACATTTACACCACTACTCCTCTTGCTTTAAATCTCAATATCTATATCTATATTTACATTTGACAGAGCTAAACTGAGCCTAAGCCTTATAAAGCCCTTTAGCTTGTAGAAGACAGTGGTACTAAGCTGGTGTGGTAAAGAATTATATGGGGCTATGATATTGGGTATGATCTATAAAACTTTGCAAAAATATACAATATGAGCCAACTTATGAGTAATAATTATTGATGTTTGCTTTTGAAATCACATGAAAGTAAATATTTCAGGATCAACCAAATTTAAATTGATACTAAGCTCTTTGACATCAGATGTTGTGTCTTATTGTCTTTGTGTCTCTAGAATCTGGTCCAGTGAGCAAATATTCATAAGCATTCAAAAATTTTGCTACATAATACAATAAGTTAATGTTACATTAGAATTGTTCATACTTCATTTTTCATAGATACTTATTGACTCAGTACATACTTCTGTATATACCTAGTATGTGTCAGGCACTATAGATTACATATGAGGGAGATAAAACATGGCATTCATAGTACTTTTAGGATCAGACTTTCTAAAAAGCATTAAAGAGATAATTTACAACCAAGTGTGATGTCAATGGCTTTATTTGTAATAGCCCAAGGCTAGAAACAACCCAAACATTTGTCAACTGATGAATGGATAAATGCATAATCAGGAACACATACTGATTTGGGAGGTCATAGCAAGGAAATCTTACCTCATACAGTTAGTTATTTGGATATTACCTTGCCCACAAACGTGGGACTATATTATATTACTACACATGCTCACAGAGTCAGGAAGACATGTATACAGGTGCGCCCACTCACCAACTTAGCCTGCTCTGGCTGCTCCAACAAAATTCTACAGACTAGGTATATTATAAACAGAAGAAATTTATTTCTTACAGTTCTGGAGCCTAGAAGTCTGAGAAGGTGCCAACATGATGGGATAAGGACATTTTCCCGGTTGAAAACTTCTCATTGTGTCCTCACATGGTAAAAGGGGCTAAGGAGCTCTGCGGGTCTCCTTATGGGGTGCTGATCCTGTTAATGAGGGCTCCACCCTTAAGATCTAAGCCCCTCCCAAGCCCCATCTTCTAAATATCATCACACTGGACATTTAGTTGAAGGGATACAAACATTTAGACCATAGCACTCACTCTCTAAATTGAATACGATGTCCCAATGTACCATTATAACTGTTCAGAAATGTGACATCCTGAATGAATTACATATCCTGTGAAACACAAGAACATAGAATTGGTTCTAGTTGTTTTACTACAATGTGAAAAAAAATCAAGATTGTAAGAAACTAATAAAAAACACACTTCGTGCATCATCCTTAGGATAGACATAATAATAGGTACCATGTCAGACTGTTACCTCCAAACCTAATACCCACATTTGGTGATTATGTTGACCTGCAAATCTGAGAAGTTATGCAAGGAAAATGTATACAGACAGCAACAGCAAAATAAAAGTTTATGTGAGGAACTTCAGACAAGACAGTGCTTTATGCAGACTTGGTGAACTGTTTATAAAGCAATAAACGTGCTTTTTCTTGGTAAAGCAGAAGTAGTGACTTCTCCAGTTTGTGTGTGTGTGTGTATGTGCGCGCGCATGTGCACATAAGCGTCTGCTTCCTGTGGGAGCTGGAGCTTTCTTGGTAGATCTTCAAAATTAATTTTCCAGCATCAGTGGTTATGATCATCAAAGTCATGTCAGGTTTACAGGCTTCTCTCATTTTATTTATCGGTTTAAGTTACACTATGTTTAAGGCTTTTATTTGTATTCATAAGGAGAAGGCAGAGTAATTTAAAGTGTTTTTATTTTTATAAAGTAAAATCTAAAAATTATTTCAATATTTTACTTCAAATATCACTCCATGTCTACAGATGAGGATGAACTTTTAAATAATAGAAGGCTACAATATAGCCATCACAGACCTTGAAATTTGCATAATAGAAATATTATATACCATATATTTTATCCTCTCAAAATAGACTGAGTAGAAGGAAATCTTTTGACTGGTTGGGTTGTGTAGTTCATATGCAGAATGAAGCTCAATATGGGATAGATCTCTGCTCAAGAGAACAATCCCCTCTATAATACTCTGATATTTGCCTTCATTATGTAGTTACTCCAGTTTAGGAATTTAAGCCTTGAAAGTTAGTGATGTAGGAAGTCTAATCCTCAGCAACAGGCTACTGTCCTCTATCCAAAATAGGTAAATATTTTACTAAATGATAAGGAACACAGACAGTAAAAGTAGGTGGGGATCAGTTGGGTCAAATAGCTTGACCACAGGTTCGAAATAAACTCCAAATCCATTTATTTTGTTTGATTCGCTTTATATTTCACGTTTCAGTCCTTCCATCGTACTTAAGATCAACTGTGACTGTGAGTGACGGGTAAGTTCATTACTTTGATTGTGGTGATGATTTCAAACTTACAAAATTACAAAATCTAATAGATACAATTCAGGTATGTCGATTGTGTCACAATAGAGCCGTTTAGTCTCTGAACTTCTCAAATTCGAAAAGTGGTTTTTTGTTTGTTTTTTTTTTTTATTATCGAAAAGTGGTTTTATTCTATGAGAATAAGCCCACACTATATATTTATTCATATAAATATTTGTCACATCCATGATATGTATCTGTATATATGTGTGTATTATATCTATTATATATATATATATCGCTATATACATCATACATACACATATATACATATATATTATATGTATAGTGATACACACTTCACTTATATATCTATATCTATATATATCACTTATATATCTGTGCAAACAAAACAGATGGTTTTGACTAGCTGCTGGTTATTGACTCCTTTTTTTTCTAACTTGATATTTTTAAAAATTCTAAAAACAGCATCGTGACTAAGACTTCTAACCACATGTGGGCTATTTCTCTCCTTTCCTTCTTTCTCTGGGAGAAAAGAACAGCTCTAAGGCCAGAATCACGAACTTTGAGAAAAACCCTTACCCTATCCACTACATGTGCCACTGTCAGAGAAGTCTCATACCAATATGAGGCTACTGGTGTTAGACTGGCTACAGGATAGCCTTGAACTGCAACCCTCCCAGGTATAGTACCTAGTAATACTATCTTGCTTCTTTGATTCTACAGTGCTGTAATTTTTATTCTGACTTTGGTTAATCAAGAGTAAAATGATACTGATATAACAAAACCTGAAAATTAAAGATTTTCCCAATGTATACAGCATAAAATTATTATGAAGGAAACTGAGTGAAATTGTAACTGATTTTTTTTTTCCTTTTAAAAAAAACATTTACAAGGATTAGATCAATTCAGTTTCACGAGCGGCTCTTAATCAGAGGTGCCCATCAAATTCACAGGTGGAGCTTTTTCAAAATGCACATGCCTGAACCACCATTTCACACCCATTGATTTGAGAAAAGGAAGGCAAACCCGGAAAAGTCCCAAAAGTCATTTTGATATGAACTGCCGGTGGCAAACATTGATTTAGAAGAAAGAAATTAAAAAGAAATGTATCTCTATAACTAGATAATGGGAGGACCACAATGATCTCATCGGCTCCCATTCTGACATTAAAATAAATAGCATAACCTTGGCCATGGGGCAGATTATGCTCCAGTTGACCTAAAACTATTTAGTGTATTAACAAAGTTGTATCTCAGCCAGGAGGGAGGGAAGGTGTAAACTATATAAATGCCTTAGATAGCAGACAATTTCACCATGACTGTGTTTTTACAGAGTCCCAGAAGCCAGATATCATAGATTTCACTATTTGAGTATTGCATATTGATGTCAAGGAAGTTTCAGTTCTTATATGCACAGGGAATCATTGGGTTGGGTTAATTTGAATATGTTAAGCTCTGATATAAACACATTGCTCTTAAACTTCAATAGCCCTGGAGTTGTGGACCTGTACAATTGCATTGATTGGTCCAATGCAGAGATATAGTAAACAATTTTAGATCTTGAGTGTATTTCGTATGTTTTATCTGTAATAATGTTTGTTCTCCATAGGGCATATAAATTGATTGATAATCTGAACACAAAGCTCTATGGTAAACATTTTATTTTAAATATACTTTTCCTTATGACGTTCACAACAGCCCTGTGAGGTATGTATTATTATCCCATTTTATACCTGAGAACAGGAAGCATAGAGAAGACCAAGATCTTGCCAAAGGGAACATCTTTGAGGAGGCAGGGTCGAGTTTTCAATCCACACCTGTTCAATGTCAAACCTCTACCAGTTTTGCTTGAAGTTTGAGAACTACTTGGCAGCAAGCCTGAGTTTTCAGGTCAGGTCTCTTGATTCCAAAATTTTGGAATCTGAAGGAGGTGCAAGGCTTTTTTTTCCTCTTAGGTTGGTCCTGATCTGTTTTGCTTTGGGGAAGCAGTAGGAGAGCCCTATGGCTCTTTGAAGCCTATGTATTTATTTAGCAAAAGGATGGACAGGAGTTCCAACACTCTGAACCTGAATCTTTCTTCTAGGAATTCCTAGACTATAACAGGGCTATAAAGGGCTCTCAAGATGAAACTCAGGTGATGTTTCAAAAGGAGACAAGAATGGCTCTATCTTAACATTTGAAGGGACTTTGAGGAAGAACAAATATAATAGGGTAACCCTTCCCCCACTGCTTACATACAAAGTACTGTAATAAGAGTTTAACTCAGATGGAGTAATCACCATCATCATCATCATCCTGCATTTTTGAACATCTGGCAATTCAGATTCAACACTATTTCTGGGTGTGTCTGTGAAGGTTTCTGGATGAGATTAGCATTTGAATTGATGGACTCTGTAAAGTAGAATCCCCTTCCCAATGTGAGTGCCTGTCATCTAATCCATTGAGGGCCTGGAAAGAACAAAACGCAGAGGAAGGAAAAATTCTTCACAGCTTTTTTGTTTTTCCTTTCTTCACCGATTGAGCTAATCTCATCTCTTCTCTGGTACTTGGACAGGAACTTACACCAACAGAGCTCCTGATTCTCAGGCCTTTGGACTCAAACTGAATTACACCACCAACTTTCCTGGGTCCTCAGGTTGCACACAGCAGATCCTGAGGTTTCTCAGCCCCCATAATTGTGTGAGCCAATTCTTCATAATAAATCTCCAAAATACATAATTTTTTTTTATTTCCTTATGATTGCAAAGCATTACTTGATTTCTTTGAGGAAAATGTATCTAGCTCTAGAAGTCAAGAGTTAAATGATTATGTAGATTCATGGATAATAGTCACCTCGTTTCTAGTATGAGAACTCTGAGGACAAACTTGGTCTTTAGACTGCAATAAAATGTGGTCTAAAGATGTCATTTATTTCTCACTGCTCTGATTAATTGCTCATATGGATAGCTGATTACTACATTGTCCAAAATATTAATCAGCAGCCAGTTAAACAATACCTCTGATTTGGTTTAGGAGCAGTTGGCCAAGAATGAAGGAAAAAAAAAATGTGTCGAATACTTACAGTAACCAAACCCTCATGATCACTGCTGAAATCTCATCAGAGTTTGTTTTGACATTGTCCCAAAAATCAGATTTCTGGAACTTAAGGAAATCAGGGTATTTAATTTAGCAAATTCTGTATTATTTGCCAAACTAGTTGACATTCTGTATTCTATGGCAAGGAAAAGTCTCCTGTAAGACAAGATCATGACTAGGGGCAGATTGTGTGAGGAAATTCAGATAAAAAGGATGAGGTGAAAAATAGCAATTTCTTTAGCTGCTCTAATAACAGAAAAATCCTCCTAGGCAGACCATGGTTGCCTCCTGTTTCAATTATAAATTGCTATGTATAAAAACAATCAAAATGTAGTAGCATAAAACAACACATTATTTCTCAGAGGACTTTGGGTTGGCTAGGCAGTTCTTCAGCTGTCTCTGTACCACACCTCTTAGATTACTTGTATGTCGACTTTGAGCTAATGGGTCTGTTGAGGTTTGGACTCAGCTACAATGAAAGGATGGTTACATATCTCCCTCACTGTGGTCTCAACATCTTTCTTCACCCATGGTCACTCACCATTCAGGAGCTTAGACCAGGCATCTGACATAATGGCTAGGTCCCAAAAGGTAGTATTCCAAAACAATTAGACCACTAGATGAATGTTCTGCTTGTATCACACATTATAATGTCCCATTGGCCAAGGCAAGTCACATGGACAAAGCAACAGTCAGTGTGGAAGGAAATTACAAAGGGGGTGAATAATAGGAAGCATGGTTCACTGTAGGCCACCGTATACCAGTCTAACACCTCCTGAGCCAGAGTTCTCTGGACTTTGGGCCAGACACTAAACCTTTTCGGCATCAGTTTCTTCTTATGTTATATAGGTTTAAACATAGCACCTCTTTTGATGTCATGAAAATTAAGTGGGTTAGTAGATATAGTATATGGAATAGTACCCCGAACATAGTAAGGACTGTAAAAGGCTTTGTCATTACTATCATCATTGTCATTGTTATTGTTGTTGCTGAATTTTTGTGCAGTATCTCTACTTTGTTATAGTGTTATATATACATTAATTCATCTAAGTGTTTCTAACTCCTGAGACATGATTCTATCTTAAAGGAGATGACTCTCTAAATAAGATGGCACACAAAAATACAGAATTCTAGTACAAAGTGCTTTAAGAGGGATTGGAAAGAGGTGCTTTAGGAAGGAGCAAAGGTACATTTTCTCAAATTGCCCTATTTAAAATTTTACAACTATCACAAACTAATGCACGTTTATGTTATGCAACATTTTAACACACAATCATAGAAAGCAATTCTAAATGTGCCCAGAGAAGCATACCAATTTTGAGCTCATTATCACAAACTTCATCTTTTTATTTAATATGTTAAATTTTTTATGGTTCATAGTTCAACATTTTAAGGTATTAGAATGAAGTCTCTCATTCTGAGTAAAGATCTAGAACTAAGAAAACAGAGATGCCAGTGCCACCTGACCTTTAAGCAATTTGATTGTATCGGTACTATTAAAATCTTACAATATGCCAAGGAGCAACTCTTATAATGTGACACAGTCTGGTCTCCATAGAAGGAAATAATAAAAATAAGAGTGAACATGTATTCAGTCTTGTCTTGTTCAGGCTTTATATTCTGAGTTCTACATGTGATTCTTGTTGAGAATTCTCTGCCCTGGGTTGTGGTCTTTTTTTGTAGTCGATTGTGGTACATTTTATTGGTGTTCACAAATCTTCACTCTCCTCTCCTTATCATGGACCATATATTCTCACTGAAGTCCATTCATTTTGGGCTCAGCTCTGATATGCTTCAGCCAAATGAAACATGAGTGAAGACTCCACACAGTTCATCCCCACAGGAATACTGTCACTATCACCTTGTGACAGTATTGTCCTCCTCCCTTGCTCCTTCCCTCTGCAAAGAGAATGGGAATGTACTAGATCAAGGCTGCTCCTTCAGCTTGAATCTCAGAAAGAGTAGAACTCATTGCCTGGCACTGACTTTCAGCTTAAAGTTGTATTAGTTGTTTTCCACACTCGTATATTAACAAGAAAATAAATAGCTGTAGTTGAATCCTCTAAAACTTAGGAGTTGTTCTTTAGCACCATTACTTAAGTTTAAGTTGAAATGTTTAGCTCCCCTGAGTACATTATTTACAGCCAAACTGTGATATGGGCTATACCTCTTTGAACAATGGTACTGAGTTGTAGTAGTTTTGATTTTTCTCCCTCATAACTGGAAAGGAAAGGATCTACCCTAGTCTAGCACAACCCCTCTTGCATGAGAGCATATCCAGAATAAGAAATTTTTACAACTCACTTCTAAAAAGACAACCCATTTTTTTGCCTTTTTTTACAATTATTTTGTTAAATAGGCAAAAAAATTAAACAGGAATATCACAAAAGAAGATATAGAAATGATGAATAACCACAGGAAAATTGCTCAACATCATTAGTAATCGTGGAAATATAAATTAAAAGTACAATGAGATACAACTAGAAACCTATTTAAATGGCTAAAAAATGTATAATCCCTCAAATTATCAAAGATGTGAAATAACTGAAACTCTCTTACACTGCTGGTAGGATTGCAAAATGGAAATCTCTGACAGTCTCATAAAATTGAACATACAGTTACCCTATAACCCAGCAATTTTACTTCCATGTATTCCCCTAAATAAATGAAAATAGATGTCTACAAAAAACATGTGCAGAAATATTCATAGCAGTTTTATTCATAATAGTGACAAGCTACAAACAGCCCAATTGTCCATTAACAGGTGAACTGATAAATGAATTGGGTTATATTCGTACAGTAGAATACTACCCAGCAATATAGAGGAACAAAGTACTAATAGACGCAACAACACAGCTGTATCTCAAAAACACTGTGCTGAATGAAAAAGTCAGACAAAAAAGACTACTTACTGTGTGATTCCATTTCTATAAAAATCTAGAATAGGCAAAACTAATATTTAGTGACAGAAGACAGAATCTTCATTCATTTTTCTGGGGCTGATGCTGGGCCTCCTGACTACAAGGAGGAAGAAGAAATCTCTCTGGAATGAGGGCAATAGTCTTAGCTATAGTGGCAGTTACACAAGTGCATAGATTTTTCCATAGGTACATTTAATTGTGTGTAAATTTTACAACAAAAAAGTAATTTAAACATAAAATAACATAGTTTATCAGAATACTGGAATACCACAAACTGAAATAGCAGTCACTAACTCCTAAATGTTTGCTGTGTGCCATTAACCAGGATGAATCTCTCCTATGACTAAATCGGCCATGCTCTCCAATGTCTCTGAGTAAGTGAACATATCTGATTCTACATCCTCCTTCCCGTTCTTGTTTTGCCTTGTATTTTGACATTAACTAGGTCTTACCTATGTATCTCCTATAAAAAAATAAAATTGTGTCATAGTACTTGGTGAAGTTTAAGGAAGAGTCATGTAGATCCCTATAAGCCAAGTCAATTCTGGCAAACAATGTAGTATCCAATACGGCAGTCCTCTTGGTGTCTAGTACTTCTTCCTACTAGCATAATGTCAAATCTCCCCATTTTCATTCAATTACCAGTCTCCTCCTACTATCCTGATAGCCTGAGAAGTATAAATCAAGTGTGATGTCATGTCAAAGTTCTAATTTTTTTAGTTATCAGACATCCAGTTTGATTCATATCAATTCACAAATTATTTATAAATATTTTTAAATGTTTTTATATTTTTTATTAGATGGAAGTGTTTTGTACCAAGTGACAAAAAAATGAGTTTTCATATATTGTTTTCAAGCTGGCATTTTAAAATTATAATTATTATATTAAAAAATATGAGCAATATGGTTAAAAATAGAATTCTAAGTAGATCTCATATTTAGGTTTAAAAAACAACAACTACATAAAATAAATCCTGAACTCTTACTGAACCATATAGAAATGGTATAAGGACTACAATGTAAAATCCCAGGTTATTGTGTTTATACACTTATACTTGATATTTATGGACAGAACCAAGAGAACTGAGGCATTATTTTCACGGGCAACAACATTATTCTTGTTTTTTGACACAGAAAATACCTCCTAGTAATAAAAACATTTTCAACCACAAGGAAATATTTCTGTTACTTCATCCATCTCTGTAATGAAAACTATTGGTTTCTTACTATTGATTGGAAGAGAATCTATTGTTTTGGAGAAAAGGAAGTTATCAGCATTGGTTAGAAGAAGAATGTGGAAATCAGTGAAAACAAAGCAATGATTAGAGGTCACAAAGACCTTGGGGAGAGACAAATTCATAAACAGTGTGTCTTTGTGGAGACATTCTTTGATTACAAATAAGAAGGGAAGCAAAAACGCAGTTGACAACGGAAAAAAATGGAACAGAGAGGCCAATTTAGGATTTACTTATATTGTGTTCTCAGTAGTTATGGACATGGGGGACCCTTCCTATGGTAAAAATAATTCAACAATGTAAACATACGTTAGAAGTGAAGCCAGGAGGTATTTGCAGTTCGAGTAACTCCATTTTTGGGAAAGAGGGATATTAGAAGAATTTTTGGAAAGGTTTATGTTATATTCCAAAAGGGGTGAAGCATTGAAGGGAAATAATATCAATATGTAAGCGGCATTAATTCGAGCATGTGTATTAAAGAAAGCTTATAGTTACTGTTGACCTGTAATTTTTCCAGTTGGATTGACTGAGTCGGTAAAAATAAGAAATTATATGATTGGATATTCACTGTAACACATTGAATAGTGACCACCCAAAAGTTATGTCCACCCGGAACCAAGGAATATGACCGTATTTGAAACCATTGTCTTTGCAGGTAGGATAAAGGTAAGGATCTTGAGGTGAGATAATCTTGGATTAAGTATGTACTAAATCCAATGACAAAGTATACTTATAAGAGGCAGAAAAAGGGAAGACATACAGAGAGACTCAGAAGGGAAGGCAATGGGATGATGGTGACAGATCCTGGGATGGTTATGCAACTACAAAAGAAAGAACAACAAGGATGCTGGCAGCCACTAGAAGCCAGGGGAGAGACATGGAACAGATACTCCCTGGAGCCTCCAGAAGGAACCAACCCAGCTGACATCTTTGATTTCAGACTTCTGGCCTTCAGAACCATGACAAAATAGGTTTCTGTTGTTTTAAGCTACTGAGTTTGTGATAATTTGTTCCTAAAGTCCCAGGATACTAATATAGTATTTTTGTCATTCCTAGTCTACTGCATCAATCTCTGTAGGGGTGTTGTAAAAACTACCTAATATTCATGTAAATACATATAAAGCATTTGTTCAGCCTGAAGATAAGAAGTTCTTAATAAGTCTCAGTCACTGCTTTTCTGTTGGTACAGGAGTGTTTATGGGATTGCTCTTATTGTGATCACTAATAATTATCTGGTCAAATGTATTCTAAATGGCAGCATCAATTTACATGAGAAGTTTTAATGAAATCACAGAACTTAAGGAGCTCATTTGAGACTTTATGTGTGATTGCAGTGTTTACCAGCATATATTCTATCTTTCAGGCTTTTCCAATGAATAGTCAATGAAGTTGTGATTCCAGGAGCTGGGTTGAAGATTCAGTCAAAACTCTAGCAGCAGAGACCTATCTGGAGAAACTGATTGTATTGATAATGGCCCTTAAAAAAAAAAAAAAAAAAAAGATAATGGCCCTTGTGACTTCCAGTTCTCCAAAAATATTCTATGTTTCTAAATGAAGTCAATGATCTTTAACTCAGTGATTCTTTTAATTCTATATCTAAATGGGGTTTAGTTGTGATGAAACACAGAACTAACTCCACCTATTAATGAAAACTCTAACCTACACTATATGCAAATTAATGAAAGCAAGGAGGAAAAAAAATCATGTTTTCTCCCCCATTGCCTCTAAGGGGATGTACGGGGAAAATTAATCTGAATTATTTTGAATGGATATGTCTATAATAGAAGAAATAAATGGGAACAGAAAGGAAGACCATATGATTGATGAAATAATGAATTTATAAACAGAGCAAAATTACCTCCTCTAACCACCAATAAATGCAGAAAATATTACAGATAATTGATAATCTATTTTATAAAGCTTTTTCTTGCAAACACGATGCAGCTAATATGATGTCAACTCCCTAGTTTGATATACAGCATATTATAATTTTAAAAGCAATGTTATTATAAAAAATTCATTTGCTGTAATAATCAAATAAATTTTCAAAGGAAAAACAAATATGCATTAGAAATATTTCCACAGGGCCTTGCTCTTCTAATGGAAATGCTAAATACAATACAAGAAAGGTTTGCTAATTAAAAGCCATTTTTAAGCTTTCAATTTCATTGTTTTCCCTATTTAATTCAGTAGGAAGGGAAACAGTCAAACAAGATTTTTAAAAGGAAGAACTTTAAAAAGATATCACATTAAAGAGATACTATTGCTGGTTTATTTGATGTTCAATTATTTAGTTGTTTTTGTTTTCAAAGGGAAATTGGATTACATAAGCATAAATATATATAATTTAAAATTAAAATTTTTTTTGTGCTTAATTAAAGCAGGTATAGCTTATATTACAAAATGGTGATTAAACTTTCTTTAGAGTCATTCTGGGATTGAGAAATGACCTCAGGCTTCATGTAAGTATTTTAAAAGATCTTTAAATTTCAGTGGCTCATAGTACTTCATCTTTTTCTTTTTTTTATTGGAGCTTAGAATTCAGTTTTTCTCAATAGAGAGCATTCTAAGACTACTGAGTATGGTACAAAGAACCTGGAATTGGTGATTAGTTGGACTAAGTTCTCAAACTAATTTTTTTCACTAGCTCGCTTTAGGTCATTCTTTATAAAAATCAGAGAATTCGGGGTTCAGATAAATTATTGGAGATAAAGCCCTCTCTATAAGCTTATTTTAGGATAAATTGAAGGAAACTATATATGGCAGTACTTTACAAACATGAAGTAATCATAATCCTAGTCTTTTAAAAATGAATAAATGCATTTATCAGCTGAAGTTCAAGTCAGGAAAATGTTAATCATCCTAAGTATGTTAAGAGGATGATTTAAATCAGGATATTAGAGGGTTGAGGCTTGTTGAAGGCCTGTTGAGGCGAACAGGTCAGGAAAGCTGCCAGGACCTTCAGGAAACCAAGGGGTACTGGACTCAGAGGAAGCTACTGGTTCTGAGCTCAGGCACCTGCTTCTGCACAACGGGTGGTTCCTGCACAACAGGAAGAAACCTGGAATCTCCTGGCCAACCTTCTCTTCTCTAAGCTCATCTGGTGGCCAGCATCTGCTTTCACTGGGAGCCATGATGGCTTCTACTTTTGTGCTGACAGGTAGCTGGGAAGTGACTCTCAGTTGAACCCAACCCAGAACCTGCTGCCAAGGATTCTGGGACATGTAGTTCCCAGTCTCTGCACTTGAGCAGGAGGAATAGTGTTAACAATGAATAATATGGCATAGAATGGCAAACTGAGTGAAAAAATTAACAACCCCATTTTTTGTTCAGCACACATCAACAAATAAAGAAGGATATATTGGGGCTTTGGTCTCCAAAATTACAGTTTGTACAGATAAGGGACTATGCTAATTTCATTTAAGACTGAATCTATTTTCTGAGCATCTGTATATCTAATGTGTTATGCTGTTGTTCCTTGTATTCAGATATGAATGACCTCATAGATAAATATTACTGTAAATGTGTTTTAGCACAACGTTGCACCAAACTATGAATGGAGATCTAAGATCATGATAAATGAAAGTTAAGTGTCTTTGAGAACTTTTAGGAAATCAAGCATGTTCTTGGTTACAAATTCATGGTCATCAATAAGTCACAACTTCAAACCTGGGCCCATAGCTTTTGATTGCTGGCATTTGTACAGGCAGCTAACAAGGACTTTTGGTTCACTTGGTGGGCTAATATGGGCTGTAAACTTAGGTTACAAATAGGCTGTAAACTTAGAATGCCTCAGGAAGTACAGTAGAATAGTAAGAACACAGAATCTCCTAGACCCAGACCACCTTATTCAAAACCCAATTTCAAAAACATAGTAATCATATGGCATCAGACAAGTTTCTTAACATTTCTGTGCCTCAATTTTCCCATCCATTAAGTGGAATGAAAACTTTGCTAATGCACAAGATTTGTGTGGGAATGAAACAGTTTAATGCATGATAAGCACTTAAAATATGATCTTAGTGATTTGTAGAATAATGTGTCATTTTGTACTTATTATGCTTAAGAGAACATTGTAGGGACTGTAGTTACTATTGATTACATTTAACATCATAATACAGCATGATAAAATCAGTTCGGGTTGAATTTATTTTGTCCCTACCCTATACCAGACACCATGCTAAATCTTCACACAAGACCTCATTCATTTTTATGTCCCACTCACTCCACCCATTTGTCCACTGACCTGCTTTCACAAGAGTATGGTGGTTAATGTGAAAGATATTTAACCTCTTTGTGTCTCTTCATATGTAAAATGGAGATACTATTAGCACTAGTCTCTTTGCATTGAAAGTTAAAATAGAATACCTAAAGGAAGACATGAACATGGTTGGTACAGTGTTGGCTGCTACTATTACTATTGTCTCGAAAGTGATCCATATGCCATAGACATATCAATATAGTTAAAATTCCTAGCAATTAAAAGCAATTGGCGCAGATTTTATGTAGTTCTCTATTGACCAATATGTGTTTATACCCAAGAACATGCATACTTTCCTAGTATTTGCTAATATTCATTCTGAAAAGTTTGTAAAACACAAACAAGAAAATTAACCCACAATTACACACACACACACACACACACACACACACACATATTTATGTTTTCTAAAGGTCTATGTATTTGAGCAAAACTTGTAATACTTATTAAAGGCTTTATAGTTATGATGTCACTTCTTCAAAATACAACTGAGAATACAGTTTTTTGTTGTATTTTGGTTTTTTGCTTCCTTTTACTTAAGCTACTGTCTAGGTGAATGCTCTTCCCAAACCTTTAAATGTATACAATGCATTTAAAGTACAATATACCTACGAATGATTTAGATATTTCCTTGTATTGTAAGGAATGTTGTTTCTAGTCTCTAAGCAATATTTAAATAAGCCCTGAGAGTCTATGAATAATTTCTTGGATTCCTTTTTTTATGGATGACTGCAACGAAACACCTTGCTAGGGTCCTAAATTCTATTTTCTCAGCTTTAGTAGTTTAATTAAGCATTAAGTCCTTTATAGCCAGGAAGCCCCAACACAAGAGGTTTCTTTCTCAATCTGTGTCTTGAAGAGAATCACTGGATCCAATCCAATAGTAATCATAAAAATAAACACTAGTTATACTAATTAACATTGCTTCTGTAATGAAGATTCTAAGGCTTGGAGTGATGCCTTGAACTTGAAAAAAGTAAGGTTTTTTGTTTTTTTTTTTCACTGCATGTATTGTGTATTGACTCTGGAAAATTACTCCAAAGTCATAATCTGATTTATAGACTTTCTTGGTTAAAGGAAGAAATGGAAGAAAAAATATAACTTACCATCTCTTCATTTTGTGGTCTTTGATAAGCATTTTCCATTTCTGTAAAGATAACTAGCTAATGTCACTGAGTCCTCCAATGATGCTGAAAAAGCTTTGAATCACTTGACTCACTACATTTGCTGATTCATATGTTTGTCCACAAAAACTTCCAGAATTTGTATAACTATACTAATAGTTATAGAAATATATTTATTGAAAAAATTCAACCGGGATATAAGACTATTAAATATACAGTATATTGATTAGGTAAACCCAGTTGTTACCCCAGAATATCATAAAACTTACACATATCAGTGCTCAATACATGTCCCTGATCAACTCTCAATTCTTTCTTTTTTTTTTAAACTGCTTTAATTCTTACACCAGTGAAATCAACCCCTTTGCTATAACATGAATTTACTTGCAGACTCTTAATAGAGACGTTTTAGGAATCCCAGCTCATGAGAAATAGACTCAAGTAGTATACATTGCACATTCTAAGAAGAGAGCTTATGGTGTCCCATTCATATTGGTTTCCTCTCTTTCCTGATGAAGACACTGGGTTTTCTACATGCTGTTTTGTGGGTAGCTCCCCTCCACCTCTCCCCTGCTTTGCCAGCTCATATTTTTATAGAGATACCCATATGTGTATACAATAACACCCTATACTTTTTTCTTACCAACATTTATTGCAATCATGCATTTATTTGCTTATTGTGTATCCCCATGCCTGGACTATTAACAATATGATGGCCTGACAAGGACTATATCTGTCATCAACTCCTGGAATCAGGTTATTTCCTGTCATTCATAAGGTCAGGAAATATTTACATAAGAGAGTCCCTGACTAGGCATGGATATAATATGTGAATATAATATGTGAATAAATAGCAGACATAGTCCTAAGCCTCATGAAACATAGTCTTACAGTATGGATATATATTTTAAAAATCAGGGACATCCGTGGGGCTCAGTTGGTTAAGTATATGACTCTTGATTTCTGCTCAGGCCATGATCTTAAGGTCTTGAGATTGAGCCTCATGTTGGGCTCTGCACTGGTCATGAAGCCTGCTTAAGATTCTCTCTCTCTCCCTCTGCCCCTCCCACTCCCACCCCTGGCTTACGAGGGCTCTGTCTCTCTCAAGAGGAAAGAATGAAAGAGAGAAAAAGGAAGGAAGGAAGGAAGGAAGGAAGGAAGGAAGGAAGGAAGGAAGGAAGGAAGGAAGGAAGGAAGGAAAGAACAAAGAAAAGAAGGAAGGAAGGGAAGAGAGAGAGAGAGGGAGGGAGGGAGGAAAGAAGGAAGCACCTGGCTGGCTCAGTTTGTAGAGCACATGGCTCTTGATCTCTGGGTTATGAGTTCAAGCCCCACATTGTATATAGAGTTTACTTGAAAAAAATAAAAAAAATCAAACATACCTATGTGATAGATATAAATATAGATACAGATATGGATATATGCACGTATAGATTTTAGTCAGCTCTGGCTGCCATACCATAATAACATAAACGGGGTGGTTTAAACAAGAGGATTTTATTTCTCATGACTGTGGAGCCTGAGAAGCCCAAGATCAAGGTGCCAGCTGATTTAGTTCTTCAGTGAAGGCTTTCTTCCTGGCTTGCTGGTGGCCACCTCCTTGCTTGGTCCTCACTTTGCAGAAAGAAAGAGAGAAGAAGAAAACTCTCTCATGTCTCTCCTCGAATGGGGACAAATTCTATCATGGGGGCCTTCACCCTCATGACCTCATCTAAACCTAATTACTCCCCAAAGACTCCATCTCCAAATACCAGCACATTGGGAGTTAAGGCTTCCACACAGGAATACAGTGGGGGCACAATTCTGTCCATATCAGATGTAGATGGACATTTAGATTGGATGACAAAAAAGACTTCCTTATGGATTTTTACAAATTGGTAGCAACTTTAAGCAAGGCAGTAACATGATATAAACTTGATGTAGTTTATATTTTTAAAAGATTATGTTGATGAGGAATTAATCAGGGGCATAAATCTGGAAATGGGAAGACAGTTAGGAAGTACTAACAATGGTTCAAGTGGATGCAGCTGAGAATTGGAACTAGGGTTGGGCCTGAGGTGACAGAATAATCAGCGGATTTAGCTAGCTGACCAAGGCTGAAGTAATGGGCCTTGTGATGGATCAGATGTGGATATGATGATGCAACAGGATTCAAAGTTGCATCCCAGCTGTGTGAAACTAGTACCTTGATAGATAGTAAGTGGTATTACTGAGATGAAGAAATCAAGAAAAGAAGTTTTAGGGAATATGTTCACAAGTTAATTCTGATGTGTAGGATTTACAGTGTTGCTGGAGAAACATAAACAGAAGAATCAAGGAACCAATTGGTGATACAAGGATTGGCCATAGAGGAAAGGTCAGCACTCAAGATACACATTCTGGGATCATTAAATACGGACTCTATTCAAGGTCTGGGGGATAGATACATTATTCTAGGGAAAGACACAGAAAAAGGAAGGGAGTACAGGGCAAAAGACATGAAGAACTCAAAAATCTAAAGGTAAAGAGGA